>OZ010571.1:151117936-151122936 GCA_963932145.1 Acanthosepion lycidas | reverse complement strand
TTATGATGTATTCAAGATAAACAGTCACTTTCTCACATACGTGATGTGATTTCCCTCTGCCTTTCTGTACAAGTATTTTCATGTTAACTGCTCTGATGAGCTAATTTCACTAGTGCCCCATCTGCATGAATTTAAACGTGCTACTAGCTTGGCATCTCAGTTACACCTTTTCACTGTCGAAACGGTTAAATGTAACCGTCTCTTCTACCCCAAAAGCTTATTCTCTTGCACTTCCCGGTAGTGGAACTCCCTTCCTCTTACTTGCTTCCCCGATAGCTACAATCTTCAAATATTTAAACGTAATGTCAATCGACATCTTCTGATGCCTTGATCTTAATCCCCACCCATCTCTATATCCTTTCCTCAAACACTCTTCTTTACTTTTACTCTTGCTCTTGCTCTCACTCTCTGTAACCTATTGCGTGCTATTTGCACTCCCACCTTGCTTGAAGTGAAATGCATAATATATATATATATATATATATATATATATATATATATATATATATATATATATATTTGATCTCTATATCCAGATGGCACGTGGCCGAGTTGAATGTTTGCATTCTGGCCATGAGACCGGGTTTCGAATCTCATCATAGTCGATTTGTCTAGATGGTGACTTCCTGATATTATCAGACTAGATCGAGGTCGATCCCAGCGTGCGGCACCTTTGGAAAGTGCCTGAAAACCATACTACGTGTGTGAAAAATGAGTAGACGGAACCCTTGGGCCCGTCGATAGCCATCCTTGCACGTAGTCACAAGTCATCTTGGTAGAGGGCTTGAGCATGCTGGCGTTGTTCAAATTATTGATCACGCTAGATAACACGCTCTATCCCAGAAACTGTAAGGTCTTCTCAGCAAAGTTGCAGTATAAACCACGGGAGGGCTCTGTGGTTGTTGAACAAACACAAATGTGGCTAACCGAGAGTCTGTAATAGGGATTGGCTAGCCACCCTAATAGACGAGTATCCTTGAATACTTGATTGAGGATTCTGATATATGTATACTGATATATGTATTATGAATATTAGTAATACACTTGTGTCGTGAATAATCTATAGATGTGCACATAAAATAAGATTTGGAATAAAAGTATGTAAAAAATGAAAATACATTTGATAAACTCGAATATTGTTATAATAAACGCGTGAGTGGATTTGTGAAGAGACAGATTTTTGAATAGATGTTTGATGTCCTGTTTATATACATATATATATTTAAAAGACAATACGAAAAGTGTAATATTAGCCGACGCGTTTCGTCCAATCTTGACTTTTCCAACGCAAAAACGAAATGAATTTATTAAAACAAAGTCACAAAACAAAATGTCCTTAGCAACTAGAAGAGCATTTTGTTTTGTTATTAGGTTGATGCAAAAATAATGACGTAATAATGTCGTTTTTTGACGTTAAAAAATACGCCAAAAAACGAAATTATTACGTCATTATTTTTGCACCAACCTAATATTATCAGTTACTTTGTTTTAATAATTTCATAATAATTTCATTTCCTTTTTTGCCTTGAAAAAGGCCACATTGGACGAAACGCGCCGGCTAATATTACAGCTTTTCTATTGTCTTTTACATTTATAAATATTGTATTTTTCTACAGGTTAACTCTGATAATTTTTTCATATATATATATATGTAAGCAAATATAGGGATATAGATCCGACAGTATGAAGAAAAATATACGGAAAAAACAAACAAAAATCCTTATATGCAATTAACATTAAAACAGCATAATTGCATATAAGTTTTTTGTTTGTTTTTTTCCGTATATTTTTCTTCATATATATATATATATATATATATATATATATATATATATATATATATATAAAGCACATTTCTTTCTCACTCGCTTTTAAATATTTCTTTATTTTTTGAATGCCCAAATTTTGACATAAAACTAACTTCTGCTGCTCGAAATAGTCTCTTTATAATTAGCTGGCTTAATTTTGCCGCTACATTTTTACCTTCTTTGCCGCTTTTATTTGACGTCTTCATATTGGTTGGCACCGGTTCAACTTTTGCTCTTTTCCTGCTCGTTCTTGGCTTCTCTGGCATCCGACCAAAACGGAGCGGATCGAGTACGGGAAGCTTTTTAATAGGTCTTCTGTGGAAAGAAGGATAGTACAAGAATTGGTACGCTAAAATTCATAGTATTCGATTTAGAAACAAGAGAGGGAAAGTGAGAAAATTAAATTGGATATATCTTATGCGCGAACGCGAGTGAATGAAAGAGAATTGCTTGTATTGTGATCTGGATAAAGGGATGGAAACAGTGATACAGCGAATCATGTGTGGGCTTATAAGTAACATGAAAAGAAACTATTATAGATTGACTTAACAAATATATATATATATATATATATATATATATATATATATATATATTTGATTAAATAAATACGAGACATTATGTCTGCTTATTTTTAATAAAATCCGTTCATATTCATGAGTAACCTCCCGTGTATTGCAATTAAATGACGTGAGAAATGTTCTATAACTATGAAAATCGTTTTTATTTTCCATTTTCCAAGTATTTTCGGTCTTCTTCCGAGATCATCTTCAGGGGTGTACGTAGTAATCAAAACCTCGTCGTTGCTCTCATGTTCGGTCTATGGTATCTTTAGCATCTGTAGTTTGAATTTGTTGTTTTCTTGGTGAAGGATAGTTGTGTTGTCGATTAGTAATTTTTTATATTGTTAATGTGGTCAGGAATCATTTAATTGCAATACACGGAAGGTTAGCCGTGAATATGAATCGATTTTATTAAAAAAAAAAATAAGCAGAAATAATGTCTCTAATTTATTTAATCAGACTTGGCTAAAAGAGAATTTGCTACCTAAATACATGCATATATATATATATATATATATATATATATATATATATATATATATATATGAATGGACACTGAGTTCAACATCCAGCGGTGACAGTCTGTTTGATGCTTAAGCGCAGTCTTTAGGCCATAAGATTGCGTTTAAGCATGAAACATGCTGTCACCATTGAGTGTTGACCTCAGTGTCCACTTTTATATTTAAATACGCTCTATCCCAGCCATTTAGCACTTTAACTCATAAATATAGCATATACCTTAAAACTATATTTTTATCATATATATAAATATGTGTGTATGTGTGTGTGCGCATTTGTGTGTGTAAAAATTCAAATACAAAAAAAAAATCTATCTTTAAAAAAACAACTTTTTTTTACCATCGCGTTTCGTCCTCTGGTGGACTTTATTAAGTCAAATGTAAGGACTTTATTTTGCGACAATTATAAACATGAAACAGACTGTCGCCTCTAAGTGTTGTCTTCTATGTTCACTTTTATATTTACACACGCTCTATCACTGATATTGAGCCCTTTATCCCATAAATATAGCACATCTTACGACTATATTTCTTTATATATATATGTGTGTGTGTCTGTGTGTGTGTATTAAGAGGGAGAATCAGAGAGAGAGAGTAAGTCAGAGAGAGGTCACTTTTCGTTACTCTGCAACGCATAAAACATGTCACACTACGTGCTTTTTTATCTTTCCTTGTCTATACGAGATAAAATTGCGGGTTTTAGAGAACATTTAAAGTATGCATGCAAAATCTGATATTATTCACAATGAAAAAATATACTAACATTAAACACCAACATATGACGGGCAGTACTCTAATAATAACCTTTTCGCAAAATAAGTAAAATTTCTCGCGGCTGCAGTAGTTTGCCTGCTCGCCACTCGTGCCAGAGGTCGGTGTTGATCCCAATTGAAGATAAAACGCTAGAAATTTTGAATTCAAGCAACCTTCTATCCATCACCAATGTTAATATAATTGCGATGATGATGATGATGATGATGACAATTCCAGCTGATACCGTCGAATCCCTTCAAAAGAATGATGAAGATACTATTGTGTGTTACAGTCGAGTAATACTGACCAATAAGAAAATTGCCTTCACACTCTTTCTTAAGATTGAGTAATAGAATAGAATGGTAGAAGTCTGTTAATGTCTCTGTTAATCTTCATTCTTCCCGGATAAATGCTTCTTGCTAGTCTGCGGGGCTTCATAAAATGAAATAGCATTTTATCTTCAAATTAATGTTGTTGCATCTAGAGAGTTTATCGATCGAAAATACTTCATTTATACGAACAATTCCAAAGCTCAACACAAGGCCAGATTTTAAAATCAGATCTTTACGTTACAGCGTATAGTAGGGCGAAATTCTATGTTGAAATTGTGGAGAGGAGTTGCTTTGCCTGCACACATTAGAAATGTTGATTTTTTTTTTCTTTACTCGAACTCTGATTACTGCAACAAGGGAACATCCGCGACTATCTTAGCTACGAAGTAGGCCTAATTATTGGAAGAATAACTATGACCAAACAAGCCTAAACATTCCCATGCAGCGGCTGTCGCCTGAATCTGCTTGTTCTGCATTGGACTGGTCAGCTTACTAACGAGTACGCAACAAAGGTAGACAGCCTATTTCCAAGTCAAGGTAAAACGTATGGAAAATGGCTCAGTTTTAAACGCCATGAGATAAACAGACAAAAAGGAAAAATATATTCAGTTACGCAAAAGTTTCATCAGTTAATTAAGTAATCATTTTTTTTTTTCGCCATAACTTTTTGGAACAAGAGATTTGCCGTTTTGCACCACTGTTGTTGTTATTCGTGAAAAATATACTATTTATTTCCAAGTTTTTCAGCATAAGGTTTACGAGTGCATATTATGCACATGAAGTAAATATTAATTTTTAGGTCACGTGCATCACCATATTCAAGAACCATATGAGCGAAAAGTTAGGAAATTCTGAATTGCCAAGAAACCTGTCCTGGAGGAAAACGGCACATAGAAGAAGAAGAAGAAGAAGAAGAAGAAGAAGAAGAAGAAGAAGAAGAAGAAGAAGAAGAAGAAGAATAGGAAAAGGGGAGGCCGGGGCGGGGGAGGAAGAAGAGCGGGAAGAGGAGGAGGAGGGACGAAGAAG
>OZ010571.1:151011522-151117736 GCA_963932145.1 Acanthosepion lycidas | reverse complement strand
CTTCGTCATTTCCGATGTCGTCTTTTCTTTCTTGTTCAAAAAGGATGTCATTTTCATGTTTGACGCGACTACAGATATATACTTACTAAACACTGGAATGTGCATTTGTTGATAATTGTATTTCTCCAAGCGTGGGCTTATTTTCCTCATAATTTAGTCGCATTTCTGCCACAATTTTACCTAGTGTGATGAGGCTGTGACCCTACACTCCACAGGGGGTATCTATAAGGTTAATGTACAACATGTTCGTGCTATAGAGACTTTGTAAATTTTGTGTTTGAAAACGTCATGTAAAATATAAATTTCTTATTTTTAATCGATGCGAAAAGGAAAAAACAAGTTGGACAAATATTAAATTATCGGATATATTTAGCTGCTAGAAATTGAATATTATACACTAAGATTTCTAAGATTTCGTAACCCAAAGTAGGGGATGCGTGTTATGTACGAATAATTACAGTATTTTCAGTCATATTTCAGAGATTTTTTTATCTTTCACAGCGAAGATCAATTCTAGGTGTTTTTTTTTTTGTTTTGTTTTTTTTTGGATGAGTGGAAATTCGAACAATTTATTCCTGGCGATTTAGCGTTATAGTGGGCGAATGTTAAGCTCTTCAACTAATTCCTAGAAGACATTGTGGATTGCTGGCTTCAGTTGGATCACCCGGGTGGAGTACTTGTTCGAATCAATCTTTAAAAATATATTCCAAAGCGATCATTTTGAATGAAGATAATTAAGACTAAACGCTCCTAATGCTAATTGGGTCGACTAAAACGATTTATTTACTTAAATAAATTGTATCTACAAAATAACTTATAAAAAGAAAATTTATTAAATAATTGTCAGACTTAATCCATTTGATTATATGTTGTCATTGTTTACGTTAAGGTACATTTCGTGAACAGAAATGATCACTCGAGAAAAATCGTTGTTTATAAACAGTAATTTGGACTAACCAGACACTTCTGTGGTTAACGTCACGTTAGATCAAATGGCGGTTCCAATTAGGGTTACGGGTTCGATTCCTGTCGGAGAGCGCATACGACATTTCTCGAACATTCAGGCCGGTAAATGTAATTAATACTGTTTAATTAAAAACAAACAGAGTACTTACTTAAATTATATCTATAAAAATAACTTATAAACAGAAAATACTTCAGATTATTTACTTTCTCCCAGAAATTTTAATTAAGCTTATTTGAGAAAAGTTACAGTATAAACGAAAGATTGGCTCTGGTAGTGAAGAAAAAACAAACATGTGTCTGAGTAGGCGTCTGCAAGAGGAATTAACTGCCCCACCCCACAGCAGACGCGTGTACTCGGATAAGTGAAGCCATCTATTATCATTAAATGTAGTTTTGAAAGTGTCAAGTGATTGTTAGTAAAAATAGATTTTAAAACTGGAAATATTATGCAGACTTCAAGTTTGGTTGACGTCGCTGTTTACTTTTGCATCGACATATGTGCATCTTTATCTGTTTCTGTGTGCGCGGGGGAGGATCTTCTTTCAGAACATGTACGATCACGGTTCGTGTCTTTCACGTTTATTGTCTTTATAAAAGAAACGTAAATCTATTCGTCTTAGCTTTTTCTTCCCTTGACAATCATCTTGACAAAATTCACGAAAATGGGAGAGGAGAAGTAGGAGGAGGAGGAGGAAGAAATTAAATGTTCGTTTCCTTTACAATAATAAAATCTCATCCCAATTTACATTCGGAAATTACTGACTCTTTGCACAAAATATGAAAAGGAGGTGCAGAAAAGATCTCATCACAAAGCCACTTCTTCAGATCAGTGTTTCAATGATGATGTAGTCAATCAAAAGTATATATTATTAATTATTAATTACTGAATAGACTGAGATAGATAGATAGATAGATAGATAGATAGATAGATAGATAGATAGATAGATAGATAGATAGTGATGTTAATTATAGCCGTTTCCCTACAAGGAAACGATTCGCATTCATTGATCGAATAGGCAGTACTATTTTCGGTTGAAATTTATAAAATCTTTCTCATAAAACATTTTGTTAGGAAAACAGGTTTTCAGTTGCTGTTATCATCTCTTTCCAGTATTGTTTGGGGTGCCCTTCCCAACCTTCTGTTTGATGTAATGTGGAATTTTAACATCTTGATTATGTCATTATTTGCTATGAGAATTACATATGATATCCATTTTAGTTGTTGCTGCTATTGGCAATCCTCAGGTGATGTGGTTTCTGCAATTGGGTACAGTTCCTTGTGATTCAGTAGCGCCAGTCTTCAATTTTCAAAAAAAGAATAAACTTTGCCAGGACCTTCAGGCTCTACAGATAGATAGAGACAGACTGAGATAGATAGATAGATAGATAGATAGATAGATAGATAGATAGATAGATAGATAGATAGATAGATAGATATGAGGAGACTGAGATAGATAGATAGATAGATAGATAGATATATAGATAGATAGATAGATAGATAGATAGATAGATAGATATGAGGAGACTGAGATAGATAGATAGATAGATAGATAGATAGATAGATAGATAGACAGACAGACAGATAGATAGATAGATAGATAGATAGATATGAGGAGACTGAGACAGATAGATAGATAGATAGATAGATAGATAGATAGATAGATAGATAGATAGATATGAGGAGACTGAGACAGATAGATAGATAGATAGATAGATAGATAGATAGATAGATAGATAGATAGATAGATATGAGGAGACTGAGACAGATAGATAGATAGATAGATAGATAGATAGATAGATAGATAGATAGATAGATAGATAGATAGATATGAGGAGGCTGAAACAGATAGATAGATAGATAGATAGATAGATAGATAGATATGAGGAGACTGAAACAGATAGATAGATAGATAGATAGATAGATAGATAGATAGATAGATAGATAGATAGATATGAGGAGACTGAGACAGATAGATAGATAGATAGATAGATAGATAGATAATGAGGAGACTGAAACAGATAGATAGATAGATAGATAGATAGATAGATAGATAGATAGATATGAGGAGACTGAGACAGACAGATAGATAGATAGATAGATCGATAGATAGATAGATAGATAGATATGAGGAGACTGAAACAGATAGATAGATAGATAGATAGATAGATAGATAGATAGATATGAGGAGACTGAGATAGATAGATAGATAGATAGATAGATAGATAGATAGATAGATAGATAGATAGATAGATAGATATGAGCAGAATGAGACAGACAAACAGGTCGAGTAATTTAGAAATCGCCATTTTGTCTTTGTCATCTTTTACTTGATCGTTTAATCTGTAATGATTTCCCATTCCCTTGACTCTTCATGTCTTGTCAGTAACATTTTTACAATCAACTTACGAACTTCCATTTATCGTATATAATTGAAAAACATTCTTTGCCTTTTTCGGAAATTTGTAGCTTCTCGGTGGTTCAGATAGGTAACATCTCACTGGCATTAGTGAACAATGTTTGGAACTCAACAAAAGCCAGGATTTCGAAAGCTGATTTTCAAGGCAGCAAGGGTATCTCAAAATATTGATCCTGTGCTGCAAAAGGCCATGATTCGTAAATGTCTTTTTGAAAAGAAAATAATAAAGAAAAGAGTAATGAACAATTATTTAATATCTATCCTCCAATACAGCAGTGAATGCTGGACAATTTCGTCGCAGATGAAGAAGAGATGTAAGGTAAAAGAGCTGTGATTCTACAGAACGATGCTGAGAATGCCATAAACTGAACATGTGAGTAACGAAGAAGTTTCAACAGAAAAAAGAAACAGACGCTTATACTTAGAAAAATAAAGCATCAGTTGATATTTCAAGGGCAGGTAAGGTGTACTTAGGGAATCTGGTACTCACGGGATATATTGAAGGCAAGATAGACGGTGGAAAGCAGCGTGTAATCTATTTGACGAGATTGTGTAAATAGAAAACAGAAGAGAGTCATGAAGTGATGGTGAAAAGACAATTCCTACTAAGAGCTACAAAGGATAGGAAGTCGTGGAAAGCCATAATCGACCACATCCTGAAAGGTGACAGCACAAAGAAGAAGAACGTACAATGTAAAATCCAAACAAAAGCTTCAAAAATTACTAATTCGAACTTGTGCCAAGTTCTGCAGGTGTTTTCTCGTTTCTCACCATAATCGACTGGTCAGAGAGGTAACCCCTTTGTAACCAGCCAAGGAAAAAAAAGGAGCTCTCTGCGCAGCACCAGTGGGAAGTACCTGGAAACCATACCGCTGGTTCACCCAGTCTTTGTGAGTGAAATTAGGTAGACAAAGCTGTCGAAAGGTCGTGCTACCACAAACTCCCAAGTCATGAGTGTTTTAGAGTACTAACCTTAATTCAACTGATCACGCCATATTATGTGCTGTATCACCCAGAAACTAACAAATGTCGTCTCAGCATAATTGTAGCATAAGCCAACATGTTGCAGAAACGCAGATACCTCTGAGATGGCGTCTAAACAGGGATTAATTAGCCACCATCGTAGATTCCAGAGTTCTTGTGAGACTGACGAATATTAATAAAATCTAAAATAGTTCCGTAGTTCTACGCTTGAAACTATAATTTTCAAAAATTGCATTATGATCTGAAACACGCTATGCTTTTTTTTTAAATGATATTTTATGTAATATTAATTTTAGTGGATGCGCGGTGGTGTAAAGGATAGCAAATGAGAAATCAGAGAGCGGAGTTCGAATTCCAGTCGAGTTCATTACATTCACTTACCATTGGGAAAGGTATGTACCTATCTCTTCACCCCACCAACTCTGGGTAAATAGCAGGACAGACTGAGACATATAGGCTTAGTTGATAAACAAGTCTAATTAAAGGAAAATCTAAATTCAAATAAGATCGGAGAAGCACTGGGATCCTCAGGCCATCTTGCCCATAACACACTACATGTTATGCCCTTACGACACTAGTCGTGATTAAATTTATTATTTATTACTATATTGTATATGCGGGTGGCTTCACAGAAAATGAAATTGGTGAACGACCGATTTCAAATTCAGGTGGAGGCAATTTGTGTTCTCTTCTCTTGGGAAAGGCGTGACTCTTCTATCCCAATTATATATTAAGTATCAAGGCTCTCTAGTCTTACTTAGTAACAATGTATCTCCAGGAGAAAGATAACGCTGATATCAAAACCTGGAGTCGAATCCTTTTCTGCCCGCTTAGCCAGAGGACAGGAGATGGGCCTTCCAATCCAACCTCATAATTTATTTTACCAAAAGCTGAATGGTTCACAAGGCTAAAAGTTTATAAAACCAAAACAGCAATGTGAAAACTAGAACCATATTCTTAAATTGCCTCGTCAGATCGAAACTTTCATATGTACAACCTTCTGCAAATTGAAACAACAACTTTAGTTTCCTTTCTTTCACGATACGGAAAGACTTAGACCCACTGGAGTGATAGGGTATAATCGATTTCTATTTTTCCTCCAGATTAGGTCATTTGCAGTGGTGTGCAGTATGAATCTATTTTGGGGTGTATGATGAAATTTGTTTGGCCTTGAAAATATTGCGTCATCCGTGATTTTCATCAGATTTTTATCACAGCAAGACACTACTGTCTCGACTATCGATTAATTGTCCTACGGCCATTGCCTGCAATGGGCGTTACTCCAAGGAGGCGTCAGCCTAACCAGTGATGAAATCAAAGTACTATAGACTGGACCGGTAACTCTCCTGATTTAAATCCAATTGAGAATCTGTGGTCAATATGCAAGGAACGACTTCGTGGAATAAAAATAAAAACTACTAAAATCTGCACTGAGTCATTTTTCTTTGGAAAAAGACGAAAAAAAGTAAATATTAACGGAATTATTCGTTTTGTTTCAAATAATTTGCACAAGGGTGTATTTCCCTTTCTGCTATTAGATGTAAGCGGTGAGGTCTTAGCAAAGTAATGTATTCTGCCGATGTTTAATCAACTCTCTTAAGCCATTGCTCTTGTAGCATCAAACTTATAGATTAGTATTAGGTTGGTGCAAAAATAATGACGTAATAAAGTCGTTTTTTGACGTATTTTTTAACGTCAAAAAACGACATTATTACGTCATTATTTTTGCACCAACCTAATATTACCGAATTTTACTATCTTTATTATACATATGTCATAGTTTGTTGTACCAATTTGCTTTTGGACAAACTGAATTGCATTCATGAATATGTAATTCATTGTTGCTTTCGTCATTAATATCAAAAAATTTTTTTTTTTATTATCCCATAGATGTTCTTTAGCTCAGTATTTTCATCTTTTCCATGTTTCTTGGTTAATGGTGTATTTTTATGCTGCAAGGAAATCCATTTAGATTATGTCGATGTAGAATTCCTCTTATTCTATGAAATTGCAATTCACAAGTAATGATGATTTAATCCATTACTTGACGAGACGTTAACTTTGTTTCGATAACAGATAAGCGAATTGGTTTTCTGTTATGTCATTTGTCTAATAATTCTTTATGGCATTTAAATGACATTCATCCTCATCTTTAAACTGGATGCGCGGCTTGTGCAATGGATAGTAGCTCGGAATAAAAAATCGGAGAGCCGAGTTCGAATACCAGTCGAGAGAGTTGCATTCACTTACGCGCAAAAACTCTATGGAAACATAGGAATCCATCTCTTCACCCAGTTATGCATTAAATAGTAGAACTTGTATCTAGAAAAAAATCATTGTTATATGAAAAACTTGCTAATGCAATATTCACTCGAAAAAAAAATATTACAATCCCAGAAAAATGTTTCGGCTTTAAATAACACAGAGATTGCTGATAAAACATAAAAAACCTAATCAGTCAAAAAATTACTCTAAACTGATTTTTTTTTCATTATGGAATTTAAAACATCAAAAGGTTAAAGAATTCTTTTATGTAAACTGTATTTTGTCCGTCTTTATCTCTGAGATGAGGTATTATGATTACTTACATTATTCTGACTGTTATCCTCGTTGCTATATTGACAACGTTATAGGCTCCGACCTTCTTCAGGTGATTTGAATTTCGAACCGAACCCTTTATTTTCGTCCATCGGGGTAGATGTTTTACTTTCATGTGCCATGCCTCAGTTATTTCCCTTTAACTCAAATCTTTAAGTATTGGTTTGCCAATGCTGTGGCCTGATATTGAACTCACAACTCTGGGTCTAGTCACTGGATCTAACCAATGTCTTTATCTGATTGAGGACATCTGTGTGCGAATTTTTCGGACTTATAAACCCAATGTCTCAGTAACCATTTTTACCAGTGCTCATATTACAATCTTTCTGTTATTATTATTGCATATTTTTTACCAGACTTTATATTGCAATTTTTGTTGTTATTCATTGCTTTTCTCTAGCACTCCTTATTACTGGTTGCCATATTGTATTCATTTCTATGCTTGGTCGACTCAGGAGATTTTTGTGACCTAGCATTCTGTGCTGATTCCTTAAGTTGTATTCTGTCCATTCAACAGTAGAAACTTACATGATTATTTTAAAGAAGTAATAGATTTTGTCTACTGTATTCTTTAAAGAGATCTATTGAATATTCAAGCCGGCAGACGACAATAAATAAAAAATACTGTTTAATAAATAAACAGATCGTCTACTCAAATATGAGTGTCCACTAAAAATAACCTTTCAGTGATAAAAATTATTATTTTAATATTTCAAAATGTTTGCTATAAGCAATCAAGTGGTTCAAAAATTTTGTATGGTCTACTGCATCACCATGCATTCACATATGTATTTGCACTTGTTGTGTACAAATGTAAATGCATCAACATTCAGTTCTGGATACACAACGTTATTACACCTGAAAATACATTGTCGAAAATTTGAAGTTTTTTTTTTTAATAAAAGTGTTTCATTTTTCCTTTATGTCGAATTACGTAGAAACAAATCGCCGTTCTCAGTGCCAAATCTTGAATTCTTGAAGAGAAAAAAAGAAAAGTTGTCTCTTTTGAACCAACAGCAAAACACGGCATAAGTGTTTACCCACCGTTCAACTGGTGGCTGGGCATTAAGTCATTTTCTCTACGACCGGTAAAGTGGAGGTCAGAGGTCAAAGGATTAATGATGGCATTTTTAAACTTTTTTTAGAATCACTTTCTTCCACGCCAATGTTCCGATGCGAACGGTTCTGTTATTTTCATTTGTCGTCTCAAATATTTATCAAGGTTATTTCGGTGAAGTCATTTTATGAGAATTTTTTAAAAGTTTTTTAAACTATTTTTATTCTTTTCTTTTAAATATTATTATTCGTCTTCTACAGTTTATCAACCCTTTACAGCCGTCCTGGGTATGACGATAAACTAAATCCGCGTCCTGGGTAAGACGATAAACTACGTCCAACAGCATCTTCACTTTTTCTGTCTTTGAACAAAAACATCTTCTTTGAAAATTGTTGTGGTATCGTCCCTCTAAAGAGTCTATGTTAGACTCTTCCGTTTACTATAAGATTAGTAGGACAGAAGGCTTCGGGGAACATTCGAGCAGATGGTTCAACTGTCGAACGCTCTACCTCGGCAGAGAGGAACCCGGACTAGGCTTTGCCGAAGGGCAAGGTTTCGTCCGGGGAGGTAGACAGACCCAGAACCCGTTTATACAGGTTCTAAGGGAATATTTTTGGCCGAGCCTATGGGCTCAGAGAACCTACGGTAAACACGGTCTTGTGCCACATACATCCCTTGTGGGACGGGGCTGTTAAGTATAACAGTTGAATAGATTGTTGATCTGCCTTGAGCAGAGAGGAACCCGGACGAGGCTTTGCCGAAGGGCAAAGTTTCGTCTGGGGAGGTAGACAGTCCCAGAAACCGTTTATGCGGCTTCTAAGGGAATATTTTTGGCTGGGCCTACGGGCTCGGAGAACATCTTATCTTCTAGTAGGTGGAAGAGTCTAAAATAGACTCTTTAGAAGGAGGACATCACAACAAAAATAATACTCTAAACCTAAAAACGTCATTAGCAGCGGTTTCTCCTCTTTCAACAAATCAATGTGCTATTAATCCAATGACTGCAACGATTACCAAGAGAAACGGTTTCTATTGCCCCTGTATTCTGCTGATTTTGAGTTAAAGAGGAGTCACATGACAGGTTTGTTTTCTTTGAAGATAAAAAGAAAGCATATTTTACAAATATCGCTTTTATAACCAAAACGAAAATAATAGTAGAATGCTATCAAAATATTTTGGCGTCTGCTTAGACCAAAATAAATAAGAATATGTACAAAAGACGACAAAAATAAAATCTTCGCAAATAATATCATGGATTTTACCCAAAGAAAAATGTTTGGGAAAAATTAATCTGCTGCGGTTTTTTGAGACAAACAATGAAAATTGAAATTTCTTCAAGTCTGCGTTTTCCTGCAAGGCAAATAGATGTTTTATTTCTTTGCGTGAAATAAAATTCCACAAATAAACAGTTATTTAAAAACAGCCTCCACTGAATCAATTGCTGTTGGTACAAAACAAAACAAAATACACAAGCCAAAAGCAATAGAACATGAAAAAATATGTTGCATTTTGAATTTTTAAAAACAATAAATATTGTTTGTTCATTGGAAAATGTATTTACACCAAAGAAACATGGCTTCCTTTTGTTAGCAGAAAAATTAGTCCAGCATTTTTTTTTAATTTAAAATTTTTATTTATGCATTTAGGTTTTGATAACAAGGTATCTTGAAAATATAGACGCACGTTCTAAAAACGTTGAAAAACAATTTACCAATCAAATAACTGCACACAACCCAGGTCGTGTATAAATGCAATTCGAAAATAATATATTTTGGACTATATAATATAGGGGTGTGTCAAAATCTTTTTGTATTTTTTAATCAAAAGAGATTTCATGAGAAAGCTCGAGAGTAATTTTGTGTGTTTCACTTTATAATTTATTTATATATTATATTATTGATGTATTATTTATTTTTGTGACGTCAACGATCATTCATTGTCCCTTTTCTGATGCCAACGAATACTTGTTGTCACTTTTGTAAATGCACGTTGTAGTAGAGACTTTGTAATCGCATATGCAACTATAGTAATGCCGTTGAACAATACTGGTGTTAGACGCCTTCGAATAGCACTCGCACTAATAGTACTTGTTAGATAATTCTCGCTTGAAATTAACTACCGAATAGCAATCCGAATAAAGAAATAGTATAGTGAATAGAGTAGAGAATAGCGCTCCGTATAGTAATAGAGGTTTGAATAGAAATAGTGATCCGAATAATAATAGATAGGATAGACTATAAATACAGATCCATATAGTATAGAGGATAGACTAGAAATAGCGATCAATTAGACACAAGTTACTTTCTATATATGCGTTTCCTCTATGGTCACATGGTGTACTTAATTCAATAATGGGATCGCCTGTGTTTACTCACTGGCGACTTATGTTCAAATATGTTAAAGTGTCGGCAGCGGCACTTTATTCTTGTATAACATTTATATATTTCATTATTTATATATTATACGTCCTGGGTAAGACGTTAAACTACATCCGCGTCCTGCGTAAGACGTTAAACTATGTCCAGCAGCAACGAGGTTTTGAGGAGCGTGAAACCATCTCTTAATTGCTGGTATTCCCAGGTCCACCCTGACTCGGGGTGGTAGCACCTGTTAGGGTCCCAGCTATGGGCAAATAGTTAACTATTACTTTTTTGAAAAAAATTATTATCAGCAATACAATTTTGAAGGAAATATATTACCAGAAACAGATTTTTGACAAAACAAAATATTACCAGCAATAAAAAATGTTGTCGGCATTAAATAACCCATTGAGGATGATATGTCGTAAAACAAATTAAAAAAAAAATTAACCAAAGAATACATATTCTATTCGTACGAATCTATCCTAAAAATGTTGTCGGCATTAAATAACCCATTGAGGTTGATATGCCGTAAATCAAAATAAACCAAACCAATCTAAACCAAAGAATACATATTCTATTCATACGAATCTATCCTATAAATGTTGTCGGCATTAAATAACCCATTGAGGTTGATATGCCGTAAAACAAAATAAACCAAACCAAACTATATATTATATTATTTATATATTATTTGTTCATGGTTTTATTGACAATTTTATGACTATTTTATCATTTACCTTACATTTTAACGCTTCATCATTAACAACTTATAGTCATTTAATTCTGGGCTTTATTTCAACAAACAAATAACCACCCTTAAAATCCAACAATTTAATACCCTTAAACTTCTTGAAATCAGATTTAAGCAGTTCTGTTAAATATTGTTTCATTTTATTCCACTAAGAGTTCATATTATTGTAGGAGGGTTTACCAAAATACAAAGAATTATATCAGTTTCAAGGTCAGGTTTAAAAAGTCTCAAAATTGCTATGTCAGTACTTGAATATACCATTATAAAACCTGAAATAAAATTTCCCTATTAATAACATTCATGATTTCGTTATAAAGTAAAAATTGTATAATATATTTTTTATTGAATGTTGGTAAATTTTCGAAACTTCTGTGTCCTTCATCAGCTAAAGATTTACATTGATACAATTTCTAATTTCAAATGCCAGAGTAGAGTACAGACTTGTTCCGAATTGTTTCGATTTAAAGTCATACAATAATTCTCATCTTCAGCATGGTTGCTCGTTTCCAAACATCTGCTCATGTACCTTGGTGTTTGTTCCACCCAACACCCAACATCTCTGGTTTACACTGCTACGATGCTGAGCAGACATTAGTCTCTCTTAAAGTATATGCCACACAAGGAAAACATATTCATTTTAAATTCAGAGTTGTCCTTTTCCTATATTGGTTGTCAATCATGGCTAGCAATACAAACTTGTAACGGACAATTATTAAAAAAAATTTAATGGAGTTCATCTGATATTGTATTGTATTTGAACTCTAGGGTAGGGGAATAAATAACATCTTAATAACTATTTTGCCTTTTTAAACTATTTCTTGGTCGATATACATTGCATGATTTCATATTATAACTTACTAAAAATAACCGTGAAATATCACGGTTTTCCTATTTCAATTCTCTAAATAATCTTAATTCTTAAGTTATTGATAGAATTAGTTCCTTGCAAGTTCCTCGACTATAAAATATCCATGAATATCTTCCTACCTTCATTAAATGTGAGCTTAAGACATTTCACAAAATATTACAATAAAAGTCCTAAATATGAATGCAGGTCTTTATATAAAAAAGTAAGAGAGTACAAATGAAAGATTATAAAATACCCATGGAAATTCACCTATTGCCTTGTTAAGTATTTGAGCTTAATATGAATGCAGGTCTTTATATAAAAAAAAAGTAAGAAGGTAGAAATGAAAATGTTTAAAATTGAAAAGGTTTTCCGTTTCCCCAAGCAAACCTTAAACACGTGAGCGTGTAATCAACTCCGCGATCTTTTTTTCGTTCTTTCATTCTTTCCTTAAAATCAAACATCGCCTTTGCTACATCTTCTCTTCCGTTTATTCTCGCAATCAAACTGGAATGGCCCACTTTTTATCTAAAATAAGGGCAAGGTTTACGTACATACTAAGAACAAGCAAAATTATAATATATTTTATTCTCTGTTTCACTTTTAAATCTAATTCATATATTCTTTTAATTATTGATTAAATTCTATAATCTTAAATCTTACTATGGCTATAAAACGGATATTTATAATTCTATATTCACGAAATATATACACATGTATTAAAACAATATATATATATATATATATATATATATATATATATATATATATATGGACTCTCCCGTTGGTTTCGATATATGAGGTTCTGACAACTTAACCAATTGATTCAGTTATGAATTGTGTGCGATAATCTTAAGTGGCACTTAAGACCCGCTAGTGATTTATAAAGGAGGCCGCCTATGCAGCAATAGTGAGGATAGTGGGATTAGCTCACTTTTAGATTGACCGACCTTTTAGATCTTGCTCTCGCTTCTTGAAGATGATTCAGACTAGCATACTGAAAACTGTCCAGTCCACTAAACACACGTTGATCTCCACTCTACCCGCTCTAAGGCTAAGCGCTCGAGGGTGTTATGAGGTATATTGACAGCTGACAAGTTGCTCTTCAGCTTGTTTTTGTATCTTGGGTATCCTATCATCAGACTTTCTGATATGACCAGTCCACCGCAACTGAAACTGTATGAGGAAAGTCTCGATTCCTCCAATATTATACCCGTTATTGACGGCTAACCTCACAGATATCATGTTTTGAATGCGAACTCCACAGATGGCACGCAGGCAGCTCTAATGGAAACATCAAGTTGGCGTATATATATATATATATATATATGAGAGAGAGAGAGAGAGAGGGTAGTTAAATGAAATTAGATCTTAGCAACCGTACATATGTGTGTGTGTGTGTGTATGGTTACTAATATCTAATTATTTCATTTACCTAACTCTATATAAAAGATAAGAATGCCGATAATTACTCCATTTCTCCTGACCAATCTTAATTGTTTTATAACCATTCACGCAAAACTATTCACTGCCAGTTCAAGAAAGACATTTGGGTCACTAACACAGAAAAAGAGAATGTTTCATATCGAGAATATTTAACATCGAAAAACCTAAAAGAAAAAATTAATTATTTTTAATAATATGTGGAAATCTTCACCCTTTGTCTGAAGACTGTCGCGAGCAAAATTATGGGAAATAAAGCAAATATTTTTTTTTAAAAATCACATTACAACCAAAAACGTTTGCTGTTTCTCTCTTCTTTTTAATATACGCACTTTTCTCTCGTTGGAACTACTATAACCTCTTCCTGATAGATAGATAGATAGATAGATAGATAGATAGATAGATAGATAGATAGATAGATTATTTTATTTTATTTTTTAATACTATAACAAATACATGTTGAAACTGCCACACAATAACTTTCATGTTTCGGTACCACATTGTACCTCTTCAGGCGAATGGCAAGTGATTGGCGATTGAATATATTTTTTTTAAATTTCAAAAGCAAAGTGTTATCTCTTTTCCGAAAGCTAAAGGTTGAGGGATAAGAAAACACATTGTCACAATTGAAATAGACTTTTCTTGTCTTTAATTGTCTTGATCAACTAATTAAATGTCAGTTAAACAGAAAACTAAACTCAGAGATTGGAGATGTGTAAGTTACTTTTTTAATGACATGATAAACCGGGACTTAGACGGTTCATCATTACGGAAAAGATGTAAGATGTATTGTGATTGTAGACAAATATGACATGTTCAGTTTTTTAAAGGATCCTGAGTAGAGGGGAAGTGGGGTAATCAGCCGTAAAATTAATTTCAACTTTCAGATACAGGAAACTTCTTAAGGGACCTGTAGATAAAATTAAAAATGTGGTACATCTGCATAAGATATAAATAATACTTACTGGATAGCAATACATAGCAATGCTAAATCTGAATAAACAAAATAAGATAATTACTTGTAGAGGGTGGACCATTATTTACTTATAAATTATGGCCGTAAGAAGTCGAATTACCTAATTTTTAAAAAATTTAACTATATTGTAAGGTAAAATGTAAACTGTGTCGGCAATTAATAGTTAATTCACCTCTTTGGTTTAGCAGAGATTTTTTTTTTGTCAGCAAATCGGATAATTTCTAAGTTTTTATGTAAGTATAAGAAACAAGGTTCGTTTTAAGATTTACAGGTTCTAGCTTTATTTTTTTAGTATTTTCTATTTTACCGTAGGGGTTTTGTTAAAAAAATATTTAGAAAAGGATGTCTTATTTTTGTACGCATTCTTGATGAAAGTTGATACTCTATATATATAGTCATCTACAGACAGACCGTTTCTCTGTATCACAGCTTATCAGTGAGGAAAGACATCCGATTGCTTCAAGCTGTGATCGAAACCCGACTGTTTTGGCATCAGTCAGAGATTCTACCCCCAAGCTATTTTCGCACGGTAAAGCGGATGGGATATTTTAACATTTTTACTATGCGAAAGACGCCAGTAGCTAGAAGAGCTAGATTCAAGTAGAAGAGCATTGCATTAGTAGCAGTAGCTACTGTTTATAAAATCACCCCTTCCTCTCAGAGTGCTCAATCGAATTATTTCGAGAGCATAAATAGAAAAGAAAAAGTATAATTTACAGTAATATCGAAATAACTAAAAAAGTGAAGCTAATCTTAAATCTTACTATGACTAAAAAACGGATATTTATAAAGTTTATATTCCCGAAATATATACATATTTATTAAAACAAGATAGATAGATAGATAGATAGATAGATAGATAGATAGATAGATAGATAGATAGATAGATAGTGTTATGGGATCTTACCCATAATAATAATAATAATGGACTATTCCATACTTAATAAATACTGCGCCTCAGGAGTAGGAGGAGTCAGTAGTTCAAGTTGAGTCAAGAGTCGAGTCAGAGGCAGTCCGAAACAGAGTCGCGTTCAAACAATTACTGCAAGACATTGGAATAAAGATACTGGTCGAGACTACATTGTTCTCTCAACTAAACCTGATTGTTCATACTAACACTTCTACTTCTCTGTATATATTCCTGTTTGTAATATATTTGTATTATTCCATACCTGTGTTCGAGTTCTTCTTTATTGGTTCTACCTTGGACTATCACCGTGGTACAAGGAACCGGACCATAACAGATAGATAGATAGATAGATAGATAGATAGATAGATAGATAGATAGATAGATACGGATAGAAATGTAAAAGGAAGACTGAAAACAGCCGCGTCTAAAAGGTATAGACAATAAAAAAGTGTACAATACAAAATTCAAAATCGAATATGTAGGGCTAAGATATTTAAGAAAAGGCTAAAGGCTAAAATGTCAACCACCTCGCAACCCGTGTTTCGACCGTAAAGGGCAAAGATAGATCAAGGAAAAGAAAAAGCATAATTCACAGTAAATATGTAATATCGAAATAAAAAAAAGTGAAGCTAACTGCTTATCGCTCCTCTCGATGTTCAGAACTCAACCGAAAATAAAACTACTTTGAGCGCAAAGACAGAAAGAGGGAGGATAATTTTCGATTTACTTCTTAAATGGAAAATAAGCTCTTTATCGCTTATTTGGTAGAAACACTAATTCTTATAGCAACGTATTGGAGAAATCTTATCGGATGAAACTTCTGTTTCTATGCAAATGGCACCAGCGAACAACACCTACTCGTCCCCTGTCTTGGACTAATGATTAGAATATATGAAAATTAAAAAAAGAAAAAAGAACAATATAAGTATAAAGTCATTAGTTTCTGGTCACTACTGACATCATTGCTTATTCTATAAACACTGTCTCTAGACCTTATTAAATGTCACATAACAGTTCACCTTGTTTATAATGTAAACTTGACTAAAGAGTGTTCCGTGATTCCACGCGCTACAGTCTTTTGGAAATTGTTTCGTCCAGACTTTACTAATGAAGATGAAATTAGGCACTAATTGTTAATTATCAAGATGTCAAGTTCTTCAATTTCAGGTTAATCAGTTGTTTTGTTTAAATAATTTGCTTTTTCTGTTATTTCTAAAATGGAAAGCGTGTTTTTCCGTAGAGGAATTTGGTGCTTTCTTAGAGAAAAACATTTTGAATAATGTCTATTATGCAGAAACAGAGAGGAACAAGATTAAAATGAAAGAATCAAAGGAGATAAGATAATGAACGACAATAAAAAAAAAAAAAAAAAAGAAGGATTCAGGGAACACTTAAGGAAAAAGAGACAGGAACAAAATATTGAACGTCGGTATTGTTTCAGACATTACAAAAAGTAGGCATCAAAATATTGAGAAATCATAAAAGGCAGAATCAGGACAACTCAGTCATTGGCTGTCGAACAATTTCTGCGACTACATCAACCCTTACATCTTGCCAGTAACTCCCCAGACTGCAACCCACTTGATTATTATGTGTAGGGCGCAGTTGAGCGAGATACCAACAAAATTCCTTGTAATAGCAAACATGCACTGAAGACAAGGAATATGGCAGCTTTCACCACCTTAAACAAGGAGACTATCTAGAAGAGTGTCAGGAGATCTAAGGGCGTAGTTGAAGCCAATGGCGATTTTATTGAATAATTTTACTCTAGTGTTTCAAGATATTTTTTGTGCCATAATCATTTATGCCCTGAAGAAAAATAGATAATGAACCAATTATTATTTGTAGATTCTACATATATTGTTAAGGGTAAGATTGTTATTTTCAAAAACAATAAACTGACAAACTTCAAACTTCTCCTTTTGTGTCTGAATTTAATTTGATTTTTTTTTCTTCAAACAAGCAACGTTAATACAAAATGTTAATATCCTGGCTTCTTTGTTTTTCATTTCTCTTAAATTTCAATATGGCTTCCAAATGTAATGGATTCTTCTTACGAAGCCTTTAACTCGGGTTTTATTCCTAACCACTTTGGTTTTACTTGAGGAGATGAACAATTCACTCGTTACTCTAATTACCTGTACTACAAAAGAAAGCCATCAATATTTGGCTGCGTATCATGGGATGTCAGCTATGACAATGTCTTTGATCTGTTCTGATTGATTGTACACGGCATGTTGATGTTCTTTTTGTTGCGCAAAGCTTGAAACAACATCTTGTTGATTGCTGGTGCAGTGATTTGGCTTTATTGGCAAACTAATGTTTAATTTTAGGATGGCTTGAAAACATCGACTGCAATTTTTAAAAGCAATCTTCTCAGAACTTTTTGTGTGTAATGAATATTTTTGTTCTGTTTGAAAATGAACTTTCAAAGAGAAATTATCCTGCAAGGATAAAAAAGGATTTTATATATATATATATATATATATATATATATATATATATATAAAGAAAGAGGTTGTAGTGGTTCCAACGAGAGAAAAGTATGTATATTAAAAAGAAGAGAAGAGAAACAACCAAATTAATTAAGAGCAAACGCCAATCTAGAAACCTAAAACACATATTAACCTCATCTAAATTTAACCAACACACAATACAGGGAGTCACAAAATGCAACAAAAAAATATGTGGGGTTTGTGACATCATTATAGAAGGAAACTCCTACACTTTTGAAAACCCCCCAAAAAAGTGACCAAATACAATGATCAAATCACTCACATACATGAACGCACGCTCATATACGGGAGACACGAGGGTATATATATGTATGCACACATTTATATATATATATATATATATATATATATATATATATATATATATGCATGTTGACAAAACAGGGGAACTACTCACGAGCACGCACCCAAACCCCACACAATTTAGGAAGTACGTGTGTGTGTAGGTACGTATGTGTGTGTATGTATGTGTATGTGTGAATGTGTATACTAGTTCCATGTAGCTTGGGAAGTAGTTGTGTATATGTGTGTGTGTATGTATGTGTATGTATTGATTTGTTGTGGTGGGATGGTGTGTATGTGCGTATGTATATGTATGCGTGTATATGTACAAATGAGTTTACTAATTCCTCATAATAAGACAGTATATGTATGGAGGGGGAATATACGCACGCATATATACACGCATGCTGACAGAAACACACAAAAATGGAAACAGATCCAAGGACACATAGGGGTCAGTAAAACATTAAAAGATAAAATGCCGATAAGTAATTCATCATTTCGCTTGGACCAACCTTAATTGTTTTATGACCCTTCACGCAGAACTCTTCATTGCCAATTCAAGAAAGAAATTCGGATTACTAACACAGAAAATGTCTCATATCGAGAATATTTAACATTGAAAAACAAAAGAAAAAATTAATTATTTTTAATAATATGTGGAAATCTCCGCTTTTACCTGAAGACGGTCACGAGACCAGAAACACGTGTAGTAAAATTATGTAAAACAAAACATAATATTTTTTCTAAATACATCCACATTACAATCAAAAACGTTTACGATACCTCTCTTCTCTTCTTTTTAATATATATATATATATATATATATATATATATATATATATATATATATATATTACTATAAGTGACTTATAAGTGAGGAATGTGGTGTGTTTTAAAAGGTTTTCTGTTTGAAAAGGAACTTTTAAAGAGAAATTATCCTGCAAGGATAGAAAAGGATTAAAAATCTCTCTCTCTCTCTCTCTCTCTCTCTCTCTCTCTCTCTCTCTCTCTCTACATATATATATATATTACTATAAGTGACTTATAAGTGAGGAATGCAGTGTGTTTTAAAAGGTTGATCCCGTCATTTGGTCATTTTACTTCAGTACATTAGAATAATTAGTAAATGATAAAAGATTAAATCAACTAACAAGAGCGTTCATCAATCAGTACACCCACATCTGGCACCATCAGAGTTTCTGCATATATGAGGAGACACAAATCGCTACTCTAAGCGTTTCCGCATTGTCTGACTCGCAATAATTAGCCCTCAACTATTGTCTAGTATGAAGGATCTTTTTTTTACATGACAGCATTGCAGTTCAATATTAGAAAATCCGATCTTTTTGATTCTATCATTAACGACATCAAACATCCAACAACTGGTATCATTTACCACGACTTTGAAAAGGGTAACCTCTAAGAGCAATCCGTCATTTGATCCAAAGGTCATATATGGTTTTGATTTAAGAGTTTTCCTTCTCCTAGACTGATTTCGAGTCCTGCTATTTAGGGTCATGCTATTTAACCCATAGCTGGATAAAGAAGAGATGGATTTACACCTTACCCAAGGGTATTTGAATATAAGAGAATATAACGAACCCTAAAGGAATTGGTACTCGGCTCTCTGATTAAGAAATGCAAGCCATTATTCATTACACCACCCGCACATCCAAGCTTACAGTACCTAGTATTCTCAAGCGGTCACTCATCTTAGTACTGACTAGACTCGACGTTGCTTGACAATTTTTTTTTCTTTCACTGTTTATGTCATTGATTTTGAATGTTAGTTTTAGGGCGAAGAAAAACTTTATTTAAACATAATAGTCTTCGCCTCAAAACGTGTCAGCCATTAATCGCGGCTTCTCCTCTTTCAACAAATCTATTCGATGTCATATTATTCCAGTTATTTTCAACAGAAACAGTTCCTATTGACCCTGTATTAGACTGTAATTCGAACTCAGCTCCCTGATTTCTCATTCCTAACCGCTATTCATTACACCACCCACACATCCTGAAATCTGTAACCTTTTGCCATTTTCTAAACACATGGAACACTTCAATAAACACAATAAACATAATAACATCGCTATGTTGTTGTTGGTGGTAGTAGTAGTAGTAGTAGTAGTAGTAGTAGTAGTAGTAGTAGTAGTAATAGTGATTATGACCTTCTCAATCGGTTCATATTGTCTAGGTACTTCTACTATTTTGGCATAAATTTTCGATACCTAACGTTTAAAATGAATTTTTAAAAATGAAAAAACATTCTTGAAGATTTTATTGCGGTTGAATATTCGTAATATGTTAATTTATAATTTTCGTAATGAAGTTTGAAAAGTTTCGTACTTACGTGTATGTGTGCGTGTGTGAATATGTTTTCATGGCGTCCGTCTGCAAGGGGTCGAGATGTGATTTCTTTTACTGCTACATCTTTCGTAAGCGAATGAAATCAAGAGAGAGGAAGAACGAACTTTTGTCTAGTACTTAAAATCAACGTAATCACGTAACAGGCTCGAAAGGCGGTGACAGATTTTGGGAGGAATTATTTTTTAGTCAGGTCAAGAACTAGGTCGATGTTATTCAGACATAGTTGAGAACATTATTTAAATATTACCTGACCAATTAGAAGTTGAAGTTTTCTGAAAATATATATGAAAATGGATAAGCTCCGTGATCCGCTTTTTGCACAGATCTGCACAAAAATCAACATTGATAAGAAAGTGGTAGCGGGGTGCTAAAATCACGCTCATCAAAAAACACTACTGGATGGTCAGCTTGTTTCTACGATCTTCAGTACAACACTAGCTTCATTGGAACAACCGATATTACTGACAGGATGTTCACTTTCATAGTTTATCCTTTTTATCAAGAAATTTCAGTTTTTACAAGTGAAACCCAAGGCTAAAAACAAGAGCAGTCATACAGAGCTATTTAATGTTTAAAAAATCAATCTAAAAGCAGCATTTGGGCAACAAGAAAAACCTGTCATGCAGTTGTTCCGGGTTCGAACAAAAGGTGGTATGTCCTAAGTTGTTTAAACATCTAAATTTAAATACCAGGAAATGAAAGCTGAAATTCTGAACATTTGTCTCATATTCATCTTTTGGTCTTAAATCCAAATGCCTATAGAGTACAACTAGAACAAAAGAACTGATTTTGGCGTTCCAATATTTTTAGAGGGGACAATATATATATATATATACATATATATATATATATATATATATATATATATATATATATATATATATATATATATATATTATAATTTATTAATGATAATTCGTTTTAATAATCGTTTTCAAAATGTGTTTTTCATCATCAAAATTGACGATAAACTGCTTTGAAGATTGAAGATGTCTTCTAACATAAACATTCTGCGCCAAATACTGAAATTAACTGTTGACCAAAAATTTTTAAAGAAACCTTTTGTAAAAGTCTGTTAATTAATTTCTTAATTAATTAATTTGTCTTTAAACATGCCATTTAACTTCAAGTCAGTCGCTTTTAATTATAAATCTTGTGGGGGTCTCATTAAAGCATTAACAAAATACAGTTTTTATTAATTTTACACATATTATTAAAGGAAAATTATTAAGGTGTTATTTCTGAATAACAGTATATTTAATATGTTATACAGTTATATATTTCCTATAATAATATTTCATATATTTCATTATATTTGTACAATAATAATATATTTTATATAATTCATAATAGTATATTTCATACAATATATTCTATATTTCATATGGTATGATAATAGTATATTTCACATAGTATATTTCATATGTCGTCTAGGTGTGATAATAGTAAATTTCATAATCGTATATTTCATAGCAGTATACAGGCCAAATGACATTTCACGGCTGGTAATATTTGACCACTGTTTATTTCTTCGTTTTTCGGAAGAAGGGATTTTATGATTGTTACGAATTTGTAAATGATTTAGATTGAAAATGCCTCTATCGTAATTATCAACATCAACTTCATTTGTATTATCATTATCAACGTTGTCAGTATATAATTGCATCAGTGACGTTTTGGATAAAAATGATTCTCCACTAGGCGTGGGTATTTCTCTGAACACTACAATCATAACTTGTTTAAGTCAAGATTCAGTCAGTATCTGCCCTCCCCTTTTACTCTGTTTTACCTTCTCTTTCATTCATGTGACACAATTTATTCAATACCACCATTAATAGTAACCCTCTGCCTTGATTGGCGCTTGTATTGAGTGAATTTGTACCATGAAAAGAAAGAAGTATATGATGACCTTTGCTAGAGCAATTGTAAATCTCATCAAATATTTCGCTGTCTTCCGTATTCTTGCTAACTTTGAAAGTGTTCTAGTCAGAATTGATTCAAGTTAAGTTGCCCAATTTTTAACTTTCTCGAAAACTTAACTATCACATTAGCCGACTTGAATGACTTCTGAATATCCAATTGAATATTATTGTTACTATTGGTAATTTCAAACAGTGTTGTGTCTTCTGAAGACAACTTTCAGGGATACACATCCAGCTAATAATTAAGAGATAGAGACATAAACGTGTGAAATCCAAAATGTGTTCTTGATCGTCAAAAAGCTGGGCTACCTAAATAAAGAGGGTAAACCTATCTTCCTTCTGCCACTATTAATTAACCGGACAGCGGCCAGATACCACGACGAGAAAATCCTTTATCTGAAAATATTTCAATTATACTCGAACAAAAGGATAGTTCTTGGTATTTCTTTTCTTTTGCTTGCCTGATTTTTATTTTGAGAAAGATGTCTCCATGGCAAATGAAATTCTAGCCAGAAATGTATCAATATCGTATAACGAATTCAATAAATGATCGACAGAATTATGTGTAATGCATGTTTGCAAGAATATATATATCTTTATCGATAATGATAAAAAAAATTACAACTCTTAAGATATTTTTTCGCCAACATTTACATATAGACATATTGAGATCTTTTTTATCAGAAAGACTTTTTATGCAGCTGTAGGAATTGGTAATTGAAAATGACATTTTCAGAGAACTAAACAAATAGAAACAGACACTAAGCACGAATAGTTTGTTCTAGATTACATTCAATCTGGTGTTTGTTTTATTATTTATGTAGCCGCGGAAAATATTCGAAGCTTTCATGTCTGGATTAAATGGATTCACTATGTTTCGGAATAAAAAAGTATTACCAAATTGTTAATTCACTTTCAATTTCTTCTTCGTTTTTTCTTTTCTTTTTCTTTTTTATTTATTTATTTTATTTTTTCTTATTTTATTTTTTTTTTTGGTGAAGGAAGATTTTTCTTGTATAATTTCATAGTAATAAAACCAGAATAAAGTATTTACTAAAGATGCAATTTACTAAAACACGGTACATTTTCGCTGTTTTTAATCGTAACTGAACATTTTCTGCTTGCAATAAGTATATTAGCAGGTTAGGGTTGATATGGTAGATACACAGGCCCTCAAAAGTTTTCGGCGACTACATAAAATGATTATACACCTTTATTTTATTAAGAACTTAAAAGTGATTAGCAGTATGCTTTTATCAGTAGTACCTGAGGACTTTGAGAATTGGAAAATAAATAGTTGCGTTGTCGTAGGTGACAGAAGATACACCGCTTTAAGCAGTTTAAAGCTGAAAAAAGGTCTTGTAAAACTACTGAAACCAATGAATGATCTTAGATGATAAAGTCAGGATCATGTGTAAACTTTTAAGTAGGGACTGTTCATCTAATTAATATTGTCACTTGCCTTACCAAATCATTGTAGCTGAACATTAGATTGTTTGGGGGGGATTTTTTACACTAATATCATAGCTAACATTTCTGCTGACAAAGATGAAAGTTGTGTTTTTGACGGGGAAGATGACTCAAGAAGTTGGCTGGGAATTTCCAGAAAAATATTCAAACCACCAAAAAAGGTTTGCTACTACTGGAGGTCTTTTAAATGCAAAGAAAACCGGAAGTAGACAAATGTTAGACAAGAAAGATACAAGAAAGATGGTGAGACTCTCGGTAGTCAATCCAAAATTAAGAGCCACTCAAGTGAGGTGTTAATGCTCTTAATAGTGAGGTTTTGGTTGATACATTACAAAGAGTGTTCGGACAAAACAACTTGAACGGGCGTATAGCAGCAAAAGAAAATACATCATTAACCAAAAACATTGGAATAGAAGATTGAAGTGGTCAAAAGAACGTCCAACATGGGATGTTGGAAAGAGAGAAAAAGTAGTTTTTAGTGATTAATGCAAAATAGAATTACATTATGATGCAAAGAAATATGTAAGAAAAACAGTGGGAGAAAGAAACGATGCAAGACACGCCATAAAGACGGTAAAATTTTTTGATTGACGCAGAATGGCTTGGTGTTGCAGCAAAAACGATGACAAGAAAATTGGTAAAATTTGATGGAATACTAAACATTAAAAACTATATAAGTTTAGTCTAATGTTGTTAGACTCGAAAGATAGAGAAATATTTCAGCATGGCAGTGCTCCTTACTGCACATTACGTGCAGCAAAATAAAATTTCTTTCTTTTTTTTTGCGAACAAAAATGTTCAACTTTTAAATGATTAAACAGCAAGATCTCCTGACCACCTGATCTCCATATAACTGGACCAATGTGATTGGAACTGAACAAACAAGTGCTCCAAAGAAAACTACACAATCTTCATGAGTTCTGGGGTTCCTCCCAAGACAAATGGTAAATTTCGAATGAGAAAATCTGGACCTTGTTCCATTCAATATCACGTCGAATTGAGGTGGATATTCGAAGTAAAGGAACCAACATTAATTACTAAATAATTACCAATTAATTACTAATTAATTACTAACTCCATACTTTGATATTTTGTACTTTTTCTAATTATGAAGATGACTTTTTTGCAAAAGAAAAATTCCTTTTTAGCTTAAGATCTGAAAAAGAAACTTTTCGCTTGTGGCCCAATATTTTCATATGACCTTTTTCTCAGCATCTTTATGTTTAAGATGCTTTATCATTAACAAAAATGCAGTAACTTGTTTTCTGGCCCTCAAATTACATAAAATGTAATGAGAAGAGCATACTGATAATCAATCTTGATTCTGACGATAAAATTAACAAGAGTAATTAATTTACCAATATGGCCCAAATGTTTTGCACGAGAGTATATATGTGCAACTGTTAGTCATGTACACATATATGGAATCACACACACACACACACACACATATATATATATATATATATATATATATATATATATAAAAGGGAACATTGAAGTCAACACTTAGAGGCAACAGTGTTTCATGCTAGACGCAATCGTCAGGCCACGAGTCTGACTCGTGGCCTGACGATTGCGTCTAGCATGAAACAGACTGTCACCGCTAAGTTTTGGCTTCAATGTTCACTTTTATATTTGCACATGCTCTATCTCTGATACTGAGCACATTATCCCATAAATATAGCACACCTTTCTTCATACATACATATATATATATATATATATATATATATATATATATATATATATGAACAGAGAACACAATATATGAAGCAACAATTTTCCCCCAAAAAAAGGTTGAGGAGAAAAAGATATACTTAGGAATATCGGCGGGAAATTGGAAAAACTGACTATACAACCATCGCCAGTCCTTCAAAAATAAGTGTAAGAAGAACCAAACGGCACTATCAAAACATTACTGGGATTTGTTGGAGAGTGGCCTAACCCCACAAATAAAGTGGAAAATAATATCAAGAGCCAGAACTCAAAAAAACTTCAGAGACAGATGCAACTTATGCATAAAGGAGAAAATCTTCATAATCAAAGATAAAGATCCAGACATATTACTAAATAGACACAACGAACTAGTCTTTAAATGCCGGCACAAAAACAACCTAGACCTAAGCAAATACATTGAGAAATAACTATAGAGAGAAAACAATAGTGAGTGATTTTGGTTCCCTTTGTTTTTAGAAATATTACTATGCACGCATGAGCGCCAACACATGACTATATGTATACTACTATGGTATTGAACACTGATACACCTGTTGATATGTACATGTATATGTTTTTATATGGAAAAAGAGGTATACCTGTTTTGTTTTATGTGAGTGTGGAGGTGTACAATTAGATGGGTACCTATATGTTTTACCATAGATATGAGAGAAAGGATGATATATGTGTAAAAATATGGATAATTATACGTTTTGGGTATCCATAATGTGATTAAATACTGATATAGTCTTCGAATGCAGGCATAAGTGGGTGTATGGGTGGACATGAAGATAGAGACGTGTACGTTTGTATATATGTGTACGTGAAGATTAACGCATATGTGTATGTAGATATGCTGCATATTATGTATGTATATGCATGTATGTGTGTGTAGGTATATGTATGTATGATAGATATATATGTGTGTGTGTGTATGTGTATATGTGTATATGTGTATACATGTATATGTGTGTAAGTGTATATGTACGTATGTACATGGATGTATATGAATATGGATATGCGGGTGAATTTATGTGTATATATGTATATACGTAAGTATAAGTGCATGTGGAGATATGTATGTAGATGTGTGGGTATGTGTTTCTCTGCATGTGTATATGTGTAAATACGGGAATATACATATAGTTTTTGGTGTGGATGTGTGTGCAGGTGTATATAAGAACTCATAGGTATATAGTGAGATATAGGTATGTGGATATAGATAGGGGTTTAGGACATGTGTAGAAGTCTATATGAGTATGGATATATAAAAGATTATAAAAGAAGGACCTAATTTTCTCCTAGTGACATTTTATACAAATCTCTCCTCTAATATTCTCCAATTGGAAGTCAGTTTTGGATAGCACGGAGGTAAAGTTTAAATTGGTAATTTAATTCAAATTGAAATATACTACCCCATTGTTGATGATAAAATTATTAAAATTATTTAAATTGGAATAACCGTTGATAATTGGGTACCTAAAAACAACCACGAATTTATTTAATGAACAAAAATCAAACGAATAGATGTCAACTTAACAACCAATAAGACAAAAGTTTTTTATAAAAAAAGATTACTAAATATAAAATGGATTACTCTTCCAATGTACTGTCTATGAGTTTCTCTAATCGACTGTTTCATAGAAAATACCCAAAACTCAAAAGAACTTCAAATTAAATTCTTCGTAGATTGTTTAGACATTTAGATTTACATCAAACCTTAACCTCCCAAATATGTCCGTTAAAGTAACGCGAATTAACAGCGTCTAAGAATCTGAATGAAACCTGTCCTCGTGGAACGTAATTTATTAGGGTTGCTATAGCTTCTTCCTTTAATGTCGGTCTCACCCCTTACCCATCGATATCTAGAGACAAGACGCGTTGGCCTTAAACAACGTCTAGCCGACAGACAGGGGGTTAAGAATAAGGAATTGAAAAGGTACATCTAAAACACTCACATCTTATCTTCTCTCTCCCACCTTACTTCCCCACTTCGTTAATTTTACATATGCTTGATGAGGTCCATCAAAAACGTGTGAATTTCTTTTCGTTTTTCATTTCAACCTTTGGAAGTAAAGTCTGATGATCCATAGCCCTGTTAAAGGGGTTGTGGTGAAATAACTTATTACATGAAACCCTAAAGTGGTCTGTTTTTATTCAAACAAATATATATATATATATATATATATATATATATATATATATATATATATATATATATATATATATGTATATATAGCCATACACACAAAGGAGACATACACACATTAGTCTCACTCACACATAGAGGATAGACACATGCATAAAGATTATAGTTTCACATGCGCATATATGAATGCATATACAAATACTTAAATATTATAGACGCGCACACACACATGCATAGAGTCATGTATATACACATAAACATTATGTCTTAAACATCCATATATATAAGAATACGCTGATACCTAAATATAATACTTTGACGCTTACTCACAGAGGCATACACATATACATTTCTATACACGCGCACTGACATACACAGAAAATACGCGTATACATGAATATGTACATGGAGAAAATATTATAGTCATCGGCAAACACATGGAAGAATACAGCCATATTACTGCTACGCACACAAATATGGAGCTATACACACAAATAGATTTTAAACTCACAAGTAAGCATTCACACATAGATAAATATATATATTTAAAGAAAGATGTATATATTAATGTATTATTTCTGAATAATAGTATATTTAACATGTTATACAGGTATATATTTCATATTAGAATATTTCATATATTTCATATGGTATTCTTGTACAATAATAGTATATTTTATATATTTCATAATAGTATATTTCATACAATATATTCTATATATTTCATATGGTATAATAATAGGATATTTCACATCACATATTTTATGTAGTACATTTCACATAATATATTTCATAAAGTATAATGATAGTATATTTCACATAGTATATTTCATATGTCGTCTAGGTGTAATAATAGTAAATTTCATAATCGTATATTTCATAACAGTATATTATATAGCATATTATAGTAAATTTCATAATCGTATATTTCATAACAGTATATCATATAGCATTATTTTTTTTCGAAATGAAGTCATGTTTGCGTTTATGAAACAGGACATCACAACCAACATCTTACCGCAGTTAAATGTGAGAAGGAAATTTTAAGCGACTTTATTAAAGACCAAATTGTTATGACCAGAAGATTTCTGAATCCTCACCGTTTGTTGGATTCTCTCTTTGAGTTATATGAGTAACTATTGACGGATATCACGAACTGTTGACAAACCAAAAAGTTATCGATGTGAAAAATGGATGGTGGGGAAGTTCAATCTTCACTTTTCGCACTGATAGGTTTTTTCGTGCTATTCAGGAATCAGCAGACAGGTACAAAACTGCAGATAGATTTAATTAAAATAAATAACGGGATACATCGCTTCATCAATCACTGTTGCGTATCTGCAGATTAGTCATTCACACCAAATTCCATTACCGTTTCAGCCATGTTTCTGTTTACAAATCGTAACTTTAATTGCTAAAGTGCGTCTAGTCTTAATAATTTCGATATTTAATTATCTGTTTAATAATATCTATATTTAGTAATATAGGGTTGAGTATCCGTTATCCGAAATTCCCAAATCTGAAACTCTTTCAGGTGCTGACATGATTTGCCACAAATGGAAAATTTGAGAAAGCACTGGAAAGGTTCCTAGATGTTGTTCAGCTGTTATAAATAACCTCGTCATCCCTGGGCAGGGGTTCCCCAATCCAGCTACGTAGCCTTCGTTGATGCTAGGTTCTTGTTAGCGATCGTCACAGCAACGTTTTCGTTCGTGGATTACTTACCAGGTGTTTTGTGCTCAGTAAAAATATTATTCAAAATGTCAAAAAGTTCTGCATTTGTATATTTTTTGTAAGCAGTGACCATGTTTTTCGGTACACGTACAGAAAGTACAAAACATTGATTTTGGGTGAAATCTTAAATTTGCCACTTAAAAATCGATGTACCTGTCTCTGTATGTACACATAAGTTATTAAATTTTATATAAAACTACCTTCAGGGTATATTTTTTATAATAGTTTCATCCCAAGCAAGGCGGGAAGCCACTAGCATGCAAGGGGTTACAGTGAGTTGGAGCGAGAGCAAATAGGAATGATAGAGGAAAGGATGAAGAGAAGGATAGGGGATAGATCAAGGCATTTGGAGACGTCGATTGACATTACATTTGAATAGTTGGAGATAGCTATGAGGGAAACAGGAAAAAGGGAGATAGATCCACAGGCGAGAGGTGCAAGACATGAAGCTATTGGAGTAGAAGAGACAGCTACATTTATCAGTTTCGACAGTGAAAGGGTGAGAGCAAGATGCCAGCGTAGTTGAACGCTTAAATTCACGAAGTCTGGAAAACAGCGAAAGCAGCTCATCTGAGCAGTTACCATGAAAGTATTTGTAAAAAGACAGAGGGAGGCAACGGCACGTCTGTGAGAGAGCGGCTGCAGACGAGATGCCAAATCAAGGCCAATTACATTGCATATCCATCTCTGGATTTTATCAAGGACCTTGAGACAATTAGAAGGGGCTCCAGACCATATATGGCAGCAATACTCCATCCAAGGGCGAATGTACACAAAATCTATTAAATTTTATATAAAACTATTTTCAGAGTATATGTTATTTATGTAAAACAACCGTTAAAATATATGTATAAGTTGTGTTCACATTCGTAAATAAAAGCAAAAGGAATAATTGACGGGTTACCTCCTCCCAATTTTCAAAAACGCTACTAGGGACGCTTTCCGGTCTATAAATACTCAGCGATATCTTTTCTCTCCGTCTTCTTCTCACTTTTTCCGCTTATACATGTAAATTTCTCGCGGAAGAACGCGTTCTCTTTTTGGCATGAATAATACACACACACGTATATATGCATCTTTCACTTTATTTTTTCTAGGAGTTTCTCCTACCTCAAACTGCACATACGCAAACAGTTCATTAGCTTAAATGTTTTCTTCATTCATGTTCATTGTTCAGTAACACATAACAATATTCTATTGTTTATGTAACCGTTTATTGTTAATGCATTATCATCTGTTTGTACAAATATATATATTAGTCTTTGTTGTTTCTTACGTTTTTTTAAGTGGACTCATATTACGAGTTATTCCTTGGAACAAACCTCTTTTCGATTTATATAAATTACCTGCCTAAGAATATTTCTCACATCATTTGTAAACATCTATGCTATATACGAATATATACTGATGCACCTCTAAAACTTTTGATGATCAGAGATTGTCAGCTGATCTTTCTTCCAATCTATCACGAACGACCCGGTGGAGAAAAAACTGGATGGTTACATTCAATGCCTCGAAAACGAAACTAGTTATATACACCGCCGATCAGACCCCGAACTCCTGCCAGTCACGATGAACGGGTGCTCCCTTGGAGATGCACTTTGACTTAAGAGACTATTTGGCCTTAAACTCACACCTGACCTCAAGTGGAATTCCATATATACGAGCCATCTCTAAAGATGCAGGTAAAATGGTCCGCTCCCTGTACCACTCCAATAAGTACCTGATCCCACGTGCTATCCTCTAAGATACAGATCACTCGAAGAATGGAGTACTGTTGTCATATTTGGGCGAGTGCATCACAGTCCGCACTTTACAGCTTCAATAGAGCCCAAAAGCGTCTCTCAGTCATTGTAGATATCGAATTATTTTCCACTCTCCAACTTCTCCCTCACAGGCTTGAGATGTCAAACCTCTCGCTGCTTTATCGCTACTCTCAGAAGAACTACATTCCTTGGTTCGGCCAGGTCTAAATTTCACGTCAAGGACCCACCACCTCACTTACATCATAGCAAACGACCCACATTCACACCGTATTCCATCGGCGAGAACAGATTTACAGTGGAAACAACTCCTAAGAGGATGTTTCCGCACTTAACCTGTTCATGTCTAGGATTAATGTTATCTTTCCCCTCCTATCTATACACACTACCTGCTAACGTAACTCTTTACCTCGAGTGGCTCCGGGGCTTTGCACAGAATGAATTTTACCATAAAAAAACATTGGGAAAGGTATGAATCTGGTCTCAGTTAAATAGCGGGACTGAGCTCACATGCTCCGAAATGAAGGAAAACTCTCAGAAAACGGCCTGAAGAGGGATGAGCACCATGAGCCTATCTTTCCCAAGACTATGTAGACTCCACCCACCTCATGCGATCTAATGGGTTTAGGGGACACGTTACGTGATGAATAACTAACATCCTGCATTCGATAGTTTAGTATATATATATATATATATATATATATATATATATATATATATATTGTATTTTAGACATCCTAGGAAGAAGAATGTATTGTGCCAATTTTTCCTGAAGAATGTATTTTGCGGATATTCCTGTTGAAGAAGACTGCGTTGTGTCAAATATTCCTGTTGGAGAAAACAGAATATTCATGTATTGACAAACATCCTTCAAAATAGATGGACTTGAACACTGAACAATGGAATCCATTATAAATAATTACCTAAACTATTTACTAAGCCACGTTGATGTATACTTTCTATTCTATGAGGTGAGAGATAATCTCATAGGAAATGCAAAAGTCAATAGACAGGTATGAAACCTGCAAAGTTAATTAACGGACACTCCGCAGTTAAGTCTGTTCCTGTACCAATTACAAAGGGACGAATAGAGAATTAAAAGCTATTTTTCAGCAAGTCTTCATTCGTTCATAGGAAAGTTCCAATACGGTTTTTGTTCCTGTTTTTTTTTTCTTTGACAAGCGAGTAATATACGAGCCATGACGTTTTTTATGCGAAATGAAATGAGCCTTTTTTCCCGTAACCATTAACGCAGGTTGAAATATTCAGTAAAAACCATCACAGCCACATTCGTGACACACACACACACACACCAATAACCATACATCTACATATCGTCATTAAGTCAATTCATACTTATTACTTTCATATTCCATTGGAGAAGAGGAAGTTCCACTCAGGTAGCTTCTCTCGCCAGAACTGTTAAATTTTAGAAAGGACTCCCAAAAGGATACTTCCCTGATTACTGCATATTATGAGGATGTGTATGATAGATAACGCTTGGCCTTCAACTTAAGTTTATGTTAAAGTTGAGGGTGAATCGTTATCTATCCTACATATCCTCATTATAAGCAGTAATCAGAGAAGCATCCTTTCGGAAGCACTTTCCAAAATTTAACAGAAATATAACCAACGTAACAAAACACAATACCCTAAAAAATGTATCGATAATAAAAATACTGTACCACATGAAAACGTAAATAACTGCATATGTCATTTTAGACTAATCTGAATTCCAGCATTACATCAAAAAAGTTATTTTCCAGAAAAACTTTGTTCAACCGCTTTTTATTATGCATTTTGTGAAACATTATCTTTGTTATATATATATATATATATATATATATATATATATATATATATACTCAACAAATGATCAACACCTATGATAGAACGAATAAACAAAGATATATGATAAAACTTTGAAGCATTTACATCTTAATAGGGTGGCCCTTCTTCTCAATAACAGTCAGCAATCAATTATTCGTTGACTTTGTTAATTCCTTAACTTCAGCAGCTTCAATTTCTGGTTTTGATTGCTTCCCATACCTCTGCTTTGTTATCATATAATTTCATGCTCACAGTTGACCATATATTTTCGATCGGATTCAGATTGGGAATTGATAGTGGCTATTCCATTATCTTTTCTCCTGTAAACCTTTTACACAGAAAAATCCACGGGTAGCATTAGATACATGAGAAGCAACATTGTCATGCATAAAATCTGAATCTGCGAAGCTGGGACTTGTACTATTTAAAGAAAGTCATGTCCATGAAACCGCATTAGTTAGCGCTGTTCAGGTTAACTGCTACATCGACTTTGAAAGGTCTAATAATACTGATTTACAAAAATAAAGTGTCTGGGGTAAGGATGTGAATGGGTTTTTTCTTTTACTAATTTTCATGTTGTGAATTCAAATTTCTGTACAGTTTTGCTCTATCAAATCTAGTTTTTGGCTTTCACATATCACATTTTTGTTATACTGCATATAAATTCAAAATATGAGTTTATTTTATCTCTCACAAAGGCAGGTTATAAAAGAAACCGCATACATACAGAACCGAACAAAATTACTTAACATATATAAATGTCATAATACAGCAGTCATGGGTGAGGTTTTTGGACGATCTTGTGTACATCCGGTAGATCACGCAGGAGCATCCAGTAGAAGTATTCCATGATGCTAGGGTTCCACTTGCCTTGGTAGTTTCTTTCCATCTTAGTAAAATCTTGGTAAAACCTTTCCCCATGTTTATCACCTCACTTCTCTGAGATGTCGGAGTAGAGAAAGTGAAATTTGAGTGACATTACCATATTCTCATAATCCTTTAACAACTTTTCGATACACTATTTGTAATCTGGTACCTGTGTTGCCAAAGAGCACATGATAGACAGACTTAAATGCTTCCTATGCTCTCAGTTCATTTAAGATAAACTCTGCAGTAACACAACCTGTTTTCTATGTCGAAGAATGAGGCGAAGTTCTTGTTTGGTGTCCTGAAACTGGTGATCCTTACATCTGCTGTGATCAGGTTCCACTGCTGAAGCCAGGATTCCAGAAGCTCTGACTGCTGCTTAGATAGATAGAAATCTCGGGCAATGCTATTCAGGTCTTTCTGTGTGATATGTTGGAGCTCACTGTCACCTACCTCTGAATAAACAATGTCTTTAGAAGAAACCGACTTAGCAGAATATTCAATTAAAGGTAATTTTTCATATGATAAAGGAAAAAGATCTTTATGTGTTGGGGGTGTAGGAACAAGGTCATCTGAGTTCGGAACAAGTCTTATACCCAAAGGAAGCTTGGAATATTTAAATTTTTTTTTTTGGTGGGGGGGCATTGAAGTCAATTGTATTTGTTAGACAAAAATAACAATACATTATTCAGACTATTGTCCTCATCTTTGTGGCCATATTCATTACAACGTTTCGACCGTTGTACGCTCTGGCCTTCTTCAGAATGTCGAACTGAACCCTTTATTTCGCTCATTGGGGTAGACTATTCTAGTTCCAGGTGCCATGTTTTAATGAATGTCAGTTATCAGTTATCTCCTACTAATTTCCCTCTGAAAGTTCTCCACTGCCTTAACCAGATATTGAACTCACACTCTTTGGGTCCTGTCACTGGATCTTACTAACGCCTTTATCCACTGTGCCATGTTTCCTTGGAGACATCTGTGCATTTTTTACCAGTGCTCATATTGCAATTTTTACTGTTATCATATCATGTTTTTACCAGTGCTCATATTACAATTTTTGTTGTTATTATCGCTTTTCTCTGGCACTCCGATTACTGGTTTCCATATTGTATTCATTTCTATGCTTGTTCGAGTCAGGAGATTTTTGTGTCATAGCATATGACAAGATTCCTTAAGTTTACGAATTTTCCAATGGTGTTCTTTGTCTATGATCTCAACCTGATCCCACAGAGGGCGGTGATCTCCCTTCTCTCTCCATATGTGGTCAGTCACGCCTGATTTTTCCACTTCCCCTCGTGTTACAGCTTTCTGGTGTTCATGAAGCCTTACCTTAAGGGGGCGGTCTGTTTCCCCTTTATATTTCGTTCTGCAGCTACACAAAATAAAAAACATCTGCATATAGCTTTGTTGCTCTCCCCAGACCACTGAGACCGCAATGTTGAAGGCTGCTTTCTTGTTATGAAACTAGACAGTTAGTCCATTGCAACATAGTTTACAACAGATGTGTGGGGATCAGAATTTATTCTGATCTCCACCATTAAACGACATCGAAGTTACAATTAGAAAAATCGCCATTATCTATCTAATATTTTTATATTTATCTTTCTTGATTTGTATATAACTATATATCTATCTGTTCATATATATCTATCTCAATATGTTCAATACTCTATCATTTTCAAAGGGTGTTTGTATTAAATGTCAAATGAAGAAAAAACATTGCAATTGCCATAGAGTAATATTATTTCATAATTTTTATAAGGGAGTGCAAATAATTTTGGACTGCACCAATGTTTAGAAAAAATCAATAACTATGATATATTCATAGTTATAGATTTTTCTTAACACTGGTGCAGACAAAAATTATTTGTCTCACTCCATTATGGAGATAGATCAAAATAAATATTTCATAGGTGAGTTTTAATGCTTGTTCATAATTAAGTTTATAATTAACATAATAATTTTATTGTGTTAAATATGTTGCATATTTTATTAGATATTTTAGGGGACATGACACATTCAACACTGATGTCTTTACATAATTGACAATATCCTTTGTCGTTAAGTGAGGATTCTTCAAGACATCTCTAACAATTTTTCTTTCCATCGTATCAGAAATTAACCATTTTCTGCCAGTTCTTAATTTATTCTCAACACAATGGTAATGCTATAAATTGTCAATTTAGGAACACTTAAACACTCGGAAGGTATTGCATATCCATCACCTTTGTTTTTAAGCATCAACTATCTTCATTCAGAAGTTCTTGTCAATTTCAAATGTCTTTACTATGGTTACAGAATGAATGAGTTATCATGGTATGCAGCACTCACATATTCTTCTTCTGTGTTACCTTTTAAAATGCTACACAATCAGGTTAATATTATTTAATTTTGCAAGGGTTTTTGTATTAAATGTCAAATGAAGAAAAAACATTGCAATTGCTATAGAGCAATATTATATCATGATTTCTATAAGAGGGGTGCAAATAATTTTGGACTGCAGCAATTTTTAGAAAAAATCTACAACTATTAATATAATATATCGAAATTTCTAAAAATTTCACGAATTGTGCAAAATTAGATACGAAATCAACTATTTATGGTAAATTCAGTAAGTACTTGCAAATATTTTAATTTCTTTAGAAAATATGCAATATATTCTGTCCACAACTCTATGATGGACTCTCCTGTCATTTATCGACGTATGAGGGTCAAGCAACTCAATTCCTAGGAGCAGACAGCCAGACAACTGCACATATGATTTGATTATAGTGGTTAAGTCTTTGAAGAATCGAATACAGAGAGATCTGAGGCACTACGAGCGACAAGGTCCCAAAAAGAACCTCCGCAGGTTTTTGAATTCAGAGTTGTCCTTCTCCAAGATCAGTTACCCTTCAAGGCTATAGAACTCAGTCTCTCTTGCTATTTACCCATAGCTGACGGGAGAAGACGAGGATTCACACCTTTCCCAAGCGTATTAGCACGTAAGTGAATGTAATGGATTCGAACTCGGCTCTCCGATACTTAAATCAGAGATGCTATCCATTACTCCACCGTGCCTGCACCTCTCCCCCTCTCTCCCCCTCTCTCTTTCTCCCCCTCTCTATACATATATATATATATATATATATATATATATATATATGTGGGGGGGGGCTGTGTGTTTATAACTACAGAAAATGAGAAAACAATAAGCATATGATATTATTAGGAATTATTTAAATGATTTAGAAAAGTATCTAAATTTAGATTTTTAATAACACACAAATCTCATTTATAGATGTGTGATTGTGGAATAAGTCGAAAGTTATCGCACCATAGCCAGTTACTGAGTTCAATGGCGTGTTTTCCCAGCGTCCAGTAATGGCAGCTTACCACAGATTTTATTCTGTGCAGCAGATGCGTAAGAGAAATGAACGCCATTGATTAGGTGAGATCGTGACCTTGGTATTAATTATTCATAAGGGCTAAGTATTTTTATATCACTGGATTATTTGCCATTCAGTCGGAAACGAGACTCTGTGGATTAACGCCAAATGACTGACAGATCTCATTAGGGAAGAATTGATGAATGGATAAAAAGTTGTAAGGTTTATGGAACAAGCAGACAGCAAATGGCTTCATGAAAGACTGTTGGAGATTTCAAGAGGATGGGCATTGCTAATCATTACTTTAACTTTGGTCAGTTAATCAAGTAATAAAGAACTTTCTGTAGAAGAAACCAGTTTCAGTTTGAACAAATCACACTCTCTCTCTCTCTCTCTCTCTCTCTCTCTCTTTTCCACTCTCCCTTTCTCTCTTTCACGCTCTTTCTCTCTCTCACGCTTTCCCTCTCTCTCACGCTCTAACTCTTACACGGTCTTTCTCTATCACGCTCTTTCTCTCTCTCACACACACTCACTCTCTTTCTTTCTCTCCCTCTCTCTCACTTTCTTTCTCTTTATCTCTCACGCTCTTCCTCCGTCTCTCTCAGTCACGCTCTCTCTCACGCTTTTTTCTCTCTCTCTCTCTCACGCTCTCTCTCTCTCTCTCTCTCAGGCTCTCACACTGTCTCTCACACTCTTTTACTTTCTCTCTCACACTCTGTCTCTTTCTTTCTCTCTCTGTCACGATCTCTCTCTCCATCTCTCACTCTCTCTTTCTTTCTATCTCTCTCTTTCTTTCTATCTCTCTCTTTCTTTCTATGTCTCTCTCTTTCTTTCTTTCTTTCTTTCTCTTTAACTCTGTGCGTGTGTTTTGTTCGAATGTTGTACCTGTCCATTAGAGCAGCTTCTTCATAGATTAACGGTTAACAATTTCCTCCCGTGGACCATTATTACACTAGTGAATTCGTTCCTCACTGAGTGGTATATAATTTTCAAGCCTAGTACGTCTACAATTCACTCTCTTTCACTATAGATAGATTATACATGTAGACAGTGGCCTAAAGATCACACGGAATGCAGTGTTGATCTCTATATCTATAGACTCACCCACTCTGATACTGAACACCCTTGCTCTATAAACTATTACTGTAGTAATGTTCTGAAATGTCTATAAAAAGAAAAGATTTTCATGCTTTAATGAGTGCATGACGATGACATTACAACACAGAAGAAAAAAATCAAAAAGTGGATGATTTTTTCACGTTCTAATGAACGCTAAGCATGATTGTCAACCATTGCATTTAAAAGCAAAAATTACAGTAATGAATATCAAAAAACAGTTTTGTATTACTACTTGCGCCCATGAACAACACACAATTTTGTATTACTGCGTACACTCCTGAAAATGATCTCGGAAGAAGATCGAAAGTACTTGGAAAATGGAAAATAAAAACGATTTTCATAGTTATAGCACATTTCTAACATCATTTAATTGCAATAACGGAAAATTATCCGCATGATCGGGTTTTATTAAAGATAATGTTATTTAATCAGACATGCCTAAAAGAGAATTTGCTGCCTAAATACACAAATTTTAAATAATATATGTATAGGTGTGTGTATGTGCGCGCGCATGTTTGTGTGACCCGTTAAGGAATTGTATAAACAGATTGAAGTACAGTCTCTGGAAACCCATTTTGTGTACAACACCGACTCACACACAAGTCTACTGATTTTTGTGCATTTTGTAGGCACCAGATTTGAATTTCTATATTCGTATTTATGAACCAATCAGCGACGTTATCGCAAACGCGCTGTAGACAATTTCAGTTAATATTTGCTGTCTGTTACAAAATTTTGAAGGCTCATTCCAGAAAATTATCAACAATATTTCCCGCCTTAATATATATATATAAACTTATGAGTTTAAGAAAATTTAACTTTTTGTCTTCTAGGAGCTGATTTCTCGGTTATAAAAGCGCTCGTATTAGTTCGCAGAAATTAGTTGTTGTTTTTTTTCCAATTTTTCCCTGAACCTTGCATTAGCGTTGTGCGTCCAGTTATATAAGCTGAAATTCTCAAACTTTAATTAATTACTCACATTTTCGCATATTTATTCGTGTAAACTATATTACAAAATCTTAGCAACACAAAAAAAAACAAACGAAAAGAGTTATTGTCAACAAAGATTTTATCATTATTAATAATGTAGCTATCGTTAAATGACTGCTGCAATATTGCTACTAGAAATGACTGCTGCAATATTGCTACTAGAAATGACTGCTGCAATATTGCTACTAGAAATGACTGCTACAATATTGCTACTAGAAATGACTGCTGCAATATTGCTACTAGAAATGACTTCTGCAATATTGCTACTAGAAATGACTGCTGCAATATTGCTACTAGAAATGACTGCTGCAATATTGCTACTAGAAATAACTTCTGTAATATTGCTACTAGAAATGACTGCTGCAATATTGCTACTAGAAATGACTGCTGCAATATTGCTACTAGAAATGACTTCTGCAATATTGCTACTAGAAATGACTGCTGCAATATTGCTACTAGAAATGACTGCTGCAATATTGCTACTAGAAATGACTGCTGCAATATTGCTACTAGAAATGACTTCTGCAATATTGCTACTAGAAATGACTGCTGCAATATTGCTACTAGAAATGACTGCTGCAATATTGCTACTAGAAATTTGCATGCATCATAAAACAACATAAATACATGACACATTTTCAAATGTAGACGGATTCTGTTTTTTATCTGACAAGTTCTGTTGATTCGGTTGTATTGTCAAGAAAGAAAAACAAAAATATTTTTGTGTGAAGTTGTTTCGTAAAGAATCTTTGACATTGATTTCTTTCAATTTGAATGAAAACTAATACTCAATAATAAAAAAAAATTGTTTAAATTTGTAGAGCCGTTTTTTGAAAATCGTTTATTTCTTCACTTTATCCTCGCATATTCCTCTGCATATATATATAATGTGTTTCTTGCATTTTAATCAATCAATCAATATACATATATATATATATATATATATATATATATATATATATATATATATATATATATATATATATATACATGTATATATATGTATGTATGCATATATATATTAAATATGTTTGAATTTGTTTCATCCTTAAACGCAATTCTCAGGTATGAAGTTTGCGTTTAAGCATGAAACAGACTGTCGCCGCTGGCTGTTGACCTCAATGTCCACTTTTATATTTACATAATCTGCATAACCATAAATATACCATTTCTAAATTATCTGAAATTCAATACTATCGTCACACTTAGTTGCAAAATTTGACTTATTTGTTGAAATCATTTTTTTTATTTCTGAAAATAGATTCACTCTTGCAACCAAGTCGTTTTTTCTTATTTCGTAAAGCTCTTTGTGATTTTTAGTGCAAGAATCTTTTGGAAAATTGTCTTCTTTATGGCAATTGGTCAATGAGAATATATGTAGATAAAAATTTTCAATTTTGTGCTACTCTTAATTAGGTCTTTAAATAAGTAAATATTTACCTAAATTTAGATATGGGTTTCGAGGAAAGATCGAACCTGTGCCAATTTCATAAGATTGATAGCGATTTCAATTCTCCTATAATCCCTTTTTGGTGTAGCCTCGTACCAGACATGACCTTTTAGTTAAAATGCTTAAAATGTTTTAAGATTTATGGCTCTTGATGATTTACATTGTTTTTTCCTATTTTTTTCTTTTGCTGTGTTTTATGGAAATGCGTTCATATTTATCAGCTTATAAATTAAATCTATGCAGATATGCAAATTTAATTCAGTGCCCGTTTCTATTCACACGTGCATTTGTCCATTTATCTATTTGTTTTTTTTTTTTTCTGTACACATTAGAGTTATCTCCCATGGGCAAACGAAAAAACCACCGCGCCATCTTCTTCATACTTCATTCAATAAACAAACCAGCTAATTAATGTATAAAATTATTCAATAGCAAACAGAATGTCTTCCTTTTCGCATTTAAAATCAAGTTTAAAAAAAAAAAAAGATTTATAATCAGAAAAGAAATTTAATTACTGATTTTTTTTTCTTTTTTCCCTGCTAAATGTTTTTTTTTTTAATGATGTGAAACGCTATCCGGTTATAATTAATCAATTATTATCATATTTTCTTGTTGCTTTTAAGGTCCTTATGTGAATGTTTGTATTTGATATTAAAAAAATTATATCGAACAAACATATAGTAAATTTTGTTTAACTGTTCGTGGGGACTAAGGCAATTTGAATCAGCGACGATTCCAATGACACCAGTAAATAATTATATTTTTGCATCTAAAACATTTACAGTTACATACAAGAAAAGACAGACTAGAGCCAAACATTTGTTATTAATTGTAATAATTTTATTGGTACATATAATTTGCGCTAAGATAGTTATGAAATAATAAGGGTAATAATAATAGGGGTTAGAGGCGGCTACACTAATTCTGACCAGACGTGTGTGCATTAAAAAAAAACTATTATTATCAGCTGCTTTTTCCAGATTTTTCGGCGTAATAAAACAATGCGTCCCAAGGGACTCGCCGTCTTTTTCGACAGCTCGCAAAACAAAATGGCTTAGACCAGTATTTCCCAATTTGGGTTTTGGTTTGGTTTGTTTTGTTTTACGGTACATCAACATCAATGGGTCATTTAATGCCGACAACTTTTTTTTTTTCTTTTTGGTAATATTTTTGTTTTGTCAAAAATCTATTACTGTTAATATTTTTTTCCTCAAAAATGCATAGCTGGTAATATTTTTTCAAAAACGTATAGCTGGTAATATTATTTTTCAAAAACATACAGCCGGCAACACTATTATTTCAAAAAAAAGTATAGCTGGTAATATTTTTTCAAAAATGTACAGCTGGTAACATTATTTTTTCGAAAACATATTATCAGAGGCCTTGCTGTTGGATGTAGTTTATCGTCTTACCCAGGACGCGGATGTAGTTTATCGTCTTACCCAGGACGCGGATGTAGTTTATCGTCTTACCCAGGACGCGGATGTATTTTATCGTCATACCCAGGAAGCTTCTCAATCTTTAAATTTTAATATGGACAAATTAATCATAGAATTTGAAAATTGGAGATTAATAAATAAGTCTACTGAAATTAGCGTTTATTTTTACGATATGATAATTGTATATTTAAGTATACTTGTTCGAAACCTGGGCCTGATGTCATTCGGTAATATTTTTTTTCATGTTTGGTCTTATATCTTATACATTGGAGAACGCAAAACAGAAAGGATTATTCATGCTATCTTAAAGATTAAGGAATTTAACATCCAGTTTAAAATATCAAATGACAAAGACTTCTCTTAGATATGGAAGCCAAGTATTTGCTATCTGTTCCCTTTTAAAAAAACAATGTTTTTTTTTAATATAAAAATAATTTATAAAATACTTTCCTATTAACTTGGGGTGCCAACTATTCATGGCGTGGTTTAGAAACGCCGGTCTAAACATTACATCCATTCACTCTTTCACTTAACAACGAAGTAAGTCTAACCACATGACTTTCTTCTTACAGAGACTATCTAAGAAAATTCCTTAAATTTATACACTCTTTTAGAAATAATTGCCTTTCAGTAATTATTGTCTGTTTCTTCTAAATAAATCATAATATTACTTCGTCAGCACACAGCACCTTCTCAACCTGAAATGATGCCAACTACCAAAAAAAGAAACATCTGAAATTTATTGATACAAATGAAAGATGCTACAGACAAAATAGTCTGAGTATAGCAGCTCAGAGAATACTTGAAGAAAATGTTATGAAAAGTAAGGTTAGAAATTATTTGCAATGTTAAGCCACTGGAGAATACTTAGACGTAGAATTTGAAAGAAAAAATATAACGCTATGATTACAAAACAATAGATTTTATTTACATCGACTACATCAGAAGTGTGTTGACTTGGCAGTTTTAAAAGCTGTCTTGTGTATAAAATTCATTGAAAATATAAGAAACGTTTATTCACAAAAGGTGCACAAGAGAATTGTAGCTAATCTTTAATCTATGTGTCTACATGTACGCTTCTATGGGATTTAAGAGGCAAAAGACTGTCGCAGAAGTTTAATATACTGAAAATGATTTGCCGAATATCAAAGTTCAACGGCGGGTCTGTCGCCAAGTTTATTTAAAGCAGACAAAATCAAAAGTTCATTCTATGATAAATTAACCGTCAACTTTTATTGAATATTTTTATACTATTTTATTCACTGCTGAAATTCTGATGATAGATGAGGTACTTGTGATTTAAATGAAAGCGGTGAGAATGGGAAGTGAAGGTTATGAAGACAAGGACAGATAACGATTGACCCTTGACTTGGCGAAAATAACATTTTGTAGTTTTCAGGGAAACACACTCACACGAGGATATCTTCCAAAAGTAGTTCTCCAGAAAAAGCTGTTTGAACGGACCTTACTTATTACATTTAAGATCTGGAGGAAATTAGGGTAATTCAACTCCGTGGCGTCTCCAAGATGTAAAAGTTGGAACCGGTCTAACTAAAGAATGGATCTCTTCTGAACATTTGTCATAGAAATAGCGACTGGGTGGTGATAGTCTTGAAACGTTGCATATGTAAAGAAAGAGACTGCAGGGTGAAAAATATGTCTTACTGCTTAAATCAGCGTAAATTATTTTGCACTTCAGCTCAGATAAGTCAGTAATATTTCATTTTTGGTTGTATCTTATGATCTGATTCTTGTAATGATAAAGCATTTGTAGAAGTTAATTCTGGGTCGACAGAACCGACCATTTTTGCTGTATTGTATTTCTTTATCATGAGTTTGAAATAGGATAAAGATGCAAACGTTGAGAATATCAGAGAATATCAGAGTATAAAGTTGCAAACGTTGAGAATAATGTATGTCACCAAAGAAATCACACTGATAATTGATTATTGAAATCTATTGCGACTATAAGAATTCTTCGACTGAAAGGAGAGCTAAAATTGACTGAAATTATTTTTTAATTAGGATTTTGATTGGAATAAAATATAAATGTATTCATGCGAATTTTATAGTTTATGGTTTTTTTATCGTCTTTTAGTTTTAATTATGTTTAAACTTAAATTTTGACATTCTATACAAGAATTCCTATTGACCAGAAAATGTAAATAAGGAATATTCTGATATTAGTCGGTCTTATTGTAGATTTTCACAAAAATATGATTTGCCAACACCATCATCAGGCTGTCCGTTACAAATCAAACAGAATCACAATTAATAGCGGTCCAAGGCGAATATTTATTACGACGGAGATAGAAAAACAACAGAATGGTAAACGTCGCTATGAATACTCATAGATCCGTCAATAATTCTGCATATTAAGAAATATGGGAATAAATATTAATGGGTAGGAACGATTATGCAGTAATAACTATGCAAACGAACTGGATTTGATCATGAAAATCAGTGGTATATGCAAAAACTAGAAACTATCCTAAGTTGTCGGAAATGAAATTATTTTAAACTTTAAAACCCGAGAGCCTCAAGGAACTCAAGCTAGGAAAGCGAAACGAACAAGAAAGAATCTATTACTGGATTTTGCTATCCCAGATCATAGAGTGAAACTGAAAGAGAATGAAAACCATGGTAATTATGTTAACTGGAAATAACAGGAAACTGGAAATAATAGTGGGATATAGTTCTCTGATGTACCCATCATTATCGGAGTACTTTGAACAGTGCTGAAGAAACTTTTGATTAGATTAGAAGAGACAGAAATTAAATAAAATTGAAACCATCCAGATCTGCACGAATACTGAGGGGGTTGCAGGGATATTTGAGTGGCATGCTGTCACATGATTTCTGGTAAAAGATACCAGATACTTCTGAGGTAGAATTTGAGAAATCGCAAAATAATAATTATTATTATTAGTAGTAGTAGTAAAAGCAGCAGAAGAAGAAGACTGTATATGCAGTGGTCAAAATATAACCAAATAATATAACAAACAATATATTTATGTTTCTTTGAATATAAAAATAACTATATATGAAAACCATACATTTATGGTTCGTTGAATATAAAAATCACATGTATGTGAAAACCATATATTTATGGTTCGTTGAATATAAAAATGACTATATATGAATACCATATATTTATGGTTCGTTGAATATAAAAATGACTATATATGAAAACCATATATTCAGGGTTCGTTGAATATAAAAATGTATATTTATGAAAACCATATATTTATGGTTCGTTGAATATAAAAATGACTATATATGAAAACCATATATTTATGGTTCGTTGAATATAAAAATCACTATATATGAAAACCATATATTTATGGTTCGTTGAATATAATAATCACTCTATGTGAAAACCATATATTTATGGTTCGTTGAATATAAAAATGACTATATATGAAAACCATATATTTATGGTTCGTTGAATATGAAAGTGACTATATATGAAAACCATATATTTATGGTTCGTTGAATATAAAAATGACTATATATGAAAACCATATATTTATGGTTCGTTGAATATAAAAATGACTATATATGAAAACCATATATTTATCGTTCGTTGAATATAAAAATCACTATATATGAAAACCATATATTTATGGTTCGTTGAATATAAAAATGACTATATATGAAAACCATATATTTATCGTTCGTTGAATATAAAAATCACTATATATGAAAACCATACATTTATGGTTCGTTGAATATAATAATCACTGTATGTGAAAACCATATATTTATGTTTCGTTGAATATAAAAATGACTATATATGAAAACCATATATTTATGGTTCGTTGAATATAAAAATGACTATATAAATGAAAACCATACATTTATGGTTCGTTGAATATAAAAATCACTGTATGTGAAAACCATATATTTATGGTTCGTTGAATATAAAAATGACTATATATGAAAACCATATATTTATGGTTCGTTGAATATAAAAATGTATATTTATGAAAACCATATATTTATGGTTCGTTGAATATAAAAATGACTATATATGAAAAACATATATATATGGTTCGTTGAATATAAAAATGTATATTTATGAAAACCATATATTTATGGTTCGTTGAATATAAAAATGACTATATATGAAAACCATATATTTATGGTTCGTTGAATATAAAAATGACTATATATGAAAACCATATATTTATGGTTCGTTGAATATAAAAATGACTATATATGAAAGCCATATTTTTATGGTTCTTTGAATATAAAAATGACTAATAATGAAAACCATATATTTACGTTTCTTAATAACTATATATAAAATAGCCATAGTTGTATATTTTTAATGTAATGAGACATATATGAAGAACCATATATTTATAGTTCTTAAATATAAAATCCCCATATAAAGAACCATATCTTTATAATTTTTTCATATAAAAAATCACTTATTAAGTTTACGAAGTTTTCAGATTGAAAATGTCGCGAGAAAAGGCGAATCACTTCACGTACAAGACTGACCTTAAAGGTTTGGCAATGAACAGAAAGTAAAATAGAAACTTTCGCGCAAACTATCAGTATCTTCATCTAAGTCTTTGGAATGAAATTTGTCACTGAGAAATGTGCAATTCTTGGAAAACAGGGAATAGATAGAAGCGAAGTAATAAATCAGGAAGAATAGCTAACTGGATATTTTGGAAGAAGATGCTATCAAACAGAAAGAAAAATTCAGTGAAGAATACTTCAGAAGAACGATAAAAATATCAAGGAAAGAATTCTCTAACAAAACAGAAAACCTTAAAAGAATAAATACATGGGTGATTTTCACTTTTGACTTGAACAGAAACCTAGACCACAAAAGAGGAGAGCTGACACCGATGCGTAAATCTCTCCACCTGAAAGATTATACCCATAGGTTTTATATTAAAAGGAATGAGAGAAAAGAATTATCAATATCGAGGGTGGTGTCAACTCTGCAATCAAACTCGAAGAATTCACAAGACAGGGTAGGAAAATATTAATAAAACAGCCAAAAATTGCACTTAAGACGATTGGATAGTTCGTTGTTGAAGCCATTCATTTCATACGTAGCGTGTCTTAGGCAAGTAAACTCATGGAGCTCTTAGCCACTCCAGGTGAAACCACAGCCGACAACCGACAACTTGAAAACACCCCTTGGTCATAAATACATGGATTACATCAGAGGAATGCTGGTTATTGACTTTAGGCGAAGAAGCACTCCACTACACCGACTAGTATACCCAATTCTACTAGATGGTTGCTGACACAATAATGTTTATCCACCTTTTACACAGGGTCTTGTATTTGATCTTGCTGGTTGTTTAACCACTCTACACACACCTCATATATATATATATATATATATATATATATATATATTGTAATAATATTTTTCTTTCAAAATATTTTACATCGCTACATAAAAATTTCTCTGTTACAGAACTAAAATTGTTCCGTTATCAGGCGGCTCAGCTCTCTTGAGAAAATGATAATTTCAAAAACAGTGGGTCCTACTGCTATTAATGCATTGCTCTTCAACTAAATTGAGCTCTCCAGACTACTTCTTGTATAGAAAAAAAAACGTTAAAATTTCCCTTTGTATCTACTGTGTGACGATAGCCTAATTGTAGGATCGTTGTCTGATGCCAGATCGAACGTCTAGGCACACTGAAGAGTTACGAAACAGTCTGTCTGTGGATGACAATATATTTAAAGTATGCCATATATTCATTTTTTTAGATATTTTCTCATAATATACTCGCTACAGACTTATTTAATGATAGATTGTCCCTTTTACAGTGATTTTTCGCTTGAAATTTCTTCTGTTTGTTTCGTAAAATCTCTCGTAGATAAAACAGGACATTATGGAGGAATAAAAATAAATCTTGGCCTTTGGGTCTCAATTAACTTGTTATGATTATTTACATTATTTACATTACTCGGACTGTTATCCTCATTTTCATTGCCATATTCACAATGTTTTGGCCGTTGTACACATCGGCCTTCTTCGGGTGATTGGAATTTCCAATCGAACCCTTTATTTCGTCCACCGGGATAGTTCTAGTTCCACGTGCCATGCATCTTCCGGACATCTCAGTTATTCCCCTTTAACTAAACTCTTCAGACAGAGACAGAGAGAAAGAAAGACAGCATATGTCGAAAAAACTTTTATAAAATTTGAGTGGGTTCCTAAGGCCAAAATACATTGATAAAGCTTCTCTGCATTATTAATGTCTGATGGATGAACTAATTGTTTTAGTTGGCCCCACAGATAAAAATCCAAATGATTGAGAGAGGAACGTGCAGAAACCGGTCCACGCTTGCCTATCCATCTTTTACGGTAGATGGCAGCCAGTGCATCGCGAAAAATTTGATCGAAATATGACGGAGCCCCATTATGCATGATCCTCATGCGTCTTCGTATTAGCAGGGGTACATCCTCTAGCAGGTATGAAAGTGTGTTTGAAATAAAGTGTCTATAGACAGCCCCTATAAGACGTGCTAGCAAAACTTAAGAACTTACCAGACAGTCACCTAGAATTCCAGCCCACACATTAATTGTAAACTGATACTAGTGACTAGCCTGTATACTACCAAGGGGATTCTGATTCGCCCACAAATGTTGTTTGCGTTAATTTGTTCATCCATCCCTTATAAATGAGACAAACAACGGATCAAGTTTCTGCAATAAACCATTGGCAAAAGTTCACCAGTGATGAGTGACCAGAGGGCGAAAAACCTTGCACACATTGCAAATGATACGTACAGGAGTATCCCTTGAAGTAGTCTCCATGCGGCACTATAAGATGTACGACATGTTAAGGCCATGTGACGTGTGCTTATACAAGGATCGTCTCAGACTGCCTTTGATCTGAAAACGCAATCTGATACAGCCGTGCTGACATTCATCCATTACTATTCTCAGTTAACTCAAATGATTGGAAAGAAAACAAGATAGAATACATATGATTGGGTAGAAAACAATATAGAATGCATATGAATGGGTAGAAAACAATATAGAATACATATGATTGGGTAGAAAACAATGTGTAATACATATGATTGGGTAGAAAACAATATAGAATACATATGAATGGGTAGAAAACATTATAGAATGCATATGATTGGGTAGAAAATAATGTAGAATACACATGAAGCAATTGAATGCCTTTCACTGATTTTGGATTTGCATTTTAGTGAAATACAGGATGCGATGGATAAATTGTCGTCTAAATTACGCAAAAATGAAAATAACACTGACATTTAATTTTAACACCTATATTTACCAAAATGACACAAAAATATCTTCAAATACTAAAAAGTAAGTTTATTTAATTAAATTTTCATTGTCTTCAACCATAGCCTCCAAACGACTTTGGAATCTCTTGCATCTCTTCTGGATGGCCTCCTTGTTCAAGTTAGGGAATACTACCATAATCCTTGCCTTCTGTTCATATCTGGTGTATCAAGGATTTTTTTGGTCTTTCACTCAACTGCGCCCCACATATAATAATCAAGGAGGTTGTAGTATCGGAAGTTAGATGGCCAGATGTAAGTGGTGTTCTGTGTTCGCAAAAATGTCTAGCATCCATGACTGAGGGATGGTCAAGAATCCTCTTAACAGATATAGGGTTTTCTAGCAGCCACCCTCTTGACCCATGGCAGCACTACATCCTCAAAGCACTTGATGTAGGCCTCCGTGTTGAATCTGAGGCCTTCACCAACAAATTCTGAATGCAGCTATAATCCTTGCCTTCAGTTCATCTTTGGTGTTACAAGGAGTCTCTCGCACAACTGAGCCCTACACATAATAATCAATGTGGTTGCAGTCTGGGGAGTTAGGTGGCCAGATGTAAGAGGTGATGAGGTCGCAGCAATTTCTTAAGACGAATCCCCAGTCTTCATGTTCATGGTACGTTCTAAGTAAAAAGAATTTTCCATTACTTCCTGCGATTCATTATATCATAGAAAGCATGTTTCGCTTTAGACTGAGCCGTCAAACTGCCAAGTGGTTACGCCTGCTGACATGTCCATGGGTTAAATGCAATTCTGGTCTTTCCCACAGAGTCCATCGACAAACTAAAATGCGTTTACATATCTCAACTAATTACAGCTTAATGAGCTCCGGTAAGCAAAACATTATAGCTAACACTGCTTTTCTAAAAACATGGTGCCATGACTTTCTATAATTTCCTATTCTTTCTAAGTGTTAACAATCTTATCCAACCTACTGCCTCTTCTACCATTTAGAACTCTTTAGTGTAACAGAGAATCGGGTCAGCCATCGATAAAAGACTCCGAGTGGGTTGTATGTGGTGCTGTAAGCAGCGGGAGTTGCGTCCTCTTCCGCAATGACTGATAGACGACATATTTACAGTAGGTGGCGCCGACTATTTGCATATTTATATATGGGCAGATATTAGCCAATAGACAGTGTGGGTCTGGGTCTGGGTCTGGGTCTGGGTCTGGGAGAGCTACATAACACCAGTTTTTCTCAGTCCTTGATGGGGGGTTCTCAATCGACTATGCATAAGGAATGTTTCGTTATAAGAAATGTTTCCTTATAAGGAATGTTTATATTATCATTATAAGGAAACATTCCTTTTACAAGAACATTCAGAAATCATTGACCAAACAGGATTAATGTCGAATGAAATTTATGAAATCATTGTTTTGAAACAGTTTTTCAGAAAAGTTCAACAACTGGTATCGCTTTTTCTAGTACTGATGGAAGTTTCCTTCCGAGTTTTTTGTTTAAGGTAGTTTGGAATGTCAACATTTTGATGATATCATTATTTTCCCTTTTAGTTATATGGGTTGCTGAACGTTTTCAAATGATCTGTTCTTTTTAGTTGGTAAAATTTGTTGCTTGCGATTCTGGAGCGCCAGTCTATAAGAGTTGATGAAGAAAGAGTGATATTTTAAGACCTGGAGGATTTATTCGCTTGAGTCTATTTTTAAACACTGATACGAAAAAAAAAGAACAATTGTATACTGATGATAGTTTAGACGTTTCCAAACAAGTTTGGCGCCATATGCATGACATCCATAGGAGATTTTCGATCGGATGAGGCTTTTTAAGAACATGACTCGGATACTTAGCTTAATATTTTGGTTTTGGAGTATGTCCTATATTTCTGTCAAATTATCACATTGTCCCATATCTAATCCTATACAATAGCTATAGTGACTTATTTGCATGTATAACATTACATGTTTAACATCTCAGAAGAAGAAAAAAAGATCTACATGAAGGATCAACAACAGCAGTATTCATCGCAACCTTAGTAGATATACTAAGAGACTTGGGAATAACACCGAATACTTTTCAGTGCATCACAAGATTAACATTTCTACTAATATATCATTTACTATTCTACCATAATACGTTACAAGAGTTTTCTCTTTATAATTTTCATCACGTTTTTTTATTATATTGTTATTAATACATTCCCCAAATCTCGTTTAATTTGTTATCCAAATCAACAGAAAATGTTTTCTTGATGCCTTCATCTCCAGCTGTTTGTCAAGTATCCCATGTTTGCATTGTAATCTCCGATAATCAAACATCGTTATCTATTATTCATCTAAATCTACGTCTTTTTCTTTTGCCTACGTCTTGTAAGTTTCCTTTTAAAGTTCTATTTTGTTTCTACTGAAGCGTCAAACCTTAGTAGATATACTGAGAGAGATTGGGAATACGACCAAATACTTTTCAGCGCATCACAAAATTAACTTTTCTACTAACATACCATTTACTTTTCTACCATAATACTTAACCATACAAGAGTTTTCTCTTTACAATCTTCATCACGATTTTATTATATTGTTATCAGTACATTCCCCAAAGACACATTTAACTTTTATCTGACTTTACACGAACCTTTTCTCGATGTGTGGCACGAGGTTCCCATAAAGAATGAATGTATCATGTCGAGGTTAATATTCCAACCTTAGCTCGTCTCACAGGGAGATTGGTATTAACATCAAAACATTCTTCCGTGCCCAAGTTATTTTACTTACTCAATGTATAAATCACTTTTATATTTTATTACGAGTAAATAAGCCTTGTTATCAGAAAACGTTGTTATTATTCACCTAACCCCTACACCGTTTATTTTCGTCTATATTTGGTGAGTTTTGTTTCAAGTAAAGCGTCAGACCAGCATAACAAAATACAATAAACTAAATTCATTTAACATTTTGACTTGAAGCCCGAGAATATCAAGTGAACAAATACTTTCTACAGATGAAAAACAATTTCTTGTCTAATGACAACATGAAAGAATCTATTCTTTATTGCTGTATACGTCACAATGTGACACGCGGTTGATAAAGGGAATGAACCTCTCATGCCTGTGGATTATTAATCCAACCTTAGTTAGTCTCATAGGAATATTATTACAAGAACCAAAATATTTGTCCAAAAGTTTTAGCCAAACCATTCTGTGGATTTTCTCTCTGAAAACAAAAATAAACTAACTGCAAAAAGTATAAACAATCAAAACTAAAATAATAAGTACAGATGAAATTCAAGACAAGAGACATTTTGAAAGGAGAAAATTCTTTTTATATATTCCTAGTTTTGTTCAAGTAGTTTCAAACCTTGAATTCCATACAAATCTGTTTTCATTTAGGTACCTCCATTAGGTCGTGTAAAAAAGCAGCATATCACGATGACAAAACGCCCTTAACTCGACGAAAACAAAGTTTTGTAATCAAAATGTTTATGTTGTTATTAAGAGGAAAGACCAAAGTATTTTTTTTATTATTTTTTGAAATGTTTTACTCCTTTCTACCACGTTGGTTAAAAATATTTTTTTACGACAGCTCTGGAAAAGAGAAAAAAGGCTTGTTTTATTTTGCGCTTTTCCCGCGGAAAACACGCGTTGATTTGGAAATTCTTGCAAAAGTCAAATAATTGTCGGATTTTAATGAAACTTTCATAAAATATTCAGAAATGAATGGAATTATTTTTTTAATTTTTTTTTAGAAAATCTTGGTAAAATTTTTTTTTTTTTACATGTTTCCACCCACTTACATATTTTCATGAAATTTCGAGAAATTAAATTTTTAAGACTGGGATTTTATTTTATTAGCTAAAAACAGGAATCTTTAGAGAAAGTAAATCACCAGCTTTTTTTTTTAACAGCAGTTTCATAAAAAATCTGCTCTGAATTGTAAAAAAAAATGACAAAAAACTATGACATTATTTAATTTGAAAAGCTTTTACTTGCTTTTGTAAATACGTTATATTAAGGACATTATTGCCTGAAGAAATAATTTTTTTCGATGAATAATGTATTTTTACAAGAATTTGTTTCATTTTTTAAAAAATTTATTTATTTATATAATATTAAATTATTAGTACTTCAAAAATCTTTAAAATTCTTCATTGCTTTTATACTTACAATTTGGTGATATGGTTAAGTGAAAAGTAAATTTACGAATCGAAATTTGTAAAGCTCATAACAGTCGTTTGTATTTTAAAAAGAATTTTTACTGAAAAAAACGTACCCAATTTCTATCTATGGGGAATCTATACATGACATAATCCTTAAAAAGATCACGTGATTTGATTGTCGTCTGAGGTACTGCAATTATTTCCGTTCAATATCCAGTTCTGTTTCACATCGTTAACGTGTTTGCAAAAAGTCCTTTCAAAATTTCTAAGTTAGTTTGGACAAAGGGCGGGGTGAGCTTGACGTTATTATGCAATTCAGTTTATAAAAGCAGAGCAAAGAAGAGGACCCATACTTGATTCAGTTACTTTTCTTTTTCACTCTTTTTTTCTATTTTAACGCACCCCTTATCTTCCTCTTATTTGCTTAAATCATTATTGAATTTAAAGCATAGTGGGTTGAAAGAAGAGATGGCTCCCAAGGGTGTTTGTGCGAAAGTGACGAACTCTGGAGTAGTTCGAACTCAGCCCTCTGTTTTCCGTTTCTGGGTCGCTAATCGTTGCACTACCCGCATACAAATAACCAAACTATTGCTAATTTACCAAACTGGCCAATTCACAAGGTAATTCTCACAAATGAAAGTATATCGCTAATCTCTCTACTCAGGTGATTCGATTGCTTACACTGAAGAAAGAATTGAAAGTTGTTTAGTGAAACCGAAGAAGAAAATGGCCCTTTCTTTAAATATGTTGATAAAAATACATTAGTATCCCCTTAATATATATGCAGTCTTTCTGTATATATCTCAACATAGCTCCAAACGTGCGTTATGCTAAAAAAAAAACCATAATTTTCAGTTAAAAAGAGGTCACAAACAGACAAAGGCAGTACTCGAGCGAAGGAACAGCAACAAGCGCGCAGATGAAGAAGAGAGTTTTATTGTAAAAAGGAATCAGGTGGTAGGCTAGTAATTCCCAAAGCAATGATATTTACCTTACTTCCCTGCGAGGTACAAGACCTTTTTTTTAATGCGGGGCAAAACCGAGCTTTGTAGGCTCGAGCAAAAATTCCCTGTAGTCTCCGTATTCACGGGCTCGGGTAGCTGTCTACCACCCCAGCGGAGACTGCTCTCCCGCATAGCCTCGTCTAGGTTCCTCTCTGCCCGAAGGCAGAGAGTTCGACCAGCACAGCTGGAGACTAATCTTGCCGAAGCAAGGTAATTTATCTTACACCCCACCCCTCGGGGCAGGATATGTCACAAGGTCTTTTCTAATACGGGATCAACACCGAGCCTATTGGCTCGGGCAACAATTCCCCGTAGACCCCCGTATACACGTGGTCGGGTAGCTGTCTACCACTCGAGACGAGACTCTGCCTCGTCTAGGTTCCTTTCTACCCAAATGCAGAGAGTTCGACCAGCACAGCTGGAGACGAGTCTCCAATTAATTGCCGAAGCAAGGTTATTTACCTCACACCCACCCACGCGAGATAGGATGTGGCACAAGGCCTTTATTTAAAGCGGGGTAAAACCGAGCCCGTAGGCTCAGACAAAAAATCGCCGTAGACCCCGTAAAAACGGGTCGGGTAGCTGTCTACCACCCCAGACGAGACTCTGCCCTTCGGCATAGCCTCGCGTGAGTTCGACTAGCTTAGCTGGAGCCGATTCTCCAACTAATTACCGAAGCAAGGATATTTGCCAACCGCCCCACGCGGTCAGATGTGGCACAAGTCCGAATTTTACGTGGGGTATCCGAGCCCGTAGGCTCGGGCAAAAATTCCCCGTAGATCCCGTAAAAAATGGGGTCGGGTAACTGTTTACCACCCCAGACGAGACTCTGCCCTTCTACATAGCCTCGTATGGTTTCCTCTCTGCCTTTGGGCAGAGAGTTTGACTAGCTTAGCTGGAGACGAATCTCCAACTAATTCTCGAAGCAAGCCCCCAGATATATCCTGTGCTCACTATATATACCTACTCATATAGTCAGTCCACATAGGCGATAGGGAGTATGTGACATTCCCTTACAACACTAATGTTACCCAAACATATTTCCCCTTACCACAAGAATTCCATTAATATAATATTGCTGAATAGAAAATATTTATATACAGTGTCCCTTTAGGACGTTGCCGATCATGGCTCTCCACAATCTCCTTTGTATCTCGTAATAAAATATGTTTATCTCTCCTAAACCCCGTTCTGTCATGCGCTCTTTTCCTCCGTCCCTCTTGCCTTCAATATGTCCTGTGAATATTAAATTCGCCAAACCTTCTTCATTTGTGAGAAAACTGTCCAGTATTCACTGTCATACAGGAGGACTGATCTTAATTAACAGTCCAGTACTGTTCTCTTTGTTTCTAACGAATGTTTACTATTTCTTAATGCTCTACTTAGCTTTTGGATGGCATCTTTCTCTAATCCAGTTCGCCTTTGGATTTCAGCATCACTCTTTCCGCCCTGTATTCAAACACTTCCTAGATATTTCAATTATTGTACTTGATTTCGAAATCTCAAAATGTAATTCGTACGTTGGGCTGTTCCATTAACTGACAGCCATGCATTCTGTCTTCTTGCAATTGATTTTTAATCATTTTTTTTCTCGCTCAGTCATCTTCATGTCTTATGTTGTTAAGATGTAGTCGCCAATAATGAATCCTGGTAGGACTTCTAATTCTCTGAGAATCGTCTCACTGTATAGTTTGAACAAGTCCAGTGAGAAAACATATCCTTGTCTTACACCCCTTTCTATTTTTCTATATCTGCTGAACTCATTTTTCTATTGTCGCTCAATGAAGTAAATTGGCTGTGAGTATCAGATTTTCTAAGCCTTCTTTCCTCATTATCTGTCCTAGAAATGTCATTTGTCTCTAGCTGATGTTAAGTATAAGTTTACCTTTTTTCTATTTTCTCTAAAGCTTTGCTCACATAGTCTATAATAGACTCAGAATTCCTTTCTAAAACTACATTTTTGTTGTTTCTTAATACTCTGCTTAGCTTTTGGAAGGCATCTTTGGTTATCCTAATGCGCCTTCGGATTTCAATGTCACAAATTCCGTCCTCCGGTAAAACACTTCATAGATATTTAAATTTATGCACTTGTTTGATTTTGGTATCTCCGATTTGTAATTCACACTTTGGATTATCTTTTTGCTAACAAACATGCATTCTACCTTCTTGCAATTGATGTTTAATCCATTCTTCTCATTTTCCCTCACCATCTGTAGGAACTTTTGTAATTTTCTTTCTGTGTCTGCTATCAACACTGTGTCATCTGCATATCTTATGCTGTTAAAAATGTGGTCGCCCATAATAAATCCTGGTAGGACTTCTAATTCTCTCAAAATCCCCTCACTATATAGGCTGAATAAGTCCGGTGAGAATAGAGAAAAATGTATTTCATTTGTATATAACTCGTTTGTACAAAATAAGTTATATACAAATGAAATACAGAAGGAGAGAGTTAAAATAAAACTAATGAAAAAAAAATCCTTTAAATCCTACAAGTGATAAACATTTTATGGGTGCTGTAAAAATGGTCGGTTGATTTCTCAGAAAGTACTTGACACCTACTGCCCTACACTATTTTTACAACAGACAATCCAGGCCAACAATATCTGGGCTGAAACACCTTGCAAGTTTGATTATGTGGAACCAGGCTGGAGAGGTGTTTGCTTGTCACAAGAAATGGATTTTTCGTTGGTAAAAAATGACAATATTGTTCATAGCTTAAAGCAAGACATAACAAAATACAAGAGCCAATGCCTATATCGATTTTACTGATACTCAAAGACAATATCGTTATAATTATACCTTTTTCTAGATTGTTCGTCTCAGAATACCACACGTCCTTATCGACAAAAGTTATACACTAAAAAGTCAATACTAGAAAGACTGAAAAGCCTTGTGACATAAAGTGACAAAACGTTTTGTCGCGAGAGTAATTACTATTGAATTTTGTTTGGTGAGATTTAAGAATCTTTAAGAATTGGTTGGGATGTTAAGAGCGTAACTTAAATTGGTCGTCAGAATAATGTAAAAAATGTAAACATCCTTGTGAGGGATGCGAGACAGTCAATAAATAAGATGTAAGTGCAATGTAGATAAGTTGCTCATTAGCTGAGGTAGTTGTCTATCACTGGCGCAATTTATTGATATTCAAGTTGATAAAATATCTAAATTTAGAATGCTGATCATGAAGCCAATCAGGATTTTTCTATTTGAAGAATAAAACTGTTTTACTTTTCGCTTTCACCAACTGGTCTTATGCCGAACTCTATTAAGATTAGTAAATAATAAGGGAAACGGTGGAGTAATGGATAGCAGCTCGGATTGAGGAATCGGAGAGCCGAGTTCGTATTCCAGTCGGATCCATTACATTCACTTACGTGCTAATACCCATGGGAAACGTATGAATCCTCTTCTTCTCCACCCAGCTATAAGTAAATAGCCGGACCGGAATCTAGAACGTTGGAAATCGGTCTAGGAGAAGGAAAAACTCTGAATTCAAAACTAGGGCTGGGCTCCATCAGATTATCTTGCCCAAGAAATAATAATCGGCGTACTTGACAACATGTGTAGTGGTTCCGCTAGGAAATTCAACCAGTAACAACAGCGAGGGTCAACCGGCTGCAGGTTAAATTTACACGTGGAACTGAACTACTGACAATATATGCAGGGTAGTCATGACATGGTATCGCTTCCAAGACTAAAATCAATGGCAAGGTTCCCCCCCAATGGAATCAACGGTCACGTGTCTGTGATCAAGGCGATCCGTCAAGTCAGGAATTGACCCCAAGACATGCTACACATGAATAAATTCCTACCGATGTGGAGGGAGCTGGTCAGTTGCTCTGCTGCATAGCAACCCTACAACATCACCAGGTCATGGGGATGATGATCATGATCATGATCATCATCATCATTGGTGGCTGACGTATTTTATATACCATCGGTGCCCATTGGTCAGATAAACGAGCGGAATTTCCAATGGTAATAATCAAACAGGTTTTTTCCCACTTGAAGAATATAACAACACAATTGTCCTACTTTCTTTTACTTTAGTATAAATAGTTCCGTTTAGTGGCTAAGGTACACGCTAGGATCATAGGCTAGAAATTTGAATTGTGATCATGAAGTCAAACAGGTCTTTCCCCACATTTATAATATAATTTTCCTACATTATATGACCTAGCGCTCAGCCTTGTGTCAAACTTTATTTACAGCACTAAATAAATACACTATTTATTAGGTTGGTGCAAAAATAATGACGTAATAATGTCGTTTTTTGACGTATTTAACGTCAAAAAACGACATTATTACGTCATTATTTTTGCACCAACCTAATACATTATTCGGACTATCGTCCTCCCCTTCGTCGCCATATCCATTACAACGAGTAAGACCTCCCCCCATAGAATAGAACATGACTAAAGACTGTGTGTACGCTATCCCGTGCAGCTGCGGAAAGAAATATAAAGAAGGGACAGGCTGCCCCCTTAAGGTAAGGCTTCAAGAACACCAGAAAGCTGCAATACGAGGGGAAGTGGAAACATCAGGCGTGGCTGATCGCATATCGAGAGAAAAGGGAAATTACCACCTTCTGTGGGATCAGGTTGAGATCATAGATAAAGAACACCATTTTAAAAATTCGTAAACTTAAGGAATCAGCACATATTCTAGGCTACAAAAATCTCCTGAGCCGACCAAACATAGAAATGAATACAATATGGGAACCAGTAATAAAGAATACCAGAGAAAGACAATGATAACAACAAAAATTGCAATATGAGCTCTGGTAAAAAATATGCAATGATAACAGCAAAAATTGCAATATGAGCACTGGTAAAAATGGTTGCTGAAGACATTAGGTTTATAATACTCAAGGACACATGGCACAGTGGATAAAGGCGTTAGTTAGATCCAGTGACAGGACCCAAAGAGTGTGAGTTCAATAACTGGTAAAGGCGGTGAAGGGCTTGGAGAACTTGGGGAATTAACAGGAGATAACTGATAACTGACATCCATAAAACATGGAACGTGGAACTAGATCAGTCTACCCCAGTGAGCGAAATAAATGGTTCAGTTCGACAAACCAACCATCTGAAGAAGTGTACATAATACCTCATCTCAGGTAATATAGACAGATTCAAAATAAATAAATCTGCTTGGTGACTGTAGCATTTCTCTATTTGATGTCGATGTTGAAGCTCCGACCTAAATGTGGATTGTCAATGCAGCCAGGCATTTTCTAATTGATGAGTAAATCACGATGTTTTTACCTGCCACTACATTCTATTAAGCTGTCCATTACACATCAAATATAACACCAATTTACTGTTATCTACAGTCGTAAATATTGTACAGTTTTTCGGTGAATAAACAAAAGTAAATTGAAATTGAACATCTTGTTTGGATTCTATCACCTGATTTCGCATTTTATTTGGATTATCTTTCATAAATTTGGAAATGCACATTTGATTCTTGGAATTACTGTCGACGTAGAATTTCAGTATTTTGGTATCTGTCTATATTTCTGAGATGAGGTATTATGTACACTATTTTCATTATTCGGACTATTGTCCTCATCTTTGTCGCCATATTTATTACAACGTTTCGGCCTTTCAGTATCTGTCTATATTTCTGAGATGAGGTATTATGTACACTATTTTCATTATTCGGACTATTGTCCTCATCTTTGTGGCCATATTTATTACAACGTTTCGGCCCTTGTACGCTAGGCCTTCTTCAGATGGTTGAAATGTCGAACTGAAGCCTTTATTTCGCTCACTGGTGTAGACTGTTCTAGTTCCACGTGACATGTTTAATGGATGTCAGTTATCAGTGTGAGTTCAATAACTAGTTAAGGCAGAATTGAGAGGGGAATTAACAGGAGATAACTGATAACTGACATCCAATAATCCGAATAATGTGAATAGTGACAATATTTTGGCTATTTCATTTTCACGCCGTTATTCATGGTTTTGCATTGTAAGAATTGCTGAAGGGAACGCGCCAGCTTTGTTTTTCTCAGGATGAGAACTGGTGAGTAGATGAAACAGTTGACGGCGCTGCCTTTCTCCCCCGCCTTGACACTTTGGTCGAAATCAATAAACACACAAAATTTATATCATTTAAAATATTCAAAATAAGGTATAATAATCAATCAAAATAAGCTGACACCATATTATATATATGTTATATATATGCTGATGCAAGAGACTTAAGAAATGCAGTTTTCAAAAGTAACCAGAGAATTCCATAGATTGAACATGTGAGTAACGAGTAAGTTTTGATATAAAGAAAAAGAAAAAAGACATTTTAGTTAGATTCAGTAAGGGGGAGTTGAAATTTCTGCGACACATAGTGAGGAAAGAAGGTTTGGTGAATTTGCCATTCATAAGACGTATTGAAAAAAAAAGAGGAGGTAAGGAAATAACCTACATAATGAGTTTGTAATCATGGCAGAACAGGGACTGGGGGATAGCAGAAAGACAAACATTGGTTAGAGTTGCAAAATTTGTAGGGAGCCGTGATGAGGAACATGGCACATAAGATTATCGACTAGGCTGATCTTTTGATTAACGATTCAATTTATTTTTGTTCAGTAAACCTTTCCTCTAGCAATTGTAATAATTTTTAACATCTCTGCTGACACTTACTAGTTTAAAAGCAAAGTGGGGACTTCTTTTATAGGTGAGAAGACAATAGATGGGTTCCTGCGTTTTCCATTTGTACGAAAATGAATGCAGCGAGAATCTTAACTCAACTCGTTGATTCTGTTTTCCACAACGATAATCGATAAGCTTCCTGTACATCCATTTTGATTATATGGAAAGATAGAAAATTAAATTTATTAAATTCGGAATTGTTTAATTAATTTACTTCGACAATAGAATTGCCAGTTTCTGATTAGGCATAAAGCATAAAGCGAAACGCTTGAAATATAAAACCTGAAATGAGAAAAATTACGACGGAAAATTGGACCAAAAATGGCAAAGTAATCAGGAATCAAAAAAAAAATGGCGAATTTTTAATATTAATGAATGCAACTGATAGACAAATTACTAAAATAAAACGAAATCAAGACATTTTGTCGGTGAGATTCTAAAAGTAAGCATAATCGTTTTTCTATATTTTTCAATTTTTGTAATGAAAAAATAAATGTATTTCTATGAGAATGACATAGACAGTATTCTGATACAAAGACTATTGTTAAGTTAGGCACCATTTTAAAAAGAAAATCTTATTACTCATTTTTATCTGTCCATATCTCTGAGATGATGTATTATGATTACTTATTATTTACATTATTCGGACTGTTATCCTCATCTTCATTGATATATTCACAACGTTTCGACCATTGTATGCTGCGGCCTATATGTCTCTCTCTCTATAAATATCTGTCTATATCTGTGAGATGAGGAATTATGATTACTTGCATTATTTACATTATTCGGACTGTTATCCTCATCTTCATTGCCATATTTACAACGTTTCAGCCGTTCTATGCCTCGGCCTTCTTCAGATGATTGGAATCTCGGACCGAACCCTTTATATCGTCTACCGGGGTAGATTGATTTAGCTCCACGTAAAATACCTGAGACATCCGGAAGAGGTATGACACGTAGAACTAGAATAATCTACCCCGGTGGACGAAAGAAAGTGTTCGGTACGAAATCCCAATCACCTGAAGAAGGCCCAGTGTACAACGACTGAAATGTTGTTTGGCAATGAGGATATAATAAATAATAGTAGATAATGTAAATAATCATAACAAATAAAATGAATTCTAAAGGCCAAGGTTTATTTTTTATTCCTACATAATGTCCTGTTTTATCTACGGTAGATTTTACGAAATAAACATTTCAATGGAGAAACACTGCAAAAGGAAACGATATCATTAAATAAGTCTGTAGTGAGTATATTATGACGAAATATCTAAAGAAAAATAAATATATAGCATACAATAAACAAAAAAAACATATATATATATATATATATATATATATATATATATATATATACCTAGTGAGCCAGACAAACCTACCTAGGTTTCACCTAAACGGATCGTCAGGGAAAGTGTGGAGCCACACTTTCCCTGACGATCCGTTTAGGTGAAACCTAGGTAGGTTTGTCTGGCTCACTAGGTGTATCTAGGTCTGCTCTACGATTGTATTGAACTCTTTTGTTAGTTAGTTGTCTACTCGTATCGGGGTTTTTTCTTTGGGCTTCAGACCTACATCTGTGCGATTTGTTCGACAGTAGTTCATGTTTGTAGCTCTTTCTTTTTTTAAAACCTTTTTTCCCTCGAGATTGATTTGATTATTTGCAAATCAAAAATTCGAGGGTTTTTCGAAACGAGTCTAGTTATCTATATTCTTATATATATATATATACATATATATATATATGGGTTTGTAAACAGTGAACTATTATGGCTATTATAGCAAGATTCTTCGGTAAAGCGAACTGAGTCCTCTCAGTTACTGTGCGTTTATCTAAAAATAAATACGCTAAAATTTACTTTCATCCTTACTTTTCGTCGACGGCTTAGGGGTAGTCTCCGACTGTCGCCTATTCAACCGGGTTTCGATCCTAGCTAGAGGCAACCGGACGCCTTGCCGCACTGAAGAGCTGTGATATAACTAAACAGTCTGTCAGTGGATGACAATATATATATTATTTTATACTCAATTATACTAGTCATACCTCTTCTGGATGTCTCAGTTATTTCACGTGGAACGCAAACAATCTACCCCGGTAGACGATATAAAGGGTTCGGTTCGAAATTCCAACCACCTGAAAAAGGCCGGAACGTACAACGACCGAAACGTTGTGAATATGGCAATGAAGATGAGGATAACAGTCGGAATAATGGAAGTAATGCAAGTATTCATTTTCATTCTGAATTTTTAGTTTTAAAGTATTTTATTCTGATTTCACAAGAAACACACTTGCACCCTTTTAGGATCCCGTCGATGATTTTGACAGGAAATATCAGAAAGCAAAAAAAAACAAAAAAAAACTTTTGTATGTTACAAAATATACGCAAAGCAGCAATAGGTAAAAGCAGAAATTGACACATGCACATTCACAACACAGGATACTGAAGTTAAGCAACGTCGAGTGTGATCAGTTCCTAGATGGGTGGGCTCTTGGGAATACCAGGTTCCCTAAGCTTGTCGAGCGAAGAAACCCGCGACTTACCTCGTCAAACCAAGCGACAGTGCGTCGCGTGTATCCTAAGACGGAAAATGTGGCGAAAAAGAAAATTACTTACCAAAAAAAAAGGCGGACGTATTCCGCATGACATGCTGAAGACGGAATATTTAAATTAAAAAACAAGTCCGTCGCAGGAGTCGCTATAAAAGTATTTTGATATGAAAAAATTGAACGTCCTCTCCCAGCTGTCGACGAATGGAAAAAATGCTCGGCAGATAAAAACAGTTGGTGTTCTCGAATCGGAAGGAAAAAATTCGGTCATTTTGGCTCCCGCGTTTGTCGGAGAGTGAGTTATTTTTCTGACTGGTTATGTGCATTGTGATTTGTGAGATAGTACCTGCGAATCGAGTTTTCAGCATTTCTTTCTGGCCCCGATGTTCGAATCTGAACTTTTATTTATTGATTTACTCTCTGCGTTGTGGAAGTAATCTGCAACAAATATTTCCTTTGCAATCCCAGATCGCATACAGCTTGAATGTACGAGTGGTGTAATAGTATAATATCTCGCAATTATAAATCAGAGAGTAGAGTTCGAGTTCAAGCCTTGTCCGTTACGTTCTCTTTCGCACAAATACTCTTGGGAAAGGTATGAATCCATCTCTTCTCCCCTAACTATGGGCTAAATAGTAAAACTTGTAATCTGTAAATTATTATTATCTCCAAAAAGATGTTAGTGTGATTTTTTTTTAAATCATATAACCCCAAGCAAGGCGGAAATACTGCTTGTACAAGAAGTAAGTTAAAGTAAAAAAAAAGACTGGGAATATGGAGGATTGAAGAAAGGTCAAAAGATGAACGGGATTCAAGAAGACGGAATATAGTGATTGACGTCTCATTGAAATTTTTTAAGACTGTAGTTAACAGGGAAGCAGGGAAACTGAAGAGTGTTCCACAGGTGGGAAGTGCGAGAAAAGAAACTGTTGGGGTAGAAGTGGCGGTTACATTTAACTAATTGAACCGTAAAAGGGTGGGACCTAAATGCCAATCTAGTAGAATGCTTAAATTCATGTTGTAGGGACACCGGGGAAAATAGCTCGTCAGAGCAGTTGCCATTAAAATATTTCTAGAAAAGACAGAGAGAAGCCACGCTACGTTGATGAGAAAGTGACTAAAATCGAGATGACATGTCAGGATCGATTACATTACACATTCTTCTTTGGATTTTGTCAAGAAATTCGTTTTGAATAGCAGGAGCACCAGACCAGATATGGAAGCAGTATTCAATGTTCGGACGACTCGTAAAAAAAAAATCTTAAAATCGAAAAAATAGATTTTGGCTTTAAATACCCTTAAAAAATAGTACAAGGCTTCCTGAAAATTTCTTGATCCAACCAACTTCCCAAATCTTAATAAATGATACATCATCAGATTCATTTGTTGTGAGGGTGAGTCTTCTTGGTTGGACTGAGAACTTACCAGAATACCCTACCTACGTATGTGCAACAATATAGACAGACGATATTTTCATGTCTGCAGCAAGTCATGTTCACTTAGAGTGATAAAAACATATGCAAGCAGAAACACAGGCCTTCATATGTGCATATACCGACAAACAGACGGAGAAAAATTACAAAGATGTCGGCCCTTATCTGATAACGTTCGTATTACATGTGTGCTACGACGACGACGACGACGACGACTCAAGTGTATAAATGATTTTTATCGCCAACAGGATGCTAGGCAGATCAGTCCTGGTTGGATATTCATTCCTATCAGTTGTATATCAGATGATTGCTTGTCCCCATACAAATAATACCACTAATAACGGAGATGGTATTATATTCGCATTTAAGTATTTATTCTTATCATTATAACTCAGAGTGTATCAAGATGAAACGGTTGCCCATCCAGATAATGGAATTGCCGAACAGGGTGTGAATTCCATCTGAGACTACTTATATTTTCACAGAAAACGCTGTATATGTTAGTGTGTGTTTCCTCCGCTGAAGAACTGCACGGTTTACTAATTCATATCCCACTAATCACAAGAGAATTATTAACTGTCGCTGTTAATCCACTTTGATTAAGGTAAGGACTCAAATAACTATTTGTACTGTTACATGTCAAATCATCTTGTTACTAGCATGTCACAATTATAATCTGGTTATTTATTTTATTGTTGTAACCTAGGGAAAGTTATTGAATAGAATAATCGCACGGAGGTTGGTAATGAACGACATTACTTAGGATACGAACAACACATATAAGATTCGCCAGCGGCGAGTAGTAATAGTAGTCAACTGCTAGAAGTGAGTCAAGTGAATTTCACAATGAATCTCCAACTTCAGAATATCTACCAACCACCCCACGCGGTCATATGTGGCACAAGGCCGAATTTAATGTGAGGTATCCTAGCCCGTAGGATCGACCAAAAATTCCCAGTAGACATCGTATAAAACGGGGTCGGGTAGCAGTTACCCGAGAAGAGACTCTGCCTTTTGACATAGGCTCGTTTGAGGATCCACTTTTCCCGGAGGCAGAGAGTTTAACCAGCTGCATAAGGTTTGTTTGTTTTGTTTTTTTATGTGCAAGTACTTTCAAATGTACATTCAGTCATCCTGAGATATGGAAATTATTTTGTTTTTAGTAAAATCCAGGTAACAACAGAGACGAAAAATGAAATGCGAATCGAAATATGTTTTTTTTTTTTTAGAAATGTGTTATTGTTAACGGATAAAAACTTTTAGAGCGTGCAGTCGCAACGCTAAGGTTGAATCTTTTTTTAAATTTAAGGGAGTGCGTTTTTTGATTCTACACACGGATGCGCCCGTCGGATCATTGACTGGCGGACCCTTTCAGTTACAATGTCGAATGGTTTCGCAGGCGCCCATGACACGTTACTGGAGCGTCTCTACATTATTAATGTCTGCTGCATAAACTGATTGTTTTAGATGACCCCACAGATAAAAATCCAAAGGATTGAAGAACGTGCTGGCCATGGAACCGGTTCTCCCTTACCTATCCATCTTTCATGGTACATGGCAGCCAGTGCATCGCGAACAATTTGATCGAAATATGCCGGAGCCCCATCATGCCTGATCCTCATGCGTCTTCGTATTAGCAGGAGTACGTCCTCTAACAGGTCTGGAAGTGTGTTCCGTAGCCCCTAAAAAACTTGCTGGCAAAACATATGGACCTACCAGACAGCCACCTAGAATTCCCGCACACACATTAATCATAAACTGATGCTAGTGATTAGCCTGTATTTTACCAAGAGGATTCCTATTCGCTCACAAATGTTCGTTGTGCAAATTTGTTCATCCATCTCTGTCAAATGTTACCGCATCCGTAAAAAAATGACTGTAGAGACAAACAATGGATAGGTGGTTTGTGTAATAAACAATAGGTAAATCTAATCAAGGATCAGTGGGCAGCAAAGGTTGGATGACTCGGCTGCTTTCGGCCTGGAAACGCAATCTGATACAGCCGTGCAGCCTCGAGCCCATTACCATTCGCACGGCCGTATATAAAAATCATATGTGCCTGATAATGATATGAATATCCTGCCATTATTAAAAAGAACACTTTTCATTATTTTACAGGTAAAACGTTAAGACAGACAAGATACGATTAACAAATGTAACCTAGTCTGTATGGCAACACAGCGCCATGTACCGTAAACTCTCTTTAAACTTAATAACTAAAAAATGAAGGGCTTTCGCAATATGTTTATATGTACTTTTTGTACCTGTTTTGGCGTGAGGAACCTCAATCTTTGTAAAATTATTTTGATAAACCCAGTATATATATATATATATATATATATATATATATATATATATATATATATATATATATATATATATATATATTATAGCAAGGAATAAGCGGAATGGAAAGGACATAATTATGAAAACTAAGAACTAAAACAAACAACCGGTTTCGTCCCAGTACTCCTCAGGTTTGATACACTGGGATTATTTATTCATAAACTTAAAAACAAAAAAACATGAGGGGGGAGGGAAAAAATTATATGATGGAAAGAACTAGAGCCCAATCACATTCAAACCCAACAAGCAATCTCTCTGCTTACAGAGAGACGGCCTGCGGGATTTGATGTAAATGGTCTCAAGAACCTTCAAATGATATGCGGAGTGTGACTTCGCAAGAATGAAAAAACAGTCAACACTGAAACCAGCAACACATTCCCTGCTAGTTATACCGTGTTCCGCTATAGATGACCCGGATGTATTCACTAGTTGGCTTTTGTTAGCGGCCTGATTTAAAATTCTGGGGGGTAAATGTTGTTTAATTCTAAAATCCAAGCGCTGGGACGTTCTGCCTATGTAGTCACATCCGCAACCACATTTAAATTTATATATAACAGAATTAATATGAAATGGAGGCAGAAAATCCTTGCGCCTGGAAGAAAGAATTGATCGAGTAAAAAATGTTAATCGCACATTAGCAGCATAAAAACACTTACTAAAGGAATGTGAAATTCGTCTTGCTAAATTTTCACCTTCTCTGCCAATGTAGGGAAGTCGTAAATAAATTGGACATTTCTTAACAACATACGGTCTATCCCTACTAAATTTATCCATGACATCATTCATAATGGAATCCAAAATGTCCAAAGGATACCCATTTTTAGAAAGAGTCATTTTTATAAAGTCCAATTCACCCTAGAGGAAGGAATTTGAGCAAATTTTAAGAGCTCGAAAAGTCAACGTTCTAATTAAATTAATTTTTCGTTGACGCGGACAAAAAGAGTCCGAACGGACATATAAACCTGAACAGGTAGCCTTCCTAAATACTCAAGTCAAGTAGCCATCATCACCTCTATGGACCAAGACATCCAAAAAGGGAAGACAGCAATTAGACTCCTTTTCTACGGTAAATTCTAAGGACGAATGAACAGAATTTAATACAGAGAAAAATGTATTGGCTTCACCCTCATTATCAAAGAGGCAGAAAATATCATCAACATACCGATGATACCTCAGAGGTCGATTAATTTGTGAAAATAGTAAAACCTCATGAAAACCAACAAAAATATTAGCAAGCGTAGGAACCAAAGGCGATCCCATCGCAACCCCGTCTATTTGACGATACATAATATCACCAAAGCTAAACTCTACAGACGTGGTGGCGAACTTCATAAGTTCTCTAAATACACCCTCAGAAAATTCCGGAGAACGTAGAGAAGAGCGATATAACATATCACAACAAATCTCCACTCTCTCTAACAAAGGGACACAGGTAAATAAAGACACAATATCAAAAGAGCACATGAAACCACCGCTAGATTCCAGGTATAGATTCCACAAATGTAGATGAATCCTTAACACAGTATGTGCTAAAATGCAACAAAACAGGTTGCAATAGTATTGAGAGCCAACCAGCAACCTTATGCTGGGCCGACCCAGTCCTAGATAAAATGGGTCGTAATGGGACACCATCTTTATGTATTTTCGGCAACCCATATAAACGGGGACGAATTGACCCAGTGGGCCTAATATCTTCAGAAATAACGGAAGATAATAAACCACCTCTGACCCACTTTAATAATTGTCGTTGAAATTTGGCTTCTATTGAAGCAGTACAATCATGGGTCTCAACTGGACCTAATTTTAGAAATTTCGATGGATCACCAAGAATATCCTCCATCTTAGAAGTATAATCACAAAGGTCCAGAAGAACAACACCGACACCTTTGTCGGGTTTAGTAATAACAAGATTGTGGTTGTTTTTTAACCCCTTTATTACACGACGGTGCTGTTCACCCCATTTAGAATCAGAAAAAGAAACAGAAGATCCAGCATAAGAATGGGCGAAATAATTAAGTTCAGCCTTAAAATCACTCAGAGACTCAGCAGAGCAAGGTTTAAGTCTATTAGCCTCAGCAAACAGAACTTCAAACTCTGAAAGTATTTTTTCACGGTCTGGCATAGAGAAAGGAATACAAAAGTCCAGACCATGAGCCAATATAGAAAGTCTCAATCTGGGAAGGCTCATAAGAAGAAAAATTAAACACAATTCCCTCAGTGGGTTCATGACTGCATCCAAAACGTTTGCGAACCAAAAATTCTAACTTTGTCTGGTTAGAAATAGACAATAGGGAATGTGTTGCTGGTTTGAGTGTTGACTGTTTTTCCATTCTTGCGAAGTCACACTCCGCATATCATTTGAAGGTTCTTGAGTCCATTTACATCAAATCCCGCAGGCCGTCTCTCTGTAAGCAGAGAGATTGCTTGTTGGGTTTGAATGTGATTGGGCTCTAGTTCTTTCCATCATATAATTTTTTCCCCTCCCCGCTCATGGAATAGTTTTTTGTTTTTAAGTTTATGAATAAATAATCCCAGTGTATCAAACCTGAGGAGTACTGGGACGAAACCGGTTGTTTGTTTTAGTTCTTAGTTTTCATAATTATGTCCTTTCCATTCCGCTTATTCCTTGCTATAATAAAATTTTGTACCTGTAAGAATCTTTTCATATATATATATATATATATATATATATATACAAGTATATGATTGGTGTATACGGAATAAATTCCAATAACCAACAATTACTATTCTTAAAAGTGTGTTCAATACAGAGTAGAGCATATATATATATATATATATATATATATATATATATATATATATATATATATATATAAGAACTAAATGTTTTCAGGACGTAGGCGATGATGGCTCACCACATATACTATTTTCTTTTTTATATATGCATTTCCATGCTTTCTAGGGAATTAAACTGATGCGGATGTGGTGCTGAGGTGATGAACAATGGCTCGGAATGCGAAATCGAAAAGTCGACTTCGAATTACAGACGAGTTCATTATGTTCACTTCCATACAAATACCTTTGTGAAAGGTATGAAGCCATCGTCTCTCCTCCGGTTATGGATTAAATAACAGGTTAGTCTGGATCCTATAACCTTGATTGGCAGCGAGTCAACTGCAAAAAATAATAGTAGCTACTGCGAAAAATCTTCTTCCAAATAAATCATAAATCGAAAAAGAAATGATCGCCCAAACGTGCATCAAGCATGGCAACTAAGTAAGGAAGGTTTTCCCTCGCCTTCTGCATTGCTTTGAAATTCAGATTTTTCCTTCTCTTAAGTTGGTTGCCAAGGTTATCAATATATTTTTAGTTATAACATTAACAAAAATGACTTTCGCCAACAATAGAAGAAAGATTATTTTTTATCAAAAGAAAAAGATTTGTTTTTAAATTTCTGAAGTAATGTCTTTTTATGGATCTGCCTGCCAGTCATTGCCTTTCAAATAAAACGTTCGCAAAGTTTTCGTTTTTTCTTCAGAATATTTTTTAAATAGATCGAGTTTACCGAGTCGCCATTTTCGTAGAATTCGCTGCAGAGAGAAGGAACATCTATTGATTATACTGGTTAACGTTCCAACGGCAGCATACAAAAACAAGGCGCACATAACGCCTTCCTTAGTGCTGTGTTTATTCTATGATACATAAGCACTTCACTTTGCGTTTTCTGCCTACAGAATAATGTCCGTTATTATCAGATGTCAGAAAGCCAACACAGTCAATTACCAGCTTGCTCCTCTTCTAAAACATCCTAGCATTTCCATGAGCACCAAGGCAAATCTCATCAACGTGATTTTCCTATCAACGCTGACATACCAATGCCAGACATGACCCCTAACAAAAACCCTTAAGAGGAAACTGATCACTTGTGAGATGTAATGCCTGAGAAAAGCAGTGAACAAGATCGGGCGAGACAAGACGAATGAGGCAATAAGAGATATGGCAGGAGCAATATCAATCATACAACACATAGAACGACAGAGGTTCGGACACTTCACTCGTATGCCTATCAACCAACCAGCCCCATGAGCATACACCCTCAGGTACTCTGGCTGGAGATCAAGAAGCAGACCAAGAAGACACTAGAGCGACTCAGTAGCAGACCGTCTCTGAGCCAACGACATATCTCTCCTCCAGGCCACTCGCCTTACCACTGACAGACGACTGTGTCTCCTCGCGACGCCTACCAGCACAAGCGGATGGAAAAACTGAAAACTAAACTAAACATTACCAGAGCCTCTTCAGCGAACACCGACGTGTCAATTCAAAGCAATCGACATTTATTCAAAACCCATTCCTTCAATGATTACTCACCTAATCATTTGTTCTAAATCGATAAAAATAAGAAAAATAAACAATTTAACCCAATAAACATGTTTGCGTTTATAGAGTCACATTTATGTTAATAATTAACTATTTTAATTATCCTGACTCAAATATTTTTTGTATTTTTGTAAGCAAGATGAAAATAATACTAAACAGAAAAAAAACTGTGAACTGGGATTTTTCATATATACTTTAAAGCCGTTTACAGTGCTATTACTTATAAAAGACGCTGATGGCTTTCTTGCTGATTACAATTTTTCTCGCCCTAATCTATCTTACATATTTTCTTTTTAATCAATTCACCCCAATCAAGGCGATAACGCCAAAAAAATGGAAGGGGTTAGTGTGAGTGAAGAGAAAGAGAAGACGTTTGAAGGAACCGGAAACCACTATTCGTGTTTAAAAGACCGGGAAGGATTGTGAACCTGGGAAAAGGTCAACCTATCTACTCCTATCGAGAGAGAACAGAAAAAATATTAAGTAATAAAATTTCAGAGCTCAGTCAATGACGTTAGAAGTATAGAGTCGATGTAGTCTTTAGAAACCCAATCCTAAACATGGGACAAGGTGTATAATCTACTCAATGACACATGGCACAGTGGATAAAGGCGTTAATTAGATCCAGTGACAGGACCCAAAGAGTGCGAGTTCAATACCCGGTTAAGGCAGTGCAGAAGTTGGAGAGGGGAATTAACAGGAGATAACTGATAACTGACATCCATTAAACATGGCACATGGAACTAGAACAGTCTACCCCAGTGAGCAAAATAAAGGGTTCAGTTCGATATTCTAACCACCTGAAGAAGACCGCAGTGTACAACTGCCGAAACGTTGTAATAAATATGGCGACAAAGATGGGGACAACAGTCCGAATAATGAAAATAGTGTACATAATACCTCATCTCAATGATATATACAGATACTAATCTACTCCTGTTAAAAAAAAAAACTGGGACAGTCTACCATCTGCCACCACATCTTGTCCAGTGCACTTGCTATATATTTAGAGAATCTGTAATGATATTCGTCCTGACCTGACATCTTGCCTTCAGTCACTTATTCACTGCCATAATGTAGTTTACTTGGGTCTTTTCTATAAATACTTACATGGTAATTGTTCTGATGAACTTTGCTTTGTGGTACATAAGCCTGATGAATTTAAGCGAAGTATGAGATTGGTAGCAGGAATTCATTATTTTACTGTTGAAATGTCTTGATGTAACCGTAGGTTCTATGCTAACAGTTTTTTTCTATCACATTTCTGGCTTCTTGCTACCAAGTCAATTTTGATCTTCAAAGATTTAAATGCAATGTCAAACGTTATCTACTGTCTTCTTAATTTTTGTTCTTTTATTGTTCTCTCTCCGTAATAGTGATATTTTTCTCATAATCTCGAACACTCATTAACTCATTTCGTGTTTGTGGCTTTATTGCCTTACCTGGCGTGAAATGATAAAAAAACAACGACCATGATTTACTGCCAATTGAAAAAGGAAGTAAAAGTAGATAAACTTACTAACGAATTTACGAATTGAAAGAGACAAAATAGCCATTATTGTAATATACCTTCCCTATGCTTTTTCTATATTTTCATGGAAATTATTTGAGAAGTTTACTCATAGATTTAAGCGTTGGATTAGATTGGCAACTATGCTTCATCAACGAAAGTCCGATTAGTCTGTTCTTTTACAATTTTCTCATATGTAACTCTTTTCCGGCTTCTTGCTTTCCTGTCAAACTATGATCTTCGAAAATGTAAATGCAATGTGAATCGTTATCTTCTATCGATTTGAATGTTTTTATTTTTGGCGTCCATTCTCCTTAATACGTATTCTCAGTTTCTTTCTCTCTCAGTCACTTGCGTCTTAGTGGCTTTATCGCCCTGCTTGTGGTGAAATAAAAAAAAAGAAAGAAAAACAGAAGTGATGTCCTAACTAGTGCTCATAAATGCAGCGGAAGAGAATAGCACGTGAGGTAGAAGAGGATAGCAGGTGAGGCGGAAAAGGATAGCAGGTTAAGCGGAAGGGGATAGCAGGTGAAGCAGAAGGGGATAGCAGGTGAAGCGGAAGAGGATAGCAGGTGAGGCGGAAGACGATAGTAGGCGAAGCGGAAGGGGATAGCAAATGAGGCGGAAGAGGATAGCAGGTGAAGCGGAAGGGGATAGAAGGTGAGGCAGAAGAAGATAGCAGGTGAGGCGGGATAGGAGAGCAGGTGAAGCGGAAGAGGATAGCAGACGACGCGGAAGAGGATAGCAGGTGAGGCGGGAGAGGATAGAAGGTAAGGCGGAATAGGATAGCAGATGATGCAGAAGAGGATAGTAGGTGACGCGGAATAGGATAGCAGGTGAGGCGGGATAGGATAGTAGGTGAAGCAGAAGAGGATATTAGGTGAAGCGGAAGAGAAAAGCATGTCAGGCGGAATAGGATAGTAGGTGAGGCGGAAGAGAATAGTAGGTGAAGCGGAAGAGGATAGCAGGTAAGGCGGGATAGGATAGCAGGTGAAGCGGAAGAGATTATTAGGTGAAGCGGAAGAGGATAACAGGTGAGGCGGGATAGGATAGTAGGTGAAGCAGAAGAGGATATTAGGTGAAGCGGAAGAGAAAAGCATGTCAGGCGGAATAGGATAGTAGGTGAGGCGGAAGAGAATAGTAGGTGAAGCGGAAGAGGATAGCAGGTAAGGCGGGATAGGATAGCAGGTGAAGCGGAAGAGGATATTAGGTGAAACGGAAGATAAAAGCATGTCAGGCGGAATAGGATAGTAGGTGACGCGGAAGAGGATAGTAGGTGACGCGGAATAGGATAGCAGGTAAGGCGGGATAGGATAGCAGGTGAAGCGGAAGAGGATATTAGGTGAAGCGGAAGAGGATAACAGGTGAGTCGGAACAGGATACCAGGTGACGCGGAATAGGATAGCAGGTGACACGGAAGGGGATAGCGGGTGAGGCGGGATAGGATAACAGGTGAGTCGGAAAGTAGGTGAGTTGGAAGAGGATAGTAGGTGAAGCGGAAGAGGATATTAGGTGAAGCGGAAGAGGATATTAGGTGAAGCGGAAGAGGATAGTAGGTGAAGCGGAAGAGGATATTAGGTGAAGCGGAAGAGGATATTAGGTGAAGCGGAAGAGGATAGTAGGTGAGGCAGAATAGGATATCAGGTGACGCGGAATAGGATAGCAGGTGATACGGAAGGAGATAGCAGGTAAAGCGGAATAGGATAGTAGATGAGACGGAAGAGGATAGCAGGTGAAGCGGAAGGGGATAGCTGGTGAGGCGAAAGAGGATAGTAGGTGAGTCGGAAGAGGATAGTAGGTGAAGCGGAAGAGGATAGCAGGTGAAGCAGAAGAGGATATTAGTTGAAGCGGAAGAGGATAGCAGGTGAGTCGGGATAGGATAGCAGATGAAGCGGAAGAGGATATTAGTTGAAGCGGAAGAGGATAGCAGGTGAGGCGGAAGAGGATAGCCGGTGAGGCGGAAGGGGATAGTAGGTGAATCGGAAGAGGATATCAGGTGAGTCGGAAGAGGATAGCAGGTGAAGCGGAAGAGGATAGAAGGTGAGGTGGAATAGGATAGCAGGTGACGTGGAATAGGACAGCAGGTGAAGCAGAATAGGATAGCAGATAAGGCGGAAGAGGATAGCATTTGAGGCGGAAGAGGATCGCAGGTGAGGCGGAATGATTGAAAAATAATCAAAGGTTTAGAAACAGTTTAAAAAAGTTAATGTCTATAAAAAATAAATATGCCTTCAAAATTTGAAATATCATGTATTACTCGTATGCATGTGTCTCAGTATAAATGGTTATTGACCGTTTTTATTATTGTGATATTTTGCATTATGTCAAGTATGTTCGTAAATTGGAGGAGAGAGTTATCAATGGTAATGTTCTTACTTCGATTCTGCAGTTGTCTCCCTTTAAACCAAACTCTGTTTTATTTTTGTGTATTTTTAAATGCACTTTTAATCACATAAAATTTGGTGAGGAGCGAGAAAATTTCTATTCCGAAAATGTGACCCATAGAAAAAAAGTTATGGAACCACTGTCCTAAATGGAAGGATGCACAAATGTCCGTCATTAATCTACGTTCACCCACAAAAAATGATCAGCAAACAAATTCATTGAAACACGAACAAATACAGATTAGAGATAAGATATTTATTTCTATTTGCTGTTTAAACATTAATAGTTTTTTCTTCTTCTCCCTTTCCGTCTTTCTATATCTCTATGCCTCTCCTTCGCCTCTTTTATTGTCTCGTATATAAATATACGTGTACGTGTGTGTGTGTGTGTGCATAAATTTATACAGAAGAAACTGTACACAAGCATACAGATGAAAGAAAATGAGGAAAGATTGCTGCTGATGTTGACTGTAAAACGAACTTCGAGATAAAAACGCGTATGGCAACAGGATTTATTGTTCTCCTTTCAGATCGATACAAAGCAGGTTGTTGATGAGCGCATTATGTAAAAATGTATTAGTAAAGAAAGAAAGAAAGTTCCAAATTAAAGAGATCTAAACGTCGTCGCAATTGTGATCTATTTTTTGTCGCTATTAACAGGTATATTTATATAAAAAAAAGAACCTTCATAAAAAAAAAACCGAGAGATTTCTGCTTGTTTTCCAGAATATATTTAAGAAATAAAATATACCTTTTGCTTCATTCTGCATGTTCATCTCCAACGACCTGCATTTCTCCCAAGAAAAGGCTACTTTCATTTTTTTTCTTTTCTCAATGCTATAATTTGGCCGGTTATTCGTGAACATCCATCCTTTGGCCGCTAGCTAAAATCTGGCTTTTTAAGACATATTTCTTTCTCTTCTTCAACCGTGGCTTAGACATCCTCTCCACCTACCAAAACGATTTAATCAACAAATACAGAGACGCAGGTGCGCCTCAGGATTGGGGAGGTGACAGGAATGATGGCTGAAAGGAACAAGTAAACAAACTAAAGCAATAAAACAAAATCCGCACCTTGATTACATTTTACTGGCTTGATCTTCAGACCAACTACAGTCTTCAAGAGTCGGAAGCAATGCATCTGAATTTTATTTTAAACTGGAACTGATTAAGGCTTACGTCCGTATCACGTTGAAACACTGGATTCCGTCCTATTACCTAAGTTTAACAACGTAGAGCCTGGTCAGTACCTAGATGTGTGTCGACTTGGGAATATCAAATGTTGAAAGTTTGGATGTTCAGGTGGTGTAATGGATAACGACTCCGAAGGAGAAATCGAAGAGCCAAGTTCGAATGCCAGACGGATTAATTCACTTACACGCATATACACATGGCAGATCAAAAAGAGTCATTATTGACCACGCCTTTCACATCCGCCCCTACCAACATGTATTGGGCTAGGACGCTAGGGTAATGGCACATTCCTTCTTACGATCATGAAAAGGCTCCGTCCAAAAAAGAACTGATATAGAGCATTATATATATATATATATATATATATATATATATATATATATATATTAGGTTGGTGCAAAAATAATGACGTAATAATGTCGTTTTTTGACGCATTTTTAACGTCAAAAAACGACATTATTACGTCATTATTTTTGCACCAACCTAATATCACCAACTATGGGACTATATGTGAATTGATAATTATTTGTGACTAATTCTTGTTAAACGACTTATTTAGCAACATTGTTCACCCCAATTTCCGCCTTTTTTTTCCTGTAACGATCAAAATCGTAAATTTAATTTTATTTGTTAATCTCACTCGTTAATTTTACCTCGTTAATCGACAGATTTGATCGAATTTTTTAAGTTTATTCGTTTAAATTGTTTTAAACGACATTTATTTATCTATTTATTTTCGTTTTAACACGTTGCATAAGTCGTAATTTATTTATTTTAATCGTAAAAACAATGTAAATTTCTAATTATTTTAAAGTTGCATCTTTTTTTTAATTTTTTTTTTTCTTTACTAACAGAAATTATAAAAAAAATTAAAGTAATTAAAAAAAAAGCAAAACGGAAGACACATACTTAACTTCCGAGTATCCACATAAAAAAAGAAAAAGTAAAAATTCCCCCGTAAACAACTTAAATAGAACTCACAGCATTGCGATTGGTCAACTTCCAATGAAATGCTTGGCAGGGGGGGGGGTATGGTTTCCCTAATATAATCAGTGTCTGCAGGCTGTTACTTTAGAGTTGGGGTGCATCAGAGACTGATCAGCTTTGATGGGGGTCGACTTGGTGAGGGGAGTATGATGTTTGAAAGACCCGATGTTTGAAAGAGCCGAAACTACCCTATGATCCAATTCAGAACATCACTGACGACGCCATCTAGCGCTAAAGAGCGGCACATATGATTTGATTATAGTGGTAATTATAGTGGCAGAACCAACCACATTTTGAAGGGGCGAATAAAGAGACCTCGTCTACTATGTGCCACAAGGTCCCCCAAACGAACCTCCGCAGGTTTTGAATTTAGAGTTGTGCTTCTCTTAGACTAGTTGCCATCCTATTTCCCATAGGTGGGTGGAGAAGAGGAGAATTAATACCATTCCCAAGGGTATTAGCACGTAAGTAAATGTAATGGATTCTACTGGAATTCGAACTTGGCTCCCCGATTCCTCAATCCGAGCCTTTATCAACTACTCCACCGTGCTGCTGCTGCTTCTTCTTCTTCTTTTTTTTTTATAAATATAAAAGACGTCATATATATATATATATATATATATATATATATATATATATATATATATAAAGACATCAAATATATATATATATATATATATATATATATATATATATATATATATATATATATATATATATATATATATATATATATAAAAGACGTAATATATATAAAAGACGTCATATATACATATACATATATAAAAGACGTCATATATATATATATATATATATATATATATATAAAAAGACATCAAATATATATATATATATATATATATATATATATATATATATAAAAGACGTAATATATATAAAAGACGTCATATATACATATACATATATAAAAGATGTCATATATATATATATAAAAGACATATATATATAAAGATGTCATATATATATATATAAAAAGACGTCATATATACATATTTATATATATATTTATACATATATATATATATATGTATAAAGATATATATATATAAAGTCATATATATATATAAAGACGTCATATATATAGATATATATAAAAGACGTCATATATATATATATATATATATATATAAAGACATCATATATATATATATATATATATATATATATATAAAAGAAGTAATATATATAAAAGACGTAATATATACATATACATATATAAAAGACGTCATATATATATATATATATATAAAAGACATCATATATATATATATATATATATATATATATATATATATAAAAGACGTAATATATATAAAAGACGTCATATATACATATACATATATATAAGACGTCATATATATAAAAGATGTCATATATATATATATAAAAGACATATATATATAAAGATGTCATATATATAAAGATGTCATATATATATATATATATATATATATATATAAAGACGTCATATATACATATTTATATATATATTTATACATATATATATATATATATGTATAAAGATATATATATATAAAGTCATATATATATATAAAGACGTCATATATATAGATATATATAAAAGACGTCATATATATATATATATATATATATATATATATATATAAAGACGTCATATATATATATATATATATATATATATGACGTCTTTATATATATATATATATATATATATATATATATATATATATATATAAAGACGTGATGAAAACGTTTAACCGCCGACGGAAATTGCAGCCTTGTGGATCTGCTCTTTTTGCGTCTGGTTGCCTGCTTCTCTGTGTTTGTCCCTGACTTGGTGTTATTGATTTAAATATATTAAAAGTTTCCTTTCATCATCGCCGGACTGTAATGTATCATGTCTTTCTGAACAAATGGACACTTTACTTATTGTCATCTACAGAAGTGTTATACATTCATGACACGTGACTTTTTTTATTTATTTTTTATCTCCTTCTCTTCAGACAGGGAATATAATTTCCCTGTGTCGCCCATTACAAACAAAACTAAAATGATGCTGAAAGATAGTTTAACTGTTATGCGCTTACATATATTACTTGTACTTACATAACTGTAACAATTCCTTTAGGGTTTTATGACTTTTCCACCAATATAATGGAAAATGCATTCTTCGATTGGTTCAAAGAAAGTGTATCAATCATTTAAACCCATAAAATATTATCAAATTGCCAACTGCTTAGATTATTTCAAATGAATAAATTCATCCACCAAGCTGACTCGAGATAGGCATTAAAATAAATGATGGAAACAATACCACACAGATGCCCCTCATTATTCAACAAGAAAATGAAGATTAAGGTCGTTCTTAGCAATCCAAAAAAAATAACGGAACATCTCTTTTTAAAGGAATATTTTATAAGCACATAAATTTTATAGCTTCAGTTATATTGAGATAGTCAAAATATAAATATAACTCATTGAAAAGCCGGTATTTTGTTTACGAAGTTAGAATTTCTCATCCAATGTCATTTCACGGCAAATTTGTCAAATTGACATTGCTACGTTTTTTGACGAATTTTAGTTGATATCAGTTATTTAAACTTAGTTAAGACTTAATAGTCGACAATGCGCTATCAGATTCCTTAGCTCCATACCAAAATACATCTATGTGAAGTTAATCCCACATCCGGGGCTTCACCATCCTCTCATTTTCTGGACATTCACTTTGTCTTATTCTATTTTTCTTCTTCTATCTGTTATCTTTATTTTCTCCGTCCAACCTTTGTAATTTATTTACTATTTATTTTGTATTTATTCATTTTATTTTCCGCAATAAGAGGAGATATGTTTATACGATGTATGCTACTCCTAGATCTTTTCAACAGGAGTAGAGGTTTGCCCCTTGTTTCTAGTTCCACCTAAAGTCGACTTCAAGTCTTTATTTCTAACGACTCCGACTGTACTCTGAAATTTTATTTACTATTTCATTTTTTTTACCTCAATAGGAGTAGATAGGTTTGTCTATCGTCCAGTTAACACTCGTCCATGTTTTTTGAACAGGAGTAGAGGTTTTTTTTCGCTTGATTCTTGTTTAAAATTGGGTTTCCAGTTCCTTCTGAAGTCTACTTGAACTCTATACTTCTAAAGTCTCCGCTTAAATGTTTATTTACATTTTTCTTCAATATAAATAGATAGGTTCGCCCTTCGTCTGGTTCACGCCCCTCTCCTCACTTTTGAACAAGAATAGATCTTTATTTCCTTTTTCCCTGCTTAGGATTGTGTTTCCGAATCTTCTTTTACTCCCAATAGCCTCTTTCATCTTAGTGGCTTTATCGCCTTGCTTGGGGCGAATTGATTAAAAAATAAGAAATATAGATATGAATAGAATAAGGTAGATATGAAAAGAGTAAGATACATAAACAGATTAATAAATATGAATAGATTAAGAAAAGTATAATGGGAAAATGTTCAGAAAGATTCGTTACCTGTACGATACCGAATAATAATCCATATTAAAAAGCAATAAACACATTAAAAAAACATAAAGCACTTTTGATTTTTGATACTTCATTAGTCGAATATCTCCATAATGCTATAGAAACCAGAGGATAAGGTTTCCGTTTTTCCAGCCGTTAATGAAATATTTCTTAAATTAAATATTTTATACAAAGGTTAATATTGTTTTCATCTAGCTTAACTTTAACGAGTCCTGATAAGTGCGCTTGTCACCTAACTCTAACTCACAACGCAAAAAAAGCGATAACTCTGGATTAAGTTATTTTAATCAGCGCCATGCATTGCTATGATTTCTCTTAAAGAGGAAACGGATGACGAAGACAATTTTTACACCAGTCACACGTCAAAATATCAATCTGTTCAATATGAAGCAACTCAAAGCCAATTACATGAACAGAGGGTTGAACTGATCAAAGAACTTTTTGTTCATAGACAGTGCTTCAGTTTCTTATGAATTTGGAAATGAGATTGAATGAAAAAAGCTCCAATTCAATCAACCACTCTCTCGACAGAAGTATCACTGATTTCCACCTCCATTGGCACGACAAGCATTAAAAAATCCAGGATATCATCTACCTAGATTATCTCATATACCCTGACGTCAGTTAGACCAAAAGATAAACAAAATAGACTACAGACTAACGTAACTATTAGAATAAAGAACAAATATGTTCACAGCACCAACTACCTAAATAAATCAATTGTGCTGTATCTTATACTCCGTGGTACCGAATCGTTGGTCATATACTATCATCATCTTGTCCTTGAAAACTTCCATCAATATTGACATTCTTTCCCAATGTACACTGAATTGAAGCTATGCTGGAAAAAGGCATATAGGGTGCGATGGGTAAATTGTCGATATTTGATATTTTTAATTTCGTATATGCGCGTTGTTTTTGTTTTTGTTGTTTGGTTTTGTTGTTTTTGTTTTTTGTGTTGTTTTTTTTATCGACTGCACAGTATAGTAGGATCAGTTGGGAAGCCTCTGTGAGAAAAAGAGCACCATGACGCAAATCACTTTGTCAGAAATTTAGAAACGGCATTCTGTATTGCTTGGCATTCGCACCGGAAGCTCCAATAGAAACATTTCAGGGTATTTGGATGCCAATCTGAGGACGGTGGAGAGGATTCGGAAAGAGTTGGGTAATATATCCAGTCAACATCATGGGGTTTAGAGTGATCACTAGTGATGGCAATGTTATGCCTCCATTCACCATCCCAAAGGGTCTCATACTCAACATGAAGGCCTACATAAAGTGCCATGAGGAGATAGTGCTGCCCTGGTTCAAGTGGGGGGTTGCTAGAAGACCATATGTCTGGCAACAGAACTCTGCACCATGCCACACAAGCAGGAGAACCCAATCATCTCTGTCAGACAATTTCTGTAACATCTGGCCAACTAATTCTCCAGACTGCAACCTCCTTGATTATTTTGTGTAGGGCAAAGTTGAGTGAGAGACCAACAAAACTCCTTGTAAAACCAAATATAAACCGAATTCACCAACTTAATCAAGGAGACCGTCCAGAAGAGATGCAAGAGATTCCATAGTCGTCTGGAGGCCGTGGCTGAAGCCAATGGCGATTTTATTGAATAAATTTACTCTTTAGTATTTCAAGATATTTTTGTGTAATTTTGGTAAATATATCTGTTAAAATGAGATGTCAGTATTATTTTCATTTTTGCGTAATTTAGACCATAATTATCCATATCTCGAAGGCGGAAGACTCGTCCTCAGACAGCGTAGTACAAGTCAGCCATAGAATATTGGTTGAAAACGACCCCAACCTATTGTGGAATCGATTATCGCCATTGTACAAGAAATGCATTTGCAACGGAGAGAGTTCAAAGATCGTCAAAGAAATCTAGCTATCTGAAGCAATTGGAAAAGGTAGAGTCCAAGAGGCAAAGATGTAAAACCAGGGTTTCCTCGTGTTGTCAGACGTTCTCCTGTCGCTGCCATGGACCAAGAGTAATAGTAAATTGCATTGTAGGAAAACAAGTGGACGGTGTCAATATTTGTGCAACATTCAACCACCGGGGAAAACTGTTTGTCCTGTTATTCACACGGAAGTTACTTTAATGAGTATCACGTAATTCAGGAATGTCAACGTTGCCTTCTACATTGAGAGTGGCATCTTTCAGCAGAACAATGTACTCCGTCACTATGCAAAATGTTGTACGAGAATAATTTTAAAAATATGGAAAATAAATTACTGTGTTTCATTGGTCATCAAACTCTCAGGTTTCATCTTGCATTAGGGACCAGCAAGTAGAAAAAAAGCATCAGGTGATTTACATGAGAGAAAGAACCTGCTGTAAATGCCCTATAGCCAAAACGCAGAAAAAAGCTTCATAAAACATAGTGCCCAAGCCTGATCGGATACTACCTGTATTGCAGACTAATGTTGGGCCAACTAGTTTGTTTTGGGTTATCATTGTATTTACGATGGTAGATCAATAAAACCGTTGCCTGAATTACAGTTTTTAACTCAATAACTGATCTGGAATTTTCGGTGTATAATTTTGGATGTATGTGATAGAAATTACGACTTTTTGGTCAATGAATGCTAAATGTTTCTCTATAAGTGTTATGGTTCGGTTCTTGTACCACGGTGATAGTCCAAGGTAGAACCAATAAAGAAGAACTCGAACACGGATATGGAATAACACAGATATATTATAAACAGGAATATATACAGAGAAGTAGAAAGTGTTAGTACGAACAATCAGGTTTAGTAGTAATTGTCTGAACGCCACTCTGTTTCGGACAACCTCTGACTCGACTGGCTGACTGACAGACTTCTGACGGACTTCACTCCAGATTTCAGACTGAACTGTATTTAGTCACCCCTCCCCCACGAGGGCATCATGTGGCACAAGGCCAGTTTAACGGAGGATCTCCAAGCCCGCGGGATCTCCGAGTCCATGGGATCTCCGAGCCCTTGGGCTCGGCCAAAAATATGCCCTTTGTACCCGTATAAACGGGTTCAGGGTCGGTTTACCTCCCCGAAAGAGACTCCGCCCTTCCGCGTAGCCTCGTTTGGGTTTCTCCCCGCCCGAAGGCAGAGAGTTCAACCGATCAGCCGATCAGCCGGTCGCTCGACTTCGGACTGAACTCCCTGCTTCCTCTTGAGGCGCAGTATTTATTACGTTTGGAATTGTCCGTTATGTTATCCATAACAATAAGGATCAACTAATATTATAATTAAAGAACAGATACTACCTTAAGTGTTTTCTCATCTCCTCTAAGTGCTCCACATGAGCCAAGGTCAAACATTTTCCAATCCCAACAACCAATGTCATGCTGGTATTGATATTCTCCTTTCATGCAATGAGGCAGGTGCTGGTGTAGGGGTGAAATTCAATGAGTTTTTTATGTGTTTTCTGTTTGAATACAGAAACACAATTGATAGATAAAATGTAGTTTGTCTACTTGAAGGCAGATACTACATTCATTGTTTTCTCATCTCCAAACAGTGACAGATATGGCAGATACTACACTTAGTAATTACTTGCTGGAAAGGTTAGTTTAATGTGGGGAGCACAAGTACATGTACCTGGGCCAGGTCAAAAAATATCCCAGTCGTTGCAACCGTCATTTCTACTGACATTGCTATTGCTACTGATCCTTCCTCTTTAGAGCAGTGAGTGAGGTATTGCCATGTATTTTGCATTGCATTCAGTCCATTCAAGTATCATTCATTTACTTGCGCATATATATATATATATATATATATATATATATATATATATATATATATATATATATATATATATAAAGTATAAAATTTTATGTAGAAAACTAAACGAGCATATAACTGGTGAGCATTGTGTTAAATTACCTCCCTATCACTTTTAGCTTTTAGGTATTTGGAAAGTTGGACGTCTGACATCTGTATAAATAATGTAACACCTTGTATCTGTCCATAAGGAAATTGTCTAGGATTTATATGCAGACAACTTCCTGTTATGACCTATATTAAAAATAATTCCGGTGGGTTTGAATTTAGCGTAGGTCACATTCGATTGGTTAATCTGGCAAAGCTCACAGGCTTATTTTTAAAGTATTCTGCTTTTGAAATTAAATTAATCATTCGCTCGCCAGTAGTTTGACATCGCCCGAGGAGACACATTTGTAGTTTTGAGACATGATTTCAATCGTGTAGCGATTTTTAACATGTTTTTGTTTTAATAATTTAAATTAAATGGTGTGTGTGTGTGTGTGTGTGTGTGTGTGTGTGTGTGTGTGTGTGTGTGTGTGTGCGTGTGTGTGTGTAACATCATGGACAGAAGATTGCGTTCAAGCAAGACACTCTCTCGCCACTCGGTGTTAGCATCAGTGCCATGCTTCTCATATATATATATATATATATATATATATATATATATATATATATAACGTCACCCACAGACAGACTGTTTCGCAGCTAATCAGTGTGGCTAGACATCCGGTTGCCTCTAGCTCGGATCAGCCGGAGATTCTACCACTAAGCCGTCGGTGCACGGCAGGGAAGTAGGTGGATTTTTAGCGTATTTATTTTTAGAAACACGCCCAGTGACTGAGAGTGACTCAATTCGCTATGCGAAGAGACTCGCTATATAAGCTATAATAGTCACTGTTTACAAACCCAAACCTACTCCCTAACGAGCTCAACTGAAATTAATATTTATTTCACACACCACAAAGATGCCGAAAAATCAAAAGAAAATGGTTAAATCTATTACCTCATGTTTTGGAAGATGTATATCACATACGGCAATCCCAAAAGATAACAATCTGATCACAATTTAAACCATAATCATTTTTAAATATACATATATATATATATATATATATATATATATATATATATATATATATATATATATATATATTTCTTGGATACTGCTTACTTTTGCCTTACGAAATTTTGAATTATGGCACTAGGTGTCTTCTATATATTTTGACTGACCTTTCAAAATCCTGATGAATTTTCATGAAGGTTCCCAAATTTAAGAGCCTTGATAATCCAATGACATCCCTGCTTTTGTATATAAACACGTGAAATGTAGTAAATCCTACATTTGCTTTGATAAAGTACCTCAGAGAATGAAACTAGTCGGCTAAGAACTTTTCTTTTTATTCATACATACATACATACATACATACATACATACATGAATAACATGTTGGCTCGCTCATATAAATTTTGTTGGAACAACCTTTTTCTACTGACATCAGTTCACTGGCGAGACATGTGAAAAGAAAATTTTCAAAAATTGTCTTACATATTTACTTCATCCGTTGGATTCTTGGGAAAACTCATAGATAGATAGATAGATAGATAGATAGATAGATAGATAGATAGATAGATAGATAGATAGATAGATTATTTTTTTTATTTTAGCTGATACACTGCACGTCAGATAAATCTATTGAATCCATTACCGGATATCATATTTATCTTCTTCTATGTGCCTTGTTCCTTCAATGAGATGATCATTGCTTTCCACAAATTTCAGTGTATTTTTGTTACCATTTTCGTTAAGAGTTCTTGGTTTTTTATTCATCTTATGGGTATTAATATCACTAAAATACTTGAAGACTTAGTTGTAGACGTATGTGTTTTGAGTATAAATTTTATTTTTGTTGCCATTTTCTTTAATACTTCCTTGTTTCTTACTCACACCATCCATAGCATTCTCAGCATCCTTCTGTAGAATCACATTTCTTTTGCCTCCCTCTCTTCATCTGTGAGAAAATTGTACAGTAGCCACTAGCATATAAGAGGATTGATATTACATAACAGCTCTGCACTCTTTTCCTTGTTTCTAGCGAAATTGCCATTTCTTTTTACTTTGCTTAGCTTTTGGAATGCATCTTTTGCTATTCACAAAGTGTATTCGGTTCTCGATCTCCAGATATTTAAACTTCTCTACTTGTTTGATGTTGATATTTTCAATTAAAGACACATTCTTGTCTGAGGTCCCCTTCCAGTTTTATTATCGTCTCCTTTTCTAGCTTTATCCTTATCAATAGATCGAGTTTTCCTATAAAATCTAAATATGCTGTATAAAATATATATGCTAATCACTGACCCAAAACAATTTCAAACATGTTATTTACTAAAAGAAAAACTTCATTACGTGACAATGTTTTTGATCAAACATTTGTTTGTAGATATATTTTTTACGGTTATAATGATTTACTAAACGTGGTTTATAGGTAGTAAAAGCTGCAAGACCTGTGCGCCTAGTGAGGATCGAACTCAACACTCAGACGTTGTTTATTCAGTTAGACAAGTTTATTTACCGTCACAACATGTCTAAGTTCGCGTACGTCTCCGTTTTAAAAGCGACTGATGTGAAAATCTTACGGAAATTAATGCAAAAAAAGATATCAATGATCAAAAAGTTTGTCAAATATTTAGACACATTTAAAGTATCGTAATATTCAATACTATTGATTATTTTCATAAAAAAATATTTCTTCAATTTTTATTTAATTATTTATTCGTTTATTTCTTTCATTTTAAAGTAAACAATATACCCAACAATATTCGTCAGGAAAGGTGGGCAATTTACATAAGTGCGTTGATGCTATAGTTCCAGCTATAACTAAACACCAGAGTGCCCGGATATGTTCTCAAATAGGCTAATAAGAATTATCACTTGAAGGTTTTGGAATCAGTATATATTAAGACCTATCAGCCATCTCTTCAACTGGTGAAGACACTGATGTTCTCAGCGCTGAGTAAGGCTAACAACGTAAAAGTTTTGGTATCAGTATATATTAAATCCTATCAACCCAATATTGCTGGGTACGTTGTTTACTTTAAAATGAAAGTGGACTTGGGAAGAAAAGCCATTGAGAGTTAGTTCCATTCCACGCTCCTCAAAACTACCAATCTCCCGATCAGAGGCCTAAACCGAGAAGATCAAATCTATATTCCGGTAAAAGAAACTCTGGGGTTACTATCAGTTAAAAGTCGTGACTGCTTTGATGAAGACCGGTAAGTGATTAAAGATATTCTCTCAGATAAGAACAAGATACAAGAGCGCATGCTCCAAAAAAAAAACGAGAGCTCAAAAACAACTAGAAAGCCATTTATCAGAAGCAAATCTCATTGCTCAGCGCAAGCTGAAAGACGCTTGGTGGTCTGACTTACCCGCAAAAAAGGCGAGTTAATTCAGACAGAAAAACTAGTAAAGATCAGTATACCATCATGAAGCAAGTCTTTGGCCCAAGAAAGTATTCAGCGACGCCGCCTAGATCAAAAGATGACACTGTGGAACCTATGAATGGTCCTCCTATCTTGGAGGAAGTCTGCGCATCTATCAAAACATGGAGAAGGCTACCAAAAATGAGAACATCTTTGCCGAAATCCTTCAGTATGGTGCCGATAACCTAAGTTCATCGCGCATAAAATAATCCTGAACACCTGCAATACTGGAAGTGTTCCAAATGACTGGACAGATACAATCATAATAATTCTCTTCATGATGAGAATTATAGATACGTCAAACTTTCGTAGTTAGGTATATTCGGCCTCTTAGTCAACATGTAAGCGAAAAATTACGTTGTAATGGACTTGGTTTCATTCAGTTGATTAATGCTGGTTTTGTATGACCCAGTTTCCGAAACATTTCATCTAATTCTTAGCAGTAAATATTTGCTGACACATTTTAGCTCTGGGAGATAAATGTTTAGTGGATCCTGTCATTTATAGATCGACATGTTGACCTATTGCAGGTAAAACATTTTGTATATATATATATATATATATATATATACATTTTTCTGGGATATTTTTTCACGCTGAATCAAGTCCATTTTTCCCATCACATCACGTTTCCTCGGTACAGATATTTTTCTGTATTTCTTAAACTAGGCCAAAATACCCATTTACTAGTGATATGCCAGTGCCAATTAGAACCAACCTTAAACGTTTTCAGGATAGAATAACTTATAAAAGAAAAAATATCCCAATAACTTAAAGAATGCATTTTCAGTTTAGAAAAAGTTTTCGAAAAAATCTCACACAAAATTAAATTCAAACAAACATGTGTCATCAATTTTTGAATCAAAACAAAGTTACAAAGGAATGAAAAATACATTCATTTTTGTCCATCCAAGTGTATAAATTTTCTCTTCTTGGAAACTCTACGGTGCTTTTGAAAAGGTTTGATCTCTTTTGATGCTCCAGCAGAAATCAGCCATCATGTTAACATCCCATCTGCAAAATGCTTAGTTGGCTACGCCTAGCTGGTGTTTGGCGTTTAGTTTCAGCGCTGATAAAGAAAATCCTAATTTTTCTAGTTTTAAATACACTCACACCCTAACCACCATCATTTATCGATGTTCCTATACCCGTTATACAGATACTGCATGGCAATACCAGGTAAATTCAAATGATAAAAACTTATGACGGTTTCAGGCTTAAAGTAAAAACTAAAATCGCTTTTTTTGAATGACTTCTAAAGAGCTTCTTCTATGAAAAGTAGAGAAGAAACACAAATCATAAAGTTTTAATAAGCAAAGCACATTGAGGGCACAACGACATTTTTCAGTGAAATATCTCTCATAAAATCAAACATTTTCAGGTCAGCTTTTCTGAACTGAAATAGCATAGAATTCATTTTGAAAATTATTTAGATACTATTTCTTGAATGATAAATCATTTTAACATGAAACAAAATGTTTCAACTCTGTCCCTCGCATATTTAAGCCGTAGCATATTCCTGTGAATTAGGCATTTATGGCCTATCTTAGGCAAAATATAAATTATCTGCACTCAGAAAATGTGATGCGATGGGGCAAAATAGACTTGATTTTCGATTCAGCGTGAAAAGAAAGCCCACAAAAATGTATTCATTGCCCAACAACATTTGGGTGGAAAAAATGTCAACAGGTGTATTAAGAGACTGACATAGATAATGAAAGTGTTAAATATATTTAGTAAAAATTCGATATTTGTTTATCTATCTATCTGTCTATCTAGCGCATAATACCGGAATAGGCTTTGCACTCGATTTCACACCAAATCCATTGGAGTGGAATAAAATGTAATGTTAGATATCAGATTCAAGTTCCAAGTTCTCATTGAAATGTACGATGTATTATTATTTAATCGGCGCATCCATCCATATCGATATTTATATCTGTCTAGTCATGTTTCTACCTCGCCCATTCATTTCTATCTTTTTTTTTATATGTATCTATATTACCCTGATAATATCTTTCTATGTCTCTATATATCTTATTCTGTCTATATGTCTCTCTCACTCTATCTATCTATCTATCTATCTATATATATATATATATATATATATATATATATATATATATATAGTCAGAAATCTGTTAGTAACAATCCAAGTGGATGCTAGTAATATAAAATATTAAAACTGATCCATGAAAAAAGATCAATGTATTTATTATTACAGAGCAAATAATAAACAATAAAATCCAAAATCACCCCATATGGAGAATAACCTATTTTTATCAACCCTGTTGTGGATTGAGTCCGTGATAGAAATAAAAATTTCACTGTGAAATTTAAAAGAGAGTAGGGAATCTATTATTTATACATTCGACATTTGAAGAGTTAGAGGTGAGTGAAAATTATCGAAATATACTTGCTAATTAAGTTAAACATATATTATGAAAATTTGAATTTGTTTTTATACAGACATTTTAACACTAATTCATTCCTCTAATTCAGTAGTTGGCTTTGATTATTGTATTTTATTATTCTGTTTCTTCTAAACATAAGTCTCAAACGCACACACACACACACACACACACACACACACACACACACACACATATATATATATATATATATATATATATATATATATATATACATTCTGTTTGTAACTAGTTGTCAGTTTGTCATTCTGTATAGATTAATTTATCTCACGCTGTTTATAACTATCTATTTTCTGTCTTCGCAATCTGTTCGCATCTAACCCAGTCTTTTCATATCAAGCTCAGTCTGTCCTCATCTATCTCTATCCATATCTAGCTATCTAATATATATATATATATATATATATATATATACAAAAAAATCCCAAATTGACTCATTTGGGAAATAGACTTTATTTCAACTGACGAAAACTGTGCCTCCTCAGATTCATTATCTTTCCAATTCATTCTGGCCGACGATTGCATTAAATTTTATGGGCCCAGTTTGTCAGCCGTTTTTCGTAAAACATGGTGATATCTCTGTAATGATGCCATATGAGTTCTGTTCGAATTCGCAAGGACCACTTCTCAAACTGAAAACCTATCTTCACTGCTTTGACATACACAGTTTCCTTTATGTCCGACATTTTTGCTGGTAATGATGGTTAGTTCCAGCAAGATGACACCATCTTCAACGTATGCATGTAAGTCGAATCCTGTTCCAGAAACAACTCGACAGACTTCCACGTAATTTATTGGTTTCTGCACTCTTTATATTTAAATAAATATATACCTCAGTAAATTCCCTGTTGCCAAACAGGCATAATTCACTTATGGACATGCTTAGATAGATATACGCGCATAACGACTCCTATAACTCGTAGACTGCATTGTCTGTTGCGTAACTGTCGTTATTTCGATGATGATAGGAACTAGGCGTTATTATGTAGCCGTTTCTAATTTTTGGGCACTTCACTAAATGGGAAAAGAGAGAAATTAGAGATCTTAATTCTATTCATATTTATACATGTTTTTATTTCAAATATAAACAAAGGGTCATGGTAACGGTAGTCGTTTCCTTATAAGAAAATATTCGATATTCATTGAGCGAGCAGAAATGTCCGGCGAAATTTATCAAATCTTTGTCATGAAACAATTTTTCAGGAAAATAGCTTTCTCAGGTCTAGTAGCTGTTATCACTCTTTCCAGTACTGAAGAGGGTTTCCTTCCTAACCTTTTGTTTGGAGTAGTGTGGAAGTGTCAACATCTTGATTATGTCATTATTTTCTCTTCCAGTTTCATGGTATCTATTTTAGTTATTTGCTAATGTTTTATAGTTTTCAATTAATGTGCTGAAAGTTCATGTACACGATTCGAACGACAATTTTAAATGCAATGTACAGAAACTCCAAATCCATTTCCGATTGAAATCTGCTTAGAAGCTTTTATAAAATCCAAATATGAACCACAAAAAGGTTTAATGATTTTACATATTTGTCTATTCATCTTTCTCCGTTCGCACACGTTTCTGTAATCGATTTCTTTTCTTCGGTAAAACCACAAGGTTTTTAATATTTAATCAACTTTCCTTCAAAGTCCCTTTGGTCATATGATACGCACAGACATTAATTCATTGATTTATTTTTAAAAAGAAACACTATCGATTTCATTTTTAACTGCCTTTTATAAATGTCGTGGTTGTAATGAATTCTATATTTTTAAAAAAATACATGCTTTCTTTTTGTTATCAGTTTTGTGGATAAAGATGGGTGGAGTTATTGATTGGCGGTAGTTTTTTGAACTTACTATCAAATGTTTTCCTTTCAACTTTGTCCACTTCATATGAAACACTTTTATCAATCGCATAATGCGCGCGTCGAATTTAAATAATCTTGTGAAATGACAGTTACGAACTTTCAACAGAAACTAATCGATGTATTTAGAATTTATTTATAGACCCGGCACGCTGCACGCTGCACGCTTCCATCAAGCATTTGAACCAAGTCTGGATAATAGAGGAATAAAGTGATGGGGAAGATATTCTTTGTCTATTTTTATGTTGTAATTTCTAACAACTTTGCCATTCTCCCACACTAAATAAATAAAAAATATACAAAGTATAGTTTGATCATCACTTTTTTATGTAATAAAAGGACTTACCGTCGCCTTCCTCTGTCATTTCTACAAAAATTTTCACGGTAATTGCTCCGACGAGCTACTTTCGCTGGTTCCCAAACTGCATGAATTTAAAGGTGGTATTAGGTTGGCAGCTCGCTCACACCTTCACTGTTGAAACCGTCTCTTCTACTCCAATAGCTTCATGTCTCGCACTTCCCCTCTGTGGAACTCCCTTCCTCATACTTGCTTCCTTGATAGTTATAATCTCCAAATATTCAAATGTAATCTCAATCGACATACCCAGATAGCTTTATCTAATTCCCATCCTTCTCTTAATCCTTTCTTCTATCACGACTCTTTACTGTTGCTCACACTCTCTGTAACCCCTTGCGTACTAGTGGCACTACTTGGGGTAAAAATACTTTTAAAAAAAAGTATGTGAATATCACTTGTTTACAGTGAGGTTCACCCTTTACAAGGCCCGGGAGCCACTTGAGGTAGAGGGTTACAGAGTAAGAGGTACAGTCTGTGCGGATATGTGGGGAAGATAATGGTTAATCTTAGACTTGAACTGGTTAAGAATGTAGTGATCGAGAAACATCCTCTTGGGAGTTGGTTCCACAGAGCAGTGGTTCATGGAAAGAAGCTGTTCGAGTGGAACTTATTTCTCACCAATGGAATACGAAGGAAACGTGGGTTGGTCGCTACAATGAGCGTAGCATGGCGAGTTCTAGACGCTAAGCTTAGGACTGGTAGAACTCAGAAATGTAGCTCGTCTAAGCACTTTCCATGAAAGTGGCGACAGATTAGTGAACGGCTTATGACGTTTCATCTGTGAGAAAGGGTTGAAAGTATTTTTTGCCATCCACAAATACACGGAGACACTTTTGGACTCTATCGAGACTGGAAATTGTATATATATATATATATATATATATATATATATATATATATATATATATATATATATAATTATTTATTTAAAAATATGATTCCAACTCGCTACATAAGAGGTCTCATGTTACGGCCTTTTCATATACACAAATCCCTTTCACAAAGAGATATAATAAAAGAATAAAATAAAAATAAATAAATAAATCTCCGTAGACGCTCAAGCCAGACTATGCGAAAACTTCCTCCGTCGTAAATTTAGCCATCCCCACCTTACCGTGACCCGGCATCTATGAAAGTAACTCTATACTGATACAAATTATTAACACCCCACCCCTGCCGATTCTAAACAATCCGCCCTTGATGTTACCATGGAAATTTTTGATTTCAATTCTGACCATACTATTAAAACTCGTAAATTTCAGAAATAAGTCATTCCCCAAAAATTTCGCTTGAAGATGGAACAGAGCCTACTTTAACTCAAGTTAATTCAAATATTATTTTGAAGTTTTCGGATCTTGTTTTGAAGCATGATACCTCTTATGTAGCGAGTTGGAATCATATTTTTAAATAAATAATTATATTTATGCTCTACTTTCGTATCGAGCACTATTTTTTAAAAATAATTACAAAAATACTAAGGAACTTTGGATTATTTACCAAACCAGTTTCTTTCCTATTTTCTACAATATTTTCACACATATATATATATATATATATATATATATATATATATATATATATATATATATATATCATACACATATATATATATATTATAATTTTATCATAAAACAAAAACAGTTTATTCACTACAACCATTTTTGGTTCTCACCAGTCGAGGTGCAATTGAAATGCACCGAAACGAAGTTGCATATGTGTAGTGAGTAAACTGTTTTTGTCTATATGATCAAAATATAATAAATAATTTTTGCTCTACTATCGGTATCGAGCCGTCTTTTGAATTCATGCTGTGAACATTAGAATTTATACATTATTTTCGTTCTCATTGCATCGGGTATATATATATATATATATATATATATATATATATATATATATATATATATATATATATTGCTAATAATGAATTCTCAATCAGGTTTATCAAAAGGTTTAGTCCAAAACAGTGTTTCTATATTTGCAATATCCAAATAAAAATTACAGGAAGAATTATATTAGCTTTTAATGGAGTTCATACTAATTTACTAATGACACTCCCCATTATTAAGGCAATCCCTCTTGTGACAGGCAGACAAATGAAAGAAAGAAAGAAAGAAAGAAAGAAAGAAAGAAAGAAAGAAAGAAAATTGACGGGTCAAGCATAGACAGATATCGCCAAATTAGGTCCGAATTCTAGATGTTGGCGTTTTTCATATTATTTGGCATGAGGACGATTATAGCTCTGCACAACTTCATGTTTATCGTTCATCAGCCTAACTACTTTCCGTTTTTACTGTTATCTATTAGTAATATAACACACACATACATGCAAAGATACATACATACATATATATATATATATATATATATATATATATATTCTATCTCTGATATTGAGCACCTTCATCCCTAAACATAACCTGCTTTAAAATTATATTTTCATATTATATATGTATATTATATATATATAAGTTTAAATTATATATATATATATATATATATATATATATATATATATATATATATATGTATTTATATATATATACACATGCATACAGATATATATATATATAGTCTAAACTTATATTTTATTCGTGTATATTATATATATATAAGTTTAAACTATATATATATATATATATATATATGTATGTATATATATATACACATACATACAGATATATATATATATACATATATATAGTTTAAACTTTAAATTATCAGAGAACAGTTTTCCATAGATAAACTCGTAATATTAGCTTTGCTTTCACACAGCATCGATTAAAGAACAAAAGTACAGCTCAATATCAGACAGAGCAATCAGTTGAAAAGCATTAAAAGGTAATATATATTTGTAATATATATTTGTCACCTATTTTCTGTCATCAATTAGTAATATAACACATACACATCCATGCATGCATACATACATACATTTATGTGTATATATATATATATATATATATATAGTCTATCTCTGACATTGAGCACTTTCATCCCTAAACATAGCATGCTTTAAATCTATATTTTCATCGTTTACATATATATATATATATATATATATATATATATATATATATATATATATATATAGTTTAAACTTTAAATTATAAGAGAATAGCGGTCCATAGATAAACGAGTAATATAAAATGAAAACTAATAGCGACAAGCTTTGCTTTCACACAGCATCGATTTAAGAACAAAAGTACAGCTCAATATCAGACAGAGCAATCAAAAAGTATTAAAAGGTAATATATATATATATATATATATATATATATATATATATATATATATTGAGAGAGAGAGAAAGAGAGAGAGAGAGAGAAAGAGAGAGAGATATATATTTAAATATATATACATATATGTGTGTATGTATGTATACTTGCTTTGTGTGTGTGTGTGTGTGAGAGAGAGAGAGAGAGAGAGAAACAACCTAATAAAAATACTACCTATGTCTTATAAAGGCAGATAAAGCTAAAAGAAACCCAATACGAAATTGTATTCACTGATTATTCTAGTTTCATTTTATTCCAAAGTCTTCAATTCAATTCAGATTCAAAACGAGGCTAGGTGGGTGGTGCTGAATTTTCAACACGAACAATCTCCTACGTGCCAAGAATTCTTCTACACTATGACGTGAATATTTCTAGCGTGTTTAAAATCACACTTTCGTAAATTCTAGTGGAAATAAATAAATAAATATTAATATATTCATGTTTGTTACTTAATCGTCGTCATTCATATATGAAAGAATTATAACTTTTCTGTCGATACATTTCTGGGGCCGTTTCGAGAGATCATTTCGTTCATTTTGATGGAGATTTATAAATATAGGTTGTATATATATATATATATATATATATATATATATATATATATATATATATATAAGTAAGCAAAATTTATCGTAACCAAGTGTTTTGTCCTCTGAGAACTTTATCAGGTCAAATGCGAGGATTTTATTTTGCAATAAGTATTAGTTTGGTGCAAAAATAATGTCGTTTTTTGACGTTAAACTTCAAAAGAAAAATGACATTATTTTTGCACCAACCTAATATTTATATCAACCATTTAGTTATGTGCCATGCGTGATACACGCTTAGGCGATCATGTATCTTTCGATACATGACTGACGAGTCATTCATACCTGTCCCAAGTCAGTCAGTCAGATGTGCCGTTCAAAATGAGTGAGTCTGTTTAATACACTGCACACTTGTTTGGAAAAGGCATGAAACTATTTTTTTGCCTTGGTTGGCAGCTCGTCTAGGAAAAAGAGAATTCTGAGTACAAACATTCGTAAATAATAGGAATAAGTAGAATCTTTAGTCATGATAGGGCGAAAATGAACCCTTGTAAACAATCGTATTTGGTCTTTCGATACATGACTGACGAGGCAGATTTTTCCCCCGCAGTAGATTTCCATTTCTTTCTCCGGTAGATCAGTTGCCATCCAAGGCTATAGAACCCGGTCTGTTCTGCTATTTACCCACCGCTGGGATGGAGAGAATAGGATCCATACCTCTCCCAAGGATATTAGCACGTAAGTGAATACAATGGATTCGACTGGAATTCGAACTCGGCTCTCCGATTACTCCGCCCAACCTCCACTCGTATTTATATGCTAGCGCAAAAACGAAAAACCAATAACATTTTTTCTGTTTTATCAAAATACTTGTTACAAAATAAAATCCTCGCCTTTGCCTTGATAAAGTCCCTCAGAGGACGAAACGAGTTGGCTAAAGTAAGTTTTCTTTCTGCTTTTATTCATATTGTCTCTTTACAGACATACCCTTTTTTGGAATTTTTACACATTGTCCACATAGAAAACAAAAACTTACACATGCACTTAGCTACAAGATACAAAGAATTATTGATATCTGCACATTCCTATGGAAACAAAAGAAACATTCGTAAATTGCATTGAAGAAAATGTTACTTCTCTATGTTCACATAAACTAATCGAAAACTCTTATTATATATTTCCTCTCTATGCACTCGAATTCCTAATATCCTCTGCACATGAATTAGTAGAAAAACAGGCAACACTTTTTGATAAGGCACGCAAAATAAGTAATGATCTTCATAAACACGAACGGGGTGTGGAAATTAAGAAACTCGATCAGTTACAATAACAATAAGCATGTCCGTTACTTACAAACTAAAATAAATACGTTGTTTTCTACAATCAAATGGTCTAAAGCCGACTTAATGACAAATTTATCCAAATTCAAATCGTCGGATACACAACTGGAAGTTCTTTAATTTGCCACCGGATTGCTTAAAAACGACATTATGGATTACATGATTAAAAACCACCAACACAGTGATTAAGATTTCAACAAAGTACGCATCCAGGGTCTAATTATATCCACACTCAAAAAAACAAAGTTATATAACAGCCCTGAAAGAAATATCAAACAAAACAGTCATATAACGCTTTCCGGCAAACGTGATGGAATTCGAATTAAGGAGAAACACATTTATCTGCAAAGAAAATGAAACATCTCTGATGAGGATAACATCTACAAAAAAAATGAACATAAGGTCATAAAAGAGACACACAAATTTAAAAATGAAAAATGAAGACAATTCCTGGCTAAAACTCATCCAAAACCAACCGAAAACACTCACTTTACGGATTACCAAAAATACATAAACCGGACATCTTGATGAGATCCATTATATGAGGAATAAGTAGCCCCCTCCACCATCAAGTAGTCGTTAAACTAAACAAAATGTTAATCCCACTTCTTGGTATAATTAGCTTCTTGCTAAAAAAAAAAAAAAAAAAAATTTCTGGCAATCTTCTAAATAAATTAAAAAATATAGATAACAAAAACAAGTAGATGACTAGTTTAGATATAAAATCTTTATACCCAAATATTCTTGTAAAGAAATGTCTAAATTTACTAACAACACATTAAATTGAAACAAAAATAAAACTACCTATTCCTACACATAAAGTCTAAAAATGTTCCATTTAATCAGCAATCAATTTTTTTCAACTTCGATAAAAATTTTTATAGACAAAAATTTAGTTTGCCGATGGGCGGTCTCCTCTCAGTGACGTTTTGGCTTATCTATTTTGAGAATTTCTGGAAAGAGGTCCTCAAGAATATATATATATATATATATATATATATATATATATATATATATATATATATATATATATATATATATATATATATATATAAACCTAATATATATGTATATATGTATGTATATATATATATATATATATATATATATATATAAACCTAATATATATATATATATATATATATATATATATATATATATATATATATATATATATTAGGTTTATGACTTTGCAACCTTCAGTTCTTGTGTCATAAATCGATTAAATTCTTACTCAAAAGTAATGAAAAATAAATTGATATGTTTTAGTTCTTGAAAAAGGTCACCTACACCGAAAATTCGCAATAAGGGTAAAAAATTAAAATATTTTAGAAGGGTAAAAAATTAAAATATTTTAGAAGCTTTATTTTTCAATTTTATCACGATGTAATGGTATAGTACTTTTTTATTTTTAGAAGAATAAATACCAAAAGAGTTAGTATTGCTCAAGAATTCCATCTTTCATTACTTAAGTTAGGTATCTTTTTAAATTTCACTTTAGGAAATCTTTTTGCTTCTTCGAAAAAGGGGAAAACTCGAGTTAAATAGAAATTTCAAATCCTCACGCCATCCCCCTGTTTCAGTAAGCTCTTCTTCAGTAATCTCTTCTTTACCATTCTTGAAATTCTTCTTGAACTGTTCGTCATTATTTAGAAGTTCACAGATAAACAGATATTCGATATTGGGTGATGTGTTGTTTCCTCCAAGTTCGTCATCCATTACTACGCGAAGTACTTGGCAACGAAAATGATGCTAACAGTTCTTCCAATTATGCTTCTTCCAATTTATTTTCAGCAAATAGTCTTTGTAACTAAATAACAATCTCATTCCTGATTCCAGTGTTCACATTCGTAGTGTTCGCAACAATCATGCTCTTCCATAAATTGTATTCACCAGAACAACGGTTATTCTCTTGACAACAGTATACGCTTTTCCATTTGGTAGATTTAATGCTTATCTTTCATTCTTCAAAAGAATCACTTGATATTCTTGGCCATCAATTCGTTTACCATCAAAATGCAATGAGCAATTTTCTAAGTCTAGTGTTTTCATCTTCTTTAAGTGTAACAGCTACTTTCAGAGTGCATTTGTAAATACCGGATAGTGAATGTGTCTTAAAGTCAATTCCTTCTTGAGATAACAGCTGAAAAACACTTGCTGCTTTGCTGGTGGTTAAGTTTAAAGATGTTACTAATTTGGTTGCAGTTTTGATTTTGCTATACTTCTTTTTTCTTGTGCACTGTTCTTCAGAATTTTGGGACTCAAATTCACTCTCTGATTGGGCTTGTCATTCATTTTCTGATTCACAAGTTGTTTTTGATGTTCACTCCAAGGTCATTTTTCTTCATTTGCCTGCATGAATAGTTCTAGAAATCGCAGGCTTTCCAATTGCATATCAAACATCTCCTTTGGTTTTGATCTAAAGATGATATAACCGTCTGTTCTCACTCTATAGCCATTCAAAATTTTCTATTGTGATGTCAAAAATTTCATTCAATGGATCATATTTTCCTCGTTTTCACACACTCATTGTAGGTGTTCAGTTTTGCTTTTATGACTTAAGTTAATAAATTTAGGAAATTTAATTTCTTTTACCATATAGGTGATACTTCTTTAGCGATTTCCTTTATACGTTCTTTCCTTCCTTTGATGGATACTCCAAGGAACAGATAGTGACCAACCATTTACATTTTGAGTGGTAACCTGCTTAAGCTTTCCAGTGATTGTTCTTCTGGTTGAACAATTCTTCTTTTCTTATGCGATTCTTGTTTCTTTCAGTGCTGGAAGTACTTTTTATGAGACGTTATAGTTAAAAAATAAACACTTCTTGGAGATCTTCAGCAAATCAATCAACGGTACTCACCCAAAAAGCTTTTATACCCTGAAACAAAAAAAAATATTTTGAACCAATCTTTGAGTTAAAAAAGACCTACTCTAATGAATCGAAAAGAGGTGATGTTTCATCAGGACAATGCGCGACCCCACACAGCAAGAATCATGTCACAAAAGATCGAAGAACTTGGTTGGTAGAAAATTCCTCATCCACCTTATTCACCCAATCTTCCTCTTTAAGCCTACCATTTGTTTCGTAGCTTACAGAATCATTTGGAAGAAACAGCTTTTGTAACGCAGGACGAGGTTAAAACTGACATTTGTGAGTTCTTCGAACCAAAACCAAAAGAATTTTACAGTAATGGAATTAGTAAGCTTGTTAATAGATGGAAGGAAGTCATAGATAATCAGGGAAAATACATTGTTGATTGAATCTGTAATTAAATGTAGCATTTGGCCACTTGTTTTCTTCATTCAAAATTCGGACAGAACTTATGGGATGACCTGATAGTTCGAGAAGGCTCAAGAAAGTCATAGTACTACTATACTTATATACGATTTCAGACATTTCGTGTTTTCAATGACATTTTTTTTAAAATATAAACTGAATTAATGCCTCCTTCATTATTTTTTAACAAAAGCGCATCGAATTGTGATACAGGAAATGAATTGTTTTACAAAAATCCATAACCATATATGTATATATGTGCGTGTGTATATATATAATTGTAATAACAATCTGTTTTTTTCAGATACATTGGCAATATAGATTATATTGAAACTAAATATTTTATGTGAAAAATCAATGCTTTTTTCGTATATATATATATATATATATATATATGATAAAATATAGTTTTAAGGTATGCTATATTTATCGGGTAGAAATGCTCAGTATCTGAAATAAACCGTATGTGACGATAAGCAAAGTGGATAGAGTGCTCAACAACGAATGGTGACAATCTGTTTCATGATTTAACGCAATCTTCAGGCCAAATATTGCATTCAAGCATGAAAGGGGTTCTCACCACTTGAGGTTCACACTGCTTATACACACACGCACACACACACACACTCACACACACACACATAGTTCAGGTAATAGATTCGTTAGTATATGATCCAGGTGAATCCTAATAATATCAAGTATTAAAACTAATCAACAAATAGTGCTCATTGTATTTATTATAACAGAGCATAGAAATTACACAGCAAAAAATCTAAAATTACCTCACTTGGGTAAAAACCTATTTCAACCAAGGCTAGGTCCGTTGGTCTTATTCAACCCCGGTGGATGGACTGTATTCGTAGCGGTAAACAAGTGGATCTGAAACAGGCACAACGCTTCTTTCTTTTCTTTTCATTTTTTTTTTTTTTTTGTTATTTTTTAAACTGTATTACGTCTACCAACCCACGCACCCCCAAAACATAATAAATAAAATGTAGTTGTGTCCCTCTAGGTGAAGCCACCGTTTGATCAGGTGCTCCTGATACCGCTCGGCCAAAGATCGCGTCACAACCAGCAAGGTTCTCTTTACCCCCTATCAAGGAATCCATAATCCTCACGTCCCAATTCTCTCAAAGCCCATATCGACTCGATTTCGTAAACAAATCAATTTCCAAAGAATTACTGCATTTATTTTCAATCCGACATTTTTATTACCATTTTAGGATATCCGTGTCTGCTTCTTTTTTTTTTTTTCTTTTTTTTTTTTTTTTTAGCATTACGCCTACGAGCCTGTGCACAGGAGAAAGCTTAATAAAATAAAAAATGCTCTGAGGCAGGGTTCCAAATTAAAATTTTGCGTATGTCAAATATAAATAAATTTCTGGAAAATATATAAGACTAGATCGAAACTTTTATTAAAACAGAAATAAAAGACTATTGTATAAGGATTGATGTTTTTTACTATACATATATATATATATATATATATATATATATATATATATATATATATATATATATATATATATAAACATGTAGAGCTTTTAACTTTAAAAATCAGGAGGTAAACTGATTTTTCTTAAGTGCATATGAGGCTGAGAAAAAAGGTAATTAGCCCCCCGACACACACACACCGATGCATTAACAATACAATTGCTTTTCTTCTTCTTCTTCTTCTTCTTCTTCTTTTTCACATCCTCCTCCTCCGTGTATTGAGCACTTTTTAATACTACTCTTTCCTGGTCTGATTCAACGCTAACAATTAACCTTTTATATATTATATATATATGTGTGTGTGTGTGCGTGTGTATGTGTGTAATTGTGTTATCACAGTTTTTATTGTGACAATATAAATTATGTTGAAAGTAAATATATCAGTGTTATATATATATATATATATATATATATATATATATATATATATATATATATATATATATATATATGTATGTATATATATATATATATTCTTTTCGTCAATATATATATATATATATATAATCACCATGATGATTCTCATTATATCACACTGTTTTCTTTGTATTCTTCTTCAGATCTGAAACTTCATTTTGACATACTACTCAGCAGAACAATGTTACCACCGTCCAGTTTTACTCTAGGGCTGCTGTTTTTCAGTTTGGCGATGCCTTTGCCCATGGTCCTGACTGCTGAATTTCTGTCTCGCTACAATTCCGACTCCGGCCCTGGACCATTTCCGGATCTAAAGACTGGTAAAACCGGCCACCATTCCAGGCTGGCTTCAGACGATGACAAACACGTAGAAATATATTCAAATATCATCGAAATGCTCGGTCAATTAAATGTGCTTACGCCGCACGGACGGTCTTGCTATGTCTTGCACAAGATCGAGCGAATTGTCAATAACAGTATTAGCGGAGGAGATGGAGGATTTGGTGACGGGAACACTACCGTCGTGGAGGTGCGGCTATTCTTCACAGAGTCCGTATTGACGGGCTCCGTTACGGCAAAAGAAGGAGATGTAATGAGCGATCGTAATGGAAACAGTGGAGGCACTGGGAGCGAAGCCAATGACGACACTGACAACGGAGACGACGAACGGATCAATCGTACAAGGGCTGAGTGTAAAAAGAAACAAGCCTATGCCCTGTGGGCTGCAGCCCTAACAAGCAACGAAAAAGAAAATGCCGTCAATGGCTCAGGCAGCATCAGCGCCCCCAGCACCAAAATTGAAAACGATTCCGGTAAGTATTTTACAACACTGATTTGCACACACACACACACACACACACATATATATATATATATATATATATAATTATTTATTTAAAAATATGATTCCATCGCTACGTAAGAGTTTTCACGTTTCAAAACAAGAGCCGAAAACTTCAATATAATTAATTGAATTAAATTGAATTAAAATACCCAGCTCTGTTCTATCTTCAAGCGAATTTTTTTTCTTGAAATTTACGCGTTTTTGTAAGCATATTCATTATTAAAATTAAAATTACTATGGTAACGGCCAGAGCAATTATTTTTAAAAAAAGGGGGAGTAAGGGTTAATAATTTATATCAATATCTCAGTTACATTCAAAGAGGTCAAGTCAGGGTAAGGTTGGGGTGTCTAAATTTAAAGCGGAAGATGACATCTACTGTAACTAAGATATCGATGCAAATTATTAACTCTTACACCCCATTTTTAAATAATTGCTTTAGCCGTTACCATAGTAATTTAAATTTTAATAATGAATATATCCTTATAAAAACGCGTAAATTTCAAGAATTAGTTATTCCAATAACATTTCGCTTGAAGATGGAACAGAGCTTGGTACTTTTAATTCAAATAATTATATTGAAGTTTTCGGCTCTTGTTTTGAAACATGAGAACTCTTATGTAGCGATGGAATCATATTTTTCAATAAATAATTATATTTAGGCTCTACTTTTGTATCGTGCACTGTTTTTTAAAAAATAATAACAAAAATACTAAAGAATTTTGGATTATTTACCTAACGAGTTCTTTCCTATTTTCTATATATTTTCACACACATACACATGTACATATATATATATATATATATATATATATATATAAACATAGACTTTTCATTATTTTACCTTGAGGGGACCCTTTCGGTCAGCACTTTCTCAAAAGGAGAACGTTGGTGAGCAGCAAGAAACAATCAAAGACACATTAGTAAATAACGAATGAGAAGAGAAAATTGGAACACGATTAAAATAGATTTTAACTAAAAAAATAAATTAACGACGAAATACGAAGTTCCAATAAAAGTATAAAATGGAAAATGTTACTCATAATCCCTCGATCAAACGTAAGGAACGAATAAAGTGTTCCTCTTTTTTACATAGGATCGGCTGATGGAACTTAATATAAACAGCCTCAAGAACTCGAAGATGGTGAACCGAGCGAGCACTATGTAAAATGGAAAAAAGGGACCCTCAATGTAAAATAATGATGTCCATTCTATTTAAGTATATGTTGCTGAAAAATAGATATATTCCTAATTACTGAATACGGCCAGTACATTGTGGACGTGTTCCTAATTAATTTTGTCATGGGTAATTTTTTTTTACAGTAAGAGTTTCTGTTATACTTAAATACTTTTTGAATCAATTGTTGCGTTTGTTGCTAGAAAATTTGGTTCCTTGTGTCATGCTAGATAATTTTTCTCTCCATAATCTATCTGACATATTTATAAGTCTACTATTCGTAAATGCTTTGAATACTGATGACACATCTGGTCTGGCGTTCCTTCTATATATTCAGAAATTCTTGATATAATTCAGAAGAATCTGCAGTGT
>OZ010571.1:150931522-151004022 GCA_963932145.1 Acanthosepion lycidas | reverse complement strand
CCCGATGACGTATTGGAATAGCGAATGATGATTTCCAAAAATTAAATAAAATCTTAAGAAATAAAAATAATTTCGTTTGAAACTAAAATGTCTTTCAAAACCTAAGCAAAGTACTAAGAACAAGAAAAATGTTATTAGAAACAAAGACAAAAATACTGAATTGCTCTGTACCATCAATCCTTTTACATGGCAGTGAATGCCTTACAAACGAAGGGGAGCCTTGAGACAAGAGATGTGGTTCTACAGAAGGATGTAAAGAATACCATGGACGGAACATGTGAGTAACGAGGAAGTTTTAATGAAAATGGAAACAAAAAAGACACATATTTAGAATCCGAAAGAGACAGTTGAAATTTCCAGAACACATATCGAAGAAAGAAGGCTTGGAAAATTTGACACTTACAGGTCATATTGAAGGCAGGACGGACAGAGGAAATCCGTAAGTAAGCTGCCTAACGAACTTGTAACTGGATGGCAGAACAAGGATCGGGAGAGACAGTAAAAAAGGAGAAAATTGCTTAGAGCTAAAAAGGCAGAAAGTTGAGGAGAGCCATGTTCTCCCATCTCCTGAAGGGACACAGAACATAGTGAAAGAAGTCATCGATCTTATGCCAAGTATAGGCAGCTGAGAATATCATTTGAAGAACGATAAAGTTTTAATGAAAATCGGAGCCAAAATGACCTTTGTGCTTAAGATCAGAAAAAAAAGACACTTGAAATTTGGCAGTGGGGGGACACATAATGGAGACCAGGGACATCTCACGGGACATATTGATGGAAAGAGGACAGATGAAACAAAGAGAAATCCAATTAACCAGCTTGTATGTATAAACCGATAGCAAAAATAGCCTGGGAGAAAGACAGGAAGGAGACATGCTTTGCTTAAGGCTATAAAAGATACGAAGATATGGATAGCCATATTTACTCGCGTCCCGAAGGAACACGTCATATGAAAAGATGTTTACTCCAAGCAACTTAAACCCTTTTTCCCTTTTTTTTTATACTGCCGATGATCTGCTAAATGTTACAATTATCATACGTGTATTTATTGACTATATTGAAAAGCCCCAACCCATCAATTAGGAAATGCTGTTAGGAAAACTGACGTAAGTGGTCTTGCTTCATCAGGACAATGCTCCAATATACAAAGCCTTGGTTTCAATGGGTGCTGAGCGTGACTATTTCTTTGAACTAGTTGATGACACTCTCTATTTTTGTGATTTTCCCTCCTCTGACTATCTTCTGTTCCCCAACATGAAAAAAAAACACTTGGCTGGGAACCTGTAATTTCGTGATGATGAGATCATATCTACTGTTAATGGTTTTTTTGAGCAACAGGATTAAATCTTCTTCACAATTGGGGTCCAAACACTGCAACACCGAGGAGGAAAGTAGTGAGTGAACAGTTTTCTACGTTGAAAAATAAATCTTAATGGCTGACATTCCATGAGAGTATCTTGGTCAGCCTATGAACTTTTCATTTCACCCTTGTAGCGTACAGCAATGAACAATAAGTTTATACTAAGAGAATTCATCTTTCTATTTAAAGTTGATAATAATGACATGTATTAGGCCGACTGACGATTGCAGCCTTACCATTAGATGTACAGACTCCAAGTAATATAATATACATACTCATAAACCCATTTTAAAATTTATCTCAAGAGTGGGTTTTCAGGATGGCCGAAAATAGCAAAAGCAAAAAATAAAACAGATCGATTTTAGTAAACAAAATAATTACTGAAATTGTCCATTTACTGACAAAAAAACTGAAATAATCGTGGAATAACGAATAGTTATGTGATAAATGAAGACGTGCCTTCAGAAATTAAGCGTCCATAATGTCGAGATACAGCGCGAATAAAAGCAAATGTATAAACGCAGATGGCATGCATATATACGCATGCGCAAAACCTAATGTGATCATAAACGCCAGCAGAATGAATTTCAACGAACAGATAAAAGAAGACGTGACTTCAGAAATTAAGCGTCCCATTTTAATATCAATATTTGTTTTTAATTAAAATAGTTGTGAAAAAAATAATTTTCATAATTTATTCCCTTAATAGGGTGCGATTCACGAAACGGATAATATTTGTATACATCCAAATAATCTTCTAGAACGAAATGCCATTCATATCTTTCAAGAATTCTTGGTTAGAGTTTGATAGGACAACCACGCGGAGTCTGCTTGTGCTAATATGACAGCTTCCTGGGCACGTTCGAGTCCATTGCAATCATCTATTTGCTGATTAGTTGAATGTTAGAGTGCCAAGCTGTTGAGAAGAATCTTCTTCAATATTTCCACAAAACACAGTGCCCCAACCTCGCAGAACCTCTTCAAGCGGGAAAAATCATCTTGTCAACCATGAGTTTCCGGCTGTTGTGTAATCAAGTAATTTATCAATTTCAACGCAGCCATCTTGTCATTGCTTCATGGCAGAGCTTCGTCACATCGATGCCGCCTCGCTTTCATTAGGACTAATTTGGAAGTTTAAGTGCCTGGCTCCATAAATACGCTTCACAGTGTCGACTAAATGCTTCTTGAACTTCCAATCAAGAGACCTTCCAACATTTCTTTAGTGGATTCAGTTATCTATCTATCTATCTATCTATCACATTCTGTTCATATCTATCTATCGTAGTTTGTTTATATATATATATATATATATATATATATATATATATATATATATATCAGTCTCTTCATTATCTATCTATCTATTACCTCCTCTGTCTTTGTTACTTGCGCTTATCTCTCTCCTTTGATCGAGAGTTGTGTTTACCAGCCAGTGAGTTTGTTTAAAAAGATACGCCAAAGCTTTCACTCTCTAAAAGCATATCAAGGAAAGAAATAGATAACAACAATTCGCCAAAGATTTTCCTGTCAGACCATTTTTTTTTATCATTTCACCCCAAGCAAGGAGATAATGCCACTAAGACGCAACGGGTTTCCTGGTGGGGAATTAATTTGAAAAGCCGTTACTGTGAAAAAAAAATACAAGAAAAGGATGAGACAGATAAGATAGACTGATGTTGCATTGAAATTTTGTAAGATCGCAGTTGATAACTGAAAAAAGATTTCCACAGATGAGAAATGCAAGAGAGAAAAACAATAGATTAGAACTTACGCTTATACCCTAGCAATTTCAATAGTAAAATGATGAGACCTATCTGCCAATCTAGTACTGCGCTTACATTCATGAAGTCGAGGTAGCAATGCGAAAAGCACATTTTAACAATTGCCTTGAAATTATATATAGAAAAGTGTCATCGTGCCTACCTAGACAGAATGAACTCTTCCGAACGCTATATATACTACGCCTCTCTAGAGAGACGAACGGTATTGGGACGGTATTGAATCGAGTCGAGCTGATAGCAGTCACGCCAAACCAATCGAACAGTCTTACTAACCCTTTCACTTCTTGTATTATTTCTTATGTAATATATTCTTTGTTATTTCTACTGTTGTGTTTCGTGTTGTTCTTCCATGGTCCTAACTTTGGACCATAACAAAAAGTCACAGTGAATCGGCGTTACGTGGTAAAATGGTTGAAGCCGAGATGCCAGGTCAGAGCATAACATTGCAGATTCTTTCTTTCTGATCTCTTTCTTATATTTATTAAAGATCTGCCTCGAAACATTCTCAAATCATAAGTAAACCTTTACGCAAATGGCAGCCTTGTTTATGTACTCTGAAATAAACAACATGATCGAACCTTTTAACTGATCTCTAATCTAGCTGTAACAGCTCAATGGAATAATGACTGAATTGTCACTTTCGAAAACCAAGCTAGTGTCATTTTATTATTTCAATGAACAGTTCCACTTTCAATAAGGCTCCCTGATTTGAACGTCTATTAGAAATGTTATCCTCATCTTCATTGTCATATTTACAACGTTTCGGCCGTTGTACGCCGCGGCCTTCTTCAAGTGATTGGAATTTCGAACTGAGCCCTTCCCTCTTCATTTTTGTTCTTTATTGCTCTCACTCATTAATAATTTTTTTTTTTTTCATATTCATTCTCATTCAGTAACCGCTTGCGTCTTAGTGACTTTATTGTCTTGCTTGGAGGGAAATGATTAAAAATATATATTCTTCACGTGTTTTGACTAAACTTTAGATTTCGGCATTGTATGTTTTGTATTGAAAATAAAAATAAAATTATTGTCAATCGACAAGTTCTGAATATTTCACTATATAATGTTCGATCTTAGTGATTAATATGAACATTGATTGGAAATTAAATTTTATTGGAAAATATAAGTGTTGCGTAAAATAGATTATACTATTTATGTGACTACATATACATACATATGTATATATAGGAGGAAAGTTGCATTAGAAATGTATCCTCCTCTATACTAGTTATTTCATATAAAGTGCCAAACGAAAAAGCGTAAAAAAAATCACGAAACTAAAAAAGGAAAATAAACTATAAATGATAACACAAAATCGAAACTTTTACACCCTTCTGCAAATTAATTGAAAAAAAAAACAACATAATTCCATTGTTATTTACATTTTTCGTATTTTTTCAATGAAACGTGCCCCAGTGAACATGTTAGTAATTCGTATGTCCACGAAGAAGTCGTTCCTTGCCGATTGATCACAGATTTTCGATTGGATTTAAATCAGAAGAGGTTCCGAGTTTGATTTGCTCATTGATAATGCTTGCCAGTGCGTTCGTGCAGCGTTACAATCTTCGTACGTTTCCTTGGAGTAAGGTCCATCGCAGACAATGGCCGTATGACAACTAATCGACAGTCGAGACAACCGTGTCTGGGGGTGACGAGAATCTGATGCAATCACGGATGACGTAATATTTTTCAAGGCCAAAGAAAATTTCATCTTTACACCCCGAAAATAGTTTCATTCATTACTGCACACCACTGCAAATGACTTAACATGAGGAAAAAATAAAAATCGATTATACCCTGTCACTCCAGTTAGTCTAAAACTGACAGTATGGTGAGAGAATGGTAACTAAAACGGTTGTTTCAGTTAATTTGCTCAAGGGGGTAGATTACCTACAATCTCTAAACAATAAACTTGAAATAGCGTTAATTTCGATATAATCACAAACTACAAAAACAGTTGAAAATGTAATTCTATATCAGAGGCAGGTGTTTAACTAATAGAATGTAAACATTACCCTTAAACACTTTTAAGACATAGAAATACGAAAAAGATCATGGCCAGGGTAGGGGCGTAACAAAATAGCTAATTGTCTTTGTGCATTCAATCGAAAAGTAATTCTGACATTTTCTTCGATAGTCTATCAAGATAACGCAATAATGAAATGCAAAACTTTACTTGCAGGCATAATGTCCATCTCAACTTTAGAGGAAAATATTTTCCTTGATATTTTCTATTCCACTCTTTGGTTGTCCTTGTCCTTGTCCTTGTCTGTCTATATCTCTGAGATGAGGTATTATGATTACTTGCATTATTTACATTATTCGAAATGTTATCTTCATCTTCATTGCCATATTCAAAACTTTTCGGGCGTTGTATACTCCGGCCTTTATGTCTATGTCTCTCTATAAATCTGTCTATATCGCTGAGATGAGACAGTATAATTACTTGCATTGTTCACATTCGGGCTGTTATACTCATCTTCACTGACATATTCACAACGTTTCGGCCGTTGTACACTCCGACCTTCTTCAGGTGATTGGAATTTTGAATCGAACCGTTTATTTCGTCCACTGGGATATACTGTTCTAGTTCCACGTGCCATGCCTCTTCCTGATGTCTCAGTTATTTCCCTTTAACTCAACTCTCCAAGATTTTTTGTTCACCACTCAAGTCACAAATATTTGGGGTCTAGTCACTGCATCTAACCAACATCTTTATCCACTGTGCCATGTGTCCTTGAAGGCACCTGTGTATGAATTTCTGGGACTTAAAAACCTAATATCTCAGCCATCGCTTTTTTACCAGTGCTCATATTGCAATGTTTCTGTTATTATTATCTTCTTTTTTTACCAGAGCTTATATTGCAATTTTTGTTGTTATTAATTACTTTTCTCTAGCAGTCCTTATTACTGGTTCCCATATTGTATTCATTTCTATGTTTGGTTGGCTCAGGAGATTTAGCCTTTAATTTAAAATGGAATTAATTCGTTTCAAATTTCTCCATGTGCATAATTAAATTCGCTCTGTTCGAATTTATTTCAAACTACACTTAAAAATGCATATTGTGACTGTTGTTGTTGCTGTTGTGGTTGCCTGCGGAATAACAACTTGATGAATTCGAATAGCGACGAAAATCCAAACTGAAATCAAAATTTAGAATGAATTGAATTGTTTTTAAACTTTTCACTCCATTCGATATTAAAATCTATACATATGAATGGCAATTTCTGTCTGTTTATCTGAGCAAATCTGAGTTCTCGACGAAAACTGTAGCATAGGCGTTCACAGGTATGTCATTTAATATGTCATCAACCACTCCAGTATTAATGAAACTATGCATACTAACATCCAATTTGTTACTAGGCTAATTGGTTTTTATAAAAACCTATAATGGGACCGGTAGAGGCCCCTAGATAGCATCTTGCCTCCGGGTCTTAAGCGCAAGGTTCACAGTGTTTAGCATTTAATTTACAATGAAATTAATTCGTTCCAAGTTTCGACATGTGCATTATTTTCGGATGACAGAAGAAAGGAGATGAGAACATGAACTGGCGATAGTGTAGCAGCGCTTAGATGTGTTTTTTCACTGGCGGATGAATTCCCTCACAGTAACTAATCTGCTGAACTGTGAACCAATCAAATCCACCGGAGGAAGGATACAAAAGCCAGACCTGCTGTGAGGAAGAAAAAAAAAGGGAATTCTCTCTTTTCAGCAGCGTGTGTGTGTGTGTGTCTTTGTTTGTGTGTGTATGTATAAAAGTGAACATTGAAGTCAACATTCAGAGGTAACAGGCTGCTTCATGCTAGAAGCTTTCGTCAGGCCGCCGATTGCGTCTAGCATGAAACAGCCTGTCGCCTCTGAGTGCTGACGCCTTCACTGTTCACTTTTATATTATATTTACATACTGATCTCTGATACTGAGCACTTTATCCCATAAATACAGCACACCTTAAAACTATATTTCTTTACATATATATATATATATATATATATATATATATATATATATTAAGAATTGTGTATGTTTAGGCAGCAATTTTTCATTGATGCATGTTTCATTAAATAATATAGACAAGTTATGTCTATTTATTTTAAGTAAGTTCCTTTCATGAAGTCTGGGAACCAGCGAAAGCAGCTCATCGGAGCAGTTACCATGAAAGTATTTGTAAAAAAAAGGCAGAGGGAGGCGACGGCACGTCTGTGAGAGAGCGACTGCAAACGAGATGTCAGATTAGGGCCAATTACATTGCATATCCGTCTCTTGATTTTATCAAGGACCTTGAGACAAACAGAAGGGGCTCCAGACTATATATGGCAGCATTACTCCATGCAAAGGTGAATGGTTGATTTGTAGATTTGAAGGATTGACCCCAACGAGAAAAATTTCCTGGCGCAGCACAGGGAGCCAACTTTGCAGTGGATGAAGCTATTGACTCAATGTATTTGTTCCATCTCAGGTCAGCAGTCAATGTGAGACCGAGCAGTCGCAAAGAGGTGCTCTCGTGGAGTTGAGCGTCGGATATTCTAATGGGAGGCAGGGGTGGTTCTCTGTGGTGAGCAATAGAAAGCAGTTTTGTTTTTGAGGCATTAAAGTTAACCAGCCAATTCCTGCCCCAGTCCACAACCGATTGGAGGTCCTTTTCGAGACAAACGGCCAGGTTAGTTTTGTCAGTGACACTAGATTTGGTTTCAAAATGAAACAGCGTATTAATGGCTAAATAATCACAATCGTTATTGTTATGCGTATTAAAAAGCTCTTTTAAAATCGTTCAATAGAGAGCATATACATATTTTAATCATTTCACTTCAAGCAAAGCGGAAATGCTACTAGTATAAAGGGGGTGACAGTGAAAGTGAAAGAGAAGTCTGATAATAGCGAGAATTGAAAGGGCAAGAGATGAACGAAAGAGAGTTCCACAGGCCGGAAGTAAGGGAAAACTATTGGAGTAAAAGTAGCTATTTCAACAGTAAAATGTCAGGATCTAGATGCCAATCTGGTAGTATGCTTATATCCCTTTAGTCAGGACACCAGGACAAAGTCTCGTTAGTACGGTTGCCATAAAAATATTTATAGAAAAGACAGAGGGCAGCCACATCAGGTTAGTCACTGAAGTCAAGATGCCTGGTCAGCATCGATTACATTACAGATCCTTCTTTGGATTTTTTCAAGAATCTCGAGATGTATTGCAAGAACACCAGATTAGATATGCCAACATTATTCAATACGTGACTAGGATCCCGGGTTCTTCTGTTACGTCTACTTTCACACAAATGCCCTTGAGAAAGGATTTATTCCGTCTCTTCTCCCCACATCTAAGGGTTAAATAGCAAGGAAGGCTGCATTCGTTAGCCTTGAATGACAACCAGTCTATGAGAAGTACAACTATAAATTCAAAACCAACCTGTAGAAAAATGGGCTCAGTTAGGCTATTTTGCCCTAGACCCATCGAGTAATGCCACAGCTGCTATATATGTAGGGCACCTACGGATGTTATCGAATTATTAAAGGATTTCATGGTATTGTATAAGATTAAATTACTTATGGAATCTAAATCATATTGAAAACAGACGATGATGTGTTCTTCATTTAAAAGCGTTTGAATTTGTTTTTATTTACTATGCTTTCTTTTGCATACAAATTTCATGTTTCAGTCAGTCGCACATTATAACTTTCTTTCTTAGATACATTTATTTTTCTTCAGTTTGTTTTCTTTGCAAAAAAGTTTAAAACAAAGTTAAAACTAAAGAAATGCACGTATATTTAATGATATTTTAAAAACAAAACATTGTATCATCTAAAATATAGCAGTGAATATACGAGAAATATTTCAAAAATCACATTTTTTGTTAAGTTTTATTTCACAGAAATTCTGTTATCTGTAAAACCCGCTTTATTCTATGCTTGGGGAAATTTTTCCTGTTTACAAGTGATCGATATCTCCGGCCTTGCATATGCAAATATCGATAACTCGAGGGATTATTGAACTGTCATGACTTTCTATCATATTCTGCCAAGTATCCTGAGAATTTGTGCACAAAGCATGAAGCCAAACTTACATCTCTTGCAGCTCTCAAAGGAATCTCACTTCGTTTCTCTTTTGTAGTTCAATAAACGCTGGCAAAAATCTGTTAATATCGTCAATCGTTTTTCTTAGATAAGCAGCCGAAGAACAGACCAAACATTCACAGATCGAAAGTATCATAAGCAAATTGGGGTCTGCGTTTACTTTGGTGATTCTGATTTTGTTTCTAACATTAATTCTGCGAGGTGTGTTCAAAAGGTAAATATGTTGTTGGAGGACGGAGTATAGAGTCATTCGTCAAGAACCTAAGTCTTCGACTTCTTTGTATATTCAAGACGTGGGCGATCAGGATCTTCATATCTATTTATCCTTTGTAATTCTAAGTAATGATTGTAATATTATCTCTCCCTGTCTCTGTTCTGTCATTCATTTAAGAATGGCACTCCACTACTTCCATTTACACAAGCTCTTTAGGTAGGTTAATCATGGCTCTCCACTACTTCCATTTACACAAGCTCCTTAGGTAGGTTGATCATGGCTATACACTACTTCCACTTACACAAGCTTCTTAGGTAGGTTGATCACGGCTCTCTACTACCATTTACACAAGCTCTTTAGGGATGTTTAACATGGCTCTCCACTACTTCCATTTACACAAGCTCGTTAGGTAGGTTGATCATGGCTCTCCAATACTACTATTTACACAAAACTCCTTAGAAAAGTTGATCATGGCACTCTACTACTTCCATTTACATAAGCTGCTTAGGTAGGTTAATCATAGCTCTCCACTACTTTCATTTACACAAGCTCCTTAGGTAGGTTGATCATCGCTCTCCACTACCTTTTACAGTAGGTATGTTTATCGTGGCTCTCCATTACTTCCATCTAAACAAGCTCGTTAGATAGGTTGATCATGGCTCTCCACTACTTTCATTTACACAAGCTTCTTAGGTAGGTTGATCATGGCACTCTACTACTTCCATTTACACAAGCTCCTTAGATAGGTTAATCATGGCTCTCCACTACTTTCATTTACACAAGCTCCTTATGTAAGTTGATCATGGCTCTCCACTACTTCCATTTGTACAAGCTCCTTAGGTAGGCTACTCGCTGTTCCCCCATGTCCTTCTTGCCTTCAATATATCCTGTAAGTGTCAACTCCTGGAAGATATGTTTCCTTATAACGTGTCCCCAAAATATCAGCTCTCTTTCTGATTCTAAATACGGGTTTTCTTTTTGTTCCCATTCTCCTAAAAACTTCTTCGTTTCTCACATGTTCCGTCTATGGTGCTCTCAGGAGAGAGATTATGTAGAACAACATCTCTATTGCCTTAAGTCATCTATTCATCTTTGAGGTAATTGTTTAGCGTTCAGTGTCATATCGCAGGATCGGTGTTACATAACATTTATCTTTGAAGTTTTGATCTTTAAATTCGTGAAAATCAAATTTGACTAGGATGTAAGAAGCCAGAAGAGAGTTCCACAAACGAGAAGTGCGAGAGAAGAAACTGATAGCATAGAACTTACGTTAGACAACTTAATAAAGTTGATTTACTTAGACAATTTCAAAAGTCCATATTTACACGCTCTGGTAATTTACATAATTGGTAAAAATAGAAATGTTCTTTTTGCAAGTTATCTTCTCAGAAAGGCAAGGACGGATGAGAAAGCTTTTGTCGTTTACATTGAAATCTCGGAAATTCCACAAGAATTTGACAATTGACGGCTAAGACAATGTCGAATTTACAATAATTGTTTGTTAGAAAGTTTGAAACATTTTCAAAATCTGCTTTGTTCGGTCTTCATTCCAAACGATCAAATTTCTGACGATGACTCCTTTGGTTAACAAGAGAATAAATTCTCCGAGTCTATCTTTGTTAACTGCTTCAAATTCCGATGCAATTAGTTGCCATCGATTTTTTGTTATCTCTGTGGTTGGTTCGACAGTCTTCTACTACTTATTTCACGAAAATGGATCAATAAGTCTGTAGTATAACGTAGCAGAATTTTCAAATGTGCGTACATAATTGAGAATGTCTTTTGCTCTCTAAAAGTCTGTGTTTGAGTATGTTATGAGATTTAAGTATCCAAAATAAGATATATTGGTGCCGGGTTTATTGATATTTACGGAGCTTAGCTTAAGTCAGCACTGTAGTAAAACTGAAGGTGAAGAATACGTGTATGAAGATTGTGCTGCGTCATTATTCCATGGGAAAAAGTCTTGCATATGTTGAACCTCAACATTCTAAGCTTACTCCCAGATGGATCTAGGTAAATTGCTCTAAATCAATTGCTCGACAGTAAATTGCTCGACAGTAAATTGCTCGAAATCAATTGCTCGAAAAATAATTTCCGGAACTATCAATTGCTCGAAAAATAATTTCTCGAACTATCAATTGCTCGAAAGGCAGATTGCTCGAAAGGCAGATTGCTCGAAGTAATTGTTGTGGCCTGTTTAGGGGCCAGAAAGAAAGACCCGGAAGACAAATGTAGGTTGAAAAAGTATATTGACTATTAATAATAGTGTTAGTAATAAGTAGATTAGCACTTCGTCTTCTACTCCATTCCACTTCACTTCTCACTATCCTATCCAACTCTCGCAGTTTGTATTTATGAGAAGAGGAAGAGTTCATTCTACTGTGGGAGGTTTTACCACAACAGTAATTTCGAAGCTCGAAGCACCACGTAATCTGCGCCATCTCACGACACGTCAACGGAGCTGGATAAAAAAGGAGCCACAACACTCAACTTTAGCAATCCTGATTTTTTTTTATATTTGTTTTCTAGTTCAGTCATTTTGGAGATCTCGAACCCTAGTGATGGACATAACTTTTGTTGAGAGCGAAAAAGGAAAGAAGTTGTGTTTGGATGGATATCTATATATTAAGGACAAAACAGTGAACAATAAGATTTACTGGAAATGTGAAATGTGCAAAAAAAGGAAATGCTTAACCCGTGTTTTATTTTTTTTTACAAACTGCCTTTCGAGAAAAAAAATAAGACCTGCTATATAAATATACTCGTTCTTTAATTTTAACTGTTCTGTTAACAACAATAAAGTTATATTATTTTATCTTATAGTAAATATTAGAACAATGTAGATTTATTTTTTTTAACTACAGGTTTCGAGCAAATTGCTTTCCGAGCAATTGATAGTTCGAGAAATTTACTGGATATGCTCCCAGATAGTTTTGATAGACCTCACGATATTACTATGGACAAATGTCTTCCTAATACTAGCTTCGTAGCAAGCTTTTCTTTATTGGAAGTTTATCATATTCCTTCATTTGTAAAGTAAAGTAATTTCTGAGAAAAGTAATAAACATCTGATTAATTTTACAGATTATTCTAAGATTTCCGGAACAAAATATGGCGTTAAAGTTTCTGCAACAAAAAAACAACAGAAGAATTTTATTACAATCGTAGATAATGTGATGAAACTCTCCTTATGCATCTTCTTCTTAGTTATCATATCCTCTTAAAACGTGGGTGATCATATCTCTCCACAACTTCCTATTTTTTTGCTCAAAGTAACCAAATTACCTTGTTTTCCCATTCATTCGCTCAAACTAATCAAGAAGCTCACTCCGTCCTGGGTATGACGATAAACTACACCGCGTCATGGGTAAGACGATAAACTATGTCCAGCGGCAAAGCCTCTGATCAGGAGGTTTTAAGGAGCGTGGGACCACCTCTTAATTGCTGGTGTTCCCAGGTCCACTCTGGGGTGGTAGCACCTGTTAGGGTCTCAGCTACGGGTAAATAGTTAACCCCCAAACTGGGGTCAAAACACTATGAAAGTGTGAAAATAGGTTTTAATACCAGAAATACTTTGTAAAAAAAATTATTACCAGCAATAAATTTTTGAAGAAAAAAAATATTACCAACAATATATTTTTGAAGAAAAAATATTACCAACTATACATTTTTGGGGAAAAAATATTACCAGCAATACTTTTTTGAAAAAAAATTATTAACAGCAATACATTTTTGAAGGAAAAATATTACCAGAAATAGATTTTTGAGAAAACAAAATATTACCAGCAATAAAAATTTTTCGGCATTAAATAACCCATTGAGGTTGATATGCTGTAAACCAAACCAAACCAAACCAAACCAAGAAGCTCACTCGCTCTTCTGCTTGTCTTCGGCATGACCTATTAAAATATTTTAATATTAGGTTGTTGCAAAAATAATGTCGTTTTCGCACATATGTTACTATGTGAGAAAACGACATTAGTTTTGCACCAACCTAATAGTTATCTTTGATTGCGCGCTAATATGAGATGTTTCTATCTAAAGCAAAAATTCCCAACGTGGGACGCATGCCCCTCCGGTGGAACATGGCAATATTTTGGTGGTGAATGCATAGGATGTGTAATACCAACGTGATCTCAAATTTTATGTTTGCATTATTATTTCATGATTAAAATGATCAAAGTATATTACAGAATAAGTTTTCATTCAAATATTTTCAGTTCTCTATTATGTTTTGAAACTATATATATTTAACTGTCTCTCTTTTTTTTTTTTTTTTTTTGTAATTTTTCTCTTTCATGGACGCCATGGTTTTTGGAGCTTTTTAGAAACCAAGTTAATATACTTTTAAGCTTCTTTCACATGAATTGGAGTAAAATTTTGAATATGTAAGAATTAAATATTACGGGTTTGGATACCAGAATTTTAGAAATACCAATATGGGGCATGGCCCCAAAATTGGTTGGGAACCACTGCTCTAAAGGTGTCAGTTTTAAGTGGCCTTATTTAATGTTATCGATCTTTCCACGGCTATTGGTTTCCATTGCTTACTTCTATCTTTTTGTGCCAAGTATTATATGTTCTCTGAAAATCTTACAGAGATCTGATTTACTTCTTTTTTATATGATTGTGTCGTTTTATGATTAACTTTGCTTTTGATAATGGAGATAACAAGTACTAGCTTAGTGATCTCAAGAATCTTGAATTTTTATCTGACAATCGATGATTTTCTATAAACCTCATAATTAAATTGTATTCTCTCTCCTCTTCTTTTTAATCTATGTGCCGTGTCCCTTCTGAACGTGGACGATCATGGCTCTCCACAACTTTGTTTTTTTTTGGTTTGTTTTTTGCTCAAAGTAGGTTACGTCAATGTTCCTCATCTGCTATGTATTCACGCAGATTCATCATATAGTTTACTCACTGTTTGCCTCTGATTCTCTTGCATTTGATATGTCTTGTCAGTGTTATGTTCTTCTTGCCTTCTTTCTTTATTATATGTCGTAGAAATTCTAACTGTTTCATTCTGATTGTAAGTATAAATTTCTTTATAATTCCTATTTGCGTCAAAACTACCTCGTTTCTCCCGTGCTTCGTCCGTGGGATTCATAGCCTTCGTCAGTAGAACCTTATCTCTGTCTATATCTCTGAGATGAGGTATTATGATTATTTACATTATTCGGCTGTTAGTCAAAACGTTGTACGCTCCGGCGGAGAACAATCTACCCCAATGAACAAAATAAAATGTTCGGTTCGAAATTCCATTCGCCTGAAGAAGGCCTGAGCGTACAACGGGCGAAACGTTGGTAATATGGCAATGAAGATGAGGATAACAGTTCGAATAATATAAATAATGTAAAGAACCAGATCTCTGTTACTTCTGTTATTTTATTTCATCAATGAAGAGAATACCTAGCAATTCACTGCCATATAGGAGATTAGACATTATACATCAATCAATTTTTTTATTCTTCTGAATTTTTCATATTTTAATACTTTTACGTTGAATTTCGGAAAGGCATCTTTCGCTATTCAAAGCGCCTTCATCGTCACGTTTTCCGTATTCTATTACCACACTAACCAGATAGTTTGGCTTTTACGCTTGCTTCATTTTGACATCCCCAGTAAGTAACTCACAACCTGGGCTGACTCTCCTCCAGATAATATCTAAAAGGAGCAGGAGTGGCAGAAGGTTATCTACCAGTCGAGCTTGTGTGAATGGATGTCGGGGCGAATGTTGAAAAGATTGCAAAAGAGAAAAGTTACTAAAAGTCACAATAGATAAAAAGTTGTGGAGAGTCATGATCGCCTATATCCTGAAATTATACACCAGGAGAAGTTTTCTACAAGTAATTTCCTATTACTTTGTTTAAATTCTGGGAGGTATTTTTCACTAATTCTACCTGCCTTCAAACATTGGCGTCACATTTTCTGTGATCTCTCGCCACACTTCCTCCCGGATTGAGTTTTGCCCTTGTCTCATTTTGTCGTTCCAGTAAGTAGTTCACAACTTCAGCTGTCCTCATCGCAAAACCTATGAATGATTTCAATATTTCTCTTCAAAGCAGGACTTTATAAACACTGTTTTTAGCTTAAATTTTCTGTGCAGATGACAAATGAGGAGCCTTCATCATGAGGACCGAACTTACGAGTTAAAAATTCTTCTATGTGCTGTGTTCCTTTATGTTGGGCACGATCATGGCTCTTCTTTTCTTTGTAACATTTAGTAAATCTTGTCTTTTTACAACATCGTTAGTAATACTTTTCCCTGCTTTTTGCATCCCATAGTCTTCAATGTCTTGTGTGTGTCAAATTCTCCAAGCACCCTTTCCTCATTATTTTCTCTAGATATTTTAACAGTATATTTATGATTCTAAATATAAATGACCATTTTGTTTCTATATTGCTAGTTTTATAGTATCCTCATCATCCTTTTGTAGAACTTCATTTCTTTTGCTTCAAGTCTCTTCTTCATCTTTGAGGAGATTGTCCAATACTCAGTGCTATATAGAAGGACCTGTATTAGAAAACTGTTCGCCACTGTTTTCAATGTTTCTAATGATATTTTCCTGTTTCTTAATACTTTGTTTAGCTTTTGGAAGGCATCTTTCACTATTCCAATGCACCTTTGGCTTTTGGTGTTACATTCTTCATCTTCAGTTAAGACACTTCTTAGATATTTAAACGTTAGTACTTTTACTCGATTCCGAATGTCTCCAGTTCGTAGGTCGCATCTTGGGCTGTTCCTCTAACCGACAACCGTACACTCTGCCTTCATACAATAGTCCTTTCTTCTCACTTTCCTTTACTACATTCTCGTATAAATTCCTGTAGTTTACTTTCTGTGTCTGCTATCAAAACCACGTCATCTGCATATCTTATATTATTAAGATTATGGCTGCCAATAATGAATCCTGTATGGGGAATTGAAGTTGGCCCTATGTAAGATTCCCACATGGTGGAAGCAGATGTTGTAATAAATAAAGAATAGAACGCAAATGATCACTGATTTATACAATTTGTATTAAACAATATTACAGATAATCTCTTGGAAACTTAACAGCGTCTGTGACTAAACTTACCTGCTGAAGAAGAGTCGATGTTTTCGCCATCTACGGACTCTGTGGTGATAACGGTGTAGAGTTGGCTGGTTCTGCAAGTGTTCATTTCATAGATCTTACCAAGAGTAAGTATTCTTTAAAAAGAGGTAGAAAAGCGAGCCAATTAGCAAATGTAAGCTGATTGGCTAACCTTAAATTGGCAACGGCATATAATTATAACTCTTTTTCTATAACTGGTAGGACTTCTAATTCTCTCAGATTTGCCCCACTATAAAGGTTAAATAAGTCCGGTGAGAAGATGCATCCTTGTCTTGGACCTATTTCTGAGCATAAATATCACGAACCTACAACCCCAACGAATAATTAGTGGGGTTAATTTATATTATTTTACCGCCTTGACCATATGTCTCATGCTACTCTTATTGGCTACCAAATAAAACATACTATGACTGTCACCATCTGTTCATACGAATGTATTTTGCCAAGATATTATTGTAATGTTTGAGTGACTGCAATAAACAAGGAAAACAACGCTTCCATACGTATGTGTTGGAAAGAACACAAAGCAACTACGTTTTTTCTCCTACATATTTTAGACTCTTCAGTTTCATATCTGTTGGTCCATGCGCATGCGCGTTTGAGTGTGTGCTGGTCAAAAAACAAAGTCATAAAGATTAGTCTGTTTTAGTATGACTGTTAAGTCAATCAGTACACTTTCCTACTCTAGTCTAAAACAGATATTTTTTTAGCTGTGTGCAGGTATATCTTCTCTTTCTCTCTCTTTCTCTCTGCTTTTATTTTTTTTCTTTTCGACGTCGCTCAGCATCTAAATGGACACTTCTGTCATTTCTAAGGAAATCAGAATACAGTTACGTTGCGTGATAGATTTAACAGGAAGCAAAATAGATTCTTCTCAATCATCTTTCTTCTCTTTCTTGCTGTTTTTGTTTTCGGAACAGCCCATTACTAAAGAAAAACGAAATTCTCCCCCATAAGTCTGTGTTCTTGTAAGGAACAAGAAAAACATACACTAATATTCATCCGTTTGGATTTCTCTGAGCAAGAGATTTTCTTTTCTTTTTTTTTTCTTTTTCTTCAAAATAAAACTGAATACAAAGACATATTGATTTCACTCTATGTGTTCTTTTTCTCTTAAACGAATGAGTGTGACGTCATGGACCATGTGACCAAAGAAAATAGTATTAGTCACGTGGGAAAATAGATCTAATGGCTCAAATTTTCTTTTGTCATCTGTCAACCGGCAAAGGCAAGAAACATTTGGTTGAGTTGCCCGGATGATACGACTCGATCGTTCAACCGGAAGGTCGTCTGCGAAAAAAAAAAAGACACATAATGCAACTACGTCTTGTGAAACGGAAGTATTTTATGCAGATCTGTGCACCAGATTTTCTGTCATAGTAACTCGTTTGCACGTTTTCACCAATAAATGTTTCAGTTTTAATTTCTTACACATGAACGCACACAGACCTACATACGCATAATCACATATATACACACACACACTGACACACATACAGACATATATATATACACACACCCTTGTTCAAATTAATTGAATTAAAACAAATAATTCCGTCATTATTTACTTATTTTTCGTATTTTTCCAATGAAACCTGATCCAGTGCATATGTTAGTACTTCTTATGTCCATTCCACAAAGTCGTTCCTTGCAGATTGACCACAGATCCTCGATTGGATTTAAATCAGGAGAGTTTCTGGGTCAGTCTATAGTACTTTGATTTGCTCACTGGTAAGGCTTTCCAGTGTGTTCGTGCAGCGTTACAATCCTTGGAGTAACGTCCATCGCAGACATTGGCCGTAGGACAACTAATCGACAGTCGAGACAATAGTGTCGGGGTGTGATGAAAATCTGATGTAATTACGGATGACACAATATTTTTTCAGGCCAAACAAATTTCATCATACACCCTTAAAATACATTCATATTACTGCACGCCATTGGAAATGACTTAATCTGAGAAAAAATAGAAATCGATTACACCCTGTCACTCCAGTGGGTCTAAAACTGACCTTATGTTGAAAGAATGGAAACTAAAGCGTTTGTTTCAATTTATTTGCACAATGATATATATATATATATATATATATATATATATATATATATATATATATATATATATCAAACAGCTCCTGAGCTGTCAAAGTTCTTCTCGGAATATCATTAAAAAAACAAAAAAACAAAGAAATCATGGCTGAATTGTTATGTGCTATCGGTCCTCCTATATAGCAGTGACTACTGGACAATCTTCCCACGGATGAGAGGAAAACAGGAAGCGGCTTAAATGTGGTTCTACAGAATTATTCTGAAAATTCCATGAACGGATCGAGCAAAAGAAAGAACAATTATATTCGCAATTGGATAAAGACAGCTGAAACTTCATGGACACATTATGAGGAAAGTGGGTTTGGACAACTTAACCCTCCCGGGGCCTATTGAAGGCAAGAGAGAAAGGGCAAAGCAGCGAGCCACTTAGCTGACGAACTTATATGAATGAATGATGATACGGACTGTGAGAGCTTTCAAATGTAGGAAAACCTCAAAGGCTAAAGGCCTCAGAGGATTATTTGCAATGTTGGGTCAACCAGTCATCTATATTTGAAATACTTTTACTCGTAAAATAAAACAAACAAAAGCCGCCTGTAATCGTTAAACAGACAGATGTCCGTCATTCCAGAGCAGATAATATAAAGTTAAGATATATCATTAATAACTCAAGCTTTAAGATTGGCATCAGTCGTAAACTGATCCACGATTGGCACCTTATGTTAAACATTCTGCTACCGTTCTTTCAAGCACATTTCGAAAACTCGCATTGTCTACGGGTTCCTGATGACGTAATAAAACCAGTAGACCAAATGTTGTATGAAAACTGACACCTTTAATCAGGAGTAGGTTGAATTAAACTACTCTTCAACAGAAGGAACAGGGAAAGGAATGGCCGTTGGTTATACAGGGTGCGATGGAAATACCTCCAAGAAATACCTCCTAGGAATACCTCCCAGGAATACCGCCTAGAAATATCACCCACATATACCTCCTACATTTACCTCCCACATATACCACCTAGAAATACATCACACATATACCTCCAAGAAATACTTCCCACAGATACCTCCCAGAAATACTTCCCATAGATACCTCCCTGAAATACTTCCCACATATACCTCCCACACATACCTTCCATTTATACCTCCCAGAAATACTTCCCACAGATACCTCACAGAAATACTTCCCACATATACCTTCCAGATATACCCCCCACATATAGCTCCCAGAAATACCATCTAGAAATACGTCACACATACACCTCCTACATTTACCGCCCACATATACCTCCCAGAAATACTTCCTACATATACCTCTCAGAAATACTTCCCACATGTACCTCCCAAATATACCTCGCACATATACGACCCAGAAATACTTTCCACGAAATGGTATACATTAGTGGCAATGGTGTTTTCATCTAGCTAATGTATTACCATTATATGGAAGGTATATCTTGGAAGTATATGTGGGATGTATTTCTGCTGAGCCCTGTGTTAAAATGTGTCGACTTTTCACTTATAAACATGAAGGGGAATTAGAGAACATCTACACTGCATCAGCAAAAGAAATAAGAATGTATCAGAAAATGTTTGATTAAAACCCTCAGTTATAGGAAGAAAACGTATAGGCCGATTCAGATGCGTTTTTATCAAACACCTTTCAAATGTATCCATGCATATGTCTGATCCCGCAATTTTAGCTTGAGGCACTAATTTCAATGCAGTCAGTGTAACTCAGTTCTTTTCTAAATCTTCTGCTATAATTTTTTTTAAATCTCATATATGAAACTATTATGAAATTGGTTTGGTAACTCAAATACGTGTTCCTACTAATAACAATTATCGTAATAAGAAATAATATGAGATAAAACATCCATTGAAAAACCTAGAAATATTTGGCGAATGAAAGGAATCGAACAGGTTCGATCTGTTTATTCTACTGAGCATTGCTAATAAGAGACTTTATGCTCTGATCTGTGTTTCATTTGTAATTGTCGTCGAACAATGCTTACCATTCTCAGAAAGATTTTCCAAGAACTGAGTGAGTGAGCCAATTGGCTGTATTATTGGAGATAACCTTTCTGGATGGAGAACGAAAGGATTCTTTTTAGAATTCAATGAGTATTTTGTGAGGCAAGCACGTTGCACAAAGAAAAAGTGAATCTTTTTTGTTTCTTGACATTTACATATCTCACCTTAGCTTTAGAATGTTCCATTTCTCTCTCTTCTTATTCTTCCCATGGAATTCAATCCCTTGACAGAATTCTCTTCGATCCATTGGATAAATGGTCCAATGGACCGACGTATTCTCACAATACATAAATGAGAAATAATCCTAGGAAGTCAATGACAATATATAATCTCCCTTCAAGTGTAAAGGATTGCTGACCCCGATAGATTGTTTATGCAAATATCATAAAGGTGTTTGAATTCACCAGAAATTGTTTTTTACAATTTTAACTTATACTAATTTTACCTAATTGTGACAAACAAGATATAAATTACCTCAGCCAAAATGTGTAGGTCCGCATGACGTCATGCAAGAATCCAGTAATAATGACATCACCATTTAATGCACAAACTCACCTACGTGATACCTATAAATATTCTTGCAGAAAACAGAAACAATGGCGCAAGTGCTTCTGATGCAATAATAGGGTATGCAAGCCATCAAGATTATGATAAATTAGTGAAATACATTTCAGAGTAACATTATAGTCACTGTCTCCTGTATGCCGTAAGAGCAGATAGATTAGCACCGGGTGTCAGGAATTTTCTTTAGTACCTAAGAGAAAATATATACACGGTTGATCTTAGACAATCATCGGTTTTATGAAGATGTTTCTGCGATTTGAATTTATATACAGAAATGAACAGTTAAAACAAACAAACTGCAAGCATAATTTCAAAAAAAGCTTTCGGTGATGCTATGATATTTATAGCAACGTTATTTTACATTCGAAATAAAATAATCAAGTTATTATTTATGAAAAGTACCGAACTTGAATTACTTCGGCAGGAAATATTTCATTGTCACTTTAGTCTTCAGACAACTAGACATTGCATGTTGCCATAATGAAGCCTGAAGGTCTCAGTGAGGACAATCCTTCTTTGAACCTTGTGGACTGGGACTACAGATTCAGAAAGAAAGGAATATACCAAAAACAGAAATCATTTGAAGACTTTCCAGCAACAACTGAAATGGATAGCACATGGAACTCGAAGTTATATTAATCAAAGTACTGATGTTCCACACTACATCGAACAAAAGGTTAGTAAGGAAACTCCCATTAATACTGGAAATATCGATACAGACAACTGGACTTGAGAAACCTATTTTCCTTGAAAAATTTTAATGGGAACATTTTATATATTTCAAACGAAGGTAGCACTGGCTGCTCAGTCATTGAAAGCCGAATATTTTCCTATAAGACAACTGTTAAGATTGGCATTACCGCTACCATTAAGATTGGCAGTACCGTTCCCATTTAAATCGGCAGTACCGTTACCATTTAAATTGGTAGTACTGTTACCATTTAAATCGTCAGTACCGTTACAATTAATGTTGGTAGTACAGTTACCATTAAGACTGGCAGTATCGCTACCATTAAGACTGGCAGTACCGTTACCTTTAAGGTTGGCAGTACCGTTACAATTAAGATTGGCAGTACTCTTACCATTAACATTGGTAGTACCGTTACTATTTAGAGTGGCAGTACCGTTAAAATTAAGATCAGCAGTACGGTTAGCATTAAGGCAAGAAAGTATAATTTGGTCTTACGGTATATTTCAAGTATTCGTGGGCTGAAGAGTTTTGTCTTGAAAAGATTTGCCCTATACACAAAGCACTGCCCAGAATCCATTCAGGGAAAACTATAAAGAGACAATCAGCTGTTCTCACTGACAACCCTGAAATATTCACCGGAGTGGGGGGGTAAAAAAGATGTAGGGATAACAAAGCAAGCTTCAGAAAAGACAAAAATGTTCATTGAAAAAGTATGAAAATACGCCAAAAACAAAAGAAAAAGAAATTAAAGGCACTAAGGAATCCACAATGGGTGAAAACTTTTCTTTCTTGAGCGTATTACTTTATTCTAATTCGAGGCCTGGTGGGAATTGGGAGAAGTATACATCTGGTCAAATGTGGCCACATGTTGAATGTTAATGTGGCCATATGTCAAATGTTAATGTGGCCATATTTCAAATGTTAATGTTGCCAGATGTTAAATACGTTTTAGAAAATAAAAAGGTTTACTTTCTTCATCAAAACAGTAAATCAAATGATTGTGAATTTTACATTAGCATTCGGAATAAAATTAATAAATTCTTCTCTGGTTAATATTTTGCTACTGATATTTTGCGATGTATTTCCATTTTATTAATGGAGGTACGTCAATAAAGTTCTGTTTAGTGTTATCAATCTTATTGTTCTTTTTTTCCAACTTCGATCTTATTACAAATCTTCATTGAAGTCCACTCACATATGATTCCACTTGTCACTGAGATCCACTCACATATGATTCCACTTGTCACTGACTGGCATTATTGGGCATCATTCAATACATACAAACCAAAACTAATAATATTCCATCACCACTAAATAGACTCTGAAATAAACCTGCATCAATATTGATGAGTGGGCATACTTTCAAAGTGTCTCCTTGCTGCGAAACCCTATGGCGTCTAAAGTTCACTCCGGACCTAAAAGGGTGTGATGGGAAATTGTCGCCATTTTATGTTTATGATTTCGCGCATGCACCTTGTTTGTATTTGATTTTGTCAACTGCTCAGTATTGTAGTGTCAGCTTGGCACTGTTTATGAGAAAAAGAGCACCATGACGCAATTAACTCCACCATAAATTTGGAGACGGCATCTGTACTGCTTGGCATTCGCTCCAGAAGCTGTAATACGAACATTTCAGGGTGTTTGGGTGTCAATCTGAGGACAATGCAGACAGTTTGGAAAGAGTTGGATGCGTTTAATGGTGATTACGAATGTACGGTAGGTTGGAAAACTCACTCTGATTGTTCTGATAAAAAATGAACCCCCGAATTTAATGGTGAGGGTCTTAGACTCAACACAGAGGCCTACATCAAGTGCCTTGAGGAGGTAGTGCGCTGAAAGACCCTGTCTCTGACAACAAGACTCTGCACCATGCCACACAAGCTGGAGAACCCGGCCATGGCTGTCAGACAATTTCTGCGACCACATCATCCCTTACATCTGACCAACTCAATCCCCAGAGTGCATCCCCCTTGTGTGGTTCGCAGTTGAGCGAGAGACCGACAAAATTCCTTAATACATCAAAGGCAATGATTATGGCAGAACTTAAATGCGGAGACCGTCCAGGAGATTCCGAAGTCGTCTGGAGGCCGTGGTTGAAGGCCATGGCCATTTTATTTAATCAATGTACTCTATATCATTTCAAGATATGTTTATGTAATTTTGGTAAATATATCTGTTAAAATGAGATATCAGTGTTATTTTCATTTTTGCTTAATTTAAACGACAATTTACGCATCGGACACGGCATATTCGTGAGATCGTTAAGTATTCTGGAAGAATGATCGGTTTTTTTTATCACTCCAGAAAATACTTAGCCCCCCGCTGTAATGCACCTATCTATACAAGAATAAGATTAGACCAAGAATAGAGTACTGCAGCTATATCTGGGCTGGTGTTGCGCAATCTTCACAGTCCAGCCTCGACATTCAAAAACACTTATGCGACCTTGTAGGTGATGAATTATTCTCCATCTAGCGACACTTATCCCACAGAAAAAATGTTGCTAATTTACCACTGCTCTATCAACATTACTATGGCAGATGTCCTGATAAATAACATTTCCTAGTTCCACTAGCTTAGACATTCATGGCTAAGACCCACCTTGCCATGTTCATAGTGGCAAAATATCCACATTCTCTTTGATTCTCTTTTATAAGGATCAAGTTTCACTCAGGAAGCTTCTGTCCTATTTGCCTTATCTATTTAAGGACTGTGGTAAAAGGGATGCTATATTTAGGATCAGAATGTTATCAACATGATCACAAAAATAATAAATGAAATATACGATAATGGTGAAATACCAGAAGACCTTAGTAGATTCATCTTCATAGTGCTACCAAAGAAGCCAGGTGCAAATCAATGTGAGCTCCTTCGGATAATGTTTATAACCTAGGTAATAATTAGAATTCTGGTAGATAGAGTTCGAAGCAGAATTAGACAGGAAATAAAACAAAGACAGTGTGATTTGTCAAGGGAACTGGAAAAGGGAATGCTATATTTAGGATCAGGACAGACAGAGAGAGAGAGAGATTACCAAAATCATTTAATAAGTCACGATACAAGGATCTATTTGAACTACTAGGGAAACTTGATCTAATTGAGAAGACGTTAGAAGAATCCAGAATTTTTACTGGAAGCAAACAACCTGCATACGGATAGAAAATGGATTGAATAGGGGTACCGAAATAAAAAAAAAAACAAAAAAAAAACAGGCGTATGACAAGGATGTGTGTTCTCCCCAGATTTATTGAATCTCTAGACCGAGACATTTTCCCAAGAGAGACCCCACCAGAATTTATTATCAGTGTTCACAATTATTAAAATGAGATAAGATACGCAGACGACACGGTGTTGATGGCACAGAAAGATAACTACAGATTCTCTTAGACGAGGTGGTAAAGGAAAGGGATAAGAAAGGACCAACCATCAATTGTAAAAAGCCGAAATCTATGGTTGTCAGCAAGAAAAAAATCCCGAAATGCAAAATACGACTCAGAGATATCGACATTAGACAAATACAGAACATTGGACAAATACAAAACATTGGACAAATATAGAACAGTGGACAAATACAGCGTTTTAAATGTGGATAAAAAAGCCACACTGAAATCCGATTGCGAAATAAGATATTTTCCATAAGCTAAGCAAGTATTAAAAAACTGAAATATTTCGTTAGAATAAAAGAAAATATCCTGAAGTGCTATTTCATATAAATCCTTCTATATAGCAGCGAATGCTGGACAATTTTCTCGCAGATGAAGAGAAGACTAGGGGCAACAGAAATGTGGTTCTACAGAAGGATCCTGAGAATACTGTGAACAGAGATCGTAAGCAACAAAAAAATCTAAAGGAAAGTAAAGACAAATGGAACACTTCTAATCAGAATCAAAAAAAGACGACTGAAATTTCTTGCACACACAATGAGAAAGAGGGGCTTGGAGAATTTAATAATCACAGGACATATCGAATCCAAAAGTGACAGGGGTGACACCTACCTGACCAACCTGTGTGAATGGATGGCGGAATGAGGCGTGAGTGGGTTGGGGAAAAGGACAAATGCTTCTAAATACTACAAGGGATCGGAAGTTATGGAGAGCCATGATTGTCTACGTACTGAAGTAACTGTCCCCATCAGGAGTGCCTCGGTATGAGGTTAGGGTTAGGTTGACTATTACTATTGAATAATAAAATCCTCACATGTATCCCATTATGCTGGCCTTGTGCCAATGCAAGGCTTAGCAATGAACGACTTGTCTCATCAGTTTATCAGAATATTTAAAAGATAACTAATGTTTTAGATATAAACGAACAGCCCAAATTATGTTTATTTTCTAGAGGAACTCTTTGATCATGTTTACATTTAAATAAATTATTTTCATAGGAAGTTACAATCATTTTAGTGCAAAGTTTCCAAACTAAACTCGGTTTAACATAAAAAAAATGCTAGGTTACGGCGACCTCCTTGGTAGGCCTAGCATAAAAATAGATAAGATATGGGAGCCATTAATAAAAAAGGAAAATAAATGACAGCAAGGCATTAACAGCAACAACAGCAGTAGAAAAATCGGTGAGTAAAGTCAAGCGTAAAAGTAGATTTGGCAACTGCAGCGCTCATCAGCAGGCAGGTTAGGTTTAAGGCTCCAAGTTCTCTACAAAGAATTATCCCACGGGTTTCGTTCGTGAATATAGGGACGTACTAATTGTGACATATATCCCGAGGAATAAATAATTAGACGAGGTATATCTGGGCACTGGACAGTGGAATGAGTTCAGTTCAAAATTTCCTGACGGAGAGTATAAAGGTCAAAACGTTGTGATAAATAACGCGTGTTAATAACGTAAATGCAATCATTTAGTTGAAAACTTTTCAAATTAGCCTCGGTCAAACATATACTAAAAAAATGACTCATGCTTTCCTGTAACATCGAAGTAAAATAATTTTATTTTTGCCAAAATTATCCCGACTGCTCTAAATACTCTTTAGCTTACATTTCACATAAATTTTTACTTAATCCTACCAGCCGCTGGCCTATCTTTAACCCTAATATTCAGCCATTTTTCCACTCCATTTTTTGTCAATGTACCTCAGTCATGGCTCTCCACAATTTCCTATCCTTTGAAGATCTAAATAATGATTGTCGCCTTACTAAGCCATCCAGTCCCTATTCTGCCATCCATTTACACAAGAACGTTAGGTATGTTACTCGATGTCTCCTGCTTGCCTTCACTATATCCTGTGAGTGTCAAATTCTCCAAGCCCTTTTTCCTCATTATGTGTCATAGAGTTTTAAAATATCTATTTTCTGATTCTAAGTATAAGTGTCTTTTTTGTTTACATTTTTCTTAAAACTTCCTCGTTATTCACATGCTTCGTCCATGGAATTATTTGCATTCTTCTATCAAACAATATCATCACAATTCTTCTTTAATTAATTCAGTGGTAACTAATAAATTCATATGAATTGTTTAATTCGATTATTTGTTGTGTTTTGATGCTGTCTCTTGCGGTCAAGATTAAACACGTGATCAGAACTTTTGTTTTACACATTCAAATTTTTCGCTAAAATCTTGAGGAATTCACGGCAGTTTATCGCAATGTTGTCTGCTCTGCAGCAGATATTTATAGCCTGAATAAGAATGTAAACTGTGATCGATAAAATGGATATTCTCATCAAAGCAAACAACGAAAGTCGGCCATTTTGTATCCTTTAATACTTATTCTTCTGATGATACACAGTGGCTGCTGTCATTCCAGAAACACAAAGGATTCTTGAAATTATCTCTGCTCTATAGATTCTATAGATAAACGTATACTAGATACTTTTTTAAAAGACTTGTCATTCCTACTGATGTTACGGTCACTGTTGTTGATTCCTTATTTAATTTTTTCTCAGCAATATTACATTTCTGAAACGGCCGTTCATGATGGGGGGCGTCATTTTTTATTATTCTTTTGCAATTCTTAACGTTCAAAACATATTTTATTAATTTAAAAAGAAATAAAGATGTTCAACTTCCGTTTCTTCCTCTGCTTCCTTCTCTCTCCTCACTTATCTATTTTTTTCGTGATCTGTCCATCTCTTTATCTCTTCTCTTCGTCAAAATTATATCTCGGGTTTTTTAGAACCGAAAATAATTGCCGTTATTCTTATTTCTATCGTATAGTTTTATTTATTATTGTTTCAAACCCAGTTTCAAAACACAATCAATAAATCATTTCCAGGTATGAGAAGAGTAAGTTTTTTTCTTTTATTTTCTTTCATCTAGGACTCAGTCATACCCAGCTGGTTGTCATAGTAACCTGTTCCTGTATAATTGGACTCTTCTTCCTCGTGGCTGGAATCATACGAATCCGGTGAGTAATGATTGGAACTTTAAAACATACAGTAAATGTTAAATTATATCTCTTTCAATAACATGCATTCTTATTAAAAATTAAATTTTTAAATTTACATTGAACTACAGACTCAAATTAGAAGAATATTACTTTTACCACAAAAGCAGCAAATAAAAATAAGATTTTCTGACATCTCTTATTACCAATCATTAAGCAGGTATCGATTCGCAAATACTGCAATTTTAAAGCCCGTGAATATGTGATATGATTAATTCATACAAGTCGATAATTTCCTCGTTTTTATTACTTTGCTTACCTTCTGGAAGACATCTTCTACTATTCCTTTGCGCTTTAAGAATGCTGTCACACTTTCCGCTGACTGTAATACCAAGATCAGTTGTAGGCAACTTCATTTGGATTTATGAATGGATTTTCTAATTCACGCCTAATCGCTCTTAAAATTTTGTTTATTTCGTTTCATTCCCACTTGTTCACTCACACGATCTCTCAAATAAAAACACATAGATATGCAATAATTAATACAATGTTTCTTGAATTGTGTAAAATTCCGTTGGTCACATTTTCAGCTATTTAAAATATTGACAGTTTTCACTAAGGAAGATCATATGTGTAAAGATCTTTTGCTCTAGAAAAAGAGTTTTCATGAAATATTTTTTCGTCGGGAGAAAAAATATACAGGGTGTCCCCCAAAAACTGACATCATTTTGTAGTCTAATAACATTACAAATGATCTCAAATTTTAACAAAATGTGTAAAAACTAAGTTGACCGTGCGGACATATCTCAACGAAAATCTATCAGAAAGATGGATTGGACGTCCCGGTGATAAAGACATTGTGATGTTGAAATGGCCACTTAAAACCTTGTGATCTTTTTTCTATGGGCTATATGGAAGGATAGGTCTATATCTCCCCACTTCTCTCCACGCTTCTCTACTTGATCGCTTTCTTACTTCTATCCTTGACTCATGTCGTGCTCTGCAGCTCTGTTCTCTTGTCAGCTCTAGTGTCTGTAGATATCTCTTTCTGCTCTTTGAATCAGTCATTAATTTTCTATCAACAGAATATCTTCCAACGCGCTGACTGGGACTGATTCCGCGACTTTTTTCATGATCGCCCTTGGAATAATCTTTTTAATCGTATTTTTCATAAATTTGCCACCGTCTCCTCTTAGGTGAAAGGTGGCATCGAAGCTTTCGTTCCAGCAAGGAAATACTAATTGAACCCACGATCATAATCTTGTTTCTCGCATGTCTGTTCAGTCGCTATAGCCCACGGGAATCACTTAATCCGCCTATACCAGAGCGATATGTCTGATTGTAACAGATGTCTCTTTGTCAGAGCCCGTAATGAGTGTAAGCGCATCCTCAAAAAAGTGAAGTTATTGTTTGATGACAAAATGAGACAATGTATAGCCTCTCACTAGTTTGGTTCTAGATGTTACTGGTGGCTCTACAAAAGTGTTCTGAATAGTAACAAATCCTCAGTCCTGACATCTACTGCAGATAAGGTAGAGTGCTTTGCCCGGAAGTTCTCTTCTAACTCCATGCTCGACTCATCTGGAGTAGCCTAAATTAGATCCCCACAAAGAAAGCAGATGAAAAGAAAAGGCCTCCTGAGTTGGCTCAAACTTTACAGAACATGATTCGCTGCTTCCTGCTGTCCATCTTGTAAATCCTCCTCTATAGTTCCTGTTTTAAATGTCCCTCTGACCTCTCACATGATGGCCCTGTTAGTCTCTTGCCAAGTTTTAGCAAAGTACCCGACACTCTATGCCCAATTGCTTAACTATCTTCGCACGATTTCTTTTCAAACAAACAATATGGCTTCGCTTTCGCCAGTTCTACCGCCAACATGTTAACGGCTATAACTGAATTTGTATATCAAACTCTAGATAAAAATGGCGAAGCTCTTGCTGTAGTTCTAGATCTCTCGAATGCGTTCAACAGGGTTTGGCATGCTGGACTTCTACGCAAGCTCATGTTTCTAATCTTGATCAATGATCTCCTTCATGTCATCCGTTTTAATCTAGATATTTATGCAGATAACACAACTATTTACTCCTGTCTCAGTAGTAAATTCAACAGTTTTGACAAAGTCAACCTGGCAACTGCTCTTGAAAAGGACCTCCAATCAGTGTTTAACTGGGTCAGGAAATGGCTTTTAAATTTTAATGCCTCCAAAACAAAACTGCTTTCATTTAATCGCCACAGAGAACCTTTTCTGCCTGCAATCTGGATGGTTGAAGAGCTTTTTTCCCGATGCCTCAATTACACAAATTTAAGCGTGCTACTAGATTGGCAGATAGGTCCCATTGTTTTACTGTTGAAATAGCTAGATGCAACCGCCACTTCTACTCTAAAAGTTTTTTTTTACACTTCCTACCTATGATCTCCCTTTAGATTTATTGCTTCTGATAACTATAATCTTCAAAAATGTAAATTTAACATCAATCGCTATATTTGTTTGTCTTTTCCTCAATCCTCCCGATTCTCAATCTTCTGATTCTCTTTCACCCCCCGGTAACCCCCTGCGTTCCACTGGCATCATCACCTTGCTTGGGATAAAATGATTAAAAAAATTTCACCGTTGTCATTTATTTAATTTATTAGCCAATCGATCCCGATATTCTCGATGCCTGATAGCGTCTCATTTACAATCCCATTCGGTCCTGCCTTTTGATTTCTGTTCACCTTGGCCAGTGTCTATCTTACCACAAATTTTATTATTATCGACCCTTCCATGTTTTTGTATTATAGCTTTCTCCCCACTGATGCAATGAAAGATCTCTTCGGTATATTCGTTCCATCTTTGTAGTATATTTTCTTACTGGGAGTTTACTTTATAGATTTTATGCATCCTTTGAAGGAGGTGGGTTTTCTGTCCTGTTATTTCTTTTATCTTTTTATGCATGTCAGCTATGTCTCTGTGCTGTATTTTTTCTATCCCTGTATGGATCTCGTTGTCATCCATCTTTTCCCTCTACGCATTTGTTTCTGTCTTTGCTTAGAAATCTATATTCTCTTCCATTCCTTCACACTATCAACTGTCATTCTTTTCTTTATTTCGAGAATTTTATCTGTCGTCCACTTCTTTTTTTTTTTTTTTCTTGACGCTCTTCGCTTGAGATGACCGCATTTTTCCAAGGTCATTAGTGCTTTCTTTAAAGTATGCAATATGGAGTTATAGATTTCTTTTAACCTTTTATACTTTTTCTTAAGTACATCAGGATAATTTTGTTTGTTAGACGGATACACTGACTTCAAAATGAACGCACTATGTATCAGCAAGGTGAGGAACATTAACATACCCCATTCCTTCTGGAAAGAGATCATCATTTCTTTTCGGTGGATAGCGAGCAGGCCCTTCTCCTGTTGTAGCTTAGTATTTCTCACTGGCGCTAAATATCGGTGTACAATCAGAGATAAAAAGCTAGGATTTTGAATAATGAATGTTTCACGACTTTAAAGACCTGGCGCATCACAAACCTTTTTTTCTTTCGAACCTTGTGCTTGACTAAACGTAGATAAATAAGTATCTATTAACTGAGAATGGAATTCATTAACAGACATTCGCTTTCTTCACCATCGCAGCGAACTTTAATATTATCCTATTATTTATTAATTGCGAATGCTCTGAAAGGAAAGCAATAGCCAAGCAAGTGAAATTTTAGCGAATTGAAATTCATATTTAATGAACATCGATATTACAATTTTAGCAGATCGATTAATTTGGCGATGAGAGATTTTACTTTGATTTCAAATTTTTCCATTTTCGGAACAAATTAATTTTTACTCTGCATATTTTGGAATTAGGGTGTGCCCGCAGAGTAGTGATTATTGCTTCGGAAAATGGGAATTGAGTGCTGAGTTTTTTGGGTTTTTTTTTTTTTTTACATCAAGGTTTACTCTGTACAATACCCGTTGTCAACTCCAGGTACAGTAAGGGGTAGCTTTTATGGATAGGAGGAGAAGATAACAGTTGACTCTAGACTTGTAGATTGTAGTGATCGAGGAAACATTCTCTAGAGAGTCTGTTTCAGAGGGCAGTGTTTCGCGGAAAGAAGCATTTTGAGTGGAACTTACTTCTCGCCGATGGAATAAAGGAGGAAATGTGGGTCGTTTGGTACTATGTAAGTGACATGGCGGTTCCTAGCCGTGATATTCAGACTTGGTGGAATCATGAGATGCAGTTCGTCTCACAGAATCATGTGAATTTATTTCTCCCGACACACACATACACACGCGCTCATAGCTAAAAGTTATAAGCAGAGCAAACTGGATTCTCGAGCAAGAAATCTAGAAAGAGAACAACAGTTGGGCGGAGGGATAGCAACTCAAGACGTAAAAAAAACCGTACTTTCTATAGCAATGCCTATTTTGGTACGACTGGTTCCCTTATGTTCTGAAGAAATGTCTACAGGACCTACATATTACTTCCTCTGTTTTACTGTCTCTCTTCGGGACGTGGACAATTATGGCTCTCCACAACTGCCATCTTTGTAGCAGTTAGAAAATTTTGCTTTCTGCACTTCCTCAGGACTTACACACGTACACAGATACACACACATGTATATATGTGTGTGTGCGTGTATATATACATATATATATATATATATATATATATATATATATATATATATATATATATATATAATTCAATATTTTTATTACTTCAATGTTAATGTTTGAAATGGACGCATATTTTTCATTTTAAGCAGTGTGTATTTATTAAGATTTCAGGAGTAGGCAGGTCAGTAGACGTAAACACTGTTTAAAATAAAAACATGGCACCTATTTCAGACTCGGATATGCACTAAAAGTAACTTATCAATTAATACGTACATACATGCATATATATATATATATATATATATATATATATATATATATATATATATCATAAATTAACTGATTTAAAAATATGGTTTCATCGCTACACAGGAATTACCATGTTTCAAAAACGGAAAATAAAAACTTTAAATTAAATTATATAATTAAATCAAAAGCATAAAAAACAGACGACATGCGTTGAACGGATGTCAAAATTCGTTGAAAAGAGGCACCCCTACCCTAACAACACTTAACCTCTTTTGAACGTAACTCAGAATTAATACAATAATAGTTAATAAAAAAGAACACGCTACCTCACCTGACTAAATCATTGGATTTCTTTGTATCCTTGGAAACAAAAATTATGTATGTGTGCTATTAAAACTTAGTAAATTTCAAAATAAGTTATTCCAAAAAGTCGCTTGAAAATGAAACAAAACTGATGCTTTTGATTTAATTATATAATTGAATTTGAAGATTTTAGTTTCTGTTTTTGAAACGTGGTAATTCCTGTGTGGCGATGAAAACAGTTTTAAATCAGTTAAATTATAATATATATGCTCTGTAAATTTACATTCAGTACTGTTTAGTAAAAATAAAAATATCAATAAGTACAGCGGATTATATATCTTACTGTTCTTACTTTTTTTACTATAATATATATATATATATATATATATATATATATATATATATATATGCATGTATACATATATATACATATATATATATATATATATATATATATATATGTGTGTGTGTGTGTGTGTGTGTATATATATATATATATATATATATACATACATATATATATGTGTGCGTGTGTGTATATATGTATGTATGCATTACATTCATGTTCAAACAACCGAGTGTTAATAAAGTTTCATGTTTGCGGGAGAAACTGTTGTATTCCTGTTGAAAAGAAGAAAAATTAATAAAAATAACTACAAAATACCCTTAAGGAAGATTAAATAATATAGTAGCCAGAACGCTGTGATGAAAACAACAAAGATGAGGATATTAATCCTAAGATCTTTGCAGAAATTCGACTACTCTTACACTACGACAAGCTTAAGAAATATACCTGAGAGGCTTGAGACTGGGGCAGTAAAATCTTCTTTCATTGAGGCAATAAAATCTTTTTTTTACATTATACTACTACACTAGTTCTCAAACTTTTATTTTTCTGGGCCGCATTTTCGGAATAAAAATTTACTCGTCAAATTTTATGTGATAAAATGTGCATTTAAAAATAATAAAAAAAGACAAAGTGAGGTTTAAAGGGAGATAATCGCGTATTCGAAGTAAGAACATTATCATTGATAACTCTCTCCTCCAAATTGTAAACCCTAGTTACTATATTCTTAATACTTGATATAATGCAAAAATATCACTATGGTAAAATCGGTCGATAATTATTTATAAATATTTATAATGGGACACATGCATGCAGTTACAATTAGTTCATAATAATATTTAATATTTTGAAATCCTCTTCATTTTTGCATATGAATTTTTTGAAACTGTTGTCTTTGAATCATCCCGCCTCACCTGCTATCCTTTATGAGGTGAGCTGGACTATTTCGGAACCACTGTACTACGATAAACTTAGTAAATATAATAATGACAAGTACTACACGGTTGCACTGGTACAAGCACACCCACGCGTAGACACACATCCGATAATGATATATTGTTGTTTTACCATCATATCCTGTTAATGGAATTGAAATTTTATCTTGAATCGAATATTGTAGCCGTTTTCGATGGTAGTGAACAGCTTCGGGTATTCAAGAGCAAACTTCGTGGTATACAACTCAAATCATGAAATAAGAGTCGCTGACGGAAAAAAGGATCTGCCCCCCAGATATAACTCTGGCTTAGACCAACACTGAAGTAACAATGTAAACCCGATATATATATATATATATATATATATATATATATATATATATATATATATATATATATATGTGTGTGTGTGTGTGTGTGTGTGTACAGATAAGTAGAAAAATAGGAAAGAACACGTTAGGTAAATAATCCGGAGTTCTTTAATATTTATGTTTTTATTTTTTAAAAACAGTGCTCCATACAGAAGTAGAGCTTAAATTGTAATTTTTTTTTTTTTCATTTTTTTTTACTTTTTAAAAAGGAATCATATTTTTTTTTAAATACTTATAATATAGAAATATATATATATATATATATATATATATATATATATATATATATATATATAATAAAATCACATTCGTACCCCACTCTCATACATACACTCTCACTAAATTTTATTTTTTTATTACCGGAGTTATTTTTTCTGATTTCTTTTTGAATTTGTAGGTTTGATGAATTGGATCGTAATTACGATTCCAATGTAATAAATTATAACCATATTAGTGTTTAAGCCTTTTTTTTATATTCTTACTCTATTGGATTCTATCGTCTTGGAATTTTTTATATATATTTGCATATGTATGTATGTATATGTATGTATTTACATATTTTATATATATATATATATATATATATATATATATGTGTGTGTGTGTGTATTAACCACTAATATTATCAATATATATATATATATATATATATATATATATATATATATATATATATATATATATATATTAATAAATATACATATACCTACACTCTATCGGACGAGTGATAACCTTATTTCCAAAATGCGAAACAATGCTGAGACGAAAAGCGTTGAATGTAGGGGGGGGTGTAAAATTCTTTATCGTTTTCCTCTATGTTTGTCTATATGACCACCACAACGTCATGGATTTCAAATTTATCATCTCCCTCCCTCTCTCCCTCTCACACACACACGCACGCACACACTCACTTTCTCTCGCTCTCCCCATCAATAACCTCATAATCACAATGACTAGATAGTATAACAAGAAGGCAATTTGCACTCATATTTCGAAACATTCCACTGACACTCAGGAAAAGCCAGTTCCGTTGCTCTATGATGTTAAATTAATAATGATGTTAATGTTATTAAAATACAAAATAATGTTGAAACTTATACAGACTAAAAGGTTTATGAGCGATTAATGTACTTAAGTCAATTTTAATGTCGGAATCATTCGTGACGTATGTTAAATGGCCTGGAAAATTATTAGCATTAAATTTAGAACTTTTAATATTCGTCATCTTCCTTAAATTATTGTAATTAGTGGCTTGGGAATAATTTAACATCGACATTTGGGCGCTCAAAAGTGAAAAAAAGAACATAACCTTTTTTTCTCCTTTGAGCGCTTGTTGATTAGATTCGCTTCTTCAACCAAATAATTAATAGGCTACGAATTCGAAGATTTGTTGTTTTTTACATTGTCTTTGACAATAACTCCATTTATTATTATTATTATTATTATTATTATTATTATTATTATTTGCTCATATTTTTCTGTTTTATTGTCATTTTTTATTTTTATTATTTGCTTATTTGATCAATAATTTTCCTACAAGTAGGATCTGGTGGCTTTCGTTCGGAATCAAGTGGCAGCAAGTCTCTTTAATGATTCAACACGCATCTCAGTATTATAGCCAATTTTAATAATGCCGTCAGCTGAATAAATACCACTTCTTACATAATGTGCGAGGCGAACCAGTAATTATTGTGTGCAAAAGCCACTTTCATATTTTATGTTTTTTTTTTTTTTTTTGTTCTCTGGTAAGATCATGATATTTATCGCATTTTTATTTTAAATCCACACGATGATCTGAGATAAATAAAATGGGGGCTGTTCGAATGACCCATAGAATTCTTCTTAATCTATTCTGCATTATTCGGACTATTGTCCTCATTTTTGTCGCCATATTTATTACAGCGGTTACAACGTTTCGGCCGTTGTACGCTCCGGCCTTCTTCAGGTGGTTGGAATGTCGAACCGAATCCTTTATTTCACTCGCTGGGGTAGACCGTTCTAGTTCCACGAGCCATGTCTAATGGATGTCAGTTATCAGTTATCTCTCCAAATTCTCCACCGAACTCTGAATTCACACTCTGTCGATCCTGTCACCTGATCTAACTAACGCCTTTATCCAATGTGCCATGTGTCCTCGAGGACATCTGTGTATGAATTTCTAGGTGTTATAAACCGAATGTCTTCAGTAACTATTTTTTACCAGTGCTCATATTGCAATTTTTGCTGTTAACATTGGTTGCTGAATATATTAGGTTTATAATATCCAGAAATTCATACCTCAAGGACACATGTCATAGTGGATAAAGGTGTTAGTTAGATCCAGTGACAGGCCAGGTAGAGTAAGAATATAAAAAAAGGCTTAAACACTAATATGGTTATAATTTATTACATTTGAATCGTAATTACGATCCAAAGACTGTGAGTTCAATACCTGGTTAAGGCGGTAGAGAACTTGGAATAATAACTGATAACTGACATCCATTAGACATGGCACGTGGAACTAGAACAGTCTACCCCAGTGAGCGACATAAAGGGTTCAGATCGACATTCCAACCACCTGAAGAAGGCCGGAGCTTACAACGGCCGAAATAAATATGGCAACAATAGTCCAAATAATGTAAATAGTGTACAAAATACCTCATCTCACAAATATGGACAGATAATCTATACTGGTTTGTATACATAGTATTAGTTTGTATGTTTAAATCTAAGTTGTTTGCCCAATTCCCAGCTAGTCACTTTTCCTACCCAATCACGTCTCTTTTGGCATTAATTTATCATATTTAGTTATCCTATTGACAATTTTAGTTCTTCGGTCAGTAGTGAATTGACGATACCTACTACCTTATCGATATTTTCATTTCTCCTTACTGTCGCTAGTTCGCATTTACTAGTCTGAATATTATGATCTTTTTGAACTCCGTTCCCCTAAAGAGGCTTTCTATTGCAAGGCAGTTTCTGGTTTGAAACAATACTGTTTATTTGTATAATCAGATGTAACTCATTTAGCACAGTTCCCAGTAGATTACTGTTCACACCCATTCATGCACTTGTTTTTTGTTTTTTACAACTGACTTAATTTACTACATTCATTCAGATATTTACTGTTTTTCCCACTATTTTCTGGTATCTTTCAGCAAATTTTATTATTCCATACTTCTAGAACCAATATCTTTCTCAGAAAAGAACTCATTTCAATAACTTTTTACGAATGGAATACAATAGGGAATGATGGTGATGAATCTGTGGACGTCGCAAGCCGAGTCTTGGCGGTAAAGGCCTGAGTTGTTGGAGAATGGATTTTTTGGTTTAGTTTGGTTTGGTTTGGTTCACGGCATATCAACTCCGATGCCGACAAGATTTTTATTGTAAGCTTAAATATGAATTCAATACTTAAATGCAGCGATCAATACTGAGTTCTTCTGTAGTTTATTGATGCCTATCGCATCTACATTTCCCTAGCTATTGTGATGATGGCCAAACCAAGAGTCTTCCACAGGAGCTAGTTTAAATTCCGTCCGATAGGGGGTCTTTTAAGCTAGTTTATAATAAAACGTGCACAGCAATTTTGGACACAAAATGAAAATAAGAGTTTCTCCCCATGAACCATGAAAGCAACGTTAATGGCTAGTATAATATATTAATATATATTTTTAACCTCGCATAATCTGGCAACTCTGAATCTGAGCTCAACGAAAATTGTTCCCTGCGCCTAAATTTTCTAGGGTTTTTGAATGAGCTATAAATCATTGGAATCGGACTAGTGGGAGACACACACACAAACGCATATACATACACTGTACTTTATATATAAGATATGCGGAAAATTTTCCTTAACTTTTCATTTGCAATATTGGAATGAATAAATAAGAATTACTAATCTTGATCTGTTTTGCATGCACACTAATGTCACGGCTTATTGCAATAAATTTAAAACCCGTTTTCCTGACATACGTTAAAACTGAACGGACCAAATTTCAACTAATAAAAACATTTTTATGTTTCTCAGCAGAGAATTACCAAGTTATATAAAAGCTGCTCAACCGATCCTCAAGATATTAAAAATAGCTTAATGTTACCTTCTTTCTTCTTTAACTTCGTTGTCCCTTCAGTTTTAGCGTGATCATGGCTCTCCACAACTTCCTGTATTTTGTTGTTCTAACTATTCAAACTTTACAATTCTTGTCTTTAATTTTTTCTGCCACCTGTTCACACAAGATTCGCTTATTCAGTTAATTGCTGTTTTCCTCCGCTTCTCATGTATTCAATATGTCACGTGAGTGTTACATTCTCCATTCCGTCTTTCTTCATAATACGTCCTTGAAATTTCAACGGTCTCTGAGTTCATCAGTTTCCATATAATTCCTATTATTCTTACAACTTCCTTGTTACTCATGATAAACTTGGTATTCGTCGGAAAAAGCGTAGGTTTATGGCTCTTCTTCATCGGTGAACAGATTGTCCAGCATTCACTGCCATGTGCGATATTAGATATTCCATAACAGTTCAGTATTCGTTTTTTGGTTTCTAATGGAACTTTCCTGCGTTACACTTTCCACCTTCTGTTAATACATTACTCAGATAGTGAAATGTTTGCAGCTGCTTCATTTTGACGTTCCCAATATGTAGTTGACTTTCCCTTTTTGCTGACAACCATTTACTCTATCTTCTTTTAATTAACAGTTCTTTCTTCTTGCTTTTCTCACTACTTTATTGAAAAGCGCATTCAATTTTAGAGTCTGACTGTGTCCTACATTCTTAAGAAAAAATATGGGTTTGACTTTTCTTATTTTACGGTGTGTTGTTTTTGAAATATTAAGAAAATATAGACGTATTTGTTTCATAACAGTTAATGTCATTTTTTTTTAAAGAAATTGGTTTCACCAGAACTGTTAAATCGAATGGTTCACTTCACCGAAAAATCCAAACGTAGAAAATGAAATATTAAATATTGCTGCCACATTTGGCTTTATATTTCGAGAATTTTGATAAAATCCAAAAACAAATCAGCAATATTATTGGCCCAGACGTGGCGTCTGGGCTTCAGTCATTTTGTCACCGCCGTAAAGTTGCCAACCTTTCATTGTAATTATTCGGACGAGCTTGCCGTGTCCATAAAGAACAACCTAAATAAATAAAAATATAATTATGCCGTTATTTTGTCGTGTCCCTAAAAAATCAATACAAAATAATTATAGTGTCAAATATAATTATAATAAAATAGTTGTAATAATTATAATTATCATAAACTCATTCTTTCTAGACCAATGAGAACCGACTCCACTTTTATCCTCTACACACAAAAAACACGGACAGGTTGTCAACACATGCATCAACGAAAATTTCGGCTCCTTTTTTTCTTTTTCAGGCTATAATAGTAACATTTATCTTTCAGCACTCAACAAAAATTCAAGAAAAGAAAACCCCAGACACTTGTATTTTCCAACTAAATTATCTGAATATTCGTTACACACATCTATAAAAAATGAAATATACGATAAATACACTTTACTTATTATTTACCTATTATTCGGATTCCATATTTGATCGACATTTGACCCCAAGCTCACATTTTGAGTCAGTAATAATGTCTCTCGTCTCTATAAGACCACATAACAAATAATACTCGTTTTATTGCTTTACGTCTTGCTGTTCCTTATTTTACGAGTATTTTTGTATACATAAATGTTAGGGGGTTTACAATTATTTATTCAGAGTTATAACTGTACTAGACTAGCAACAAGATCCCATCGGTTTACAGTTAAATTGGCAAGATATAACCATAGGTTCTATGCTAACAGTTTCTTTTCTCTTACTTCTCGCTTGTTGAACTCTCTTGCTTTCGAGACAAGTTTGGTATTCAAAAATTTAAATGTAATTTTATCGTTATCTACTGTCTACCTGATTATTCTTCTATTGTTCTCGCTCCAATAATACTTCTGCTTCCCAATTCCCTCGCACCCAATGACCCCTTAGTGGAATTACTGCCTTACATGGGTTGAATTCGATAAAAAAAAATGTAACAGAATGACATTTTTTTAAATTATATATCGCTTATAAATTACGCCTGTTAATTTGATTGTTGCTTATTTACCATAATAAAAGACTGAGAAGTCAAATCGTTAGTTTAAGAGGATTATATAAGAGTTTAAGAGGATTAAGTTTAAGATTAAGGATTAGTTTAAGCGGATTAAGATTATTTAAGGGTTATTTAAGAGGATTTATTTAATGTTGAAATCAGTTAAAGCCTTAAAATTGGTTGCCCTTTTTCTGGCAACGGAAATAAAAAAAATAACTATTAGAGTATAAATAAAAGAAAGTAACATGAACTAATAACAGAAGACTTTTTTTAAAATATTTAAATACACAGGATGCGATGGGTATATTGTCGTTTAAATTGGGCAAAAATGAAAATAACACTGACATCTCATTTTAAATGATATATTTACCAAAATTACACAAAAATATCGTAAATTTATTCAATAAAATCACCATTGGCTTCAACTACGGCCTCCAGGCGGCTTCATAATCTCCTGCTGCTATCATAGACGGCCTCTTTGTTTATGTTGATGAATGCCGCCATAATCCTTGCCTTTAGTTCATCTTTGATGTTACAAGGAGTTTTGTTGGTCTCTTGTTCATCTGCCTTCTGCACATAATAATCAAGGGGGTTGCTGTCCGCTTAGTTAGGTGTTCAGTTGTAAGGAATGATAGGGTCACAGAAATTGCGTGACAGCCATGACTTTGTTCTCCTGCTTGTGTAGCATGATGCAGAGTGTTGTTGTCATACATATGGTTAACCAACAGCCACCCTCTTGACTCAGGAAGGCAGCACTACTTCCTCAAGGCCCTCACCAACAAATTCGGGAGTTCTTTTCTTAGCAGAACGATCAGAGTGAGTTTTCCGAGCTGATATACATTCGTAATCGCCATTAAGCACATCCAACTCTTTCCAAATCTACTGCACTGACCTTAAATTAACACCCAGATTACTTTGAAATGTTCATATAGGTTCCGGTGCGAATGCCACGCAGTACAGCTTGCCGTTTCCAATTTTTTTTTCTCACAGATAGTGCCCAAAATCAAAAACAAACAATGCGCATGCGCAAAATTAAAAAATTAAAATGGCGACAATTTACCCATTGTACCCCGTATGTATTTTGGATAAGATAAACAGTTTGATTTTCAAGATTTTTAAATCTTTTTTTAATATTCATAGAATAAAAACATAATATTAGGCAACATTATAACATAAATGACGTCTTCATGATGACTTTATGAAGAAAAAACGGATTCATTATCGTAAATAATAATTTTTTAAACGATACATAATTTTACAAAGCATTATTCAGACATAAAAGTTATCTCCCTTTAATTTTCTATATTTTGATTTTTCGGGGAATTTCGATTTAACGCTTTCTGTGAAGCCTGTTTTGGGTCAAATGACATTCGCTGTTATGATTTCCGTCCAATAAGGGTACGTCTTTAATCTGAACTCAAATGGTTCAATTCAGATTTCGTTTTCTTTTCCAGGAATTACGTGAATCGGCTGCGAGAAGAGCAAGCAATGGCCAAAAGGCCGACTTTCCGCAGCTGCACCGTCGCTCTACGCAATTCAACGGGGTCAAGTGAACTCCTTCGCCGTGAAACCCTTTCTGTAAGTTTATTTGATTTTCCCTGACATTTATATTCAAACAATAGCTGAAATCTTCCAAAGGAAATCTCCTCAAAGATGATGGGTTGCATGCGTATTTCACAGTAAATCTAAGCAAGGATAAGTCATTTAAATAATTTAATGCTACTGTAGCGACGGTATTACCATTATTGTTTATTTCCGACGGGGTTGCCATTGTTGTAGTGATTGAGTTACCAATATTTAACTTTGGCTAGGAAAGGTGGATTAAGGACAATGCGTGGACGCAATGCAATTTATATTTGACGTAAATAGCACATGGTATAAAATACAAAACTGAACGGAATGATTTCAAAACATAACAATTGAATTTATTAATGTTTGATATATATGCATGCGAACTGAAAAGGTAGGACAGAGTCGTGTCCCTTTGATTAGTTGTACCGGAGTTCATATTAAAAGCAAGTTATATTGAACTTGTAATTTAGAAGAATAAAGTTTGGAATTGTGAGTTGTAAACTTGGTAAATGTTCAGAAGAGATTTCGGAGTTCGTACTTGCGTGAATATTTGTAATAGTCTTTAACGTCTGACCGCAATGGCTAAGACGAGAGTTCTTGAAGGTTACATCTTGGCACTTGGTAGCAAGGAATGAGACGTGCGAGAGAGATGAATGAAAAGAAACTACTCAGGGAGCTTCCATTTGTTGGGTTTATATAATGGTCGTGTACCACGTGGTGAGGCTCCCAGCATATGAGCGGGAAAACAGATTAATCGCGTGCAGGCGGTTTGATTGGTCGGAACTGACCAATCAGCAAACTAGATTGAAGGTGATTGACCAATGAATACTTGTTATATATTTTGCTAGATTGTGATGGTGCAAAGAGGAATAGTGCATTTCCTAGCAGGGGTTAACTAGCTTGTTGTTTTTGTCAAAGCTTTATACAAAATAATTGTTAAATTTTAAATGATATCTTTATGTAGTTTACTATATTCTAGCTATGCCAGGGTTTCCCTAAGTTCGCTCTGCACAGTCCTAGAGCTTTTTTGAGTGAGGCCCAGTTTCACTGCAAGTCTTTCTATCAGTTAAAGTCTTTATGTTAAAGTCAGTGTTTATATAAACATTGACTTTAAACGAAAGTCGTGAAGTTCAAATAACACGTGACCAAACGTTTTCCGATTCAAAATAGAATCTATATTTGAACAGTGAATGCTGTAGTTTTGGCATTTCAATGAAATTTGAAATTCCTGTAGAGAAAATGGTCGAGAAATCAGTGTAGATTAGGAATCATCGACACAATTTATTTTTTATCTTCCTATATCTTAGATTCTTTAATTTCAAATGGGGAAAAAATAACAAACGGTCAGATCGGCCGGCTTTGTCTCGATTGGCTAAACTTAGTTGGCATATATACAAACATTGGAAATAATCCCACAGATTATGTGCAAGGCTTTGATATATCAGCGCCTCTTGTGTGGCATATATTTTAGGAAAACGTTTACAATGAATGATTAAATGACTCTCTCGATGATACGGTCGACCATGAAAAATGCGTATATTTAAAAAAAAAATCAATTCTTATAAGTTCCCAAGGCGTCATCGGAGACTAATGCTTACAATATGGTTCTCAGATTTTTTCGAATATTATAAAGTGTCCATATCTATCTATTGCTGAGCTTGTAATAAATAGCAAGAAATATGTGGTTGATTTTAGAGCGGACCGTTTTTCGATTTTATCTAGGTCCCAACTCAAGGTTCTAGAGTCATTGTATATCAGATCCCGTGGGACTTCCCTTTGTAAATAGAGGGAATGCTTACTGGGCTTAAATGTTATTGGACTCTAGTTTTCTTGAAATTCATATTTTTTCCATTCCATTCGTTAATTTAATTTACACGCTTTTATATTTTTTTATTCCCAGAAAAATAAACTTGATAAGTCCTGGGACGAAAGCGGTTGTTCTTTTTTAGCTTTTAAAAAAAAAGCCATATAAATTTTGCCTTTCCCTAGCTATTATTAAATTCTGTACCACAAAAAAAACTTATTTAAACACACACACACACACATATATATATATATATATATATATATATATATATATACGTATGTGTGTAATTTAATATATTAAGTTTTATCTAATTTTTATTCCTGAACATACAATGAGAAAAAAGATGTAAATATAAATGTGAATTTTTTGACAATGAAAATCAATATAGAAGATAATGTAAATACAACAATTTAATCAGTGAAATGTCGACTTCTAATCTAACGTCTAAAACAACTATGCTTTTCTGAATGCGTAGGATGAAACATGGGCATAGGTTTCAAGATACAGCCATTGTTTTTTAAGGATTCAGGATCACATCCTGAATCCTTAAAAAAGGATTTAGGTGAAATAAATTATCGTAATGGTACCTTAAAGTGGTTTGTTTTTCATTACATATTAGCTCTGTCCTCACATTGAGCTCTCAGGATTTCATCCTCTTTGGATTTACCAATTCGGTTTACCAAGTTCCTTATAACTTAACTTATATATATATATATATATATATATATATATATATATATATATATATATATATATATATATATGAAGACATATAGTTTTACTGTATTCTATATTTATGGGATAGAGTGCTCAATATCAGTGTATGCAAATATAGAATATAAAAGTGGATATTGAAGTCAACACTCAGAGCCGACAGACTGTTTCATGATAAATGATATCATCAGGCTACAAGCGTTGTTTCTTTCTCGACTATTTATATATACGGGTCAGTGATGTATTGTGGGTAGTCTATTGTACCTTTACTTTACTGGGTTGGTAAGTTTGCTTTTAGGCCTTTGTTTCTATTTCGTTTTTTAGTATTGTCGTTTTTATTCGAGATTCTATCTGGATAAGAATTTTAGTCTTTGAGAAGTTGCCTGTTGCTTCCACCAACGGTTTTTGATTTTCTTTAATACATATATATATATATATGTGTGTGTGTGTGTGTGTGTGTGTGTGTCCTTTTGCATTTTGGAAGCAATGACTGTCAATGTATTTTCTGTTAAATATTTTCCTGTTTTTCTAGTGTGCGAACAAGTGATTTCTTTTACTTTTTGAGAAATAGTACATAAAAAAATTGTCCAAATGATTGTTTCTTTCGAAAGCTTAATCAATTTTCAAGAATTCTGATAGTGCCATTGCAAATGTTGTGAGACGTACATGTATCTAATTCCCGAAAACACGTCTGTAACTCTAGAAAACGTCTTAAAATTACAGAATCCCTTAACAATATCATCTACAAAAACGGTTACAATTTATTTGTCGTGTCCGGTAATTAAAAGTTTGTCTACGTATTAACTAGCTACATAGCATTGGCAATAACGCAACCAGAATCATTGAAAATGGTAACAGAGAAAGAAAAATGCTTCAGAGACGAAAAGAATACATCGGAGAACTTATCCATGACGAAGGAGCGAGACCTGCAAATGTTAGGGTCTGAAGTGACATCAGCACTAGACAAGACGAACAGAAACGGGTGGTGTTGTAGAAGGTATGCTTGCAGCCATAGGCGTTTTCAACTTTGAAAAGGTTACAGTATTACTAAAATATACAACAGTGGTGATATACCGGAAGGTCTTACAGATCCATAGTAAAATTAGACCCAACATAGGACCAAAATCGTACAGTTTTGTTAAAGACACCGGAACGAGTAATACGATATGTATGCTCAGAATGATGTCAGAAAGTGAACTACAAATCTAGAAAGATATATGCCTATTTTTTATAAGTTATGCAAAAGCTCTTGATAAAGTCTAACACAAAGAACTGTGGGGACTGTTACGTAAACTTGATGTATTTAAAAAAGACATTAAAATAACACAAAATATATAGTGGGAGCAAAGCTCCAGTATACGGATAGAAAATGAATTCACTAAATATGTAAAATAAAAAGGGACGAAAGACAAGTGTGTGTCTTCTCGCCGGATTTATTCAGGCTTTCCAGAGAGGCGATCCTGGGAGAATTAGAAGTCTTCCCAGTATTTATTATATATCTTAACATAGGATATGGAGATGACACTGTGTTGATAGCTGGCACTGAAAAGGAATTGCAAGGAATCCTACAGAAGATAGTAAAGGGAAGAGAGAAGAAAGGACTAACCATAAATTGTAGAAAGACAGAATATGTGATTGACAGCAAAAGGAATAACCCAAAATGTGAACTACATATTGGAGACGTCGAAATCAAGAAAGTGAGAAAATTTAAATATGTCGGAAGTGTTCTAACAAAAAAGAGAAAATATAACAGGGAAATCCGAAGATGTATTCAATTAACAAAAGCTAAGCAAAGTAATAAGAATCAGGAAAATTTCGTTAAAAACAAAGAATACTAAACTGTTATTTAATATAAGTCTTCCTATATAGTAATGAATACTGGAAATTCTTCTCATAGATGAAGAAAAAACCTGAAGTAACAGAAATAGAGTTCTACAGAAGGATGATGGGAATCCCACCGACTGGACATATGAAAAACGAGGAAGTTTTGAATAAAATGGAAACAAAAATGTCACATATTCTTCAGAAAGAAACAGTTGAAATTTCTAGAATGCATAATGAGAAAAGAAGACTTGAAGAATTTGACACTCACAGGAAGAATTAAATGCAAGAGAGGCAAGAAAAGCAGCGTGTAACATGTCTAATGAGTTTATGTAGATGAATTGCATAACATTGATTAAGAGAGATAACGAAAAGAGAAACCTCACTAAGAGTTACAAAGAATAGAAAGTTGTGGAGAACCATGCATTCACACGTCCCGAATGAACATGTCACATAGAAGATAACAGTCTTAATTGAATCTGCAGAAAATTTTGGCATGTAAACTTGAAATATGCTTTTGTCAAATTCAGCTTTCATTCCAACAACATTCTATTCTTCTTATTTTCAAAGCTAGGTTTTTAACTTTGTATACAAGACTCAGATATTAAAAGATGCCTTCTAACGGCTTAAGAAATATTTCATTGAATACCCGAGTATCACAAGACATCAGATTTTTTCTTTTCCTTCTTTTTCTTCTTCTTTGTCATCTTGGTCGTTCTTCTTCTTCATCTTTGTCGTCTTCGTCGTCGTCCTTCTTCTTTGCCGTCTTCTTCGTTGTCCTTCTTCTTGTTTGTCGTCTTCGTCATTGCCTTTTCTTCTTCTTCTTCTTCTTCGTCGTCGTCGTAGTCATCGTTGTCGTCGTCGTCATCGTCGTCTACTACTATGAGATAGATTTGTTCACTTATTTTGTGACAAAATGCATATATTTGTCCAATCCGAAGTCTCCGATTTAAAAAAAAAAAAAAAGAAAAGAAAAGATTTCTGCATGTCTTTCATTCATTACAGTTTCCATTCATTCTTTTTCGATGTTCTTTCTCAGAGCAGAAAATCTAAAGCAGGACAAAGGCTTCTACTACACCTGAAACTCAACGACAGCGCCAATCCCTCCTCTTTCAAAATGAGATCAGGAGTGACATGTTTCTGAGATATGACAAGTGAGTTTAAGCAACATTGCCAAGCCTATCTGCGACAAAACCAGGAAATAGACGCAGCTGATAGAACAGCTGAAACTCAATGTCTGCAAACTCAGAAAGACAGACTGGAGTTCTCATATGTCCCTACATATCTAAAAACGCACACCATTATCGGTCGGAATCGAACATGGTCTTAAAGTACAGGGGGGAGGGATTAAGACTATTCAATGTAGACAAGCAGAGTGAATGAGGATTATAAATATAAATATATATATATATATATATGAGGAGGCACGGTGAAGTAACGGATAGAGCCGAGTTCGAATTCCAGTCGAATCCATTACATTCACTTACGTGCTAATACCCTTGGGAAAGGTGTGAATCCTCTTCTTCTCCCTCCAGCTATGGGTAAATAGCAGGACAGACGAGGTTCTATATCCTTTGATGGCAACTGGTCTAAGAGAAGGACAACTCCGAATCCATAACCTGCGGAGGGTCGTTTGGGGACAGTGTGGCACTTAGTGCACCAGGTCTCTGTATTCGGCCCTTCAAAAGGTGTGGATGGTCCTGCACGAAACATTCACCACTATAATTAAATATCATTTGCTGTTGTCGGGGTGTCGGTTTCCTGGGAACTGATCTGCTTGACCCTCATACGTCGAACTATATATAGAGAGAGAGTCGACTATATATATATATATATATATATATATATATAACTATCGATTACGACTAGATATAACTATGACTACTACTAGATACTACGCTCCGTTTATCGGTCCTGCAAAGTCAATATGGATCCTAGACCACGGCATATCAGTTGTAAGCCAAGGTTGAACTTTGATAGGCGGTGACTACGGTGCCAGAGCATAACCTCTGCATAATTTCACCAAATTTTCTATATCCTTATCCATGTTTGACCAGTAGGGATAAGATCTCATTAAGGATTTCATCCTAGAAATCCCTGGATATCCTGTATGAAATTCTTTCAACATACGTCTTTGTAACAATGCTGGTATGACCACTCTTTACCATACATCAGTACACCACTTCATAACAAAAAATGCACTATTTTCCATAGTATTTTTCCCTTTAGATCTTAAGTTTTCCTTCATTTTCAGTTTTTTTTCTGCCTTAATTTTTAGTTCCTCTAATGTAATGTGCAGTTTTTGTACGGTATTATATAATAATTTGTTAATTTAATTTTCAGCTCTTATCGCCGCAATTACTGTGTCTTCAAGTGGTTCACAGAATCTTGGTATTATTAATCCCTCTGAATGACTTAATTTCTTAGATGGTAGAAATTCCATTTTGTAATTGTAATTTAATAGGATAATTCCCCAGCATTGCAGTCTATTCGCTGTATGTGTGGAAACACCCTTCTTAGATCCATATATGGACAACAATGGACGATGGTCTGTTTGTAGAATAAATCCTCTACCATGTAAGAATTTATGGAACTTTTTCATGGCCAATTCTTCTTACTATATTTGGCTGTAGCTTCTTTCAGCCGCAATTAACGATCTTGGAACATGCGCTATTGGGTTCATTGTTCCGTCTTCATATTTGTGTAATATCACTGCTCCAGTACCTGAATCACTTGTATCTGATGCAACCACAATCTTTAATTTAGTGTCAAAATGAGCTGGTGACAAATCCGATGGTAATACTTTCTTGATTTCTTCGAACGCACTTTGACATTTTTTGCCTAATTGCACTAGACATCTTTCTTCAGTAGGTTATTCAATGGTGCTCTCAACTCATGCATATTAGGTATATATGTATGATAATATCTTGCAAACCCTAAGAATGCTTGTAATTTTGTCATATTAGTTGGAACAGGCATATCCTTTATCGCGCGCGCCCTTGAAGGATCCGGTCGTCTACCTTTCTCATCAATAATCTACCCTAGATATTCGAGTCTGATAAATTACATTTTTTCTTCGCCTATTTTAAAGGCATATTCTTTAATTCTCTCAAAGACTTTCTGTAGATCTTCAGGATGTTGTTTTCGGGGTTTGTTTACGTCTTCCGAATATGCTTGAGCACAATCCAAACAGCAAGTATGGTATCCATTATCTGTTGGAATATGCTTGGTGTTACCTTTACACCGAAAGATAATGGTTGAATTTATATAACCCCCCACTGGTGTTAATAGTCAATAATTCTGAACAGTTTTCGTCCACAAGTACTTATACGTATGCGTATTTAGCAAACATTTCCTCTGGACTTGGTAACTTTCATTTCATCCCGTCGAAAATTCAGCACAGACACGCGGATTTTATTATTCCGTTTCTTAACGTAGTCTGTTGGTGATGCCCATTCGGAATAGTCTATTCTTGATATTACTCTTAATTTCTCTAGCCTGTCCAATTTATTGTTGATTGGATCTAAATCCACAAAAGGCACACTCCTTTTTGGCTTAAATGTAGATGTTACATTGTTTTTCAACTGAAACTTAGCTTTTGCTTTCATGCATGTCCCTAGACCTTCAAAGAAAACTCCTGAAAAACTCTTTCAGTTCACTTTTCAATTTTGAAGTTGCTGCATTAGTACTGGCAACAATATTTATCTTATCGCAAAAAGAGTTCATTGGGAGGTCCCACAGATCAAACAATGCAATCCAGTCTGCACCAAACAAATTAGCAGTATTTCTTAACGCAAATACTACCATTATTCTGATTTTTCCGACAAAAGAAACATTACAGCTGAATTTACCCAAAAACTTTAATCCCTTTCCTGAGACTCCATAAGCAACTTTATCAGAAGTTAATAAACTGGATTAGCCCATTATCCCCCAAGTCTGTTCGTTTATAATCGTGATATCCGATCCTGTGTCTAACTGCAATTTTATCTTCACATTAATTTGCACGAAAACAAATTTCCTCTTTTGCGAAGTATTGTTAATTTGCCTTTTAGGTTTCTTATCGCTAGTGCATATATTTATTCTCTTCATATGCGTTTTATTTTTCGCATTTTTTTATGTGCAACACGCACTTTTGTGTCCTAATCTCCCACACTCGTAGCATCTCTGGTTTTTGAAGAAGCAATCACTCTTAAAATGCTTCTCTCCACAGCCGTGGCAAGTATTAGGCAGTGTAGAGGGTTTATAGTTTTTCCTTATAGTTCTATTAGGAGTTGAAAAACTATTGTAATTTTTCTTCTTAGTTGGTCGGACACACTGCACCTGTGATTTTTTTTTCTCAGTCTTCGCGGTATAGAGTTTCAAATTCACAATACGTTGACACTCTTCCGCTATTCTCTGGAGATTTAATTTGGGATCCATTTCTAATTTAGCAAGTATCCTGGATCTTATCTCTGCGTCCTTATTAGATGTTAAATCCTGAATGAATATTAGGTATTTAAACAAATCAGTAGTTCATTTAATTTGAACATTTTTGCATTCTTGATTCACGACTACTGCGTACGTGACAAAATAGTCAACGTCGTACTTTACTAAAATTTAAACATTGCCAACGGTATATTAAACAATGAACTCCTATCATTAAAGATTTTCGATGGTGTTAGGATTGTCTTATCAAAAGTTATTTCTCCCGGCTTCTTCGATAAAATATAGTTTCCATATTTTTCTTGTTCAGCGGGGGATAATTTCCTCAATAATAACCGAACTTTTATTCTATCATTCCAAAATGAAGAATCCCTTTTGAAGATTCTTTCATATTTTCTATAGTAAGATGGGAAAGTTATCTCTTCATCCGGATTGTGTTAGGTTGGTGCAAAAATAATGACGTAATAATGTCGTTTTTGACGTATTTTTTAACGTCAAAAAACGACATTATTACGTCATTGTTTTTGCACCAACCTAATACACAAACTTGGTGATGGCTTTTAATTCTTCCATTTTTCTGCTGAATACTTTTTGCAGATAATTTTTTTCTGTCCGTGTAAGTTGAACGAATCCTCGTGAAAGTTCAAGGAATCCTTGCGAATCTTTGCGAATCCGCGTCGCCACTTTTGTGATGTTAGACGCTCACGCATTGTAACTTTCGTTAGGTCAACGAATGCTTGTTATCACTTCCGAAATTCTCGTAGTAGACGAGACTTTGTAAACTCAGATGCACCTTCAATAATACTCGCACTAATAATACTTGTTCAAATAGTAATCGCCGAGTAGTAATTCGTATAATGATCAGTAAAGAGAAATACTATAATGGATAGGATAAAGAATAGTGATCACTTAGACGTCACGCTAATTCACATTAATACGTTTTCTTTACGATCACGCAATCTACTTATTTAATAATTAAATCGTTCTTGTTTGCTCGGTGGTGATATGTGTTCAAACTACGGTGTCGGCAACGACATTTTATTCCTATACAACATATAGCATACCATAAAACAATATTTTATCACATATATATATATATATATATATATATATATATATATATATATATATAATTATTTATTTAAAAATAAAATTTATAACATAAATATGTTATAAAATCACTACAAAAATAGCCATTTTGTTTCAACACCCTCGGTGTCTTATCAAGTGATGACGTTGAATGTAAAATAAATGGTTTTAAAAGTTTCAAATTAATTAACAATCCTTCGCAAGGGGAAAACGTTGTTACAAAGGCTAGATGGACCAATCAAAACACAAGTATAGGAAAATTCAAAAGCTTGATAACGAAGTCATGTTATAATATCTATTAGATGTTTAAAATATGGGTAGTATTAAAAAAGAATTTATTCCAACCAATAATTACTAAATTATATGATAAAATTTAATATTAAAATTTAAAACTGCTAATTACAAAATTAAAATTTAAAATTTATTCGCTATTAAGTTAACAACTATAAAATTACTGAGGAGAAAAGAAGAAATATATTTGTTATTCAATTTATTTCTTCATTGAAGTTACTTTAGCTATATTTAATATCCGGTCCTTTTACAATGTATACATTTTAATCCTCATGGTGTGTGAATGGGGTCCTAAACTCACGCGTAAAACAAGCGCAATCAGATTCTAATATATAAGCACCAAGACATATTTATATATATATATATATATACACACACAAAAAGAGACAAGACAGAGAACATCTTCACGGTCTGTCATGAAAAAAAAGAGAAGTGGGGGAAGGGAAACCAACACACACGTACGTACATACACAATTAAAAGTGAATGCACTTTCCATACACATAGATACCTATAAATACATGCACATACATCTACAAACATTGACCCAGACAATCGGATACCACAACCGATAAATATTTAAGACAGAAAATGTCATTACATGAATGTTAACAACCTATTGAAATCTAACTTAAGCGAGTAAATATACAAAGATAAAAATGATTAAAAATAATATTATTTAATATATTAAAATAGTGTATGTAAATATAAAATCGAACATCAAAATCAACACCCATCGGTAACTACGATGTCCTCCTTATATACATATATATACACACACACACATACGCATATATATATATACATATACACACACATACATAAATATACATACATACATACACACCGAAATATCTACACATACATACATAAACATATACATACCTATATATCTCCATGGTATCAAGTACACATACATATACATAAACATATAGACATATATACCCACAAATATACACACATATATGTGTACACATACTCACATATAAATACATATATACACACAGCAATACACAAATATAAACATATATACACACATATATACTAACCCATGTGGCCGTAATGACATACCCAAGTTTCCCTACCTACACGTACACATAAACAATTTCATATACAGTAGGTGTCAACATACATATATACAACTGCAAACCTACATAAGTAAACACACACACACACATATACACATATATATACATACACATACACACACACACACACACACACATATATATATATATATATATATATATATATATATATATATATATATATATATACATGTACGTACATATACATACATGCATACAGAAATATACATACACATAAATATATACATAAAAATACCTATCTATAATAACAAATAGACATATATACGTACATACACATAAATACAACGACATTTAACCAAAAACATATATAAACATACATACATACACATACATAGGCATAGACATACATCAATATATATGCAAACACAAAAATACACGTATCCTAACATACATATATAAAAACACATTCATACCAACATAAATATATGTAAATAAATTTAGGTACACAATATAACAATACACATACAAACATATATACATATATATATATACATGCACATACATCTACATATACTCATATATATATATAAATATATATATATACATACATATATATATATATACTTACACATATACATACATGCACACATACACATACATACACATGCACACACACATATATATATATATACACATACACCTACACACACACACATATATATATATATATATATATACATATACACACATACATACATGCATATATATACAAATACATAAACATACAGACACTTACATATATACACACATAAAGATACATATATGCATACATATACGGATACATACCCACATATATATACACACACACATACATACACATATACACCAATATTTTTAACCTCTTTTCTTCTTCTCCTCCTTTTTACCTTCTTACTTTATATATACATATATATATATATATATATATATACATACACACACATACATACATACATACATATACATACATACACGCACATACACACATATATCTATATACAGACAAACAAATACACACACATACATATATACATATATATATATATATATATATAAACTTAGCAACATATTAATACTTTAATATACAAACATACACATTCCGCAGTACAAACACACATAACTACACACAAATATATATATATACATACATATACAGAAAAATGAATAACATTATGTAGTTATACCATACACATTCATATCGTCAGATTGACCATCAGGCAATAAAAGTTATAATCTATTAAACTTACAGCTACATATCATTATCATTTAAAGTATACGACCCCTATAATAAGTTAAATTTATAACGGTATTTACAATTAACGGTTAGTTCATATCTTCATATATATATATATGATTAATTGGTTTGTTTGATTAACGACATATCAACTTGGGTCATTTAATGCCGAAATTTAATTTTCTTGAGAGTTTTGCAGTAATAAAAATATGAGAGGTTATTCTGCTTTCACAAATGAATACATGCTAGATGATACTCAGCTTTTGTTAATATACAAGATGCCACAATAAGCCCTCATTAGCAATGGTTAATACCACTGTCGGGCAAGTATCTAGTCGTCTTTACGTTCTCGTCGTTAAGCCGATATCTTTTTGAGGGACTTAATTATTTTCTAATACACAAATGTCGTTTTTGTCTTTCTCGGCTTTAAATAATTTTGTCAACTGTTATTAATAAAAAAAAACAATATTAGTTTCAATCATACTCGTCTCTTGACATTATTTACATTATTTCCATCAAGATTTACTATAAAAGTAACCGAACGTGTCACTTTGCCTTTGATTGCTTGAGCTTAAAATGCGATTTAAAAGCCAGTACTGCTGAGCCTTTTCAGTTATTGTCGGCTTAACGTGCTTTCAGAATGAAAACAGCAAAGTGCTCCGTGACAAATTTTTCTTTGTTGAATCTTTTCAAACAATAAAACATAAAAATCATTAGAAACCTCCAGATGCATTCCTCATTTGCTACACACATTTTTCCTTTAATGGCGTTCTAACATTCGTCTTCCTATAAAATCGGAGTGAAGAACTTAAAAGAAACAGAATCAGCAATTTATTATTTCTACAGTTTTGTTAGTTTAAAGCTTTATCTTTATGGCTACATATCTACCTCATAAATTTTCTATTAATCAACGGTTGTCATCCTTCTTGTATCTATGTATCCCACGCTTCGTACTTATATCGCATAAACTCCATTTCTTAATATATTTTTATATTTCTGGTTCGCTCTTCAGCTTATTTGTGCTGATATCAGAAGGTTCGCATCCAACAATATAACTTTTATCTATGTCTATCAAAACGTGTCTAACTCCTTACCGGATTTTTATGTGTCTATGACATCATTTCTATTAAACATGCATATTTTATATTAGTTTTGAAATGCACTTAATGCGTTAGAGACAGCAGCAATTTGTATAAGACTCCTCTAAAGTAACTGACGAAATATGATTTATCGTGACGTAATAGAAATCCTGTGTGTAAACAAACATAAGCTGTTTACCCACCAGAGATACTCAAGCGTTGAACAAAAAAAATTTTTTTAAATTTAACCTTTCATAAATTAATTTTTCTTGATAATTTTTGAGAATTACTTACATGTGTGTTCGGGCTGCAGCATAAAGGTGTATATCTGTGTCACGTGTCCTTATATGTATAATATACGTAACGATAATAATATATATTTATGTTTTATTACTTAAATGGTATTTATAGTAGATACAGATATTTGAGTAGACGATCCGTTTATTTATTAAACAGTATACAGTGGAACCTCGGCTCACGAATTTAATCCGTTCCTGAAACCGGTTCGTAATCCGAAATGTTCGTAAACCGAAAGTATTTTTCAATAGGAATCAATGTAAAATGGATTAATCCGTTCATGGTCCCAAGATGATTGCTTATTTAAACTTTAACGACAGTATTTTGTGCACAAGTTTATACACAAAACTAATGAAAATCATTAAATCTAAAAAAAAAAATACTAAATACATTTCAATTTGTAAGTAGGAGAGTTGGTGGCGCAAGTGGAAGCTGGTGTGGAAGGGGAAGGAAAGAGAAGTTATTTTTTGGAAAAGGGGAAGGAAAGACATGATCGTCTCTTTATAAGAATAGTATAGATCGTTGATTTTGCCATATGAAACTGAGTAGGAACAATTGTTTTTCTCTTGACTTTTCTTTTTCCTTTACCCATATCACTGTTAGCTTTCTTATGATCCATGACTGAGGACGAATGAAGAGAAAAAAAAAGGCACAGTACAATAAAATTGGGAAAGAAAAGCACAACACACGAATGTATACAACATGGCGTTCGACCTAGATATGATTCCGTTCAGGTTAACACGGTTCAACTCAGTAATGTTGTTCGATACCGAAATTTTCTTTGATAACCGAGGCATTTTCATCTCGAATATTCTGGGGTTTTTTTTTCTGTATTTTTTTCGACATGTTAGACGTTCGAGAACCGAGGTGGTACTGTGTTTATTTATTTTCGTCTACGGGCCTGAATTTGTAAGAAATCGTGTTAAAGAAAAATATACTCTCTCCGGCAGGATTCGAACCTGCGTCCTCCTAGTTTGCCTAGGGAACCGTCGTTAGAATTGACGTGCTTTAGACCTCTCTATCATGAAGTGCGTAGTTGAATAGTGTCTTTAAACACAACTTTTCTCTGGAGCTTGAAATATATAGATATATATCTTCTCAGTTTCTTGTCTTAACGTAAACAAAGCAATTTCTAAAGAAGTGGCAGATTTTTTTATTTATTAATCCGACAAATTTTATTACTTATTCTTCGATATATACGTCGGATCTTAGTATATCTTAGTATAGGATGTGCTCATACTATACTGTCCCTATTTTCATGGGAGAGAGCTGAAATTCTGTTAGGAGGCAGACAAGTGTGCAGAAATAGAAAGATGTAGTATTCGAGATAAAGCAGATTTGCATAAAAAAAATCAGAGAACAGAGAAGAAAAAAAAAACATGCTCATTAACAGAATACATAAAATCAAAAAGACGGAACGCTGATAAACAGAAAAATAAAACTACTTCCGAGATGGAACGATTACATTATTAAACATTATTCGGACTATTATCCTCATCTTTGCCGCCATATTTATTACAACATTTCGGCCGTCGTACGCTCCGGTCTTCTTCAGTTGGTTGGAATGTCAAACTGGATCCTTTATTTCGCTCACTGGGGTAGACTGTTCAAGTTCCACGTGCCATGTTTAATGGACGTCTGTTATCAGTTATCTCCTAAGGCAGTGGAGAACTATCATTATTTACATTATTCGGACTATTGTCCTCATCTTTGTCGCCATATTTATTACAACGTTTCGGCCGTTGTACGGTCCGACCTTCTTCAGGTGGCTGGAATGTCGAACTGAATCCTTTATTTCGCTCACTGGGGTATACTGTTCTAGTTCCAAGTGCCATGTTCAGTTCGACATTCCAACCACTTGAAGAAGGCCAGAGCGTACAACGGCAGAAACGTTGAGATAAATATGTCGACAAAGATGAGGATAATAGTCCGAATAATGTAAATAATGTACATAATACTTCATCTCAGAAATATAAACAGACTCTGGAGAACTTTCAGAGAGAAATTAACTCCTATACTACAACCTCCTTGATTACTGAGTGGGACGCAGTACAGCGAGAGACCAACAAAAACTCCTTGTAACACCAAAGATGAAAGATGAACTGAAGGAAAGTATTATGGCATCGTTCTCCAACTTAAACATGGAGACCATCCTGAAGAGTTACAGAAGATTCAGAAGTTCTCTCGCGGCCGTGCTTGAAGCCAATGGCGATTTTATTGAATAAATTTATTCTTTACTATTTCAAGTTATTTTTCTATAGTTTTGGTAAATATATCTTTTAAGATGAGATGCCAGTGTTATTTTCATTTTTGTGTAAGTTAGACGACAATTCATTGTAATATAAATTGAACTGCACCACATATCAGATATATATATATATATATATATATATATATATATATATATATATATATTGACCACCGATATTATCAATATATATATATGTATATATATATATATATATATATATATATGAAAAGAAAACTACTCCTGGAATACATGTGATAGGGTGCATCTAGTAGAACGAAAATAGAAATGCTATTAGGTTGGTGCAAAAATAATGACGTAATAATGTCGTTTTTGACGTTAAAAAATTTCTGTAACAAATTAAAATCGGTTGATAGTTACAGGGTTACAGATTATAGATTTATCTTAGCCTTTGTTCAAACCAAATTACTAATCCAACATGGCGTCGAAGATTTGCTTGAACAGATTTACTTGGAAGTGTTCAAAGAAAGAGCGTTGAAAGCTATGAGGAAGTGATCTATCATTTACAAGCTAATTAAATCAGCAGACGACGACAGAATTTTGTTTTAAAAAAAAACGAAAGTGAAAATTACTTAACTGTTAATTCTGTGTGACTCGAAGGATCAGGAGGAAAGCCGAAAGTCCGGGTTTTTAGAAAGGAGGAAAGATGTGATCAATCATCGATTAATCCTTTTATCAATCGAACTTGACTTTTGTTCTTCTCTTAGTTCCTCTTTCTAAATGTACACTTTGAGATAGACAGGGAAAATATATGTTGTTTTTTTCTTTTAATTTGCATTCCAAATATAGTTTATTTTTTCATTCTTTATCTGATACTGACCACGCTTACAAGTAACATTATCAAATGCGAGGAAAAGGATTGTAGATTGTCTTTTGTTGTCTTGGCAAGGCCCGCCTTCTTTGAAAATGAAATTTCAAATCCATAGGATTTTTTATTGAATTCTTTTACGTGTAGAACCTTTAACGATATCCTGGTCAAAACAGTATCAAAGCCGTATCAGATCAGATAGATATCAATGAAAATAGATAGATAGATAGATAGATAGATAGATAGATAGATAGATAGATAATGGAAAAACTAAAAGAGATAGATAGATATTAGGTTGGTGCAAAAATAATGACGTAATAATGTCGTTTTTTGACGTTAAAAAATACGGCAAAAATGACATTATTACGTCATTATTTTTGCACCAACCTAATAGATAGATAGATAGATAGATACCCATTTGTCGAAAGGATTCTAGAACCCCAAGAGCATGGGCTTGGAGTTGATATTCGTTAAAATCTTCAACTGGCAAGGAAATCGCCTCTTGATTACCCGGATGATGTGCGTTTATCTCTGATTATTACACTGTGTTGGCCATGTTTTTCTTTATCTCACTCCTTCTTCTAAGAACTGTAGCATGTTAGACAAAATATATGTCATCAAAGAAATCTCTCTCTCCCTCTTTTTCTCTGTCTTTTCTCTCTCTCTTTCTCTCTTTCTATCTCCCCATTTCTCTCTCTTTCTCTCTTTCTCTCTCCCTATTTCTCTCTCTTTCTCTCGTCCCTCTTTCTCTCTCTCTCTCTCTTTCTCTCTCTATGAAATATTGGACCACTACGTTTTTCCATTATACAGGCCTTCTTAACCCCTTCCCTTAAGTCTTATTGTGCTTTCTAACTCTTTCGGATCACGCCGTAGTGTCTGTTGATATTTCCTGAAACTCGTTTACTCCACATTAACCCCCTATTCACAATGCTTCTTTCTGCTACCAGCATGTTGATTTGGATTCATGTCGCGATTTACTTCGAGATACCCCGTAAAGTGAAATCTTTAGTCTCTCTACTGATAATGGAAGTTTCTGATTTTTCTTCTCGCATGAAAGCCGCCATCGAGTCTTTTATTCCGTCTCGCAAATGCCATATACAGTCGCAATCTTTCATTGGTTCACACCTGACAGTGCAGCTGCTGTAGCTCACTTTTTCTGGCTCTACCTACGTAATAGCTCCGATCTCAATAGACGCCTCTATGTGTCCGTTCGCAATAAGTACAAACGTGTCATCAAAGAGACTAAGTCGTTGTTTGATGATAGAATAAGTCACTGTATAGCCTCTCACACTTTCTTGAACTACTGTCAGGCGTGTAAGCCTGTTTTAAACAAGAATAGGTTCTCAATTCTCCTCTATTCAATCAAGTTGCAATTCTATCTCCTGCCTATAAAGCAAATTCTATTCCAATACATATCTATACACATCAGGAGGACATTTGCTTGGCTTGACTTTCCACTTAGAACTTAGTCTTCCTTCATCTCCAAGCTTGATCCCCACAAAACACGTGGACGATATGCCTGCAACTATCCTTAAGAAATTTTCTCCTGAATTGACTATTGTTCCCTCCAAACTCTATAACAGATGCCTTACCACTTCTTGCTTTCCAGATTAGTGGACAACCGTTCCTTGCTTTCCAGATTAGTGGAACACTTTTACTGATACACCTATAAACAACCGGACATATAAACCTAAACCAGGTCAAAAAATTACTTAACCTCTTAACCTTTCCTTCTCAACATTCGTGGAATTCGAACCAATTTCTGCAGAGTAGAATCATTCCTTTTCGAAAAGTCTCTGGACATTCTAGATCTTCGTGAGATTAATCTCAACTCTTCTATTTCTTCCTCTGATTTCTCGATTCCTAGTTACCTTCCTCTATTTAGAAAGGCCTCTAAAGTTTACATGCATGGCCTGGGAGTTTATATCCGCGAACATTTCCCGCTTACTAGGGAACTCTCTCTTGAATCTGCAGATCATTTTTACATGTGTCTGCGTGTCTCTCTATTTAACTCAGCCAGCTAACACTTCTTTCTCTACCGTTCCCCTTCCTCTCAAGACTGATGCATGATAGATAGTATTTCCGATAATATAGACAAGGCCTTCTCCCTATACCCGTTTGCCAACATATTCGAGTTCGGAGACTTTAATGCTCACCATACCACGTGGCAATCTGCCACCGACCTCGCAGGCATCCAAACTCTTACCCACTCAATCACTCAATGCAAGTGGTTGACTTACCCGTGTGTTTCCCCAATAACCCTGACGGAAACGCATGTCTTCTCGTTCTCTGTTTTACCTTGTTCCCTGACTCTTGGAGTACGAAGCAGCTCTGTCCTCTTGGCAATTCTGATCCCGCTGTAGTATCTGTAAACAATTCCTTCTACTCGTCCGCCCTGCCATAACCCTCCTACCAACAGAATATCTTTCTGCTATCAACGTACAGATTGGGAGTCATTCTGTGATTTACTTCAAGACTTCCCTTAGAATGTGGTTTTTAATCACCCCATTCAGAAATGCGTGACTGAGGTTTCCTTGTTCATCTTTTATTCTTCCTTTATTCTCCCTATACACAGCATTTTTTTCTCTCACCTTCACTCTATGTAAGTCCCTGCGTACCAGTGACACTCTCGCCTTGCTTGGGGTGAAATGCTTTTAAAAAATCTGTTTCTAAGAACTCTGTCGAACGTCTGATCCTTCGAATTATCGACTTATCTAACTCTCTTTGGCAAAGTACTAGATACTCTAGTCAAGAGTGAATTAGTTAATCTCACTACACGGTGTCTTCTTTCAAGCAAACAATATGGCTTCCGCTTCTAGATTAACTGCTGATGCGTTGACGTTTAACGCTGAAAGAAATTGTTACGTTTTAGATATGACTGATAAGATTTGAGCTGCTGCTTTGGTTATTTCGAAGGCATTTGACATGGTTTGGTATGCTGATCTTCACAAGTTGAAGAGTTATGGTCTTTCTGACTGTTTTTAATTTTTCTTATCAAACCACGTAATGAAAATTGTCTTGATCGGCCACTATTTTAGATCGTTTTACATGAATGGAGGCGTCTCCCAGGGTTCAATCGTTAGGCACAATCAGTCTATTCACTCCTTAGACTGTGCTTTGTGCGTGTGCAAGCACAAATGTTAAGAAATGGGTTTAGATCTTTTTCAACATTCTCTACGATATCCCAAACGAAACTACTAATACTTGTTTTCCTTTTAGATGACCGGCATAGCGAAAATGGCGGTGCGATGCTGATGACATAGGTGTTCATAGTTAGTATAATAATGATCTTGAACAAAAGATCAACATTCTTTGACGATTGTTTCAAGAAATAGGACTATAGATAAACCCTTCCAAAACAGAATATGATCTGGAATTGGATTTGACACTAAATCAGTCATAAGAATTCAGAATATGAAATTAATAAATTCTAAGCATTTTACATAGATTGAGATGGATCAGTTATAAAAAAAATTAGTAGCGGAGACCGGGAAGTTAAAGAGAAAATCAGTTGAGCCTGGAAGTACTCGTAACGAAAGAGGCTACAAAACCAAATCTCGAGTCATATTCTTAAATAGCTTCGACAGATCTAGGCTCCTATATGGATGCCATGCATGGCATCAAAATCGTTTGGAAATATCAAAATGATTATCTGTATACAACTTTTTCCTCAGATTAATGGTTAAAAGAATAAATCCAATAAGAATAAGTCAAATAAATCTTAAAGAATATGATCCTTCATCACAACATGTGGACAAAATCACAATGAGTTTTACCAATTTATTTTTAAAGAGTTCACCCCAAAAGGAGTACAGCCAGTAAGACCCAATTCGGCAACTGGGCATAAAAGAATTAGAAAGAGAAACATTATTTAAGAGTGTTAAGAGAAGAAAAGTTATCAGGAGGACAATACTTAGCATTTAAATTTTTGAAGATTAAAGTTGGCTGGAAAGCATTGGAGCCGGAGAATCCCACAAGTGATTGGTGTAAGAAAAAAAAACACTTACGGTTCCATCTAACCAACTCAATAGTAAATTGATGATATGTTGACGTCAGTCTTGTACTGAGCTTAAATTCAAATATCCAGGTACCATAGCAAACGGCTGATCCGCGAATCAACATTTGAACGCTTTCACAATCAGCAATAAAATAAAATGGTTAACTAGAAGAGAAATTATGATCATCAAATTGTAAACATTCTGCATTACCTTAAACATAAGTTTTGGAAGGAATATGATTGATTTCTTTTTATGCCTTATCAACCCTTTGTGGGTTATTTGAAGTCGAAATAATTTTTTTTCGGATTACAGTACACGTTTATCCCAAATCGGTACCCCTGACGAAAAACTGAACAGGCTCGGCAGTGCTTAACTTCGGTGAACGAACGAGAATTGGTAGCTTTGGAAGGAAACTTCCGCCTGCGCTAGAAATAGGGTCAAGAGAAATTGAGAAGTCTATTTTCCTGAAAAACATGTTTAATAAAAAGATTTGATATATTCCAACCAACATTAATTGTTCGATCAATGAATGTCGAAAGTTTCCAATTACCAAGATCATTTCATTTATTGGTATACACACCACTTTTCTTTGGAAATAGTTTTGTCCAATCCATATATTTTCATGGATTTTTATATTATAATATTTATTATATTTTTACATTATAATATTTATTATATTTTTATATTGTGACATTTAATATATTTTATATTATAATACCTAATATGTTTTTATATTATAATAATTATGATATTTTTATATTATAATATTTAATATATTTTATATTATAATATTTATTATATGTTTATATTATATTTATTATATTTTACATCTTAATTTTTTATATTATAATATTTTATATATTTTATATTATAATATTTGTTTATATTTAATATCATAATATTTAATATATTTTATATTATAATGCCTAATATATTTTTATATTATAATATTTATTATATTTTTATATTATAATATTAATGTATTTTATATTATAATATTTATTATATTTTTACATTATAATTTTTATATTATAATATTTAATATATTTTATATTATAATATTTATTATATTTTAAAATTATAATATTTAATTTATTTTATATTATGAAATTTATTTGATTTTATATTATGATATTTAATATATTTTATATTATAATATTTATTATAGTTTTATATTATATTTAATATATTTTATATTGTAATATTTATTATATTTTTATATTATAATACTTATATTTTTGTTGTAATATTTGATATAATTTATATTATATGTAATATATTTTTATATTGTAGTATTTATTATATATACTACGATCAGAAATGACGGAAATTGTTAGAAAGTGTTGAAACAATCTATTGACATTCAATTGTATCTATAATTCCTTAATTACTCCTAATACTATATAAATCGCTTTTTGCTCAATATATTTTCATGCTAAAAACTTACACTTTATATACCAGTGAAATGGAAATATCTCCCGGTAGAAAAAGATTAGCAGCAGAATGACAATTGTGGCGACGGCAAAGCCTATTTCAAGACCAAGTTTAATAAAGGCGATCTTTTAATAGATAAAGGTGTCTCAGTGCCTCAGATGAAAATCTTGAAAAACTAAGGCGGCAATCGAAGAAACGCAGGATAAATGAACTGATTAATTAAACATTTCATTTTGTTCGGAAACTAATTTTGTCTAAATGCAGATAAATATATTATTTGTATAGATTATTAAAACGACTAAGGGAAGTAATCACTCATAAATTTACTAACTTAACCTGATTTACCTCCGTTTCTGCTCTTGATGGGACAGGAAATCTAGAAATAAGTACACATTGATAATTAGTATATGATTTGGTATTATCTTTGTTTTAAGCCATTAAAGCTCTCCATTTAAAGAACAACTGCCTGTCAAGTTTTGTGTGTCATTTGCAATGTATGTCATTTTAATGTGAGGTTAGCGCAATGGCTATCGACACGAAAAGTGTAATCGGCCAGCAGAGTTCAAATAATTTCCTAGGCTGTCTGTTCACATTCGCACTAATACTGTTGGGAAAGGTATGAACCCAGTACTTCTTCCAGCTTCCTGTAATTGGACAAATAGCAGGATAGACAAGGCTATCTTGCATTGAATGGCAGCCAGTCTAGAAGAAGGTCTACTATTTTGATTTAAAAATGTGGAGAAGACAAAAGGAAACCATATCACTATCTCTCCAAAGAACACACAGCAATGCACTGACGAAGAAAAAGGGTAGGTTTCGAGAGCCATGATCGCCTATTTTGCGAGGAACATGGCATTAAAAATATGTTACGCTAATCAATAATAACTTTCTATTTATTGAAATAACAACCGAAATTATTTCAGAAACACACGCACACACACACACACACACACACATATATATATATATATATATATATATATATATATGTGTGTGTGTATATATATATATATATATGTGTGTGTGTATATATATATATATATAAATTATTTATATATATGAACAATTCAACCCCAAAAACTACAGTGAAAGACCATGAAAAACTTTAGAAAGAACCAGAAACACAATCTTGAACAGGGAATAAGTGATAAACCTCTACTCCTGTTCAAAAGACTGGGGAGGATTGTGAACCGGACTATAAACAAACTTATCTGCTTCTATTGAGGGGGAGAACTAATCAATGAATAAAATTACGGATTTCCGGTGATGACGTCAGAACCACAGTGTTGATGTTGACTTTAAAAGAAACCGGAAGCCCAATCCTAAACAAGAAATGATGGATGAACCTCTACTCCTGTTCAAAAAACTGGGGAGAAGTTTGAACCCTGAATTTTTTTTTTAAATATCTCCTTTTCTCAAAGACACACTCTTTCCAAAGTCAACATACATCAATATAAAAGTTTAAAAAATTCAAACAAAATGATTGAATTCAAAACCTTCTGTTATTTAAAATATATAATATATGAATTAATTTCTCAAACTAAAATAATATAAGTAATAATGAAGTTATAAAATTCAACAAAAATATTTACTTACTTTTCGTTTATTAGACATTAAATTACATCCCTTAGCAACTTCCATAGTTTATCTTGACTTTCAGTTAACCGAAAACATATTTATAAGAGTACTTAAATTTTAAAAGTTTGAAGGCCATATGCGAAGACGAATGGAACAAAATACCAACTAAAATTTGCAAATCATTAATTGAGAACTACAAGAAGAGGTTGGTTGCTGTAGAAGTGAATAATGGCTATTCTACAAAGTATTAAATAAAGATTATGTATTTTTTTTGTATTGTACGAATACTTTTTACACCCATTAAAATGGATAAATGGGATTTGTTTTGATTAAATAAAAAAAAATCTGTTTTCTATGCATATTTAGTTATTATGCATCTGTGTACAGTTAATTATATGAAAGGTATGTTTATTCATTAGTTCTAAATACAATAAATAAAAAATTTGTTTCCGCCACTATATATATATATATATATATATATGTGTGTGTGTGTGTGTGTGTGTGTGTGTGTGTCACTGAGGTCAACACCAGCGGCAACGGTCTGTTTTATGCTTAAAAGCAATCTTCAAACCATTATATATATATATATATATATATATATATATATAAACATATATATATATAGAGAGAGAGAGAAAGAGAGAAGAGAGAGAGAAAGAGAGTGCTGTGTCTGTGTGTGTGTGTGTGTGTGTGTGTGTGTGTGTGTGTGTGTGTGTATGTGTGTGTGTGTGTGTGTGTACATTGATGTCAACACCCAGCAGCAACATGTTTCATGCTTAAAAGCAATCTTTAAATCATTATATATATATATATATATATATATATATATATATATATATATATATATATATATATAGAGAGAGAGAGAGAGAGAGAGAGAGGTGTGTGTGTGAGAGAGAGAGAGAGAGAAAATAAAATTACATTTTTATAAACAGCGTTAAACCGTTTCAAAGATAAGATATTCCTTTTGTTCGCTCAAAATATTACCATTTGCTTTCTTTTGCTTTCTTTTGCTTTCATTTCTTCCTTCAAAATAATTCTTTTCAGAGTACTTCTCCAAGCAAAGGTGAAGATGACAGGAATTCTGGAGGTGGCGACTCCATTCATAGTTCACCAAAACAAGCCGGAAATGCGAATAACGCAAAGTTTCTAACAACGTCGGCATCCCCCAAGCAAGAATCAAATAAAAGTTCACTACAATCCCCAACCTCTTCTATTAAATACATCGATGAAGATGATACATCTAAGAAAGTAAGTAAATCATTTTTTTTTTTTTTCATCATTTTAATGCGACAAATGGCGTTAACGACAAGCGATTCATGACATGCAGACGACACTCCGATAACCAGTTAGCTTGCGGGGTTGCTGGAAAGTTCTCGGCCCAAAGTAAAATCTGTCAAAAGGATCAAGCATCATCATATTTGGAATTCCTTGTTAGTCGAGCTGAGAACTTTTCAGCGCTCCCTCGGAATTTGATAATCCTAGAAACTTTCGTTCTATCTTCAAACCCAGTATTACTGGATAAAATTAATTTTTTTAAATAAAATAGGACAGTTGCTTAATTACATATTTAATTATATATATATTTAATTATATATATATATATATATATATATATATATATATATATATATATATATATATATATATGTATGTATGTATGTATGTATGTATATATAAAATGTAATGAAAAACAAACCACTTTAATGTACCATTACGATAATTTATTTCACCTAAATCCTTTTTTAAGGATTCAGGATCATCAGGTAAAACTTCCAACAACGAATTGAGAAAAAAAAATGGGATTAGAAATTGGTGGGTAGTGTAATTTTTGTAATTTAATAGAGGGGGTTGAGAGTGGTAGTTAAACAGACAATAGGGAGGGGTTAATTTTATATCTCTCTTAAGTATGTTTTATATTGGAGTAGGAGGAGTGACAGAACCTTGACCTCTTTAGATGGTTAATAAAATGGAAATGAATTGTAGAAAATGTAAAGAAGTGAGTCTTATGGTAAAGAGAGAGATAGGGGGAGGGGGAAAGAGAGATGGAGTTGTTATAATTTTGTTTTAACAAAATTATGTAAAAGATAGTTTACAATGTTTGATAGAAAATTCGATGCCTGAAAAAAAATTCTTTTATTAACTTAAATGTTTAATTTTTTAAGTAAATAGTTTCAGGACTAAATATAACTATTATTGTAATAAACATATTTATCTAGGACATAAATAAATATTTAAAATTGTAATAGTTTATTCACCCGACTAATTGTATTTCCACAATATAAAAAAAAAAAAAAAAAATAACAATAACATCTATTTTAATATTTAAAATTAATTTATGAATGTAATTTATTTATTATATTGGTAAACTAAATTAAAGATTAGGTTTCATTATTTAATAGAATTTGAGGGTAATATTAATTTTCATTTATTCATATATGTCTCACAAATGTATTCATGTGAATCCCTACATACATACGATCATTAACAAGTCAAAAAAAAAACAAAAAAAAAACATAGAAACACTTGAGATAATTTACACAAAAATTCATTTATCCTCCTACATAAACTATATATACATTTTACAATCTTTATCTATATTTCAAAATATATATAGATTTCACAGTTAAAATTTAATTTTATCAATGTGATTTCGGAAGTGTTTCATTTTAAAGGAATTTAGCTAATATTATTACTATTATTAATAATCAAAGAATGGTATATTTAAATTTAAATTATCAATTTAGAAATGAAACTCCCTTCAGAAGAAAACAAAATTTAAACTATAGAATATTACAAAAGAAGGACATTACAAATTAAGAAAATAAATTAAAATGTCATTAGAAAGACCCAATATTTCATTTAAAATCAATTCATGCACGTACGCACATATATACATACACACACACACACATATATATATATATATATTCACATATACATACACACACACACATATATATATACACATATACATACATACATACGATCATTAACAAGTCAAAAAAAAAAAAAACCATAGAAACACTTGAGATAATTTACACAAAAATTCATTTAACGTCGTACATAAACTATATATACATTTTACAATCTTTATCTATATTTTAATATTTGAAATATATATATATTTCACAGTTAAAATTTAATTTTATCAATGTGATTTCGGAAGTGTTTCATTTTAAAGGAATTTAGCTAATATTATTACTATTATTAATAGTCAAAGAATGGTATATTTAAATTTAAATTATCAATTTAGAAATGAAACTCCCTTCAGAAGAAAACAAAATTTAAACTATAGAATATTACAAAAGAAGGACATTACAAATTAAGAAAATAAATTTAAAATGTCATTAGAAAGACCCAATATTTCATTTAAAATCAATTCATGCACGTACGCACATATATACATACACACACACACATATACATATATATATACATATATATACATATATACATACACACACACATATATACATCCACATATATATATACACATATACATACATATACAATTCATATATCCATATACAAATCTATATATCAAAAAATTAATCTAACCATTTAATCATCCGTATATATATATACATATATATAGAGACATACTCATATACACATACACACCCTTAAATAGATATACATTCATATATAAGCACAAAACCCTACATACAAAAAAAATATAAAAAGAATACATATATACATATATATATATATATATACATACATATACATATACATATGTACATTTACCAAATATAAATTCTAAGGTAATTACGTCTATATACATATATAGATTACAAGTAGTTAAATCCATAAAAACACACATGTTTAAGTACATGTACACACACATATACTCGTACATACACATATAATATACATATACCTACAAAACAAACATAAAAACATTTATACATATACATCCACACCCATGCAGCATACATGTTAAAAAAAAAAAAAAATATTCAGTATTCAAACATGCTTCATATTAGTATATTTATACTCACACACGTGTATATCTATTTATACATATATATCCATACTACCATACATATGTGTCCACAATATAAATACATAGTTACCCTTATCTATAATGTTCATATATATATATATCTAAATAAGTTCACATATAAAAAAAAAATAAAAAAAATTTTAAGTTCCACAACACATTTATCAAAGAGCACAGTGTCAGTATTTTCATATATTCATTTAAAACAATTTATATTTTCTATTTATATATCTACACATACTTTGTTAAAATGAGGTGATTTTTATGCCTACATTTACAAATCAACTCATTATGTCTGTTCAATAGTATGTCCGGATCCTTATGTTTTATAATTAGTATTTTTTCCATAATGCACAAATTGCATCGGTCTCTGAAATTAATCGGAGTTTTGGCTCTTGAGACGATTTTCCATTCTATTTGTGGGGTTAATTTGTTTTACAATAACTCCCAATAGTGCTTTGAAAGTGCAGTTTGGTGTTTTTTTGATTCATTATAAAAGGATTGGCGATGGTTGTAAAATCGTTGTTTCCAACTTCCCGCAGAAATACCTATGTAGATCTTCTTATGTTCAGTATTTTTTTGGGGGAAAATCGTAGCTTCGTATACTATGTTTTTGGACAAACATACTCCTTCTAATGGACAGACAGATCCTTCCCTGCAGTTACAGGTAGATTTGGTCTTTGGGCTTGTATTAGGATCTTTTTGAAGTTGATTATAAAATTCATTTAAAATTTTACTATTATGGGAGCTAATAATTTTTTCCATGTTGTTCATGCAGGAATAACTAATTTTTAAATTCATTCTATTGAACAACTTTTTTAATAGCTTATCTTTTTTAAAATGTTTATCTATAAGTTTAAGAAAATATTTTCCTATATTAATGTTCGACAGCTTACAGAAGGGTGGGTTGAACCATATAATTTTCCTATTTCTATTTCTAGATTTAGAAGACGTGTCGCTAGTAGATTTATCTATATAAGTGAGTGTTTGTTTGAATTTGCTTTTTAATAGGGCTTGATTGTATGTTGATTTATTTTGATCAAAGATGCTTTTACGAGAGGATAGTTTATTTATTCTAGTATTTACAGTGTTAGGGATATGTTTCATAATTGCTATAGGGTGGTTTGAGTCGATATTTATGTATATGGGCGATTGGTTCTCCTTTTGGAAAGGTTTATAAGTGTTATTTTCAAGATCAAATGTTACGTCTAGAAAATTTACTATTTTCAGGTAAGATAATATTTCTATTTTAAAACCTATATATTTGAAAGCCTTAATTATTTTCCTCTGGAGTTGGGATGTAAGAGGTCCATTAGAGTTAGGTATAATAATGAGACCATCATCCCTGTAAAGCCCTACATTTTGGGGGTTAAGAAATCTGCTCAGAATATCTAAAATATATATCCCTATTAGGTCCGCTAATTGAGCAGGATCAAACGCTCCCATTGGGACATCGAAATTGTCACTGTTATTTTTAAACCAAGTAGTGTCGTTAAGTTTAAGTACAGATTTTCTGGAATCCATTATGATTTTAATTTCCTCGTCAGTGATTTCAGTATAGTTTCTAGCAAAATTTAGGCTATTTTCTAATAAATCTTTAGAAATGGAGGGGTAAAAATCGATAATGTCTAATTGGATAAAGGTAGCTTTATTTTTAGATTTTATATTTTTGAACCACTTAATGGTGTCAGATGAATCTTTCCAAAGGTTTAAGGGATAATTTTCTAATATAGATACGTTTATTCTTTTAAGAATGTTTCTAGAAATTAGTCCTAATTCTGATTTGGAGGGATTTATTAATCTGGACTGTATATTATTTTGAAAGTTAGGTTTATGGTCTTTAAAAAGTAGGTAGGCATCTTTTAAGTGAGTAGTGCCCATTCTATCAGCAATATTGTGTTTAAATGCAAATTTAGCGGTTTCT
>OZ010571.1:150866522-150926522 GCA_963932145.1 Acanthosepion lycidas | reverse complement strand
TATTTTTAAAAAATACATGAGAACACGTTACCAGTTTAACATGCTAGCAAATGTGGCTGTCAAACAAGCCTGAAATCTGTGTTCCGTTTTTTTATAGGGTGTTTTTTGCGAAAACTGAAAAGACAATTCTCCAGACTACTTTTCCGATGCCATAAAAAATCAATTGCTTTTATTTTATCGATCGATAGTGACCATCCTAAATATTTTCGCTTTTCTGTTTGTTTTTGATTATTTTCTCATCTTAACCTCCTGATGACATTTAGTAGTTCTAGTCTATTGTAATATCGTAAAACTGGTAACAGAAAATGTTGCAATCTCAATGAGGAACGAAGTTCTAAACATTTATTGGGTATCAAGGTCACTCGAAAACTCAAAAGTGAGACTCATATATACACTCCATTGTTATATATATATATATATATATATATATATATATATATATATATATATATATATATATATATATATATTATAAATTAACTGATTTAAAATATGGTTTCTTCGCTACACAGGAATTACCATGTTTCAAAAACCGAAGCTAAAAACTTCAAATTTAATTATATAATTAAATTAAAAGCATCAGTTCTGTTTCATCTTCAAGCGGAAAATTAGCTTGAAGATGAAACAGAAATAATGAATATATATATATAGAAAGAGAGACAGACAGACAAACAGAGAGAGAGACTCATATATACACTCCATTTTTACAGATGCTGGAAGAGGTGTCGGTTTATTGCTGGTACCCGACTTCTGCCATGTTTTTACTTTAGGACTTTATCAATGCAGGAATATAAGGATTGTATAGCTCCAGCACAGATATGACAGCAATATTTTATTTCTGATCTACTCTGAATATTGTAAATAGTTTACGCTGTCTTATAAGCAACCTCATTCCAACAGGAAAAATGCTGCAAGCCTATCACTATTTTTATGACAAATGTTCATATGAAGTCCATTATTTACTCTCCCCCACCCCAAGTTCAGGCATATGTACGATGCTATTCCACTTCCACATAGTCGAATCATACTCATTTCCTTCATTTGGCAAAAGTAGAAAGACGTTCCACTCGGACAGGTTTTTTTCCCCCAAGAACGGCCAATCAGATTCCAATGCGGGTACTTCTCTGAACATTTCACTCTTGATTTCTTCAAGTTAAAGTTCAACCCTTAATCCTCATAATTTTAATTCTTTTCTGCCACCATTTCTTCAGTCATATTACACACTGCATTCAACATCTGTCTATATTTCAGATATCAGGTATTTTAATTATTTATACTATTTACATTGTTCTAACAGAGGACGGAAAATGTGACGTCAAACTCTGTATGTGCATTGGAATAACGACAAATGATGCCTTCCAAAGCCTAAGCAAACTATTAAGAAACAGGAAAATTTCGTTAGAAACAAAGAAAATAGTACAAAACTTTATTTAATGGAATGTCGGTCCACCTCTGTGGCAGTAAATATTGTGAAAACTCCTCACAAATGAAGAAGAGAAACGTGGAGCCAAGAGAAATATGATCCTGAGAATATCATGGACTGAGCATATGTGTAACGAGGAAGTTTTAAGGGAAATGAAAACAAAAAGGATTCTTATACGTCGAATCAGAAAGAGACAGTTGCAATTTCTAAAACATATAATGAGGAAAGACAGCTAGAAGAATATGACACTCATAGGATATAATGAAGGCAGGGTGGGCTCGTAATTTACCTAAGAAGCTTTCTTGATGTATGGCAGAACAGGGATTGGGAGAGATCGTAAAAAGACAAAACTTACTAAGAGCTACAAAAGGTAGGAAGAAAGATAGTTTATGTCATAAAGTAGCACGGCATTTTTTAAAAGTTATTACGTGAATATTAGACTGGGTTTTTTTAACGCTGAATAACCACGAATCTAGGAGAACTACTATATTGCATTCAATGCTGCGGAGAAAGCAACAGAAAACTACTTCACAATCTTTTCTAAAAATTGTTAATTCTATCAATAACTAAAGATATGCTAAACTTCTTTTAAGTTAATCAGAGTTAACAATCCTCACCGTCCCGTTACTGGTGAACAACTCATAAATTTAACAACATTTCAGTATGCTATTAAGAATAAAGTTGATAATTTCTTCAATTTGAATTTGAAATTACACCATTTGATGCATAATCGATTATAATTAGCGTAATTAATTAGGAATTAAGTAATTAGTTGTTGCAAACAAAATTAGATCGATCCGATAGATACAATGAAGTAATTATCCCGGGTGATGCAATTACTGCAATTTAGAAAGTACTTATTTAAGAACGATACTGAAAATAGAACTCCTTTCCCTTCTCACTTCATCTTTTTGTTGAGTTACAAAATAAATGAGCTCAAAAATAGTTTGCCCCCAAACAATTGAAGATTAGAATCGACTGAAAGAGAAAATTATACCTTTTTAGTCAGTGTAATTTTTAATTGACATATGTGAAACAGAGGTTTTATGGCGTATGTTAGTCAGATAACAAGATAAATATTCACAGAAATAAACTGTTCAGATTTCTCAACGTTTTGATAGCGCATCAAAATATTTTTTTAATCATTTCAGCGCCCCCAAGCAATGCAACAGAGCCATTAACACGCAGATGGTTACTGAGTGCGAATATAACAAACACACTATTAAGGAGCGAGAACTATAACAAAAAATAATTAACAGTACAGAAGATAACGATTGACATTGCATTTAAAGAATTTAAAGCCCAAAGGTGACTGGAAAGCAAAAAAAAAGAGTTTCCCACAAGCGAGAAGTGCGAGAGAAGAAACTGTTAGCATAGAACCTACGGTTTCTCTAAATATATAGCAGGAACAGGAAACCATATGCAACAAGAATATTCTAATATAAAATTCACCTAATACGAACTTCCGTAGCCACTCAAAGACTATTTTAAAATGCTTATGATAATGTATGACATGAGCGACATTTATATAAAGTTTGGGAGGTAGGAACTGCGACCAGTAATGATTTTTTCATCTGATTTATATTAAAAACTCCAGATCAAGAATATTTTTTTTAAATTTCATAAAGGTTTATGCTATAGAAAGTCCCTTGTAAATTGATCCCTCTTGATAGGGGGAAGATAAAATGTCCTCATGATTCCTCATGATATCTTAAAATTAAAGAAAAAATCATAATCCGTATATTGTAGTGATTAATCCACAGTAATACAGGGTGATCCAAAAAGTCTTGCGAACATTTTGACATTGAATATCTCGAAAACTATTAAGGATATAAAAACGCGCCTGAGATATTCTGAAAGAATTTAATCTCAAGTTTTACATGGAATGTTCAAAGATCTTCAATGTGGGCACCGTTGGTCACACGGCACGCATCAAGCCGATAGTCCAGTTCATGCCAAACGCGTTCCAGCATTGCAAAAGTCACGACGAACTGGTTTATCATTGTCCTGCAACTGTTGGGTTAACTGTAGCTTGTAATTTGTCATGTGCAATCGTCTTTTTAAGACACGCCAAACAGTTGTTGTAGGAAACTGAAGTTCCTTACTGGCTCTTCTGATCGATTTACAGCGCCTCCACTTGAAGGCAGTTCAAAGTCTCTCAACCGTATCATCTGAAGTTGAGTGGCGTCCCGTTCTCTTAGCTGGGCACAAACACCCATCCTTCATGAATTTACCATACCATCTCGATATGGACTTCCTTTTCGGTGCCTCTTTTCGGAATTTTGTGCGAAATGCACGTTGAACAGGTGTCCATGATTCGGTTTTTGCAAATCCAAGGACGCAAAAACGCCTTTTTTCTGATTGAATGAACGCCATAACGGGATCTGAAAAAATATGAAAAATCATTAGCATTACTAAAAACTTAATGAATTTAGCTTTAAAATGGTACCAGTTTCATCTTACTACCGTTCATAGTTCAGCAGATATGAAAACTTGAAATGTGCCCAAGAATTCTAGAACACCTTGTATAACACAAAAGAATTCCATAATTACAAATTTTAAAAATTGTTTTGTCTTTTTTTTTTTGTTGTTGTTTTTTTTTTTTTTGTTTTTTTACATTATAAGAAATCGCTTGGTATGAGTATATTTGGTTTGGCTTCCATAGGTGGGGAATCAATGAATTTACATAGGCAACTGGTCCAACCTATTACCTTTTATATTCGTGATCAGGAAAGCCTTATCTATCTTCTATGTGCCGTATCCCTTCAGGAAGTGTGATCATGGCTCTCCACGACTTCCTATCCCTTGCGGTTCTCAGCAACATTTGTCTTTTTGTCAATCCTTCCACACCCGTTCTTTTAAACAAACTGGTTAGGTATGTGCCGAGAGGCTTCCCCTATCTCTTTTGTCTTTAATATCACATGAGTGTCAGACTCTCCAAGCCCTTCTTCCTCATTATGTGCCCAACAGATTTTAGCTTTCTGATTCTAAATATATGTCCTTTAAGTTTTCATTTTCTATTAAATTTCCTCGTTGTTTAAACGCACCGTCCATGTTATTCTCAGCATCCTTCAGTATAACCACATTCCTGTTTTCTTTGGTCTTTTCTCTTTATATGGAAATTGTTCAGCATTCACTGACATACAAGCAGATTGATATTACATAGCAGTTTAGCATTCTTTTTTTCTTTCTAACAAACTCTTTCCTGTCTCTCCATACTTTTCGAAGGCATCTTTCACTAATCCAATGAACTTTAAGATTTCGAGTCACATTATCAATCCGCTTTCAATTCCCAGATATTTAAACTTATGATATAAAATATTTTTTATATATAAAAAATTATTATACTGGTAGAAGTACCTATTTTACAAACACACCGGCCTAGTAGATAGGAGGTTTACTGAAAATTTCTCGGTCCAACTGAAAAGTCCTTCCTCAAAAATTCAGCTTGCTCACTTGATTGGATTTTAGGAAATGGTTTCGGAAACTTTCAGTATCCTCTCGTCGATAACCTTATGCCATACCAACCCTAATAAATTATTATTCTTTTGCTTGGAAAATACAGGGTGTCCATAAAGTTCGTGTGCACTTTAAAAAATTTATAACTATTTGTATTTGCGATAGAAATAATTTGTAAAAAAGGATTTGAAAGAAGTAAATTGATATTTTTTAAGGTTTTATTGAAATTTTATTTAACTTTACATATGTCCTCCATAATTACTAATACAAAGGGTAATACGATTTTGCAGTTCACGGAAAACATTTACCAACTGATTTACAGTAATGCTTCAAATCACATTACTTATTTTAGCTATACTTAAAACTAGGTGCATTAACTTTATAACATTTTTTAAAGATTATTTCTATCGCAAATATAAATAAAGTTATAAATTTTTTTAAATGCACATGAACTTTATGGACACCCTGTATTTTAATGACATTGTATAATATCCAATATTTTGTTTGATTTCTTTTTATTTGCTTTCTTTTCTGTTAGACATTTGAGCAGATTTTTAAAAACCTCTCTAAGATCATAAAAGTCATTGTTATCAAAGGTTTAGGTTACACAATGCTGAAAGCGGTCAATATTTGGATGGGTGATATCTAATGAATTTTGCGAACAATAAGCATCATAGCGAAAGCGTTATCTTTTAAAGCATATGTGAAAATATTATAACCAAAACAATTTGAAAGAGAATAGCAAAATTATCACCTTAAGGCGCCTGATTGTAAGTTGCAGTTAGCAACCTGGTCTCGCACAATAATTCGATCCTCATTGGGTCCTCATTATTGTGAATTTGTTTCAAGCTAAACTAAGCTTAATAGATGTTAGTCCTTTCTCCTTGTCGATATAACTGAGTCTTTCTCCATCAGTGACCAGTTCGAACCTAGATAAAACTTATATATTCTATATATTAAGTTTCTCTACTTTGAAGATTGGCGCAATACTATCTTTTTAAACTTCAATTTACTCTATCTGGCCTTGTTCCGGATTAAGTTAAATTTAAATACATAGTGTCTACCTTGTGGATGAAGTAATTGTTAATCCCTCGCCAGCGATCTGTGTTCAAAAACAAATAAAAGCTAATATTTTCACTGCTGATTTCCAAAAGAAGTATAATGCTGACATGGCGCAACATTGTCTTCCTAACTCCATTTCGCTTTATTCGTTTTGGGTTATAAATATCAATAATTATAAATTTACACTATGTACATATTGTCCAACTTTGTCACCATATTTATTACAACGTTTCGGCCGTTGTACGCTCTGGCCTTCCTCGGGTAGTTGGAATGTCGAACTGAACCCTTTATTTTGCTCACTGGGGTAGACTGCTCTAGTTCCACGTGCCATGTTTAATGGATGTCAGTTATCAATAATCTCCTGACGAATAATATAAATAGTGTACATAATACCTCATCTCGGAAATATAGACAGATAATTATAAATTTATAAGAAAGCAGCGTCGATAAGCGAAAAAAATACGACAAACTTTCGTTATGTTTTAATGTTTCTTATTTCGATAGATGAATACGACAGGCTGCTGAAAAGTTCTCAAAACCGACTAAAAAGGATTATGGAAAAAAACGTTTGATTACTTGCATTATGTACATTAGTCATACTGTTATCCTCATCTTCATTGCCATATTCACAACGTTTCGGCCATTGTACGCATCGGCCTTCTTCAAGTGGTTGGAATTTCAAACTGAACCCTTTGGCCCAGTGGATAAAGACGTTGGTTAGATGCAGTGACTAGACCCAAAGAGTTGTGAGTTAAATACTAGGCCACAACAGCGGTGAACCCAGACTTGGAGAGTTGAGTTAAAGGGAAATAACTGAGACACCCAGAAGAGGCATGGCACGTGGAACTAAAACAATCTACCCCGGTAGACGAAATTCAGCTCGAAATTCCAATCACCTGACGAAGGCCGGAGAGTACAACGGCTGAAACGTTGTAAATATGGCAGTGAAGATGAAGATAACAATCTGAATAATGTAAATAATTTAAGTAATAATAATATCTCATCTCAGAGATATAGACGGAGATCCGGTTCTATATAATATAATGAAGAAAGAATGCATGGAGAATATAACACTCACAGGATATAGTAAATGCAAGCGTTATGTTGCAGAGATTCCAGCTGTTTCATTATGATTATAAGTTGTGGAATATGGCAATGAAGATGAGGATAATAGTTCGAATAATATAAACAATACAAGTAATCATAATACCTCATCTCAGAGATATAAACAAAACGTCTGATGTTTGACCAGATTTCTGGAAATGGGTAGGACCGAGAACTTTTCAGAACATCCCCATATCTTTACATCTATAGGAAGTAAATTATATAAATCAGATCCCCGAAATAAAATCCAGCCTTTCGTACGACGAGAACTATCGATATTTACTCAATTTAGCAACAATATTGAGACACTTAATAAAAATCGATTTTACTTAAGAAGTAATGATTGGTGAGACAAACTCGCTAACCATTGCGCCATAGCGAGATAAATGCTGAGGCGAAGTACTGCCATTAATTTGATTAATAATTCCAACTTAACAGACCATGGAAGGAGTACTGAAATAGCGAAAGATACTTTCTATAAACTAAGCAAAATATTTTTAAAAAAAAAAAAAAAAAAAAAAAGGAAAATATCGTCAAGAACAAAAACAGGGCTCGACTACTATGTAATATCATTTCGCCTGTATGCAAGTGAATGCTGAACAATTTCCACGCAGATGAAGAAGGGACTGGATGCAAAGGAGATGCGACTATACAGAAGGATGCTGAGAATGTCATGAACTGAAAATTTGACCAACGAATTGTTAAGGAAAATGAAAACGATCAAGATTCTTGGAATCAAAAAATGACAATTGAAATTTCAAGGACATATAATGAGGAAAGAAGGTTTGAAATATCTGTTACTCGCAGGACACAGGAAAGCAGCTCGTAATATACCTAAGGATCTTGTTAAGTAAATGGATGGCACGGGGATAGTAAGCGGTCAAGTATTGCTTAATACTACAAGGTCATTCGTTGAGATCCCGCGTCCTCAAGGGGAACGTTGCATAAGAAAAAAGATGAATATTTTGACCTGGAAAGCTTTCTAGATTTCCTCGGGAGAAGTTGGTCCCAGTAACCTTAAATTTAATTTTTTTAAATACTTTTATTGTCCCTTTAAAATTTAGTTAAACTAAACAACAAAGACATGACTCTTCGTCGTGTTGACTTTTTTAATAATGTTTTTTGTTATTTCTATGTGATATTGCAAACTTCAATTCAACAATATTTACGATATCACCTTTTGTCTGACTGTCTGACTGTCTGCCGTCCTGGGTAAGACGATAAACTACGTCCGGCAGCAAGGCCTCTGGTCAGGTTTTGAGGAGCGTAGAACCACCCCTTAATTGTTGGTGTTCCCAGGTCTTCCCTGATCTGGGGTGGTAGTCCCATCTATGGTCAAATAGTTAGCCCCCTAAATTGGAGTCAAAACACTATGAAGATGTAAAAATAGGTTTTAATATCAGAAATACATTTTTGTAAAAAATTATAATCAGGAATGAATTTTTGAAAAAAAATTAATATCAGCAATAAATTATTACCAGCAATATACATTTTTGAAAAAATATTCCCAACAATACATTTTTGAAGAAAAAAATATCACCAGCAATACTTATTTGAAGAAAAAAATTATTGCCAGCAACACATTTTTGAAAAAAAATGTTACCAGCAATCGATTTTTGAAGAAAGAAAAATTACCAGCAATAAAAATTTTGCCAGCATTAAATAAACCAATGAGGTTGATATGCCGTAAAACAAACTAAACTAAATCAATATATACTGAAATCGATAGATAGATAGATAGATAGATAGATAGATAGATAGATAGATATGAACAGACTGAGATAGATAGATAGATAGATAGATAGATAGATAGATAGATAGATAGATAGATAGATAGATAGATAGATAGATAGATGAAAAAATATTACCAGCAAAAAAAAATTTGTCGGCATTAAATAACCCATTGAAATTGATATGTCATAAAAACAAACTAAACTAATCTGCCTGACTGTCGGTCCTGTTTGTCACTTGGCACTATTTTTATTATCTAAAAGTACTACGCTTAGTTAGTCTGCGATAAACATTTTATGCCTGTTTTCTACCGCGATAAGATTTAATCCATTATTTAATACAATTGCACTCTTTTACATCAATTCTCAATCGATCCAAATATATTCTTGCGTCTTTTTTATTTCTCCTTTCTTATTATTTTCTTCACTCAGTTTCCTTTTATTCCCCCCCTTTTTTTCCTTTCTTCCTTCTTTCCTTTGATTTATCTTACACTTTCATACATTTTTCATCAGCTGCCTCATTTATTTATGGTGGGGGTGTATATTTTTTTTATTTTTGCTTTCATTTCATCGTATGATATTTGTTTTTTATATATATTTTTAATCTCAGTTTCTTCGCCATACTTGAACATTTACCTTTTTCTTTGTTCGTCTAACCTTCCCGTTTCAGTTGTTTTTACTGGCAATTATTTGAAACAAAATTTCTATCTTATTCAACAGTGATATCACACTTTTAATTCTGCTTCTTTTCCCCCAACAAAAATTCGATCTATAACTAATTATAAAATTAGCATTAGCTTATCTCTTCTGTTTCTTCTTGATATTTCCAAATAAAATACGATATAATTCTTTTCTTACATAAACATCTTCTGCTTGTTTTTCTCTTTGTTTCTCTCCTTCTTTTCTTCTCTTCTTTTTCGTTCGCTCTTTTCTTTCTTCTTTTTCTTTTTTCTCTTCTTTTTCTTTCTCCCCATATTTTTCTTTTCTTTCTTCTTTTTTCTTTCCTTCTTTTCTCTCTTCTCTTCTTTTTTCTTTCCTTTTCCATGTTCCCTTCTTTTTCCTTCTTTCATTTCCCTCTTCTTTTCTTTCCTTCTTTTCTCTCTTCTCTTCTTTTCTTTTTTCTTCCTTCGCTACTTCTCTCATCTCTTTTTTTATTCTTTCTTTTCTTTCAGTTTTCGCATTTCTTTCTTTTCTCTTCTTTCTTTTCGTTCCATTTCCTTTTTCTCGTTCTTCTCTTTTTATTTTCTTCTTCTTTTCCATCTTGCTTTTCTGTTTTATCTCCCTTCTCTGCTTTATTCTTCTCGCCATTCTTTTTTTTTTCTTTATTTTCTATTCCTTTCCTTTTATCTTTTCTTTTCCTTTGCCTTTTTCTATTTTTCTTTCTTTCTTTTGTCCTTAACTGATGATTATTACTTACCACTTCCCTCTTTCCTTCTTTACTTCCTTCCTTCTTTCCTTCCTTTGTGAGATATCCAATTTGCTCATTTGATATTTTAATCATTGAACGAGACATTGTTGACCTTCTGCACCAAACAATCCAAAGATTATGTTTGTCCAAATTGTTCAAACACTTCTTCGATTGTCCTTTGCACTGACGTCAGAAGAAAAATATTTCAATAGCTATCTTGCTATTCAACCTCTCTATCTCTCCCTTTCTACCTTTCCTTTTCTATCTCCCCCTTTCTATTTCTCCCTTTCTCTCTCTCCCCAATCCGACACTCTTCTTGATTCCGTTCACTTCTACCTTTCATTTTCTTACCTTCTTCGCCATTTTTATCTTTCATTTCTCCTTACCTGAAAGTATTTTTCTTCTCTTTCCTTATTTCTGTCTGTCATTCTCCGTCCTTTTTGTTTTTTCTTGGTCGTCTTTTTTACTATTCCCCCTCTCTCTCTTCCTCTCTCTCTTCCTCTCTCTCTCTTCCTCTCTCTCTCTTTCTCTCTCTCACTCTCTCTTTTCTCTTACTATTTGCTTTCCTTTTCCCTCTTTTTTCTCTTTTTTTCTTCGCTTTACTTTCTATTTTAATTCTCATCCTATTTGATTAACCTTTCTTCATCACGCTTTCTTTCATTCATTATCTCTATTTCTCGTTCTCTCTCTCTCTCTCTCTCTCTCTCTCTCTCTTTAATTAATTTTCCATTCTTTCTTATTTCGCAATAACTATTTTCCCATTTTCTATCACTATTTCCTCCTCCTTTCTCATTTCTCACACACTCTTTCTCATTTATCTTTTCTTTCTTTCCTTATTTTCACTTTGCCGTTTACTTTCCCTCCTCTTCTCATACTTTTCTTCTTACTCTCATATATTCTTATGTGTTTTCTTCTTTTCTCTCTCATAATCCACTTTTATTTCTCTTTTTCTCTCTCACTCTCTCTATGTCTCGTTTTCTCTCTTTCCCTTTAGCTCTCTATCCGTTTGATCTCGTATAGTTTGCTTTACTTATTTTCTTTGAGTATCTCCATTTTTTTGTTTGTTTTTGTTTGTTCTTTTGGTTTTTTTTTTTTTTTTTGCTCCAAACACTCCAAATATTTGTATCTGTCTTTCTTTCTTTACTCTCTCATTTTCCTCCAAGAACTCAACCCGCGTAAAAAGCCTTCTTTAACTGCGCTATTCCTTCAATTCATGATGATCGCTAAGTTTTCGTTCGACGACAAACAACCACTTAACGCCATTTTTTTTTTCTTCTTATTGTTGATTTGTTCAACGCCGTCGAGCAAATAAGCTGACTGGTCATGGCAATCAGACTGCAGTCCACTTTAGAATCGGTCTAATACAAGAACAAACGATATTTTCAGACATTCGCTTCATCCATAAGACAAAATATAGAAATCAGGGTCGCTATTTCATTGCTTTTATTCTAAGAGTTTGATGATTTCTAAAGAGATTTCCAGCAGACTGGCAAAATGACTTCATACGTTGACATAAGTCAGTCGGTGAATTCATTTTGGTTGAAGGAAATACTCAACGAATTATTAGTATTAGAAAAGTTCTGAGTACACTTTCTTGTTGGAAAACTGAAACCAGAGTAAGAACAAAAAACAAACATTTTAATAATAAAAGGACAAGAAACCTTTACATCAACCTGATATATTTTTACTTATATCAGAGATTTATTTACATTATTTAAAGTCCCTTATCCTCATGATATTGCAACGTTTCAACCTTGTTCCCTTTCAGGATTAAAACGTTGGTTGGGGATTTGGTGTCATTGTGAGTTCAATCCCTGGGTCGGGCAGTACAGACTCAGATCAACGGGAACAGGATTCATGATGACGATGGTGATCCCGAATCTCATAACACCTCAGATTCGTAGGAGCAGCAGTGGTGTTTCTTAGGCAAGATAGCATGATGGAACCCAAAACTCTTCAGAAGAGTTTTCCCTATCTTAGAATGGTCGCCAACCAACTTAATCTGCTATTTACCCATAACTGGGAGGCAGAGATATATTCATATCTTTCACATTGTTATTTGCTCGTAAACGAATGCAACGAACTCGACTGTAATTCGAACTCTGATCCTCTACATCACATTCCGAACCGCTATTCATTGCATCCTTTTAACCTATTGAAAACAAGACGAGCCGAACTAAATATACTTATAACCGATTCATATCATGTTTTAGTTTTTTCCTTACTATCATATATATATATATATATATATATATATATATATATATATATATATATATATATATATATATATATATATATATATATATATATAAAATTGAAAACGACAGACAAGTTGCTTTTATTTATTTTTTTTACAATTTCTCTACACCTTTCTGACAATAGCTCAATTAGATCTCATTTAAATATTCATGGAGACTTACAGGACACTATTCGTAACATACTTGTTGACAACACTAATATAATAGCATCATCTACATGAAAAAAAAAGGCTAAAAATAATGGAAGCCTTATTAATAAAAACAAACAAACCAACACTTAATAATATTAACTTTGAACATGGACATAATATCTTGACGGTGTTTTGAAAAATAAAAACATTTTATAAAACATACATACAACAAACTATTTCTTATTTAACAGTTAAAAATCCTTGAAAATGGCTAAATGTATAGCCGAAAGCACTCGGATAAAAAGAACATTCGGACACTGTTTATATAATTTATCATCCGAAAAGAAAAAAATTATTAGATCACATGAGAAATTGTAAAAAAAAAAATAAATAAAAGCACCTTGTCTGTCGTTTTCAATTAAATTTTCATGAAAGAAGGATTGCTGCCTAAATACACAAATATATATATATATGTGTGTGTGTGTGTGTGTGCGTGGCGAGGGACACTGGAGTTCGATTGGCGAATCAAGGAAAACAACATATCTTTAGACATAGACAGTGGAACGAAAATAATCTACCTTCCTGAATAAAAAAAGCGGGGGGGTTCAGCTCAAAATTACCGAAACGATGCGTTAATAACAATCAAAATGAGGTCATGGACAGGAAAAGTTTCAATTTGAGCGTTAAAAAAAGCAAAAAACCCAATCGGATTTGAATCAAATTAGATGCATGCAAGAAAAATGAGTTCTGGAAACTGAAAGAAATTTTTAAATGAATTCGAAATCGAATTTAAAAATTTCCAATGTTTATTTCAAAGAAATAAATGATATTAAACTACCTCCGTTTTTTTTTGTTTTTTTTTTTTGTTTTTTTTTTTTTTTGGTTTTAATGACAAATCAATATTATTTTGGGGGTAAGCAATAGTTAGAAGGTGTAGTCAAACCTAATTAATGTGATACTGAATCAATATTCCAAAAATTATGATTTTTAATCAACTTAAATTTTGAAAGATTTTCGTTAGTGTCGGAAATCGAAGAATATTAATAACCAGAAGGAGTCGGTATTAAACGTATACACGAGTCCTGGCAACTTGTCTGATATATTTAATTAAAGAAGAAATTGATTTTTTAAAATTCTAGTGAAAAATTGTCTCAACTATATTCATTGCAAATAAACATAGAAAATGTTGAATATTAATAAAAAACCAAAGGTCAATCGATCTCAGATATGAACTTATGCAAGATAAAAGATATCAAATTTTAATGAATTCATAACTTGAATTTGAAATTCAAGACATAATTTTTTTAAAAATCTTCATATAGTTTAGAATAAAAAATCTTCATGTAGTTTAGAATAAAATCAAAATCTTCATAAAGTTTAGCATACAAAAAAATCTTCATAAAGTTTACAATAAAAAACAAAATCTTCATATAGTTTAGAATAAAAACCAAAATCATCATATAGTTTAGAATTTAAAAAATTCTTCATATAGTTTAGAATAAAAAAAACGTTCATATAGTTTAGAATAAATAATGTTAATATAGTTTAGAATTAAAAAATCTTCATAAAGTATAGATTAAAAAACAAAATTTTCATATAGCTTAGAATAAATAATCTTCATATAGTTTAGAATAAAAAAACAAAATGTTCATATAGTTTAGAATAAAATATCTTCAAATAATTTAGAATAAAAAAAACAAAATCTTCATAAAGATTACAATAAAAAAATAAATCTTCATATAGTTCAGAATAAAAAAAATCTTCATATAGGTTAGAATAAAAAATAAATCTTCATAAACTTTAGAATACAAAAATAATATTCATATTGTTTAAAATAAAAAATCTTCATAAAGTTTAGAATAAAAAATAAATCTTCATATAGTTTAGAATAAAAAACAAAACCGTCATAAACTTTAGAATAAAAAATCTTCATAAAGTTTAGAAAAAAAACATCTTCATATAATTTAGAATCAAAAACAAAATCTTCATATAGTTTAGAATAAAAAAACAAAATCTTCAGAAAGTTTAGAATACAAAAATAAAATTTCATATTGTTTAGAATAAAAAAATCTTCATAAAGTTTAGAATAAAAAAACAAAATCTTCATAAAGTTTCGAATTAAAAGATCTTCATGAAGTTTAGAATAAAAAACATCTTCATATAATTTAGAATTAAAAACATCTTCATAAAGTTTAGAATGAAAAAATAAATCTTCGTTTAGAAAAAGAACAAAACCTTCATAAAGTTTAGAATAAAAAAATCTTCATATAATTTAGAATCAAAAGCAAAATCTTCATAAAGTTTATAATAAAAAATAAATCTTCATATAGTTTAGAATAAAAAAAATCTTCATAAAGTTTAGAATTAAAAGAATAAATCTTCATATAGTTTAGAATAAAAAACAAAATCTTCATATAGTTTAGAATAAAAACAAAATCTTCATAAAGGTTTAGAATAAAACAACAAAATCTTCATAAAGTTTAGAATAAAAAATAAATCTTCATATAGTTTAGAATAAAAAACAAAATCTTCATAAAGTTTAGAAAAAAACTCTTTCATATAGTTTAGAATAAAAAAAATCTTCATAAAGTTTAGAATTAAAAAATAAATCTTCATATAGTTTAGAATAAAAAACAAAATCTTCATAAAGTTTAGAAAAAAACTCTTTCATATAGTTTAGAATAAAAAAAATCTTCATAAAGTTTAGAATTAAAAAATAAATCTTCATATAGTTTAGAATGAAAAACAAAATCTTCATAAAGTTTAGAATAAAAAAAAAATCTTCATAAATTTTAGAATTAAAAATATCTTCATAAAGTTTAGAATAAAAAAATAAATCTTCATATAGTTTAGAAAAAAAAAATATCGTCATAAATTTTAGAATAAAAAAATCTCCATATAATTTAGAATCAAAAACAAAATCTTCATAAAGACTAGAATACAAAACAAAATCTTCGTAAAGTTTAGAATAAAAAAGAAATCTCCTTAAATTTTAGAATAAAAACAGAAATCTTCATAAACTTTAGAATAAAAAAATAACCTTCATAGTTTAGTATAAAAAAAGGAAAATCTTCATAAAGTTTAGAATAAAAAAAGCAAAATCTTCATCAACTTTAGAATGAAATAAACAGAATCTTCATATAGTTTAGAATAAAAAACAAAATCTTCATAAAGTTTGAATAAAAACAAAATCTTCATATAGGTTAGGATAAAAAACAAAAACTTCATAAAGTTTAGAATAAAAAAAGAAATCTTCATAAAGTTTAGAATAAAAAACAAAATATTCATAACGTTTCGAAAAAAAATCTTCATAAACTTTAGAATAAAAAAAAAAAAATCTTCATAAACTTTAGAATAAAAAAATCTTCATAGAATTTAGAATGAAAAAAAATCTTCATAAAGTTTAAAGTAAAAACAAAATCTTCATATTGTTTAGAATAAAAAAAGCTTTTCATATAGTTTAGAATGAAAAAATCTTCATAAGCTTTAGAATAAAAAACAACATTTTCATATAGTTGAGAAAAAACAAAACAAAAGCTTCATGTAGTTTAGAATAAAAAACAAAATCTTCATAAAGGTTTAGAATAAAACAACAAAATCTTCATAAAGCTTAGAATTAAAAAAAAAACAAATACTTCATAATGTTTAGAATAAAAGACAAAATCTTCATGAAGTTTAGAATAAAAAAACAAAATCATCATATAGTTTAGAATTAAAAAACTCTTCATATAGTTTAAAATAAAAAATCTACGTATAGTTTAGAATAAAACCTCTTCATATAGTTTTGAATACAAAAGAAAAAGTTCATAAAGTTTAGAAAAAAAACAAAATCTTCATAAAGTTTAGAACAAAAAAACCTTCATATAGATTAGAATAAAAAAACAAAATCTTCATAAAGTTTACAATAAAAAAGAGACATACATATAGTTTAGAATTTTAAAAAAATCTTCGCATAATTTAGAATAAAAAAACTCTTCATATAGTTTAGAAAAAAGAAATCTACGTATAGTTTTGAATAAAAAAATCATCATATACTTTAGAATAAAAAATCTTCATAAAGTTTAGAATAAAAAACAAAATCTTCATAAAGTTAAGAATAAACAAAACAAAAACTTCATAAAGTTTAGAATAAAAAAAAATCTTCATACAGTTTACAATAAAAAATAAATCTTCATATAGTTTTGAATAAAAAACAAAATCTTTATGAATTTTAGAATAAAAAAACACTTCATATAGTTTGGAATAAAAAAATCTTTGTATACTTTAGAATAAAAAAGACTCTTCATATAGTTTTGAATTAAAAAAAAATCTTCATAAAGTTTAGAATAAAAAAGAAATCTTCATAAAGTTTAGAATAAAAAAAGAAATCTTCATAAAGTTTACAATAAAAAAGAAATCTCTTAGTCTTTGAATTGTGTACTTCTCTCTCTCTCTCTCTCTCTCTCTCCCTTAGTCTTTGAATTGTATCTCTCTCTTAGTCTTTGAATTGTATCTTTCTCTCACTCTCTTAGAATTTGAATTGTATCTCTCTCTCTTAGTCTATGAATTGTATCTCTCTCTCTCTCTCTCTCTCTCTCTCTCTCTCTCTCTCTCTCTCTCTCTCTATCACTCATAGACTTTGAATTGTATCTCTTACTTTCTCTCGTAGGCTTTGAATTGAGAATCTCACTTACTCTTTGAATTGAGTATCTCTCTTTCTCTTTCAATTGAGTATCTCTCCTCTTTGAATTGAGAATCTCACCTACTCTTTGAATTGAGTATCTCTCTTTCTCTTTGAATTGAGTATCTCTCCTTCTCTTTGAATTGAGTATTGAAATTTATAAAATCTTTCTTTTAAAACGTTTTTACAGAAAAATAGGTTTAGGTTCTGTAGCTGCCATAAGCGCTTACCACTGTTGACGGGGTTTTCCTTCCTAACCTATTATTTGATATAGTGTGAAATATCAGCTTGATTATGTAATTTTACAAATTTAAATTCTTAAAGTCCTGGGACACTCAACTGACTTAAAGTAACAAATTTATTTAAATGTGTGTCCCACTTCTCTTACTAAAAAAACAACTATTCTGATAGAAATTCTTTTTCTAAACTTCAGACAGAATTTTAAATTATTTCCTTTTCCTTCACATGGTGACCAAGTGCTTCAGTTTCTGTGAAACGTAAAAAGTTTAGAATCTTCATCCTGGACATAAGTTTTGGATAAATAAGAGAAATAATAACGGCTATGTATATTACTACAAGTTTATTGATCCAACTACATGTGCATATCAATAATTCAGTATCTTAATGATAAAATACCATATATATCTTATATATATATATATATATATATATATATATATATATATATATATATATAGAATAAACACCCATTACCAGGATTCATAATAAATAAAATAAAAATAAACAAATAAATATAAAATAAAATAAAACCCCAACAGCCACCCTTTAGTTCAAGCTAGCACCACAATAATTACATTTATAGGTTTTATTATTCTCCCACCAACATTACTAATCACTACTAACAATTTACAATAAATATTAACCACTTATATTATTATTGCCACCATCCACCTTACATTTCACACCATATCTAACATTACCATAGAATCCTGGCATAATTATTAACGTATACTACCCCCTCTCCCAGCATATTTAATACCACCATAAAAATAACCAATAAGGATTACAAACTGAAATTTCTACCAGCCACATATACACAGTCACAAATAAACAAGGAAATAGCGAGCTTTAATATAATAAACAATAATATTTTGTAAATTAAAAATTAAAATATTATAGCAATCTTCAACTACCATAATTTTACACAGAATACCTATTATCAGGATTTATACCAAAATAAATTCATACATATAACAAAATAAAATAAAATAAAATAAAACACCAACAACCAGTCTTAGGCTACCACCACTATAACTACATTCATGGTTTCATCATTCTCCCACCACCGTTACTAATCATTTCTACCAATTTACAATTTCTACCAATTTACAATAACTATTAGCTAATTATATTATCATTGCCTCCAATCCCTTGCAACATTACTATCACATCATATCATATAGACCCGTTATTAAATCAAACTACCCTCTCACCCAGTATATTAAATATTAAACATCACCATATAAATAACCAATAAGGATTACAAATTACTACCTGTTACATATACACAGTCAAAAATAAACAAATAACCAGCTTTAAATATAACAAATAAACCGCCATTTTTTTCAAAATTTAAAAATAAATATAAATAATAATAATTTTTACCTATCATACTTTCACACAAACCCCACCACACGTATATACATACATGCGAGGAAATATTATTCCGCGGAAAAATGACATGTATACATTCACGAGACATTCACGAGACATTTCCGCCACACTTCCAATCTTTAAATTTCAACATACAAATGCGTATGTATAGACACAACACCACCCGTATACATACATATGTCAAATCCGAAACTGCCCACATATGTTTATATATGTATGAGTCCCGACGGACGACCAAGTATGTATATGTGTCTGCATACATCGATGTTTGCGTTAGTACGATGAAAAAAGTTTCCCCCACCACTTCCACAATAACACCAATACACGCAATCTACATAAAACCAAATTTTTTTTAAAGATTAATCAGTTTGTCTGACGATCGCTAAAGCGTGAAACCCAGGGTCACAAGCTCACATCTATCCAACCATATATGTTAGCTCTATCTCTGATATTGAGCGCTTTCTAATAAGTACCGCGCATATAATATATAAATAATTATACATATATATATATTTATTTATATTTATATACACACACTTTTCACATATATATATATATCATATCAAATAGGTCTTTTTAATATAAAAATATTAAAAAGTCAAATCCATGAAGAGAGCTCAATGTATAAATTTATATAGAGAGCAATATAAATATTAGGTTGGTGCAAAAATAATGACGTAATAATGTCGTTTTTTGACGTTATGTCAAAAAACGGCATTATTACGTCATTATTTTTGCACCAACCTAATAATAGAAAGGAAAAAAATTAAAACATCATATAAATCGGTTATGAATTTATTTCAGCAGGTATTTAATAAAATGTACTCGGTTTGATGAGGCAGGTATATATATATATATATATATATATATATATATATATATAATTATTTATTTAAAAATATGATTCCAACACGCTACATACCAGTTCTTTCCTATTTTCTATATATTTTCACACACACACACACACACATATATATATATATATATATATATATATATATATATATATATATATATATATATATATAATACACCCCTATACGTCAATGTCCACTCTAACCACTCGAAATCTGTAATAGATTACATCCACAAAACTGTTAATACGAAAATGAATAGGTTATCTTCTAGCCGAAAAATCTTTAACGAAAATGAATTTATATACAAACAAGCTCTCAAAAATATTGGTTTTTGACAGGAATTAAACTATAACAAAGAACTAGAAAATCATAGTAATAATAGATCTAAAAACAGAAAGAGGAAAGTAATATGGTTTAACCCACTGTATTGCAGGCTTTCCAACATTGATATAGGAAGTTTCTTTCTAAGGTTAATACACAAACACTTTCATAATAAACATCAACTACATAAAATTTTCAATAGAAAGACACTGAAAATTAGTTATTCATGTGTAAGTAATATGGAGAAAATTATATCTTCCCACAATTGTAAAATACTTAAGAACTACCATAGTAGTGAAACTCAATCTAGTAGTCCCACCTGCAATTGTAGGAGTAGAGCCAATTGTCCAATCGTGGGAAAATGTATGTATGAGAATGTAATATATGAAGCAACAATCTTCCCTGGAGAAAATATCAACCAGAAAAAAAGATACATAGGTATATCCTCTGGTAATTGGAAGCAGCGTCTATACAATCATAGACACTCTTTTAAATATCGAGACCTTAAAAATCAAACTTCCATATCTAAACATTACTGGAATCTGGTGGATAAGGGACTGACCACGCATTTTGAATGGAGATTCACATCAAGAGCTAGAACCGCTAATAACTTCCGCGATCGGTGTGATCTATGCATTGCGAGAAAAAAATTATTATTAAAGATAAAAATCAAAATGAGCTGCTAAATCTTCGTAGTGAGATCATTTCCAAATGTAGACATAAAAACGCTTTAAACATAAACATGGTTTTATAACGTGTTGTTATATATAGATAATCATAAGAGTCATTCCATTTAAATATCATGTCCGATGTTAGATCGAACTGTTATATATAACAGTTCGATCTTCGATCACTAACATCGGACATGATATTTAAATGGAATGACTCTTATGATTATCTATATATATATATATATATATATATCATTGTCTGTGTTGATGTGGTACTCTATATATTTTTGATCATTTAAATTGTGTTAACAAACTTTATTCATGTGTTGGTATATGTGTATGTGGGTATATAGGTATAAAGTTATCTTAAATAACTGATACACAAAATCTGATAGTTTTCTGATATTTTTATATACCTACGTATATATGTAAACTTAAGAGATAAATACGCGTTAACCACTCCGTGGTTTTTTAATATTGTTAACGTTTTCTTCCTCAGTGATCTTTTAAGTACAAATTAGTTTAGTTCTACCCATTTATTTTTATGTGTTAAATGTATATATGTATGGATGTGTGTTTTTTTACCTTTTAATTTATATATATGTGTGTATGTTTATCGATGTGTGTATATATATATATATATATATATATATATATAAATAAATATAAAGAACAGTAAGATATATAATCCAGTGTTCGTATAGATATTTTTATTTTTACAAAATACTGCTCAATGTAAATTTGCATATATATATATATGTGTGTATATGTATGTATATATACGTATGTATATGTATATATATATATATATATATATGTGTGTGTGTGTGTGAGTGTATGTATTTGTATAGTTCGATACGTTGTATATTTGTTTAGATGAGTGTGTGTATGGATATGTATGGATGTGTGTAAAGTTTTATTGATATATGTTTATGTGCACATATGTGTATGTCTATGTGTATATGTGTGTATGTGTATATGTATGTATATGGATATATATATGTGTGTGTGTGTATGTGTGCCAGCACGTATATGTATGTATGTGCGAGTAAATATAGATATGTTGTTGTGTATGTGTGTATCTACGTTTGTGTTTTTGGGCATATAAATAGTAGGTCCTTACTAGATTAAATATTCCTTAATTTTTATATGTTTGTATTAAATTTGTAACCTGTCGTTGATATTACTTCTTTGTCAAATTTTCTTGATTACACATCGGTTCTCTTATAAATGCCCTTCGTTTTTAGTTCCCCATCTTTCACTTTTTTTTCTTTTCCCTCTCTCTCATCTTCTGGATTTTAAGTTTAGATCATTTCGTGTTTTATTGTGTGTAATGCCATCACAAATGTATACACACCTTTCCGGTGTCCGTTTTTTGTTTTTTTTTTAATTTAGGTCAGCGATTCTGTAGCGAATTATGCATCGAAAAATAATTCATATTTTACTGAAAATTCTCCACTGCCTTAGCTGTGTATTGAATTCACACTCTTTGGGACCTGTCACTGGATCTAACTAACGCCTTTATCAACTGTACTAAGGCAGTGGATAACTTTCAGAGGGAAATTAACAGGAGAAAACTGATAACTGACATCCATTAAAACATGGAACGTGGAACTAGAACAGTCTACCCAGTGAGCGAAATAAAGGGTTCAGTTCGACATTCCAAAAATTTGGACCTCATAGGGATAGCTGCAGGAGTCGCTCAATATGTGGAAAATGTGGCCAAAGAGATTCAGACCATGCTGAAGAATAATGCCATGATGAAATAAGCTGTTCTAACTGCTAAGAAAGGTATCCAGGATACTCAAGAACATACGATGTTATGGAAGAAGGAAAGGGAAATTGTCGAGGTAAAATATAAAAAATCATCTCATTTTCAAAAGGAATCGATAAAAGGTTATATGAATGGTCCTTCCTACACAAAAATAAAACTACAAATAATGCGGGTCAGCCTGTCAGCCTGTCAGAGCCCTCATTGAAAGGTTCGTACACTTGGGATCAAATGATTGGACCAAATTTTAAACTTACCTGAAGAGTCTATATTCAAAGGAAATGGTGTAGGCTGAACGGCAAAATAAGGACGATGAAAAATTGAATTAATAAAGAAAAATCTAATAACAAAACGACAGCTCAATCACTCGAACCAAAAATACCAAATCTTCTACTAAACAAGGGTCAGAGCTATCTCCTATCCGCCCACCAAAACCCAGGAAAGACAAACCGAAAAGCTTATCGTCAAAAAGAACAGAATCAGCCAAACGAAAGCCGGAAATCCACAACGACCAAATTCCTACGCAAAACCAAATTGACGAACTAGAAAAGATGGAGGTGGAAAGCCAGAACCCTCAAATGTCTAAAACCTCCAAAATGAAAACCTAGGAAAAAAGAAATCAAAACCACATAAGCTAAAGGCTGGAAACGTTTAAACAGCCATGCATATGATAATCCAATGGAACTGCCGTGGAATAAAAGCAAATGTAAATGAACTGCTTCTGTTAATAACAGACCTGTCACCAGCAATTGTTTGCTTTCAGGAAACATTCCTTAAGCAAGGTGACAAAATGAATATAAAAGAATACCAGCAATTCAACCCTCTACACATGACACTGGACACTTCATGCATCTGGTGGTACCATCTATCATAGTTAGGAATAACGTACCCCAAAGTAAAATAAATTTGACAACTACTTTACAGGCGACTACTTTTAAAGTGACCCTTCATAGGCCAATAAAAATGTGCATGGTATATATCCCAACAAATGAACGAGTATATAAAGCCGAAATTCATGGAATTATAAGGCAACTCTCTTCCCCTTTTATGATACTAGCGGACTTTAACTGTCACAGCACCATATGGAGCTGTAAAGAGTCAAACGAAAAGAAAAGGACTTTATAAACAATTATAAATGATTTATGCATTTATAACGATAAAACTCCGACTTACATAAATCGATTTACTGGCAACTACTCTGCAATAGATTTATCTATATGTCATCCATCAATTTATATGGATTTCTCTTGGAAGATTCTGGTGGACACGTGCGATAGTGATCACTTGCTAATTGTTCTGTAAAATTCAGAACATAATGATAAAAATCCTCTTCGATGATAATTAGCCGAAATGGGACGAATTTACAAAACAAGTTCTGATAAATTAGTTCAAGGTAAATGTATCAAGGATTTACAAGAGTTTACGGAAATTCTTATATCTATAGCAAAGGAATACATTCCAAAAAGTTCAGTACAAAAAAAAGGAAATATACCTTGGTTCAATGATGAGAGTAAGGAAGCTACCAGGCTCAGAAGAAGAGCTTTGATAGATTTCAACAAAAAAGGCTTCAGCCTCTAATTTATAAAGAATTGAAGCAACTTCGAGCAAAAGCACGGAAATTAATTAAGGAAAATATGAAAAGGGAAATTTATTTACTTAAAAAAAAGTTTGAACAAGCTATAAACAATTTTTTTCTATCCTCTGCCAGCCGCAATGATGTAGAAAGCATTACCTCGAACATCGCCAGTGAGACACGCTGCAAGAGCCATTCCGTTTCACGAGGCTCGTCCCTTAATCGAGACGTAATCGCGCCAATCCTCCGAAGGAACGCCATCAAACGAGGGCCAATAACCCCAGAAGTTTCCATTGCCACAGGAGTAAAAAAAAATCTATCAGCAAGAGAAGAATATTTAATTATTTTTTTATCTCTGCGTCCCGGGCGACGGACCACGGCTCAACCGCGGACCTGATCAAATTACCGGCCGAAAATGTATCCGCACAGGTCGCATCCCAAATCAACGACTTCCCCATTTTAAAAGGGAAAATGGTAATGCCATTCGGCCATTTTCCATAACCTCGATGGTCGAGGCCTACCGGTTCGATTTGGGAAGGGAACCCAGCAGCATCCAAACCTCTTCTGATGATGTCGTTTATTGCTGCAGGCTGTGGAATTCGGCCGGCACTACGACGACAGGAGAAAGAATGCAAACCAAACTCATCGATGGAAACTCCACATCTGCATCTGTGACGCTCACATAATTTGAGTCCAAGACGGATCGCGACTCCGACCCGAATGCGTTCAACATCTAGAAGGGTACCGGTAGATGAAGAGGGCATTCCGCTGAGCCAGGCGCCACTACTCGGTTGTGAAGCAGATAGTAGACAGGTGAGGCGATGCTGGTCCAGAAAGAGCCTCAAATTAGTAAAATTGGCCTTGCATTTTATTTTATCTCAGCTTTGAAGCTCAACTAAAAAGCGGAAAAACAAAAATTTAAATTTAAATCAAGCTATTCTCCACAAACTTTTCTATATGGAAGAAAAGAACACCATTCTCTGCTGGATCCCCAGCCACATTGGAATCAAAGGAGGAAACAAAGCGGACACAGCAGCCAAATCCTCACTAAAAATGAACATAGACAAAAACATAAAACTACCATACACAGATTTGAAACCTGAAATATACAAACTCATCAAGGAGAAATGACAGAAAATATTGGAAAACCAAACCAAAAATAAATTCCATCAAATAAAACCTACAATAAAACAATGGAAAAGGGACTCAGATGATAGCCGAAGAAAACAAGTTCTTATGACCAGACTATGCATAGGACATTCACACTTGACTCACTGTTACATCCTGAGTAGAATGGATCTTCCAAAATGCTCCTGCGGAAGCAGACTCACGGTGGAGCACTTCATGTTGAAGTGCAGAACCATCTCCAAAATAAGACGAAAATATTATAACCATAAGAGCCTCAAAAGAGTTTTTGAAGAGACAGACACCAGTAAGATATACAATTTCCTTTCAAAAATCGGTATCCATAATAAAATTTAAAAAAAAAAATCCTTTTTATAACTTAACATCAATGCCACGATTAAGCTCTGCTAAAAGAGCCTCTAAGGCCGGAATATCAGAATATCTATATGTCGAAGAGTGATTATCAAGTTATCTGATTGTCAAGGTGTAAATATCAACATATATATTTTTATATCAAAGTATGAATGACAAGCTATCTATCTAGTTATCAAGGCCCGGATTTCTATTATTGGCATTAAATAACCCAACGCGATTGATATACCGTAAAACACAAACAAACATAAATCAAGCTTTAAAGAAAGCTCACAATACGGCTGTGGAACCAGATGATATACACTAACAATTCATAAAACAGTTGCCTAAGAAATCCTTACAATTGTTAGTAAATTTGTATAATAACATATGAACAAGTGGCAACTTCGCAAATAAGTGGAGTCAGTCATTCATCATCCCTATTCCAAAACCTAAAAAGAATGACACAGATCCTGAAAGCTACCTCCCGATAGCACTAATGAGCTGCCTATGTAAAACTATGGAGATAATGGTCAACAATAGATTGACTGAGTACCTGCAAACAAACGACCTAATTAGTGACTACCAATGTGCATTTAGGAAAAGAAAAACTAGCAAGGATCACTTAGTATGTCTAGAAACCTTTGTAAAGGAAGCCTTCACTAAGAAAGAACATCTCATGGCAGTATTTTTGACTTAGGAAAGGTGTTCGATACAACATGGAAATTTGGTATCTTGAAAGATCTACATGAACTTGCGTCTAAAAGGAAAGCTAATTCAATTCATAGGGGAATTCCTGAAAGACCCACAGGTTTCAAGTCCGTGTAGGAAGTACTTTATCGGAACTGCAAGATCAGAAAAGGGGTTCCACAAGGAAACATTCTTTCGGTGATGCTATTTTGCATAAAAATTACCTCAGTAGTTAAAGCCATAAGCCGAAGAGTGAAATGCTTTCTATTTGCCGATGATTTTCTAATGATGTCGACATATGAATACAATTCAAAGACAACTCAATATCTCAATAAAATACGTAAATAGGCCACTGAAAATAGATTCACATTGTCTAGACATTATCATACTTATTATAAAACCCAGGTTGTGTGTGTGTCTGTACGTTTATATATTGGATGGGATTCCCTACATTTTTCAACCGATTTCAACAAAACTTCACAGGACTACGTAAAATTACCTTGCGGTGGTTCTGACAGCGCCAAAAATTGGAAAAACACAATTGTTTTTGCCCGAAATCAATTTCAAAACACGATTAAGAGGCATCGCGAGTATGAAAGGGGGACAACTCATATCGAGTTATACTTATTATAAAACCCAGGTTGTGTGTGTGTGTGTGTGTGTGTGTGTTCGTTTATATATGGGATCGGATTTCCTACATTTTTCAACCGATTTCAACAAAACTTCACTTTTTTGGCAGGTAGTGTTTCTTATTGTCTTGCATACTTTTTTCTTTATTTTTACATTCAGAATGCTTTAAAAATTCCATTTACAAGACAATTGTTTATAATAAAATTCTATTCAATCGATAGACTCATAACGATTCAAAACAATGTTTTTGTTTGAGTTTGGGTTTGACCAATTCGTAAAAAAAAAACTAATTAAGACATGCGTGTCCGTCAACCTTAAACAATAATCTTTGTCAATTTTATTTTTCAGTCTTTATGATGGTTGATACTTGATCTATCTCTTACTGTTACATCCCCGGGCAACGCCGGGCTCTACTGCTAGTCATTGATAAAAAAAAATTAACGTTCATTCCCCCATCTAAAATATTTGAAAACAAAATTTTGCAAAGCCCTACATTTTTGTGTGTAGTGGTCATACTGAATGGGGAGAAGATCAACTAAAATTGATCTAATTATACAGATCACTACTTCGCTCAAAACTGACTTACACTAGTTACATACATGGGGCGGCCAGAAAGTTCTACCTAAAAATACTCAGTGCAGCCTATCATCAATGCCCCAGATTAGTACTCAGGGCTTTTAGAACATCCCCAGTGGAGAACTTATACACAGAAGCTAATGAAACACCTCCACATTTACAGTGCACTAAACTGACACTACAGTACTATGTAAAAATAAAATCATGCGCAACTAACCCAGCGTACAACAGTGCCTTTGAAGCAAATTACTGCGATCTATTTCGACAAAAAGATAATGCTATTAACTCTACAGACTCAGGATGAAATCCATTGCTGAAGAGTTAGGATCACACTCAAATATACAAGAAACGACTTCAGTATTCTACCATAGACTATCAAGCAAACCAAAGTTCTGCTAGAATTACATAATCTCCCAAAACAAAAATGCACTCACCCACATTCAAAGGATCAGTTTCAGGACATATTGACAAATTTTCCTAACCATACACCTATCTATACAGATGGGTCAAAATGAGAGGACGGGATAGCAGCAGTGAGCAAAAATATTACCAAAAAACAGGCACCTCCCAAAGGGAAGCTCTATTTTCACCGCAGAGGCTTATGCAGTCGAGCTAGCTGTCAACATTATCTCAGAGAGAAAACAAAAAAAAATCTAATTTTATCGGAATCACTATCCGTGCTATTGACTTTGAAGGTAGAAAAATCCAGTAAGCTATATATGAAAATATTATTCAAAATGAGCAATTGTACTGCAACGATAACCCACACAATAAACTCTTCGTAATTCAGCCCAAACTAGAAGAATAGAAGTCAGTTCCCAGAAAATTTCGTAAGGAAGAAGTGGCTCTAGCCAGCTTACGCATTGGCCATACGAGAATAACCCACTCATACTTACTAAACAAAGATCAACCATTATGCCACGCATGTAAAACAGCATATACTATTAAACATTTATTAACCGAATACTCAGATCTTGCGCTCTCAAGAGAAAAATATTATAAACAATATGTATGAATTGTTCAAAAAGTAAAAGTTGATGATATAAAATCATTTCTCAAAACAGTAGAACTCTATCTAAAATCATAAACCAAATGAGAATGTCAAGATCAATTTCTCTATAAACCTTGTATCTGAAAAGAATACATCAATGAAAGCAGACTCTCGACAACAATCCTCTTTACAAATGTATATCAATGAAACCGAATCTATAAACAGTTTCCTTACAAAGAATGTATATTCTATTCATAGGAATCTATTATAAAAATTAAATAACCCAGTGAGGCTGATATGCCGTAAAAGAAAACAAACCAAACCTAGATTACCGTCAAGGTCTCATCATTTTAGAGTTGAATTGGCTAGGTATAACCGTAAGTTCTTTGCTAATAGTTTCTTCTACCGCACTTTTCGCCTGTGGGACACTTTTGCGACTTCTTGATTTTCAGCCAACCTTGAACGTCAAAAATGTAAATGCAATGCCTATCGTTATCTAATATCTTCTTGATTACTCTTCTATTGTTCTCATTCCTTAATAATGATTTTATTTTTATTTTTATTTCACATTCAGCAGTAACTTGCTTAGGGTTACATGATTAAATTATATATATATATATATATATATATATATATATATATATATAGTGGTACTCGCTTGGAACAACTTTAGCTATTTCGGATTGTAGTAGAACAAACCAGTACCCAAGGAAAATGAAGAATAACAAAAAGAAGGAACCACACACACACACACACACACACATATATATATATATATATATATATATATATATATATATATATATATATATTGTATGTGTGCAAATATATAGAAAAATAGGAAAGAACTCGTTAGGTAAATAATTCGGAGTTCTTTAGTAATTTTGTTTTTATTTTTAAAAAACAGTACAAAAGTAGAACCTAAATTATAATTGTTTTTTAAAAATATGATTTCTTCGCTACATAAGAGTTCTCATGTTTCAAAAACAAGAGCCCAAAACTTCAATGTAATTATTAGAATTAAATTGAAATAAAATATCAAGCTCAGTTTCATCTTCAAGCGAAATCTTTGGAACCAAAATTTCGCTTGAAGATGAAAGAGAGCTTGATACTTTAATTTGATGAAACAGTAACAAACAATTAAAAGCAAACAATTAAAAGCATTGAACTACTCAACCAGAGATTTACCAGGTTGTTCAACCGGAAAGAAATATAAAAACATCCTGACAATATAGATCCAGATTCAATCAAGCAAAATGAGATGAAATAAAAATTCAATGAAGAATATTTAAAGACAGGTAAAATGTCATTTTCATAAGAAAATATTTTAAAGAATAAATTGTTGAGCAATTTCTGTTTTGACTCATTCGCGATTCTTTTTAAACTGAACAAGAGAATGAATGAGAGAGTTCTATTAGAAGAAAAAATATTGGTAAAATGAGCCCCAAGAGAAGGTGTTCATAGATTGTCTATTTAACAGAAAAAGATGATTTGTCAATATTGGAGATTCTGTTGTTTTTACTATCAAAGAAAATTATGCAATTCTCAAAGACTAATTGCAGGAGGAAAACAATTTTATAGAGAATTCAGGAGACAAACCGAATAAATTGAAGATGAGACGATTTGATGGTGAAGAGGACATCTGAATAAAGCAATGAATCTGTATTAATGATGACACAGAAAAAAAACGCTATAAATAAATTATATAGAATCAAAGGCAGACAAGACATATCAAAATAGTAAATGTTAATTATAAGATAACCGAATGTTGAATCAGATAAAAAGACATAGAAGGAAATGACTGGATGAGGAGGAGTAATTCGCTGTCAACCCTAGTAACAATTGAAGTTTAATTCACAAGCCAATCGTACATTGACAAACTAGAATTTCTCTTAGAGAATCAAAATATTTTCTGATGAGATTCATAACGATCGCCCAATCCATAGGCAAAAGTGCAAAATTCGACATGAAACCGGCAATATGACTTAATAGAAAGTAGCTTTCGATGTTTCTGCAAAGCACAAAATTGAAAGAAAGAAAAAAGTTTGAACAGATATTTAGACATGCCTACCTAGAAACCTGGAAGAAAAAAAATTGCAGTTTTCATTGTTAGAGCAATCAGTAAATTGGATATTTGTCGAAGGTCTATACATTTCTAAATAGCATCATTAATAAAAACAGCTGGATCCCTGAGGAGTGTTAGAATATTAAAATTTTCTGTCATTTGATCTCCAGTAAATTAACATATTTTACTGTTAGTGTAAACACTCAAATAAAGCGTTGTTGTACCGCGTGAACTTGACACTTATACTCATCATTATGGCACGCTTGAAACTGCCCCGCGCTACATTGAAAGAAGTCGATATTCACGACAGAATCGAAATCATCTATGCAAGAGTATTACTGAAACCGGGGACAGTGATGCGGTATTTTTTAATCATTTCACCCGAAGCAAGGCGTGTTACAGGGGGTGAAGGTGAGAGGAAAGACTGAGTATAGTGGGATTGAGGAAAGGACAAAAGATGAATGGGTTAAAAAAGATTGAAGATTGCGATTGACATTGCATCTAAATTTTTGAAGATTGTAGATATCAGGGAAGCAAGGAAGCGGAGGAGAGTTCCATAGACGGGAAGTGCGAGAAACGAAATTGTTGGAGTAGATGTGGCGGTTGCATTTAGCTATTTCAACAATAAATGGATGGGATCTAGATGTGAATCTAGTAGCAAGCTTAAATTCATGTAGTCGGGGCACCAGGGAAAAAAGCTTGTCAGAGCAGTTGCTATGAAAATATTTGTAGAAAAGACAGAGGGAAGCCACACTACGTCGGTGGGAAAGTGACTGAAGTCGAGATACTTGGTCAGGATCGATTACAGTACAGATCCTTTTTGGCTTTTTTCAAAAATCTCTAAATGTACAGCAGGAGCACCAGACCAGATATAGTAACCGTATTTAATATACGGACAAATGGTAGACTTGTAAATGTGCAAGATAGACTATGGCGAGAAAAAGTTTATGCCACGACACATTGACCTAACCTTCCTTGCAGTAGATGTAGCTATTGATTCTATGTAGTCGCTACACTTCAAGTCAGTTTTGAAAACGTGAGGCCAAAAAGGCTCAGTGTGTGCCTCTCCGGGAGTCTAGTGTCAGCCATGGTGATAGCAGGCAGAAAAGTTTCTCTATGGTGATATTGAGAAAACTTGTAACTTATTAAAAGCTATGAAATACGACTGGTGTAGAAACTTAAGGATTACTATATAAAAGTAACATATCTAATTTATGAACAAAAACATTTATTTGAGAAAAAAACACCTTCCTGTTTTACTGTTGTGGTTAGTTTACATCATATGGAACTTAAATAAAAAAAACAGAAAAAATCTTGCAAAATTAGTGGAAATAAGACTGAAATATAAAGGTGACAACTGTGTTTATCGTCTGCCACGTATCGGAGATTTTCATGCGATAAAACCCTGGCAAAGGCTTTTAAAACAATAGAAATCTTTGAAGGTTTTTTGAGAAAGAAGAAAATAAAACTCAATAATCAAATTAGATGTGTATTTGTTAACCTTCATCCTCAGTACAGAATTTCACTTTCTTACAAATTTATTCAATGTTCATAATTGTATTTAGTATTACATTTCCGAAATGAGTCAATATTCTTGTTTTGCTTCGAACTGTTGACACAACGTTTCGACCAAATACCCTCTGGTCATCATCAGGTTTCCGTTGATTAGTTGATATGGAATATCTCTCGAATATTCTTACATTTTGTCCCTGTGGCATCAGTTATAACCAAATGTTACTAATATATAAACCTCCAAAAAACACACCAATAATGTTATTTGGGACATAGTCTGTTACTGTCACTTAGTGATCATGCGTTCAATCTTTGATTCTGGTAGTAATGAACCAATTCAGCAGGAACGAACAATAAATGGTATCACAGGTAGAAAATATCTCAATAATCAACAGATATCCCATATCAACCAATCAATGGACACATGATGATGACAAAATGTTCTTTGTCGAAACGTTGTGTCTATAACAACATCTATATCAACCAATATTAATAATCGAAATAACAGAAGAATATTGATAATTGTAATTTGAGGAAATAATTTTCATTGCGATCTTTCAGTTATCATTTAATAAAGTTTATTTTTAATCATTTCCAATATCAGTTCTGGACTTCTAAAAGAAATGTCATGTATAAGTTACGTTCGGTTCATCGGTCATTAAATTTTTATTCCGTAAACCTTTTAGTAATCAACTTTTTTTTACTCCTATCATTTCTATAATTCCTAAAGTTTTAAGCCCCATCCTGTGTAATTATGGAATCACTCTTGAACAAAATATAATTCTTTGAACCATTCTTAAAAGAATCCAATCCAGTGAACCATTCTTATAATGATATAATTTATTGAAATATTCTTGCACTACGGCCTAAAATGTGTCTATATTTTGAAATGATCAACTAAAATGGTTTACATAGATTTGACTGGGACGTTGTTTTCAATGTTTGATGATAGTGGCTTGCATTTAGCTTAGTTTGACACAAGGAAAAGCTTTTGGGGTATTGTATTCAATCTCAATTTCAAGAGACAACTATTTTGCGAGGCAATTTTTTTAAAACCACGCGCACCAACACAGCTTTTTGCTTTGTAAGGTTTATTAAGAATAGGGAGATTATTTTATGCCAGAGTTTTTCCAAGGGTCTTGAAAATCGGCATTCACAATCTTAGCTTTTTCAATTGGATTCACACATCGATGGCGACTAGCATCAGTGGGGAAAGAAACAATTCTCCCAGTCACGTGACCAGTCTGTTCCCGCTCTTTATACTCGTGATAGCAATGATAATTTATGATTGTGCAGAATATTAATCAACTCTCTGAAAATTATAACGATATTTAATAATGGTCCTACCGTTGCTGCTGCTTCTGCTTCTGCAGAGAACGACAACGACGATCATCATCATCATCATCATTATGAGGAGGATGATGATCATAATCATAAGTAATTCATTTTTAATAAATTCTAGATATTTATTTTCTGCCAACTTTTTCTCAAAGTGAACAACATTTCAATGTGGCATTTTACTAAGTGTAAATACAGAGCAATCTTTTCGAACGTTTCATATGTCGAACAAATCGCATTTCAAACAGAACATTCGAGAGGAAACCGCCTCGGTTATCGAACAAAATTTCGGTTCTCGAACAACATTGCCGAATCGATTTAAAACGAACGGAATAATTTCTGAGTCGACATTATATACATTTTTCTGCTGTATTGTGCTTTTCTTTTCCAACTTTATTGTACTGTGACTTTTTTTTCTCTGCATTGATTCTTATTGAAAAAATTGTTTCGGTTTAAGAATATTTCGGGTTACGAACGGCCGTCAGAAACTAACTAAGTTGTGAACCGACGCTCCATGTCGTCAGACTTTAATCAGACAACCGAAAAAATGGGCAAAAAATTATTCTTTTAAAAAAGACATTTGATTGAATGTCTTCAACAAATAATATTCCTTTCTAATTCTATCTGAAACACTTGAAATGTCACCCGCTCGATTCTTGATCCAACGTCATCACATTCCTACAGAAGACGTAGTGAGCTGATTTAATTAAATTTATAATGTTAATTAATTATAATGATCAACTTTAATAATTGACAAGAAAAAAACTATTATCTTCAGTTATAAAATTCTAATTATTATTCTTGATCATGATTACAATGAGTTTCAAAAAGTAAATTTGAATTCTTAGATATCATCGGCCATTCACTTGAAGATAGAAAAATCACAAAAATTCCCTTGAGCTTCAATCTGATGCATATTTCCATCCAGCAGTTTTGTTATAATCAAAATGGAATCCAAAATTATATCGGCTAGTCTCATAAGGGAAGTTACGCGTGTTTCAATAGAATGGACTTAATTATTCTGAAATAATTATGTTAATAAACATGAATCAATTGAATAATGATCTGAAATTATTTCACTTTTCATATTTAAATTCAATCAGAAAATCACTGTCATACAACATTTGATTAATAATAATAATAATAATAATAATAATAATAATAATAATAATAATAATTGACTTTGCCCCATAGAGACTAACACACAGTGCATATCTTTTCATGAGATAAGGAGTAAGTTTCATTTGGATAGCTTCTTTCCAGTAACTGTTACTTCATTTACATTGTTCGGGCTATTGTCCTCATCTTTGTCGCCATATTTATTACAACGTTTTGGCCGTTGTACGCTTCGGCCTTCTTCAGGTGGTTGGAATGTCGAACTGAACCCTTCATTTTTCTCACTTGGGTAGACTGTTCTAGTTCCATGTGCCATGTTTAATGAGTGTTTTTGTAATAAATATGGCGACAAAGATGAGGACAATAGTCCGAATAATGTAAATAATGTACATAATACTTCATCTCAGAAATATAGACAGAAACTGTTACTTTGTGGAAGAGATTTCCAAGAGGATGCATACCTGACAACAATCCTAACCTCTTCAGTGTTAGGGTTATCTATCCTACATACCCTCATAATCTAGAATTCCTACGTCTATAAAGAGTCGGGTATGATGATAAACTAATTCCGATAGCAAGGCCTTTGATCAGGGGAATGGAAATTTTGAGGAACGTGGAACCATCTTTTAATTGTTGTACCAGGGTCGTAGCACCTGTTAGGGTCCCAGATATCGGAAAATAGTAAACCCAGCAAACAAAACACTATGAAAGTATAAAAATAAATTTTTGTAGTAAAAATCCTTCTAGCTTGACAACAACAACAACATTCTTGACACTCGCCAATCATGTTTCCATATGAGTGGAAATATAATTACCGAGTGTCAAAAAAGTTGTTAAGCTAGAAGGACAAGCCAAAGAAGCAACATCAAACCTGGAGCTGTCTAATCCACCTTTTTCCAACCTCGACAGAATTCAAAAACCTTTACGCGGACTTGTAGGCGATGAATCGGTTTCTGTCCCACAATCAGTTTCCGACAGACGCAACGTCGCAAGCCTGTTGATACTCGCTATTTTCCATGGCAGATGTTCATACTAGAGCTTTTTATTCCATAACTTAATACGTTCAGCCTGCTACAGCTAAAATCCGCCATGATATGTACACAGTAACGGACTACTCTCCTCTCCCTTCATAATTTACTGAGATAAGGAGCAAGTTCCATTTGGACAGCCTCTTTCCAATAACTGTTACTTTATGGAAGAGATTACCAAGAGGATGCCTACCCGACCACAACAATCGTAACCTTTTCAATATTAGGCTTAACTGTTATCTATCTTGCATATCCTCATAATCTAGAATTCCTATGTCTATAAAAAAGAGTCGGGTATGATGATAAACTACTTCCCATAGCAAGGCCTTTGATCGGAGGACTGGAGGTTTTGAGGGAGAGTGAAACCACCTTTTAATTGCTGTTGTTCCCAGGTCCAACCTGAACTAGGGTTGTAGCACCTGTTCGGGTCCCAGATATCAGCAAATAATGAACCCCGCAAACGAAATACTATGAAAGGACCAACAATAGATTTTATAGTAAAATGACAAACATTTTATCTGTATTTCAAGGCATGCATTTGTGTTCAAGTTACTTATCGGCATTAAATAACCCATAGATGCGTTGATATGCCGTTAAACAAATCAACCAAACAACGAGAACTCTTTCATAATACTAATCCATATAATATCCGACAATCTCTTAAAGAAATCAAACTGTATTCCAAAATATAACTTCAATAAAACATCATAAAACACACGTATACCGCCTCTAGTAATTATGTCCACACAAACATGTATATGTGCAAAATCTGAGTAACATATACCATGTATTCAATTGTGAAAGCAGAATAACATATAAATTTATTGCTTCAAAGCTCTCAAGAGAATTAAATTTTGGCATTGGATAACCCATAAGGATGTTGATATGCCATTAAACAAACAAATCAATCAATCATAATAAAAAATTCAGTAACGCTCTACCTTGACTGGATCTTGAGCTTTTGAATTGGGTGAATAAAGATGAACAAAGTTTAAAATCCTTACAACGAATCTCAATCGAAGACCTTTTGAGCAGAATGGGTTTGTTATTTTGAACGTCACCCCCCCTCTTCAAGATCATTAGTTTTCTGGTCCGTTGATTTGGCTGTGATGCGTGCATCTCGTATACAGACGTTATTATAGTATTTGTATATTTGTACTGCAGCAACACCTTGTTGGCATGCTGCTCTCTTGCTCAATAATAATAAAAGATAATAATGTGGAAACTTCAATTGCTGCCCAAACAATGACTCGTAACAACCAATGAAATTGAATTGTCAAATGACAAAACAGTCAGGACATTAATCACCAAAGGCATTTACAACATTTTTTAATACTCGATAATGACTCAAAGAAGCATAAGAAATTAACACAAAAATAAGAACGGAATATCTTATCAGTATAAGAAATTGTTAAAAATAAGCAATTTTATAAAAGATATTTACATGCACGTAGTATCAGTAGTGAATTACTCAGTGCCCTTCCTAGACTGGACAAGATTAAAAATTACAAATCTTTTGCACATATTTCAAAGGGTAATTAGGCAAACCCAGATAAATTGCAAATGATACCTCTGTGACAAACTATAAACCAACTTTATAATTGGACGTAGCTCAAATGAATTAAAAAGTAGACGCGATAGAGTAGGAAATGCCATACAGAAAGAACTGCGCAAAATGTGATCGACAATCGAAAAAGTCTATCAGCACAATTCACAGAGAATTTAAGAAAATATATCAATATGCTCTGTGACTGTGTTGTAAACGAGCGAGAAATCCTCATTTGAATTTCGTTAACAAGGGAAAAATGGCGATCAGTATTCGAATCTAGGCGAGAAACAAACAATTAAAATATTTTGAAAATTGATTCTGAAGGCTGGCAAACACTTTTTACTTTAAACATTGGTCTAATTTTCGCCTTAATGTAAGCTTAAATATCAAAAGAGCCAGTACTGCTATTCAAGCAATAATGATTCAATCTGACTTTTTCGTTTATTCTATTATTTTTGTATATTGCTGCTGGACTCAAACAAGGTGACGAACACAAATATAAAAATATATAAAAAGTTCGAGTTGCGGCAATTGGGTAGAGTGAGGGAGAATCACGGAGGTTAGGAATGTGCACACAGGAATTGACGGAGACAAAATCTTCGGTGAAACTCTACCGAGCCTCTCTCTCTCTCTCTCTCTCTCTCTCCAAGAAGTTGACCGTTTTTATAACATTTAGACACCCACGTAACTTTACGTGGCTTCGCCTTCTTCCGGTATGTCGACTATGCAACTTCTTGTCGACATGCTTCTTCCGGCCATGTGCCTATGCGACTTCGTGTGGCCACGCCTCTTCCGGCATGCGCCTAGGCAAGCACGCGTTTCCATCCGCTCAGGACACCTTTGCACCCTGTTTATTCAAAACTCAAGATACCTGTGCATCCTGTTTATTTTAGCCATTTCCTGTTTATGCTATCACTCATTCTGATTTCTGATGCAGCGAAAGTGAGGTCAAAGGTCTTCCTCAACACCTTATCGAACATTATTTTATCCTTTCACGTCTTGTGTTATTGATTTATTTTTTGTTTCTTGACATCTTTTCATTTATTTTTTCATTCATCTTTAGTTATTTAATTTGTCTATTTTTGTGATTCTTTGTGTTTTTTTGCTTTTTGTCTCATGTTTTCTATTTATGTTTCAATATGGCCTTGTTTTATGCAGCATTTGAAAGATGGCTTCCTCAACCGACTCTGAAGCAAGAAACGATTGGTTTTACTATTTTCCATTTCAGTTAAGTTCCCCCTGTATTTTGGTTTGCTTGGCTTGCATCTTCTATCTTTAGACTCACGTCTTTTTTTTCCCTTCTTTTTTAACAAATCTTTTTCTTTTTTAACAAATCTTAACATGTTTCGAAAAACTCTGTCTCAAACTTTTTACAACTATTAACCTATAGTACCATATATATGTGTGTTCTAACTGCTTATCTAACCACGTGACCTTTTATACTAACACACAGACTCTTATACTAACACACACGCATGCACGTATATATATATATATATATATATATATATATATATATGCACATATAAATAAAAATAAATAAGTAAAATAAAATAACCAAAAATTTTAAATCAATAAATAATAAACAAATTGACAAACTACGAACGCACAAACACAATTAATAATAATGATAATAATAATAGTCACCAACAGATAATAAAGTAACCATTAATAAGTAATGAGTAAACAAATTTAGTAAAGAACACTATGAAATAAGTACAAATTATTGCATTCAGATTCATAATTATTTCTGTTCAATAGTTTGAAACATACCGGTTCTGCCTACACAATAACTGTTAGGATAATACAATATTATTACCCATAATGTACCATTGACCAGCATATATACATAGCCGAGCCATAACACAGCACACATGGCCTGAATATTGCCTGTAAGCATAAAACAGACTGTCGAATCTAGGTTTTCACCTCATTGTCCATTTCTATATATAAATATGTGTGTGTGTGCGTATGCGTGTGTGTATGCGTGAGCATATCTTCATTCAAACATGTTTCATTGAATACTATAGAGATATTGTATCTACTTATTTTTATACTGATCCTTTTCAGTTGTCTAATCAGTTTCTTCATGTTAAGATGAAATTCATTAAAGTAGACACCGTAGTTTTTGCTAACCCAAGTAATGTCTTTTATTTAGAAATCACCATCACAATGGAATACAGATTTTATCGTGGTTACAATAAGTTTGTCATTGTAATTTGGCCCATGAAGATAATCTTGGAAAAATTAAACACACACATGAATTCCCTTTCAGTAACTAATGGTTACAAAATACAGAAAATAGAACAGGCAATTCGAGTTCGAATTCCAACTCAGACTTCATATGTTTACTCGCGATTTACACCCTCGTACAAATTAACTGAAAACAACCGCTTTAGTTTTCTTTCTTTTACCATACGTTTTAGAGCCACTGGAGTGACAGGTGTATTTTTCCTCAGATTAGACCATTTGCAGTGGTGTGCAGTAATATGAATCCATTTTCGGGGTGTATGATGAAATTTGTTTGGTCTTGAAAAATATTGCGTCAGCTGAGACTGCATCATATTTTTATCATGCCTAGACAATATTGTCTCGACTGTTGATTAGCTGTCCAACGGCCATTGTCTGCAATGGAAGGTTACTCCAAGGTAGCGCACGAAAATTGTAACGCTGAACGAACCCACTGGCAAGTCTAAACAGTGGCCCGGAAACTCTCCTGATTTAAATACAATCTGTGGTCAATCTGCAAGGAAAGACTTCGCGGAATGGACATACGAAGTACAAACATGTACACTGGGTTATGGTTCAATGGAAAAATACGACAAAAATAAATAATAACGGAATTATTCGTTTTGTTTCAATTAATTTGCACAAGGGTGTACATGAGGAAAAAAAACGTAGCTGAGACTTTGTGCTCTTAACCCAAGAACATTAACCATGGGTATATAGTACCCAGCGCAAATTTTCCTATTTTTTATTATAATTTTCAGTACTTGATTTTTTTACCTAAACAGTATGTTTTTTAGTTCCTCTTAATGTTAACTCAAAGTACAAATTTTGAAGTGACTGCATGTGAAATGTTTTAAATAAAGATTTTTTTTTTTTTTTTTTTGATATTTTCAAAATCATGTATGATATACCCATGGTTAGTAGTGGTGTAACTCTAATTGATGGTCAATGTTCTAGGGTTAATGACTTTCTGATCTTAATGATTTTCTGATCTTAATGACTCCTTTTTTTGTTTGTAAAAAGTAGACGTATGATATGAAACGCACGCCCCAATATAAGCGAGAAACTTCTCGAATTATTTTAACGCCATTATCATCTGAAGAATATCACGACAGTGTAAGTAAAAATACGATAAAGAGAAGATAGAAAAGAATAATCATTTTTCAAAAATCTTTTTCGGGTGTTGACGGAGGTTTTTTTAGAGATTCGAGGATAGAGTTTTTATAAGGGTGTGAGTTGGAGGGTTTTTTTAAGGGGCTGGGGATGCAGTTTTTAGTGGATGGAGGTGGAGGTTTTTTTAGTGGGCCTGGGACGAAAGTTTTTTAGGAGGCGGAGGATGGAGATTTTTTAAGGGACTGGGATGGAAGTTTTTCATGGGGTAAGGACGGTAGTTTTTTTAAGAGGCGGAGGCTGGAGGATTTTTTATGGCCTGGGGACGCAGGTGTTTTTTAGAGTGTGGAAAATGGTGTTTGTTTTAGGGACGTGGGATGGAGGATGTTTTATGAAGCGGAGGATGGAGGTTTTTTAGCGGGCAGGGGATGGAGGGTTTTTAGGGGGCGAGTGACGGAAGATTTTTAGGAGGAAGAGGATAGAGGTTTTTTTAGCGGGTGGGGATCGAGTTTTTAACGGGAAGAGGTTGAATTTTCATCCTTTTTTAACCTGATATCACAGCAAATGGAATAAGGTTAAATAAGGATTGAGTTGAATCGGTTCGTCTGCGTTTGAAAAACATTAAAAGTTTCATTTCTTTCTGGAATATTTGAGTAAAAACTATACTCCGCCATCCTAATTTATTGGGAAAAAATGAGGATTTCAATTATACGTGAGTTTTTCTTGTAAATTTACATTATAGACATAAATCAAAATGGTCAAAGATACTTGAAGATAAAAGTTTTAGTCTGATTTCCTAAAAATCCCGTTAAAAATAATTAGGCAGACCCCTTTCCTCTGTAAGATTGACTTTACACAGAATTCCTCTCTCCTAATTTCTACCCATTCAGCTTTGTACTATAGACAACCTATATATTATTTATTTATTTATTATTTATAAGACAAATTTATCGAAGAAGAAACGTGTTTACATTTATACATTTTTTTATATGACAATTTGTTTCAGGACATGAGCGACCATGGCTACCCACAGTTTCCTGTTATTTCTTGCTCTAAGTAACTTTTTGCCCCTTACCATCCCTCTTTGTTCTTCATCTATTCACTAAAACTACTCGTCAAATAGGTTACGTTCTCTTTCTCCCTTCTCTTGTTTTCAATATGTCCTGTGAAAAATACTCAAACCCCATATGACTCAATTTGGTCAACAACTTCCCTGGGCGATGCAACTGCCGGTTTAAATTCAGCGACATCCTCAGTCAAATGAACACTTTCACTTCTTGGGTTTGTGATGAAAAATATAGTTTTAAGGTATGCTATATTTATGCCTTATATCAGGGATAGAGCGTATGTAAATGTAAAATACAAAATTGCTGTACTAAGGTCAACATCCAGTGGCAAAAGTATGTTTCGTGATTAAACGCAATATTCAGACCATCGGGTACATGAAGAATTCGGTTAAGCACGAAACTGACTGCCGATCTCAGTATAAACTTTTGTATTATATATATATATATTGTTGTTATTATTAATAATAATAATAATATTAAAATCCGCTACGCAGTGTTTCATGTATTAGCAATCATCAGGAGGATATAATCTCTCTATCTAGATTATATCCATCGGATGAATGTTATTACATGGAACCCTGTATAGAGGATTTTGATATTATTAATTTTAATAAATACAACAATGTGTGTGTGTGTGTGTGTGTGTGTGTGTGTGTGTGTGTGTGTGTGTGCGTGTACACTTCAGTTCAAAAGTTTGAGCCATCCCTAGAATTAGCATGGAATGAACTTGACAGAAAAATGAAAAAAAAATCTCTTAGAGACATTGAAAAAAGAATGGAATTAATTATAAAATTAATATTTTCAGAAACTTTTGCAACGAAAGCCAAAAATTTGTGCTGCAGTAATCAAGGCAAAAGAAGAGAAAACTTAAATCATAAAATGCTTTTTTTTTTTTTCATAATAAAATTCCTAATAAAAAATTTGTCTCACTTTTTTTAACTATGTATAATAATTTTCTCTGATTTAAAGTACAAGAAAACTACTTTTTCGGACAATTTAAAAAAGTACCAGGGCTCGCCTCAAACTTTTGAACTGTAGTGTATATATATATATATATATATATATATATATATATATATATATATATATATATATATATATATATATATATATATATATATATATCAGAAGTAATTTAAATTCACAGTACTTATCAGAGGTCTTACTTCTGATACAATAATTATTGTTCTCGATAAACTACTGAGCACTTGATTGGCAGAAATATTCTTTGCCTTGATATATATTGATTGAATAATATAATTTTATTTTGAACTGAAGTATATATATATATATATATATATATATATATATATATATATATATATATATATATATATATATATATATATATATATATATATATATATATATATATATATATCACAGAAATAAAAGTGTGTCGCTTACTATTGCAAGACATGTTAAAAGCGAAGTAACCGGTTTCACTCCCGCTCTTCAGGCCTCCATGGAAGATTTAACTTATCAACAAACAACAGAAAATGTGTAATGAGAAGGTGAAGGGAATGGACACAAGGAGCTAGAGACAAATGACAGCAAGCCCCAACAAACATTCACGCTGTTTAGACAGGGAAGACTTGCGGGACCCGATATAAACTGCCTCCAGCACCTTGAGATGTAATAAAGAGTGCGACCGGGACAGAACAGTGAACCAATCGGCACTAAAATTAGCTGGACACCCTCTGTTATTTAAGAGGTGCTCACATATGGCGGAACCATCGGTATTTGGGACACGTCCATTCAAAGATAAAGCGTGATTCCTGATATTGGTGGGAATATGCTGTATATATATATATATATATATATATATATATATATATATATATATATATATATATATATATATATATACAAGCTAATGATCTCGTCTACCCAAAAATTGTTTGACACTCTGTGTGATAAAATCGTCTAGTGATTGAGATTTATACACGATTTTCTACAGTTTCTTTTCATATGTATTTTTAAATAAAACCTTTATAATAACAGTCAGAAAATGGCTATTGCCTATTTAGCTTAAATCAGAAGCATATTGGAAGACACCCGGATGATATCCAGTCTTTATACCCTCAGTATTGTTTTCAAAATATTTACATATATTTGTAAATTTTAATCAGAACACCTAAAGAAGGCTACAGACTACAAAGAGCGATATCCTGTGATAATAACAAAAAAAGATGCAGATACCAGATCTAATAAACCACTTCTTTTGTTATATTTGCGACAGTATTTCAGTCGATAAATTCTTCCGCCAGTGTATTTGGTGTCCAGTCTTAAAGATTAGTTTTCCCTTTTTTTTTTTTTTTTTTGCTTCATCACCTAAAATGTTTTATCCGTTTTGTTGATTCAGGGTATCACCCATAAATAAGTACAACCATTAAATTTCTTTTATAGAAGGTTATTTTTCTTCGAAATCAAACGCAGTAGGTTTGTTTCTATTGAAGCATTACGCAATATACGAAAATGGCGAAAACAATGAAACGTTCTTGCTAAAATACCCATCATCGTCTGAAAATGTGTATACACTATTTTTAAAAGGTTTAGGTCATTTTATATAGTAAGTATATTTTAAACCATTATTCCTTCTAAGGCTTAAAATACTAATAGATTATACAGTGTTGGAAATAGTTCTAATAAAATCTTTTTTTTTTCAGTTTACAAACGTTTAAGACGAGTGATGCCTTCACGTCAAAAAGACATTATCATCTGGTTTGAAGGAAAGTTTTAAATTTCTCCGCAAAAATAACGGCTCCAAAAATAATACAGAGTTAAGGCTGATAAAAAACCCACTGTTGTCAAAACTGTATAAATCACAAGAAAATTGAAAATGTCGAAAGCGAACAGAAACGCCCAGACGACGATATGAAGCTGACCTCAAAGGTCTTTTCGATTTCTGAGAAGTCTAGTGTACTCGGGCCGTAAAAAAAATGACGGCAATTTTTTGAAAACTTTGATGGCAGAATTCACAACTAAAATAGACGCTAGACAAACGTTTAATTAATCTGTTCCTTTTATAATATTTAGACGTTTAATGCTATCTATCATTCATTGTTTAATCCTGGGATTATATAAATCGCTTTTTGCTCGATATCTTTTTATGTTTAAAAAAAAAGTTATGAATATAAAAGTGAAATGGAAACATCTTTCCGAAGAAAAAAATTAACATAACCACAAAGACGGCGACGCCAAAGCCTATTTCAAGACCAAGAGCAAGATGATTACTTAGTATCTCAAAGCCTAACATTATCGACTTGAAGAAAATAAGACTACAATCAGAGAAATGTAGAAGTAAAGGAACTAAATTAATTAAACGGTTCATTTTGCTCGGGAAGAAATTTTATTTAAATGCACATGAATATTTAATCTGTATAGATTATTAAAACGACTAAGTGAAGTAAGCACTCATAAAATTAAATTAATGTTCCACCATTCAGATGGGACATAACATATATAAATAAATTCACATTAATAATTATTATATGGTTTGATTTATTGTTGAATAGCCAAGAAAACCTGCTGTGAGTGTTGTTAATGAGGACAAAGACGTATGCTTCCTAAAATAAGGATGCTCTGAAGCCAATGACTGGGTGGGAAACCGTTACTGAAATCAATGTACAATGTGAGACCTTTTAAACATTGTCCTCACTGAAATCATAATACTGATGAATAAATGATACTGAAATTGAGGCTCAACGTATCCCCCCCTTAAACTTTGTCCATACGGTGTCTTAAATTATATGATTGTGAAACATTTATATATTTTAGTATGACATCGATCATAAATCAATCCGCGATAAGAATTCTTAAAGCAGCAAAGTTGTAAGTACTTATTTATCTGAGAATGCCACTGAATTTTAACCCATTTGAAAAGGCGGAGAATATACTGGAACGAAAAGTGTAAATATGACGATTGTTCAAAGACAGATTTGAAAGGGTATGTTCTCAAAGGAACAAAAATAAATCTAGAGCAATGTTGCCAAGATTCGATTCAATCACATAAAATTAATAAGACTACACTCACTTCTTCTTCTTCCTCCTCTTCCTCTTCTTCCTCCTCCTCCTCCTCTTCTTCTTCTTCTTCTATACGCTACAGCTTCTTATCCCTTCTGGCTTTTAGTGACGTTTCTATCTTCGCCAAGCCGCCACCAGCCCCTCTCCCGCCATCCATTCGAACAAGCTTGTCAGGTAGTTGGCCCACTCGGTGTTCACTGAGTGAGTTACGGTTTCTAAGCCTTCCTTCCCCAAAAAAGAAATTCTAACGATCTGTTCCTGGTTCTGAGTATAAGGTATCCTCTGTGTTATTATTTCTTTAGACTTCCTCGTTGTTTACAAGCTAAGTCAACGGATTTTTCAGCATCCTTCTGTAGAACCACATTTCTGTTACCTTCAGTTTTTTTTTTTCATCTGTGGTGACATTTTCCAGCGGATTGATACCTCATAGCAATTCAGCACTATTTTCTTTGTTTGTAACGAAATTTTCCTGTTTCATATTATTTTGTTTAACTTTTGAAAGGCATCCGTCGTAAATTCGATGTCTGTTCTGATTTCGGTCCCACCTTTTCAATCCTTTGAATAATGATTTTAAATAAACTTTTTTTTCATAGGATTCTGATCGTTTTTCGAGCGATGTTATATACTTTGCGCAATAGAGTTTGATTATATATCATACTTGATACCTGTTTTGATTTCATCCTGTTTCACTAGAAATATTATTGTTTTCGGTTGAGAAAAAAAAAGATTTACAAGATTCCAAAACGCATTGATATAACAACTTCTGTACAGATGATATTATTTAGATGCCGTTAGAATAAACCCCAACGTTTAATCCAATCAGATTGGTTAAACCTGTATTAATCTTATATGAACTTCTGTGTTAAAGAACTGTGTTCAACGCAAATGCGAACCAGAAATTGGAGATATCAAAATCAAGAAATTACGTTTCATTTGCGTTTAGCAAGATTATTATGAAATTACGATTGTAAGTAATAAGAAATCCTTTTTCCATGACGTTGTTTGCGTGTGATTCATCTCGCGCCCGCCTTGATATGGTCGTCGCCGGCCGCGGCGGTTACATTGAAAAATAATGTAGTATGTAACTCAAACTGTTGCTAAATAAACTGTCGGTTCTCTGCATATACAACTTTGGTTTGTATTGCCTATTTCGTTTTCTTTATGTCAAGTTTCGGATTTTACTGCAACACCATATATATATATATATATATATATATATATATATATATATATATATATATATATTGGATAAATATACTACATTCGGATTAAGACCTAATAAAGGACGGAATAACATTCGATGAGTCAACGGCCAGTTATCTAGAACCGGCGTCTCTATAAAGCCCCGTGGAGAAAGCAACGGGAAACCACTCTACTATTATTTCCAAGAAACATCAGGGCAAATAACCGTAACACTAGATTGTTTAAATGAATAGGGATAGGATGGATAATAACATAACCATGGTGTATATATACAGAGGATACGATATGCTGAGGTGATCAATGATTTCCCACGTCCTGAAAGATATATTACATCAAATAACTTCAATGCAAAGGAGTTCTACCGTTATATTCATAAGAACGAAGCTTAACAACTTATTTCTACAAAGTAGCGTGCAAGTGAAGACGATCTACTTTGATATATTTTCAAACCTCAGTCTATTTACTCTTTTCCTAGTCTTTGGCCTGTGCACTTACAAACGCAGATGGAAAGAGATGAGTACCGACTATTTAAGGATTCCTCACCACATGCCATACATCTCGGTGAATAGAAGACAACGTTCCTACTTTCCATCTTGAGGCAAATTTACAGATGATGAGTGTGGCTATGTTGATGACATAGGTATTCATAGTTGGAGAAGGATGATATTGAAGAGAAATTCAACATCCTCTACCAAGTGTTCCAAGAAAGAGGACTCGATAAGCCTTTCCAAAGCAGAAATTATTATCTGGAATTGGAATAAAAGCAATGGTACCTACCCTGTATTCATCATAAAATTTCTAAACACTTCAAATACCTCGGAGTATGGATCAATTGTAACAAATTTAATATAGGAGAAAAAGAAAGTAGACATAGAATAGGTTGTGCTAGTGATTTTGCACAATACCACAATTTCTACAGAACCAAAAGATCAACCTTAAACGTGAGTCGTGTTCATAAATAGATTCGTTAGATCAAGACTTTCATATAGATGCCTTACATGGGGACAAACCCGTTCAGAAATATCTAAAGTGTTAGCTGTATACAACCGCTTTCTAAGATCAATGGTTAAAAAACTGAGCGAGTGAAGCCTGAGGTTCTTCACAAAGATCACCCTGCTTCGAACATTGTGGACGCTAGAGAATCACAAAGAATTGTACCAAATAACAAAAACTACTTGAGGAGTACCAACAGCAGAAACAACTAAAATGTATATAACCTATAAAACGGAAAGAAAATAATGGCATAACTAAGATGTTGACATTCCATACTACTTCAAATAAAAGGAAAGAAGACCTTCCCTCATTACTGTAAAGAGAGATAACAGCTACTAGATTTGAAAAAAAAAACTATTTTCCTAAAAAATTGTTTTAAGAGAAAAATGTTATAAATTTCAACCGAAAGCGATAATGAAAAATGTTTCCTTATAAGGAAACGGCTAATAATACCATTAACATTAGGTCATAGTTTAACATCCTAACAATAACTTCATTCTGTAACCCTGAGTGGATTCGTATTGCGTGAACAACAGTATAAAAAATCGACACCTACGCCTTTACTAAAAATGGCAGTACTAATTATTTTTAAAGGTAAAAATTCCATTGCCTTTTTCCTTCATTATTCTTTCCGATAAGATACATTTAGGCTATATTTTTCTTCCTAAAGTAGCCGTCTTTGTCCAAATAATTATATGTGTAATTATTTTAAATTCAAAAATTATATTTGTAATTATTAAAACAAAAAAATAGATAATAATAACAATAATAATAATAATCTTCAAAAACTATCAAAATACAAACGATCTTGAGGTGAAAATCTAAAAAATGTGGCGCATAGGGACATCAGTAATTTCAGTTGTAGTTGGAGCCCTCGGATTAATTCGAAAAAAGTCTTGATATAATCCATGCCTTAAAGAAAAGCAAAAAAAATGTACTCACATATACAGCTGACACATTACGAAGAGCTTTATCTGTGCAAAATATGTGTGATCTTGGGTTTGGGGGAAAATCTTTTACAAAAATGATCAGTGGGAAATATCATGAAACCATTTCTTAGCTTAGGTCTCTTGTTGGGATCCGGAAGGAAATGTGTATACAACAGAAACTCAAGAAAATAATAATAATAATACTAATAATAATAATAATAATAATAATATTAATAATAATAATAATAATAATAATAATAATAATAATAATAATAATAATGGAATATAAAACGAGAAAAGAACTGCTAGTCATTGATCTATTGTGTCCTTTTGATAGAAAGATAAATCAAAAGGAAGGAGAGAAAATAACCAATTATGAGGCATTGAAGTTTGAACTGGCAAGACTTTGGAAGCCATGCCAGTTCAAACTTTAATGTTGTCTGGTTCAACAAGGTTACAACCATACCAGTTATAATTGGTACACTTAGTACGGTGACTGACAGAATGGAGACAAGTTTAAAGGAAATTAGTATTGATCAGCCAGTGGAACTCTTACAGAAAGGAAGCGCCACATAGGAAGGATAAGAATAATCTGGAAAGTGAAAATTCCATGATACCCTAAGGCTGTTGGATGTGACCCGCTATCTATTCATTAATTACCAGATATTAAGATATCTTAATATTAGATTGGAATTACCTGTTTTGATATATGAGGGATATAGCCAGCTCATGACTTCTTGTAATTCACAATGTACATGTGCAGGTAGCAAGTCAGTTCAGAATCTGAATGAGTCGGTTTAATACTTGTTTGGAAAAGGCATGAAACTATTTTATTTTAGTTATAAGCTAAATAGTACGGCAGACAGTAGTCTTTTTGCTTTCGTTGGCAGCCCGTCTGGGTGAAAGAGAATTCTGAGTACAAACCTTCGTAAATAATAGGAAGAAGTAGAATCTTTAGTTATGATAGGGCAAAAATTCCTGAAGGACAACTCTGAAAATAAACACTTGTAAAGAATCGGACAGATTTGGTTTTGCCTTTGATAAAGCATCTAGTGTAGATATATAAAATTAGGATTTTAAATTCAATTTTAGTTATGAACTATGCGTGATACTCGCTTAGGCGAACATGTATCGAAAGATACATGACTGACGAAGCAGATTTTTCCCGCAGTAGGTTGCCATTTCTTTCTGCGGTAGACCAATTGCCATCCAAGGCTATAGAGCCTGGTCTGTCCTGGTATTTACCCATAGCTGGGAGGGGGAAGAAGAGGATTCATACATTTTCCAAGAATATTAGCACGTAAGTGAATACAATGGATTCGACTGGAATTCGAACTCGGCTCTCCGATTTCTCAATCCACCGCCTCCTATGATTTCAAAAACTATAATAGGGTAGGCAACCCTCATAGGAGATAAACAATTCTAGATCCAAAACCAGTCTAAAGAAAAATGGGTTCATCTAAGCTATTTTGTTTAGTCAGACCAAATGATGTTATGGCAACAATACATGTGTTACAACTACGACTCTAATGGATTACGAGTCGTGAGTTCAAACAGTTTGTTCTTTTAATCCTTGTATACAGACCGTAAGAAATGCCAGGGAAAATAGTTGCGCCTTTTTTCTCGATTTGCATACATAAATCGACCAGTATGGCGCCAACAGATCTATAAGACCAATGAAGAGTGTGATTAAATATAAACGTTTCTTCCATGTTAATGGATTCGCAATGGCGGTTTGACTTTGGCTTCCATTTTGATTTCTTTTGGAGTCATCATTGACTTGGTTTTAATTGTTTCAACGCTTGAACTAAAGACCAAAATAACAGCTATTTATTGAACAAACTTATATTTGTACCCAGTGAGGATTGACATATGACGAGACAAGCAAATTAATGATCAATTTACTGCAGGTCCTTTCCATCCAACATAAATTATTGATGCTTTCGTTCTTGAATGAATGTAACTGCTTTTAAACGTTTTTCTATTTTTGTCATTGATCAGATTAAGATTATCATGGGAATACTTTGCTCGTAGCTAAAATTTCTTAAAGGATCGATTCCACTGGACCATCATTAAACCACCGGGATGTCCTTACTTTCATATTTTTTAACCCCTCAATCTTTTACGCTAATCGATATCAGAGACCTCCCACCACTTTCTTCAATATGATTATTTATTTATACCCCATGGCCTTGACAGACACAGATTATCCTTAAAGGTTCGAAAGGAAAGAATTTATTGTATGATTAACCTTAAAAATATTAGAACACTTTTTGACCTTCTACTAAAATTTCGCAGTTTGACAGGCTATAAAGGAAACTAATTTTAAAACTAGTTAACTATTTTCCGACCTCGAGTAGTTTTTAACACATTATTTATCACCTCTCAGTTGCGTCTCTGCCTCTCAGTTTTGGAGAGAAAGAAAACAAAGAAGAAACTTATACTTATCATCAGGGAGAGGCAGTTAAAATTTCTGGGACACGTAATGAGAAAGGAGCACTTGGAAATTCTGATACTCACAAGACGGATAGAGGGAAGAGAGACAGGGAAAGTAATTCGTGACATAATGGGCTTGAGTAAGTGGATGGCGGAACAGTATTTGGAAAAATCAAAAGACAAAACTTATTAAGAGCTAAAAGGGAGAGGAGGATGTGGATAGCCATGATTGCCTACGTCCTGAAGGGACACGGCACATAAAAGAAGAAATGGATGAAAACGATAAAAAGGACTAATCTTCAACTACAAAACAAAAATATGGTCATCAGTAAATGGAAACGCCCAAAATACGAGTTACAAATTGGAGATATAAACATCAAGCAAGCGCAGAAGTTAAAATATCTAGCCGTCCTGGCCAAGACGATAAACTACATCCGCATCCTGGGTAAGTCGATAAACTACATCCAACAGCAAGGCCTCTGATCAGGAGGTGTTGAGGAGCGTGGGACTATTTCTTAATTGCTAGTGATCCCAGGTCCACTATGAGCCGGGATATTAGCACCTGCTAGGGTCCCAGCTATGGGCAAATAGTTGACCCCCAAAGGAAATTATAAAAATAGCTTTTAAATCCAGCAATATATTTTTGTAAACAAATATTACCAGCAATAAATTTTTGAAGAAAAAAATATTACCAACAATACATTTTTGGAATAAAATATTACTAGCAATAAAAATCTTGTTGGCATTAAATAACCTATTTAGGTTGATATGTCGTAAACCAAACCAAACCAAATAAAATATCTGGAAAGTGTTTTAATATAGGATTGAAAATGTGACAATGCGATCCAAACACGTGTTGGTCGAGCAAAAGAAGCATTCTAAAAGTTGAGCAAGGTGCTGATGAGAAACAAAGAAAAGAATGTTGGATTGAGATCTGTTATCCATCCTCTTATATGGCAGTGAATGCTGTACAATCTCCCGATGGATGAAGAAAAAACTGGATGCAGCAGACATGTAGTTCTACAAAAGGGCACTGGAAATTTCCTTGACGCAACAAGTCTTAAAGAAAATGGCAACAGAAAGAAAACATACTCAGAATCAGTCAGCTAAAAATTCCTTAGACGCATGAGGAAGGAGGCCTTCATGGGGCATAGTGAGAGAAAAGATAGGGGGAGGCGGTGAATCGACGAGCTTCTGTGAACGGATAGTGGAACGGGTGATGAGTCTTAGTAAAGGAAAAAAAAACCTTCTAAGGGCCACAAAGGACAGAAAGTTGTGGAGAGCCATGACCACCTATATCCTGAAGGGACGTGGCATATAGAAGTAAGAACAACAACGAGTGTTTGATTTCGTTGTTTTGTCTTTATTTTCAATTAACTATTTTATCATCGGGATAATATCCTTCAATCTAATTTTGTTGGATTTTGGGCTCAACATAAGATGATTTGATATCATCTCTGATTACCAGACGACATTTTAGAATAACCAAGATATTTAATTTGTAATGAAGTCGTTGTGCTGTGAACATTAAATAACAAAAAAAAACTAACATATTTAACGATACATTTTGTTATTCAGCTACGTACTTTACAAATTCAATTTGTTCCCTGCTATAAATTATCCTTGGCATTGATAGTGGAATTGTTTCCCGTTGACATCTCCACGGGGAACTTATTACGTCACCATATCTTTGATTTTCCGCCTTTAGTGAAATCCTTACTTACATCAGTTTTAAAATTATACCTGTGGTACCTGACCGTCGACTCATCATAAGTTTATGTTTTTTGATGGGTGTTATTGTTTTTTCTTTTTTTTTTTTTGTTTTTGTTTTTGTTTTTGTTGTTTGTCCTATAGGGTTGGTAGCCACCCTCCTCAAACTCTGTGAAAAAAGACGAATGGAGCCGGTTTAGTCACCGACCATAAAAAAAGGAAAAATAAAAGAAAAAGTATAATTATATGTTTTGACTTCTAAACGATGTTTTCAAATTTTTCAGAATTTTAAAGCACATTTCTCGCCTACACCTTGACTATTGAGTAAAGCGGTGGATACTATAAACTATGAATCAGAACAACAACTTAATAAGCCACATAATTAAGCTTATCATCCAGATTCTTATAAATAGAGCACGAAGCAGAATTAGACCAGATATATGATAAGGACAGTATTAGGCTATGGGCTAGGAAGGAATTTCATCACCCCTCCCGCAAACATAAATATTCTTGGTATTTTATTCATTTAGTCTCCGTAGACAGATAGTATATATTTTGGATTATTCTAATATCTTTCCCAAATAAATATTAGTCCTTTTACTATAGTTCCCACTTCCTGTTCTGCCATCTGTTTACACAAATTCATTTAGTAGCTTACTTTTGTTACTCTACATTCAGTATGTCTTGTGGGTGTTAAATTTTCCAAGTCCTTTTTTTCTCATTATGTCTTTCTGAAGTTTCATCGGTCTCTTTATAATTCTAAGTGTATCTATTTTTATTTCCAGTTTCCCTAAAACTTCCTCATTCCTCATATGCTCTGACCATAATATTCTCAGTAATCTTCTGTAGAATCCCTGTGAGGAAATTGTCTAGCGTGATATTACATAACAGTACAACATTCTTCTTACAGTGAGAAGAAACATGTTTTCTCTTGGGCCCCTTTTACTATTTTTGCCTACTTTATTCATTTTGTCTCCGGGTGCAGGCGGTTTGCTGATGTTTTGGATTATTTTAATGCCTGTCCAAAATAAATCAAGTTTCCTTAATAGTTCAAATAGATCTTTGGGTTGTACTTTATCAAATACGTTTGCATTGTCTATGAAAGAGTGGCAAGTCCTTTTCATTTGTATTGCTGTCTCTGATATCATTCTGAGAATAAATATTACATTTCATGTTCCAGTTATTTTAACGAAAGCATATAGGCTATGGGATAGGAGAGAAAACCATCACCTTTCCGACCCAACATAAACTTTCTTGGTATTTTCTTGTAACACTGGATCCTGTGGTACCTGAATCAAAGGTTAACTATCAGTAAACTCATTCTCATTATACTAGAGGTACCTATTTGAAACACCACCACCACCACCCTAAACAAAAAGAAGGACATCTGGATGTGGGGAAGAGGAAACCTTAAAGCCAATAATTTTTCTTTGGATTGTCAAATTTCAATAAATTTTAATAGCTTTGCGTAGGCTTATGATGATTCTATCCCAAAATCTCATTATAATTTTAAAACTCATGTAAATAAGGATTTCGCTACAGGCGGAAAAATCAAATCAATGCGAAAATATCTTAATTTCAAGTGCAAAAATCGCATAAAAAAGTATGTACGCCACCAAACAACCCCAAACACAACTTGATTAAAATCAAAATTTTAGAAATAAATCGTGTTACTAGCAGATGTTTGTACTTCATCAAATGCACCAGTTTTTAACTCTCCGCCAAAAAAAAAAAAAATGGAAATCTGGATTTGGGGGAGGGAAAAAATTTTCAAAATCCCATTATAATTTAAAACATCATGTAAATAAGAATTTCTCTAAGGCGGGAAAATCAAATCATTGCGAAAATCTTTATTTGAGGGAGGGGAAACCTTAACATTTCTTTGAGTATTCCAATTTCAGTAAACTTGGTATCATTTTCTAATGTTATGATCATTCCATCTTCAAAATAATTTAAAATATCATGTAAATAAGGATTTCTCTAAAGCGGGAAAATCAAATCATTGCGAAAATATTTTAATTTCAAGTGCAATAATCATATTGAAAATTATTTACACCCTTAAACTAAACTTGATTGACTTTTCCTGTAGTCTTCTGGCCCCTTCAACAAAACAAAGAGCATGTTGCTAGCAAATATTAGGTTGGTGCAAAAATAATGACGTAATAATGTCGTTTTTTGACGTTAAAAAATACGTCAAAAAACGAGATTATTACGTCATTATTTTTGCACTAACCTAATAGTTTTATTACACCTTACTGTTTATTCAGAAATAATTCATTGTTTTTTTTGTTTTTTCAACTATTTCTGAATCTTTTGTTTGATTGGAATTAATTTAAAAAAAAATAAAATAGGACAATACTACATTAATGGAATTAATTATAGTTGTTTTCGAAGATTAAAGATTTGGACATTATGGGATTATTCCCAGAGCATAAAGTGTTCGGATGAACTATATCCCTTAGTTCTAAATTTCGCTTCTAAGACCCGCCTTGACACGCCCATTGTAGCGTACCACCCTCATTTCCTTCGTATTCCATTGATGAGCGTGCAGCTTCTTCTGTGGAACCGACACCCCAAGAGGATCACTACAATCTTAACCTGTTCAAGTCTAGCGCTTATCATCACCATATATCCGTATAAACTATAACTCGAGTAGCTGACGAACATTGTCGAGGGTGAAGATCATTGTAAAAAGAAAAATAATAGAATTTATCACTTTTTACCCATTGTAAAATATCGAAAATAACCTTAGGATTTCAGACATTATTTATGAGATGATCAGATAACAGGGACTCTTATCCTTGAGGCATTTTGGTATAATAAATCGCTCGTCCTCTCTCGCAGTATTAAAGTACAAACGTCATTTATAGGATGATCAGATGTTTTCTAACGCTTTCCTGTGTATTTTCGCCAAAGACATCGATGTTGTTGATTGATGAAAAGAGTTCATTATTCGAGCGAAGCGAGTAATGTAAAATGAATTACGTTTTCGGACGATTGACCTGTCATCGCAATCAGCGAAATCCTTATGACTTTGAAATCTGGACCTGACATTGCTTTCTCATAAGTGGCTGACATCATGCTAAATCGGAATGCCATTAATACAAATAAATATCTCAATCTAGGAATATCCACCCACGCAGAAATATCTACAGAAAGCGGAGGTCAGTCTCTCCCTCCCACCTTTGCTTCCACCCATAACCGCCACTTTCGCTTTCCAAAATCATTCCATTTCCTCTAACATTGCAATGCATTCATGAAGCGATGATCCTCGCCATTTCTAAGTTAAATCCATTTGCGTTCATTATTCTCTAACAGAACAAAGTTTTCAAACTCCGGTTATTGATTCAATCATAATGATAATGGCGATAGCGAAATTAGGTGTTTCCGTATAAGGAAACATTCAGTATTCATTGACTGAATAGTTAACATTACCGCCGGTTAAAATTCATAAAATCATTCTTTAAAAAATTTTTTTCAGAAAAATAGTAAGTCCTCGAACTGCTGTCGCTCATTCTAGTGTTGATGTTAGTTTCCTTCCTAACCTTTTGTTTAAATTAGTGCGAAAAGTCAACATGTTGATTATGTCATTATTTTCTCTTCCAGTAACATGCGCTATCCATTTTAACTGTTGCTGCTGTTGAACGTCTTCAAGTGACATGTATTCTATTATTTGGTAAAGTTCTTTGGTCGTGATTCTGTGAGGATGTGCAGGTGGTGTAATGGATAGTGGCTCGGAATGTGAAATAGGAGAGCAGAGTTCGAATTCCAGTCGGGTTCGTTACATTCAATTACGCGCAAATAGACTCAGGAAAGGTATGAATCCATCTCTTCCTCTATGCTATGGGTTATATAGTCGGACTTTGCATGTGGGAAAATAATTGTTATTCTCAAAAATCTGTGTTACACTAACTCGCACAAAAAGAATTTTTCTTACAATCCAAAATATTTTTCGGCTTTAAGATAAACTCCAAAAAATAAATCAATCAATCGTGATTCTGTAGCGCCAGTCTATGGGATCTGACAAAAGATAGTCTTCTTTAAGCATTTTTTTAGAGACACTCGTCACATAAATCATATTTTCACTTTCAAATGAAGGATTAAACGTAAAGACGGTCAAATGGACAGCCTAGTCGAGAACACTCTCGCCTTGAATTCTGCCAGATGAACTTGCATATCAATGTGCTAACGTGAAGATTCATGTACTATAACGGGTATTGGCTCTCAGTTGAAATAGGCGAGTCGTGTTCAAAATCCGATCTAGCCTTCATCACGATAATTCTCATAGGAAAAGGCATCAATTCGTCTTTTTTCTCTTTACTACAGATATAGATTAAATAACAGAATAGATGCTGCTCTCCAGCCTTGAGTGGCAGCCAGTCGAGAAGGAAAACTGAATGAATTCCAAAACCGTGACGAAGGCAACTGAAACAATTTCACGACCTTTTCAAAGAAGTAATGGTAACCGGTAATAAAGTAAATGAAACTGGAGAACTATATTCTGTAGAAACATGATATCTAAAAAAAAAAAATAATAATAATCTTTTGGTAATAACTGAATGGAGTTTTTACGGGACCTAATGTGAGGCTCCGAGTGAGAACCTAGTTCAGGATAGTGCTCAGTAACATTAACTTGGTGACTATTACTCCACGGCTAAGCACTCAACGGTTTTGTTAAACCTGCGGTAATGTCTTTATATGATTAACCCTTTCTCACTATATCAATGAAGTGGTAATGACGCCTTAGCTGGATCTATCATAAAAATGCAAATTGTGAAATTAATAAATGCTAAAAAGTTCAAATACCTCTTTCTATGAATCAGTTATAACAAATTTAGTATTAGAGATAAGGAAATGGGACAGAGAATACGCTGCGCTAGAGATAGTTTCGCACAATACTGCAAGTTGCTACAAAAACAAAAAAATAACGTAAAAATTTGAGATGTTCTTAAATAGCATTCGTCAGATAGAGACTTTTATGTAGATGTCATGCATTAGTCTAAACTAGTTTAGAAATATTTAAACTATCTCAGATCAATGGTTAACAATGATTTAGAGCGAGTCAAGCCTGTAGGTTTTAGTGAAGACCATCCCTCTTCCAAATTTGTGGACTGGCGCTGCAGAATCACAGGCAAAGAACTGCACCAAATATAAACCACTTCACTTGAAAGAACAGCAACAACTGAAATGGATTGTACATGAAACTCGAAGGGAAGATAATAACATAATCGAGATATTGAGTTTTCACACTACTTCAAACAAAAGGTTAGGAAGGAAACCCCCATCAATACTGAATTTTTTCTCAGTAGCACTCACTCTTCAGTCAATGAAAGCCGAATGTTTCCTTATAAAGAAACGGCTAATATCGCCATTATCATTAGTAAATGTTCAATTTGAGCATTGATACTCAGTAGTTCATATTATTTCTGATTCTACGACGATTTCACCTTTGGTAAGATTTGAATTAGAAATCCTCAAGGATTGTTTTTTGTTTTTTTCTTTTCTCTTAATTATATTGTTAAAAGAAGAATGGAAAGTTAATTGTTATGATACGAACCTGTGTTTTCTCGTTACTAAGCCTATGGTTACAGAACGTAGAAGAAACAACGAAAAAGCAATAAACGTGTGCATTAACATAAAATATATTAAATGAAAAATCAGGGTAGATGTCTGTCGTATGAAAAAAAACTGATAAATGGAGTTATAAAAGGTGTCCGGAAGGAGATGGAGGAGAAGTTGTGACTTACTGGAGCAACAGCGTTTGGTGAGTTGGTATATAATCTGATGTCACTTGGAGATGGGAGGTCGCTTCCTGGCGAAGTCTGTGAACCTGAATTCTGATGCCGTCCAACTGCCGAATATCTCCCTTCAATGGGCTTTTATGACCTTTTTTAAGCTGAAATCGGCTCCATTTTTTATTTTGTTTCATTGGGCGGAAGTAGGTGCTGCTGGGTGGAAAATTTGCACTGCTTATTCTTTTCTGGGTAAAAGGTAGATATGCGTCTAACCCTTACGAAGTTTACGGATTTTTAGTTCTGTTTTGGGTGTTCGGAGTGTCCACATCTGACCAGTGGTGTAAGTTAGTGCAGGTTGAATCAGAAGATCGGATTTTAGAAAGAATTTAATACAATGAAACATTTTTTGTGTATTCTTTACTTGCATAAATTTCGCCTTATTAAAACCCTTTGTTTTCTTTTATTTTTTAGGAATCCGATACAGACGAAGTGGAGGATGAAGGCGAAAGCGAATCGAAACCCCTTTTAGCTTCCGAGGTTCTAAGCGGAAAAGAAGACAACAAAGAAAACGGGAAAGGTCCAGTACATTTCGGCAATTCTTTGGCATTCGAGAATTTCCCCAGTAATAACGACGTTCTACCAACGGCCACCGACACGAATGAGGCAAATCTAAATCCAAATATCTCGTCCATGGAAAACAACAGCTATCAACCGACAGGGCCGCCGGAACCTGAAGTTTTGTGGCTGGAACAGGCCGTAGAAGAGTCAACTATTGGTTCGGTTACTGCAGGACTCACCCAATCAGATTCGAGTCTCTCATCTGGTAACAAATTCTATAGCTATGGAACTGGGCAGTTAGAGTATGTTTCTCCATGCCAACCAAATAATGGAGATATGACGAGTGCAAGTAGCAGTCCCCTGAGTTCGCCTTGTTCGGATAAGAGTCCAGCAATTACGTTACAACAATCTTTAGGAGTTGAGGGAAATCTTCCGCCCGGCAACTCAGAAGATGGACCTGTTAAACTTCACGAAGTGACACCCCATCCAGATATCTGCGATAACCAGCCGAGTGTGTTGTGCCATGTAAAACAACCAGTTCCAGAAGAAAGCACTGAGCCTCGCCATACTTCTACTGTGGAAAACGCCGGACAAGACCCAACTATAACTCGACATGACAACAATACAAATATAGATAATAACCGCAACAACAATCCGAACGGTCTGCCCTGCAACAATGTCACTGTCTCCTCCACTACCAATACTACCACACCCACTACTTCCTCCATATCATCTTCCAATTCGGAGCCACAGCCGACTGGGACGGGAGGTCATGTGCGATCTGAACAAGCTGATACGGAGAGCGATGTCGTTCTTGTCGACGTGGAAGGCAACTACACGCATCAAACGAAAAACCTACTCGACAAAGAGGATACCGTTCCTTTGGCTAATGCCAATCTAGAGCGTGTTCCCGCGCAGAAAGAGTCACCGGATGACAAGAACAGACGGGACCATCCCCTTCCTACCT
>OZ010571.1:150781522-150864022 GCA_963932145.1 Acanthosepion lycidas | reverse complement strand
TTTTCGCAGTTCAATGATTAAATCCTTTTCAATGTTTTCAAGAAGACAATCCTTCATTTAATCTCATATTGGCGCTACAAGATCACAAAGAGTTTTACCAAATAACAACAACCAGTTCTCTTGAAGATTTCAACACCAACAACAAAAGTAGGTCACATATGGCATATTAATAATATAACCACGATGTTTACTTTAAACGGTAACTTAAGCAAAGTCCTTAGGAAGAAAATATCCTCATCTGTACATAAAAGAACAAACTATGGATTTGAGAAGTCTGTGTTACTGAAAAAAAACTTTTAAGAGAAATATTTTATAAATTTCAATTGACAGCAACTCTAACTGTTCGATCAAAGAATGGCGAAAGTTTTCTGCGTGGAAACGGCTTATTTCACTAATTCTCTAAAGTTAAATAGTTTCAGTGTATTTTATCCAATTATAAAGACAAGCCTCCAAATGAAATAAGATCTTTAGATATTGCTTCCGTCTAAAGTATAAAGTCAACTGATCATTATCAATCATATTCGATTCGGTCTTTGCCAAAGTGAACAATGGCAATAACAGCTTTTATCTGCTGCTATTTGGCAACTGACATAGTTATGAGAAAGTGATTTTCCCATATGTTCACACGTCTCATCGTGGCATGCCAGTAACGAGGCCCTTTTGTTTATATACAATTGATAGAAAGTTATAGGCATTGCCGAAGAATATCGCATGGCATTTGATTTATATAATTCGCGATCAACTGAATTAAATACGAGAATTCGTCTTCTTTCTCTTGTTTACATTTTTCATAATTCACATTTGCTTTCTGACACTTAGAAATAAAACCCTACGCCCGCCACAGGCAGATAAATTACGTAGCACACGTAGAATTTCAGTCATTATGCGTTTTTTTACGACCCAACATATCCTCATCCAGTTATTCGGAGTGGATGGTTTCATCGAGTTCCCATCTGTAGATAGACTGCCAACTGAGGCTAAAAAAACATCTGCTCATTAACATACTAAATTCAAAGTTTTTTTCTTTTTCCAGGCTGGTTGCCCACAAAACTAGAGAGCCTTTGCTATTTAACCCATAGCTTTTGGGAGAATAGATGGATTCACATCTTTTCCAAGGGTATTTGTGTGAAAGTGAATATAACAAACTCAACCGGAATTCGAACTCGGCTCGCTGGTTTCCAAGGCGCTAACCCTTTACACTATCCTTATATATCTGCCATTTACAAGATTCTAAATCACATATGTGTAAAACTGAAGCGAATTGACAGTTTAGAATATATTATTTGCATAGAACACTTAGCTCGAATTTTGACGACGCCATTTTCCCGTTGGCCAAGAAACAAAAAAAAAATCTGCCTTTTCTTCTCACCTTTTCTCCCATATATCCACCGACCCAAATCCGTTGAAACATTTTACTGATTTTCAAAATAACATTAGCACGTTTCTAAATGTTTCGATTAAATTTGCAAATTCACCTGTCAAAGTTGAATCTTACAAACGTAGACTTTTTCCAGTATATCGGCAAATAGAAGATTTTAGTTTCCGTGTTTGCAATTGACGCTTTTCTTTTCATACGAATCGAATGCCGGGAAGATAAACTGAATTGATAAATTAAAACTTTATTCAGAGTTTTAATTTTTGAAAGACATTACCCAGCCAAATAAATATGTAGTGACGTCATCTGCAATTTCTTTCTTCCATTGAAACTGTTTTCATGTTATTATCGTCGTTGTTCTTGCAATTGTTGTTGGTTTAGATGCAGATCAATTTTTTTACGCATCAATTTATTCTGTAATGTAAATCAAAGTTATCAATTTTCAATCATTCTTTATTAATGTCACAAACTTTGATGGTTCCTTAATTTAAAAAAAAATTAAACAGTAAAAAGCTACCGAAGCCCTAACCTAGCGTAGATTTCAACCACAAAGCAATAATAGTTACCGATTACATTTTGGGTATATTTTCTTGATTGGATATTGCAATAAATAAAGGGAGATAATTAGAATGTGTGAAGAAATGGTGGCGCTGTCATAAGTCTTCTTACTGTACTGAAAAGGTTTTACTACTGTTGAATTTAGTTTGTAGCAAAGAAACAGCATTTGTGCTCTTATAAAATTTATATGGTAGAAATATTATGCTGATAATATTCCTGCAAACACTTTCTTCATTTCCTTCTGTTACTAATCTCTCTTATTCATAGAAAATTTTATTTTATTTTCCCGTCACGGAACCGTACGTTATGGCAGTCCCTTCCAACGTGATTATTATTTGAATACATATGAACTCTAATACCGACCATCAAAATGCACACTATTTAGTCAATGCATGCATACATATATATATATATATATATATATATATATATATATATATATATATATATATATATATATATATGTAATGTATACACACTCACATACACATGATTGAGTCTAACACACATATACTGCTACTGATATAAGCAATGCAAAATAAATAGTATAGGCTTGATTTACTGATGTTCAAACACAGGTTAAGTAATCACGTACAGAGGCACACACACCAAAGAAATATATTTATATATTAACTTCAAATGATTGATTATGAATAGGTAAATAAAATAATAATTTAAAGGTAATAAAAATATGGTTCATTTGATTCTATGTCGAAATGATTTTGTTCTGAAAGTCTCCCATCTTTATAAATTTTTTTAGAAACATTTTAGATATAAAACTTCGAAAGCCCAACTAATAACCCCGTGTTAAGTCATTTATCTCAGATGACAAACCCAAAATAAACAACAGTCCGTTGGAGCTAGGTGAAGCATGTATTCTATGTGACAGCTTCATACCAGCAATTTGTTAGGCGCTGGGCTTAAAAAGAGGTATCGTACCCAACACAACAACTAACGAATCGCTGTTAACAATTCTAAAACAAGTTATTTCCAGACCCACCACCTCCTTAATTAATGAAATAAAGCAGATTAAACTTGGCTGTAAAGATTTCCAGTACTCCCTATATCATATGACTAACACAGTTTACTACAATCTTTTCAAATATTCTGAACTCTTCATCGGAGCTAAACACTCGGGATGTTAATTTGGCTTTCAAAGAATCTCTAAACTTAGATATTTTGATAAAAATGGGATATTTCTATGATAAGCAATTTTGAAAAGTTTCATACAATCAACTGGAATATATTTTGGTCAAAGGATATAACGGAGAATGTCCCGAAACAACTAAAATTCGAACGCGACATTGAATATTCTACATTGGTTGGTTTGTTTCCTTTTGACCTTTTATGGTGTTTTAACATGTCTGGCGACTTTTACGATAAAAAAGCAGTGTGTGTGTTTTCTTTTCCTTAAAAGAAAACTGTAACTGAAACTGTTGTAATGTATTTCCACGTAAATGCTATATGTAAAGCCCGAGTGGTATTTACATCTAAAACATGGAGAAATCACTTGAAGACCAAACACAATCAGGCCGATCTCGAACAGGTTAAAATGATGAAGATCTTGACAAAGTTCACGATATAATCATTAGACTGGGAATGAGATTTCTCACCTGATTGCTTTGTCTTGGCCTTCATGCCAATGAACGTTAACATATGATATGAAATGAAATGAGTTTTCGCCAGTGTCAGGATTTATTTGCTCACAGTGGATTAAAAAATGCAATCGTTTGAATCGATGTTGCGATTTCTGGGGACAAATTACCAAAAGGTTTTTTTTTCCATAATTTTTGCTGCACAGACTAAATAAACAATGAAAAACGTCAAATTCACCAAGAAGGTTATTTTGGTGCACCCCTTCGCGGGATTAGGCCTAAAAAAAATAATTTTATTTTCCTATTCATAATCGGTAAAATAAACATTATTATTAATCCAATGTTAATGATATTTAGTTTTGTATCACCCAAAAATATAGTTTTCCCTTTCCAAGTGATTTTAAAGGAAAATATTTTTTAAGAAAATATTTTTTAAGAAAATATTTTTTGGCCCATCACACTCTGATCTCAGTAGCAAAAAACTGTCGTACCCAGAATTTTTTTTCTATATGCACTTATAACAAAATACGATGAGTTAGGACTGCAAACACACACACACACACACATGAAATTCAAACTACTAATGGGCACCCCATGGCAATTAAAATTATTTTCTTCATCTTATAAATCAATCATTGTTCATTGGATCAGATCGAAGCATCGATCTCATAAAAGACTATCAAGAGGAACTGGATAATGAATGATAACATTTGACGATGACAAAGACATGGACAGTTCTACGAAACTATCTACACAATAAAAAAACAACGATGATTATATAATCTTATAATGATGATAATTATAATCATTATTTTGGGATAAAAAAAAACAGGACGAGAATTTAAAAAAGAAATCGATATTTGAAAAAAAGAAAAAAAAAAACAGCTTAATTCTTTTTTGCGGTGATTTTTGTTTTCCGTTGGATTTTCTGTCGCCAAAATTTCAACACAAAAAATTTGTCTTACAATTTCAACACAAAAATTACTGTACATAATTTGAACTTTTTTTTCTTCAAGAGCCGAGAAGCAACCGTCATTTTGTGTGTCTATGATGCGACAAAGAAAAAAAAAATGAAATGTCTTTGTCCTTCAAACGATGCTTTCAGAATTTTATCAGAACATCCTAATCCACATTTACGTACACGAATCTATGCATTTCTGTAAAGGTCTATAAAACATCCCTAAACATACAGATAATTACGTACGTACATGCACATATACATACGCATGATGACGAAACAATGACTACATGTACAAAAATACTTCTAAAAGATTATAGTGAAACGTTTACATGTTTGAGATTATGTGTGTTTGTCGCCTTACGTATTTATGTCGGAATTTATGTATGTGTGTATGTATGGATGTTTTGTCGGATGTACATACGGATGGAAATATATATGCAATGGCCTTCCAGTAGATATATAAGTAAACAACAGATATTTACTGAACGAAGCTAAATTCTAAACAAGGTAACAAGTATAAAGGCATATAGTGAGGATTGTATTTATTGATAATGATCCATAAAATCATTTTTGCAAACCCTTAAACCAAAATGGTACCCAAAAATCCGTTGTCATATATGCACCGATAGATAATGCACATAGAGAAATATACTGGGGGTCATATATTCTGAAGAATATACATACAAGAATATACATACATACATATATATATATATATATATATATATATATATATAAGATTTGCTATATTTATGAGGGAATATTACTCATTCTCTGGGATAAACAACCATATATATACAATACCCCAATAACTAATAATTAGTAGTTGACCTACTGTTCAACCCACATGGTTTGCAGAATGCGTCCAAACCTTATACAGACTGTCATCATTCGGTGTTTAACTCTGTATCTTCACTGCTTATATGAACATACGTTCTAGCCAAGATAGTGAGCACCTTTACTTAATAAATATATCATACGTTAAAACTACATTTTATTAAACATATATATCTATATATATATATATATATATCTATATATATATATACATATATATATATATATATATATATATATATATATATATATATATATATACACTGGATATAAGAATTTATATTTAATACTTGTATGATTTACGCTGTAAGAAAATAAATATGCCAATGACTAACAAAATACATGGCGATGCATATATATATATATATATATATATATATATATATATATATATATATATATGTGTGCGATGGATATATTTTCGTCTAAATTACGCAGAAAGGAAAAAACACTGATATTTCATTTTAACAGACATATCTACCCAAATTACAGAAAATTATCTCAAAATACTAAAGAGTAAATTTATTCAATAAAATTCCATTGGTCTCCAAACGACTTCAGAAACTCCTGCAACTCTTCTGGACGGTCTTCTTGTTTAAGTGGTAAATGTTGTTATAATCCTTGCCTTCAGCTCATCTTTGGTGTTACAAGGAGTTTCGTTGCTCTCTCGCTCAACTGCACCCCACACATAATAATCAAAGTGGGATTCAGTTTGGGGAGTTAGGTGGCCAGATGTAAGTGGTGATGTGGTCGCAGAAATTGTCCGACAGCCATGACTGGGTTCTCTTCCTTGTGTGGTATGGTGCAGAGTCTTGTTGCCAGATACAGAGTTTTCCAGCACTGCCTCTTCAAAGCACTTGATTTAGGCCTCCGTGTTGAGTCTGAGATGAGGTGCGGAGATGAATGGAGACATAACGTCACTGTCACTAGTGATCACTCTAAGCACTATGAGATTGATCCATCTGTTTCCGAATCCTCTGCACTGTCCTTAGATTGACACCCAAACACACTGAAATGTTCGTATTGTAGCTTCGGGCGCGAATGCCAAGCAGTACAGCATGCCGTTTCCAAATTTCTGGCAGAGTGAATTGCGTCATGGTACTCATAATAAAATGGCGAAAACTTACCTATCGAGGACTCTGATGTATATATATATATATATATATATATATATATATATATATATATATATATATATATATACATATATATATATATATATATATATATATATATATATATAAGTGAACATTGAAGTCAACACTTAGAAGCAACAGGCTGTTTCATGCTAGATGCAATCGTCAGAACACTCGTGGCCTAATGATTGCGTCTAGCATGAAACACCCTGTCGCCCAACTCTGAGTGTTGACTTCAATGTCCACTTTTATATTTACACACGCACTATCTCTGATATTGAACACTTTATCCCATAAATATAGCACACCTTATCTCTATATTTCTTCATAAATATATATATATATATATATATATATATATATTCAAAAAACGCTATATTTATGGAGGAAGAGTGTTAAATATGGACATCAGAATCAACACTTCATGATGATTGTCAGTTACACACCTCATCCCGATCTACAGACTAAACCATCATGCAGTGTTGATTCTAATGTCCACACACACACACACACACACACACACACTCTCTCTCTCTCTCTCTCTCTCTCTCTCTCTATGTAATGATTGCCAATGGATCTTATATCATTTACTTTTTTATACATTTTCTTGCTTCTGTAAAGGATGATGATCTGACGTGCAATCGATAATCGAAAGCGCTCCATAAATGTTTGGGCAATATTTACATTCAGTGGAGCGGCAATAACGTTAGAAAAATCACCGAAAAATTGGGCCAGTTTTTGTTCTATGTACTTTACTCTAACTTGTATCAATTAGGGAAAGCTATCTAAATATACGTCATACACGCGCACACATTCGTGCACACATTCGCGCACACGAATACACAGATATATATGTAAAAAAAATTTCATGATATATGTAAATAGATAGAGGGATGTCCTGAAAATTGCGTTCACTGTCACCACTCGACGTTGACCGGTGTCCAATCTTTTATATATATATATATATATATATATATATATATATATATTTGTGTGATAATAACTCGTTGGTAAAGAGGAAAAAGGAATTAATATTTGTAACTGGAGTCATCCTTTTGATGCCATTTGATAAAATCAGGGCAAACAACTCTAGAAAGTAAATATAGAAGGCTTCTGCAATCAAGTTTGTACACGTCTATTTTTATCCTTATTATTCAAAATTTGGATTTTGTTTGAAGCCTGTTTTCTATAGATAAATGCTGGGCCCGGAGTAATGTATTTTTGAAGATATAAAATAAAATGACATTACAACTGAAGAGTACACTGTTATATATATATATATATATATATATATATATATATATATATATATATATATATATATATATATCAAGAGAGAGAAAAAGTGAGAGAGGGAGAGAGAGGGCGTGAGAATCGACACTACACGATGACAGTTTCAGTTTTTAGTTCCCAAAAATATACCAAGCTTGAAACAACACGTGTCCTCACGTCCAAACACACACGCACACATTTACACACACACACACACACATATATATATATATATATATATATATATATATATATATACAGAGTGTCCATAAAGTTCGTGTGCACTTTAAAAAATTATGACTTTATTTGTATTTACGATAGAAATAATCTGTAAAAAAATGTTATAAAGTTTAATGTACCTATTTTTAAGTATAGCCAAAATAACTAATGTGATTTCAGGCATTACTGTAAATCAGTTGGAAAATGTTTTCCGTGAACTGCAAAATCGTATTACCCATTGTATTGCTATTGGAGGACATGTGGAAACTTAAATAAAATTTTAATAAAACCTTAAAACATATAGATTTACTTCTTTCCAATCCTCACAAATTATTTCTATCGCAAATACAAATAAATTTAGAAACTTTTTAAAGTGCACACGAACTTTATGAACACCCTGTATATATATATATACATATATACAAGATATCGCCCAAAAGCGACATCATTTTCAAAGTGAATATCTGAGTGAGTAACTACATGTCCCAGGCAAACGAAATGGAATAAGCTTCATGCTGAGCAATAGATATATTTATCAAAATTCGAACAAAATATTCAAAGGGATATAGAACTTCACAAAGCATCACAAATGTGCAATATGCGCGCCACATGGGACACGACACCCGTCAAGTCGGTAGTCCAGCTCCTGCCTAACACGCTGTAGTATTACTTGCATAACATTCTCCCCCACATCACTGATTCTCTGTTTAAGTTTCTCTAGGTTTGTAGGAAGAGTGGGTATAATAGATCTGTCCTTTTACGTGGCCTCATAGAAAAAATCACAAGGTGTTAGGTCAGGTGAACGTGGTGATCATTTCGAGAGCACACTGTCATTATCACAAGCTCGCCCGGTTCATATGCTGCCTGGTAGATTCTCATTAACATAAGTCCGCATAGTCAACTTAGTTTTTACATACTTTTTTCCTTTTTTTTGGGGGGGGGGCGAGTTCGCTTTCTGATCATGAGACCCGGGTTCGAATCTCACCATGGTCGATTTGTCAGGAAGGAGATTTCCTGGTGTTATCAGTCTGGACTTGGGACGATCCCAACGTGAGGCACCATTGGAAAGTGCCTGAAAACCATACCACGGGTTGACCCAAGGCTTGTGAGTGAAATTGGGTAGACTGAACTCTTGAGGGCCGTCGACAGATGTGCTAGTCATCGTGACTTAGTGCTAGGGTTTCAGTGTTGTTCAGATTGTTGATCATTCTAGATAAAACGCTCTCTCCCAGAAACAGTGACTAAGGTCTGCTCAGCATAGTTGCAGTATAAACCACAGGTGGGCTCCGTGGGTGTTGAACAAACACAAATATGCCTGAAATAGGTAAAAAGGGATTGGCAAGCCGCCCTAATAGATGGGTATCCTCGAAAAGGAGTGGCCAGCTATTACATATATATATATACATATATATATATATATATATATATATATATATATATATTGTATTTTTCAGGCACTATTAAGTTTCGTGACTTTTATTTTTATAGTTACAAGGCTGCTACAGGTAACGTCACTCATGCACCGATACGCTGAGCAAGTACAATTTTAGATAGACGGATATCTTTGATACAAAGTATTATTTATTTTCCTATAAATATCGCAAATTTTATACAATAAATATATACACACACACACGCACACACACGCACAGGGCGAGAGCTCTAAAAGTAATATCTCATATTTATTTCCATGAAAACTGACACAGATATCTTATTAAAATCATTGGAAAGCGCAAGCGGTCAACTTCGACACACATTCATGCCATCTTTGTAAACAGAGGAAACAAGCCACTGTGCTCACATCCACTGTTTGGTCTACGTAAACATTCAGTAAGTGTTGATAAATATCAATAGGTGCGGCGAGGAATTAACTGACACATATCTGATTCGTATGGATTATCCTGTCAGATGCAATTTTTTCAGACTGCCGCTGAAAAAATTAAAAAAAGTAAAACTATGGGAATGTTGAACATCTACGGCTATAGCACACCAACATTCGCTTCTGACCTCGTGGACCAAAAATAATAAATGAATGATCATCGTATATTTTGCCGACTTCACAATCATCTTTATATCATATTTCCGCAATATTTCTTAAAAAGCTGGGTAGAATATGTATATCTATAAGTATATGTATATATGTATATGTATGTATGTATATATATATATATATATATATATATATATATATATATATATGTATATATATATGTGTATATATATATATATGTATGTGTATATGTATGTATATGTATATATATATGTTTATATATATATATATATATATATATATATATATATATATATATATATATATATGTATGTATGTATGTATGTATGTATATATATATGCACGATCTGAAGACAATGCATATCTATGTATTGTATATATACATGCATATTTCAAGACAAACACGAAGATATTAATACTAATATACATTTTTATTTCGTTTTTTATTCAAATTGCACAAAAAGAAAAATTTCAGAAATTGACTATTTGGTGATGTAAATTGCTAAATAGCACTGGTCAACACGATTTTTGTTGTCAATAAACTAAACATTTTTAGCTGATTTGATGGCGCTGATTCTGAAAATGATCTTGGTTTTTTATGGTTAATTACCATTTTTGCTGTACTGAAATTGCTCATTTTCGGAAAAATGTCAATTTACGATCTTGGCTGATTGCAAAATTTAGTTTATAAAGGCTGTAGAAACCCATCAATTTTCAGGTAGGCCGAGCAATTTATGTCAGCCACCTGAAAGAAACTATTTTCATAAGAAAAAAAAGTGTTTTCAGTCAAAAATTTTAAATTAGAATTATCGAATTTTTTCAATTTATCTCCAGAATTCAAATTAACTGAAAAACTTTATCAGTAATACAATTTAGTAAACCTGATAATTAAGGTGACATAAAAAAATGAAACCCTAAAATCTTCTGTTTAATATTCATAAATTTATCCCATCACTTTTATCCCTTCACTACGGAAGGAAACTAAGCACATTGAGAGCATTTTGTTTTCACAGTTAGAAAGAAACTCCAACTAAAAGGCATCCCAATTGAATGCACATATACCATTGTACATGAAACTGCTGGAGTATCAAAAGGGACTTAAATAACATTGAACAAGACAGACAATCAAGAAAAAAAATGTTTACCATAATTCTTATGTTGACGAAGGTTTTATTTCTGCTGTTAGTTTATTAAATGATTTGATCAAAATACTTGTTGGTCTTGGTATATTCAATCGTGTTATTTTTAAAGACTTAGTGTCTGATTGCTATTGCAAAAGTAGTATTTCTCAATAAGCAGACCAATATTTGTTGGTTTAAATACGAATTGAGAGGTTTCTACGATTTTATTTACAGAATACAAATAAAAAAAAAAGTTTTTTTTACAAAAATCACGCATTTCTGTACAGCAAAAAAAAAGGTAGCTAACCAAGAAAAAATAAGGTCATTTTCAAATTCAGCGCCCCCCCTCAAATTAGCTGAAAAAAGATGTTTGGTGTCTCGACACCATTTCATTTTTTTTATTATTGACCAGTGTAGTCTGTTTATAACATAAGGAATATTAGTTTCTAAACAAAGGCTTCTGCCATTAACTGTTGGCTATAAAGCTAACCACATAACCTTTTGCTAAAGTTCGAACCATGTACCAGATAACGCTAAACTTATTAAAATAAAGGAACGGCGCCAGTTGCAGAGTGATATTTAACAAGCTTTAACAAAGCCATTGTTCGAGGTTCTTACTCGGTTGTTCATAATCATACATAATAAAACACCTACAGTAGAGCGATGGTTAACAATCTATCCCTACAAGAAGCAATAGATTTCGCCCCTCACTAGTTGCTCCGTTATCATGGCCTTGTACCAAAATGAGCTACGTTTAGAAAATGTCTTACATTCTCTCAGTTACCTTCCTGACTTTCTGAATATCAGCCTTTGTGCACACAATTACATTTACTTTACGATATTAAAACATAAACACTGATATTTTAAAGCTAGTATCGGACAGGTGTGCCTGCGTCGAAAGTGATATAGGCGCAACGGGTTCAAATTCCATCCGATGCGTTTGCGTTCACTTTCGCACAAATTCCGTTGGAAAGGTATGAAATCATCTCTTCCCTCTCAGCTATACGTTAAGTATCAAGGTAGACTTGGAAGCCAGTCCTTAAAGAAGAAATTCGATAACGGTGATAAAGACAATGGGAAACCACTCCACTATCTTTCCCAATAAGTCATGGCAGTTCCCAGATATAAAGAAAAGGAATCTCTAGAGAAGGCAACACTGTCTTTCCCAAGAAATCATAGCAGTTCACCGATATTAAAGAAAGGAATTTGTTGAGAAGGCAAAACACTCCACTATCTTTCCCAATAAGTCATGGAAATTCCCAGATAATAAAGAAAAGGAATTTGTGGTAAGTCACGATCACCTAAGGAAGTGACATTAAAACCTAGAAAAATCATTACAAATGAATGAAATAAAAAATATTCGATTTTCTGACATACATATATACATATATAAATATATACATGTGGCTGTGCACGCGTGTGTCTGTGTGTTATTGAGAGTGCGAAAGAAAGAGAGGCCGAATTAAAATACCTGCAAAGAATGTTGTGTAGGACATAAACGCATCTATGAAGGTATGCACCAGGAACCTGTTGTTGTAGTGGCTGAGATAGTTGTGTTTCTTCACCTGATGTCTGCGGTCAGCGATCAGGAATTTTAAAGAAGTTTTTTTCTTTTTTAAGACAAGCAAACTCTAATAATTTGGAAGATTTGCGCAACACAATCTTCCCATCTCCTAACCACTGCAATGTCCATTGCATTCGTATACTTGTAAAATTTGCAATAACAACATGGTATATATATATATATATATATATATATATATATATATATATATATATATCAACTCATTCGTTCCCAAAACACAAATATCATACGTGCATCCCAAATGTGCAAATCCTTCAGAGCCAACGGATAGACAAGAATGAATGTTAGAACATTGGAAGTTGTAAGGACATTTATTTATTCACCCAGCGAATGACGTTCGTAAGAAATGACTCAATTAGGAGATGAGAATCCATATAAAGATACTCTCTGAAATCAACCGAGTACCCTAGCATCATTTCAAATACCATTAGAGTATACGAACCAATATACAGATTGCAAAAATAGCCATAGTACCCAAAAAAAATACTTCAAACCCCAACATACACACAAATCCTTTCCAGTATCACTGGACTATATAAATCAACATAAATGATCAAAAACAGGTATAGTACCCACAAAACACTTCAAACACCTACATATATGTAAATCTATTCCAGTAACTCTGGAGCATATTAATCAACATACATGTTGCAAAGATATCTATTACAACCACCTATAAACATCCACAACTCATGCAAATATACTTCGATTCAAGATTTAATACATATTTTTTCTGATAATATTTAAATACAAATTGTCTTAAACATATATATATATATATATATATATATATATATATATATATATATATATATATATATATATATATATATATATAAGAATACAATGAAGAATAAAGAATCAAAATATAGCTATTTTTCACTCGGTCTGAGAATTCCAAATGTATTGAACATTTTTGTCATTGTCAAAACGCTAAAAGTTATGTCTGTGTTTTTTGTCCTTTATTCTGGTAGGTGCTCTGTAGATCATCAAAAACTGTGAAGAACCATCGACAATAGTCAATGAAGCAAAGCCATAGAGAGTTATCTCCCTTTGGCTAAACTCGTGTAGATTTCATCTCTCATTGATAAACTTACAACTTGGAACTATTCCCTTTCTCTGTTTCCTCGATAAAGACTTTAAATTAACTCGTTAAAATATCGACCAAAAGATTATTGTTTTTGTTGTTGTTGTTGTTGTTGCTTTTTTTGTGGCCGGAATGGTTCACACTTTGTGGCCGGAATGGTTCACACTTTGTGACCGGAGTGGTTCACACTTTGTGGCCGGAATGGTCCACACTTTGTGGCCGGAATGGTTCACACTTTGTGACCGGAGTGGTTCACACTTTGTGGCCGGAATGGTTCACACTCTGTCCACATTGAGAAACGTTTGTTTATTCATTTTTTTCTTTTTATATATATAAATTTCATGTAAATCTAATTTCAATGAATATTGTCAAATGCCAGAAAGCCGTTTATAGAATATTTGTTCACACAGTATTTCATGGGTGGGATATTGCAATGGTGAGGGAGGGGAGAGTGTGCATTGCTGTTTGGGGCACCTGAAAAGTACGGGGTGATTATTTTGTAGATTTTCATTTTTACTGATTTTTCTCTCTCTTATATAACTACGATATCTGCCTCCCTCTATGTCTATCTCTCTTTCGCTTTTCATTCCCCCTCTCTCTTTTCATCTTTCTTTTCTCACTCTATGCCTGTCACTCTCTCTTTCATCTCCTTCCATGTCCTTTTATGTATATCACTATTTCTATATGTCTCTCTCTCACTCTCTCTCTCTCTCCTTCCTCACCTCCCTTTCTTTTCCTCTTCATTTCTTTCTCCCATTTCTGTCTTTCTCTCTTTTACATCGCCTTCTCTCACACTTTCTCTCCGTATGTGTGTGGGCTTGCGTGTGTCTGTGTGTCTGTGTGTGTGCGTGTTGAGTGAGAGAGAGAGATGAGAAATAGAAGCATAATTATATACACATATATATATATATATATATATATATATATATATATATATATATATATATATATATGAAGAAGAAGAAAAATGAGAAAGAAACACACATATATATATGTATATATTTCGTTAAATATGGCAGACGATTATTTTTGCGTTCATCTCCCCCACCATCTCTCTCTCCCTCCATCTCTTTCTCTCTTTTTTCTCTGTCTTTTGGGAATGTTTTTCACTTTCGTCTTTTCTCACTTTCTTTCTTTGCCTTTTACTTTTCCGTCCCACTTTTCCGTTTTTCTTTTTCTCTTTCACCTCTTTCTCCTATTCATCTCCTTCTCTCTCTCTTTCTTTCTCCCTCGCTCTCTCTCTATATATATATATATGTCTCTCTTTCTTATCTCTCTTCTTCACTCTCTCTCTCTCTCTTTATCTCCTCTTTTTTTCCTCTTCATTTCTTTCTCTCTTGCTTTCTCTTTCTCTTCCTTTCTCTTTCTCTTCCTTTCTCTTTCTCTTCCTTCGCTCAACCATTCTATTTATTTCCCTTCTATCTCCTCTTCCTATCTTATCGTTTACTCAACTCTCTTCCCCGGTCTGTTTGCCTTTTTTTATATTTATTTTGCATTTTCCTTATTTCTCTTATTTTTATTTTATGATTAATTATAAAAATAGAAGAGGGAGAGATGAAGAGAGAGAGAGAGGGAGAGATGAAGAGAGAGAGAGAGAGAGAAATATCATCTCTTTGGATCCAGCTACCGAGAGAATATGTCATGAGTGTTCCTCGTATGTCATTTCATCAACGACAGTCTGCCCACGTGAAAAGTGAAAAGAGAGATTTAAAACGAGGCAGAAACAAGAAATTCACGGAAGGATTTTGATTGGTTCATTTTTTTTCTTCCATTTTAGTTATGTGATTTTTCAGATAAAAAAAAGACTCTTCAAGCTATCAACAAGAGCATCGGAATGATATTTGCTTTTGTAAATTGACTCAATGCAATGGTATCACCGTAAGAGTAGACAAATGGAAAAAGAAAAAAATGGAATTAAATTCTAATATTATTGTGCTTGTGTGTATTAAAATCATACACATATCGATTTCGAAGTCATGTTTCAGAGGATAGTATCTTTAAATATCACTTTCAGTCATATTGATATTAGGTCGATTTTCTCGAAGGATTTCCTAAATGCAGTCACCCGTTCGTCCAACATATAAAGTGATTCATGTAGAAGACCAAAAAGGTTGGCATTGGATCAATCTTCCGAGATAGCATTATCTATTCTCATATTAATTCGGCGCTATATTTTAACATTCATACTAAATACTATATTTTACTATCAGACTAACATCCTTGTTCCTATGTAGTGTCTACTTGGCCACGCGTCTCTTCTCTCATGGCTGTTATGTTAATTCGTTCTTATGACGCCGTTCTGGATATTCATTTTATCATTATTATTTTCTTCTCTTTTTCTGGACAGTTTTTCGTTTTCAACTGGAGATCTTGCATTATGGGCGTTTTCCATCAAGTCGTACAACATCAGACAGATGTCCACCTTTTGTAGAATATTTGCAATACAAAGCAATGCAAACTTCTGAAGCTATTCGATACTGGGCTTATTATGATTATCTTAATTTCGGTTGTATACAACCCAACAACCCAATGATATCTGGTACAACAGTGGCCTGAATGTTTCATATTCTGGTAACATTAATTCTGAGGTCCGTGTACATGCACACAGACACACACAGACACACAGACTCACACACACACACACACATATATATATATATATATATATATATATATATATGTGTGTGTGTGTGTGTGTGTGTGTGTGTGTTTTTAGGCAGCAATCCTTCTTTCATGCAAATTTCATTGAAAACGACAGACAAGGTGCTTTTATTTAGTTTTTTTATACAATTTCTCATGTGATCTAATAATTTCTTTTCTTTTCGGATGATAAATTATATAAAAACTGTCCGAATGTTCTTTTTTTATTATTTTTTATAAACAGGATGAATACAGAATTAAGAACAATATAAAAAAATGCATAACACCAGTTAACAATAGCAAAAAATAGATTAATTATTTATTACAAAAAATTTAAAACATCTAACCTTATAGTTAAAAATAATAATTCACCTCCTAGAACAAAATTAAATAGGGCAAATATTATTTACGCAATCTAAATGCCCATTAAGTTTTCCTGATCAATCAAAATTCTTAAATAATTATATAGGCCATACTACATGTTTGACACGCAGACTCACTCTACACCTTTCTGACCATAGCACAATTAGATCTCATTTAAATATTCATGGAGACCTACCGGCCACTATTCGTAACACTAATATAATAGCATCATCTACATGCAAAAAAGAGACTAAAAACAATGGAAGCCTTATTAATAAAAAACAAAACAAAACAACACTTACTAATATTAACTTTGAACATGGACACAATATATTGACCGTGTTTTGAAAAATGAAAACATTTTATAAAACATACATGCAACAAACTATTTCTTATTTTAACAGTTAGAATATAATCCTTGAAAATGGCTAAATGTATAGCCGAAAGCATTCGGATAAAAAGAACATTCGGACAGTTTTTATATAATTTATCATCCAAAAAGAAAAAAAAATTTTGATCGCATGAGAAATTGTATAAAAAAAAATAAATAAAAGCACCTTGTCTGTCGTTTTCAATGAAATGTGCATATATATATATATATATATATATATATATATATATATATTATTATTATTATTATTATTATTATTACATTCAGTAAGTTCTTTCATCAGTAGTATCAAGTGAATCTTGTGCATAATTATATATATATATATATATATATATATATATATATATATATATATATATATATTATTATTATTATTATTATTATTATTATTATTATTATTATTATTTACATTCAGTAAGTTCTTCCATCAGCAGGCATCAAGTGAATCTTAAACGAAGATCAAGTAACAATGAGTTTCCGGAATACATCTGTAATTCTTTACAGAATTTTCATAACGCTCTCATCGGGAAGATTTTCAGTCTTCTACGAATTTCCAATTCTTTCAAACTTTTTCAAATTTTGCAAATTTCTTTGGGACTCTTCTAAGTGTGCCAATTAATGAGTAAAGATGTTTCGTTCATCCTCTCCATTTTCTTTTCTCTTTTTTTTCCTTAAAAAAGTCAAATAATTTCCAGTTTTTCAGTTTTCTTCAACGTTGATCAGTGTTCTGCTCTACGATCTGATTCGCTTTTCATTCTATACGACTAATTTAGATCTGTGGTTATACCATTTGTGCGCGCGTGTGTGTGTTTGTGTGTGTGTGCGTGCACGTGTGTGTTTGTGTGTGTGTGCGTGCACGTGTGTGTGTGTGTGTGTGTGTGTGTGTGTGTGTGGTCAAATTACAATCGTTTGTAGAATTCCCAATGGATCATCTTCCTCATCCAATAGTCCTTCTAAGCCAGCGAAATATGTATATGTTCGTATAGTCCACATATACAATATTGTGGTTTCATGCCTCTTTTGGTCTTCATATAATTTGTTCTTATGGAATTGTTCTGAGTCGATCATTATTATTATTATTATTATTATTATTATTATTATTATTATTATTATTATTATTATTATTTCCGGTTTTCTTAATGTTTTTAATAAACATCTTTACCAAGTTCTTTCTTTTTACTTGAGACCGGAAGTAAATAGGTTATCTTAAAAATTCATTGAGCCTATGACATTGAGAGATTTTTTGCTGGGTTTGTGAGCCGTACTGATGAGCACAAACTTTTGTGTCTAAAATAGCCAGATTTATGCTCGGATTTTCTTAATTATCTTTCGAATCATTTCTGGTGCTTCTATTAATATCGGAATAATGGTTGTATTTAAATGCCATATTCTTTCAACTTCTATTTCCATACCATTAGTATTATTACTATTGAGTGAGTGATCAGCAAGCCAACACCCGGCAAAGTGACATATACGAAGCCCAATGTACCTATCATGACACACCATCTGATGAGGGTATATCAGCCAAATGGACGCGATATGATGAGAGGTTTTGATAAAAGAAGAGCAAAACATTCGGAGCCAGTTAAAAATCCCTACAGGTCGAATAACCTAGGCTGATCAGACGGACGCCGATTAAGGGTGTCCCTAAATATCTGGATGTGACTCCTAAATCGTACTGACTGCCTCGTCATTCAAACTTATCAAAAAACGATCCACTCAGCTTCCGATCAGGTTGCTCGCCCACAAGTTCCGCTCAGGAACAGAGACGCTCATTTCGTCAGCCCCGAAGAGACACGCCCCACTGGTTTAGGCCAGGCAACTAACAAGCAGATGCATATTTATTGTAGTCAATCTTAATTCACCAAGACAAACCATGTATAATACCTCCATTATTTTAAGATCATAAGCCATGAGAGCCATACTGGTGTAACATTATCTTCAACTCATGCATCTCGTAACACATAACTTTATCATTTTCAATTTGAACTCGATTTAAAGTTCTATTCTTGAAATCTTTTTCTGATGTAATTTTAATGTGATATAGATCATTTTTTAAACTTCAAGCTATCATAGTTCTTCAAAGATTTCTTTTCTTTCTTATCTGTGAATTGACATGCCTTATCGAGAAAGATGGTATCATAACTTACTATTGTAAGTTTATTGTTATAACACACGCCCGTACTTGGTATAATGTAATTCGTTAAAGTATTCTCTATACGTAATGCTTAGGCTATTGCCGTAACGCCTGTATAGTTAGTACTAACAGCCATACCCAGCTGGTCGATCAGAAAAAGCGTTCAATTAGAATGGAGCAAAAACAGTATCATGTTTAGATGTCACAATTACTTTAAATTACTTTCATTAAAAAATATTTTGAATTAATGCAGTTACTGATATAACAGATGTAGTCTGTATTTATTCAAGTTAACCGAGGATATGAAGGGGTAAAACAGGCAACATGAAGACCCACTTCAGACCAGAATTATTTTGGAGTTTTTGAAGTTCAATTTGTCAATGCGCTACCAGGGATGTAAAAGAGGATACCTGTATAAAGCAATTGTTAAGTTTGACAAAAATTGGTTGAAATCTCAACGAAAAATAAAAAAATAAACCAGTAAAAATCGCCATTTTTCGCTATTTACGCAGGTTTTGACTATATTGATGGATTCAATTATCAAGTTAAATGGCTGTTAAACAATTTATTTATTGTTGGCTACAATTGAATGAAGTTTGTATTAGATTGCTTCATAATTAATGGAGTTTTTAGTTTAAAATTTGTCTTGAAACCGATTTTTCGTTTTTCGTCGTTTTTCCCTAAACGCAATTGCGTAGAAATAAAAAAAAAAAGGTATCGTTGAGCTCGTCATGATGTAAGTAACCTACATACCGAGTTTGAACGAAATCGGAGGAAAAAAGTTGAACTTATCGATTTTTAATCGGCATTATCGATTATAGATTTTTTTAAATTACCGATTTTTTATGCTAAGAACCAATCTCTGATATTGTACAATGTATGTGCCAAGTTTGGTCAAAACCAGCTGGATGGATCTCGAGTAAAAAGGTATCACACAGACAGACAGACACACACAAAAACATCCTTGGAGCATGAAGGTAGATAAAAAAATTTTTAAGTCCCCTTGAAATGTGAAGGAAGTTAGTTAAAAAAATTAGAAAAAAAACATCCCCTTGAAATGTGAAGGCAATTAAAAATATTAAAACATGTCCCCTTGACATGTAAACGTAAATAAGAAAGTTAGTTAAAAAAAAAAAAAAGTCCCTGGATAGGTGAAGGTCGTTACAAAAAAATGTCCCCATGAAATGTGAACGCAGTTAAAAAATTTAAAAATTTTGCCCTTGAAATGTGAATGTAGTTAAAAACAAATTTAAAAACGTCCCCTTGAAATGTGGAGGTAGTGAAAAAAATTTAAAAACTTCCCCTTGAAATATGGAGGTAGTTAAACAAATTTAAAAACATCCCCTTGAAATGTGGAGGTAGTGAAAAAAATTTAAAAACTTCCCCTTGAAATATGGAGGTAGTTAAACAAATTTAAAAACATCCCCTTGAAATGTGGAGGTAGTTAAAAAAATTTAAAAACGTCCCCTTGAAATGTAAAAGTAGTTAAAAAAAAAATTAAAAACGTCCCATTGAAACTACGTCTTAATGCGGGAACGTTAATCCATGGCTTCCACATTTTTGTTGAAAGTTTGACAAACTTTGAACATGTCCAGATATCGTGAACTTTTATGTGAAAGATAAAGTCGATTTTATTTAAGCAATTTCCAAAAATTCAAATCTGATTTAAACAATCTAATTTTTTCAATATATAATTTCTTCCACAAAATAGCATGAAGTTTTGGCTTGGCTTCACGAACGAAGGCTTTGAGGGGTCCTCCATGTGTCCTTGCTGCTTGATCCTGCAAGGGAGATTGCCCGATAAGACTGGTGGTTCTATGTCAAGTTTGCTACTGGTGATTGATGAATCGATAGAAGGCGGCGGTCCTTTTCAGAGAATTCCGTCTCTTCATTAGGACATCTTCGTCAGTCAAGGGTTAGTCACCAAAATAAGAGTGCCTTCCATTCCTGCCACGAGTCCTGCCCACACGATTAGGTCTTTTGTAGTAGAGCTTCAGTTGTGACCACGGCAGCGCCTAGAACTTCAGTGATATTGATAAAGTCATATCCAATACACTTTTAATCGCTCGATTAAATATCGATAAACAAACTTAATCCGCCAGTTATGGTTACTTTAATTCCTGACCAATGTTCATCAATTTTCTTACCATAATGTTTTGTTTGTACAGAAAACAATTAAATCTAAGAGAAATATAGAACGAGTAAGCAATAACGTATGCCGTTTCGTCCTATATTTGGGACTCATCAGCAGTGCGCATCCACTAACCGAGGGAATCCGAGCATAAATCTGGCTATTTTAGGTTGGCAAGCGAACACTATACCAACTGCTCCGCCGGGACGAAGAGACTGCAATTCAGACTCTAAGAAGCGCCGCTCACTCCCACATTCAACTGAAATTCCATAGGACCATAGGACTGAGCCTCCTGTCCAACTGGAGCATTAGAAGCTGGATCAAGCGAAGATAAACACACATAGTAATGAGGAGGATTTGATAATTATATTAATTGATTCATCGAGTCTGATAGAAACCTCTTAGAGTCTGATTTGCAATCTCTTCGTCACCGAGGCCCGGCGGACTGTTTCGTTGTATCACAGCTCATCAGTGGGGTTTGACGTCCGGCTGCCTCTAGCTAGGATCGAAACCCGACAGAATTGGCGTCAGTCGGGGATTCTACCACTAAGCCGTTGGCGCACTGCACGGATAAGGGTGAATTTAAGTGTATTTATTTTTAGATAAACACGCAGTGACTGAGAGAACTCGATTCGATTTACAGAAGAGTCTTGCATTATTAGCCGTAATAGTCACTGTTTATAAACACCTACTTCCTCCCGAGAGAGCTCAACCAAAATAAATTTTTCAGGAGCATATATATATATATATCAAGATTTCTGTAAGGTCATCCTGTACTAGATTTATTGGCTTTACACTGACAACACTAGGTAGTAATACCATTGTTATGACAATGGTGGACAATTCCAAGTTCTTTATTAAGTCAAGATGAGAAGATACCAACTTTTGTGAAAGAGTACAATTCAAAAATAATCTGAAAACTCACATTTGAAGACTTGATAATCAAACGAAGGACTTTACAAAATATGCTAGAGTCTACATAAAATGGGGGTCTGCTTTTTCTAATAAACTGATCCCCAGAATTGCTACGTATTAATATAATTGATAAGAATATATTTAAAAACATACATTTAAAAACCTACAAATAATAGTAAGGACTTAAGAAAATATGCCAGGTTTTTTTTACGGCATTGGGGAAATTTATGGTCATATAAGATTCTATTGGAAATAAAATAGGGGATTGATTTTCCATTGTGATTAAGTAATAATCTGATTCCTCTAATTACTATATATCATTTTTTAATCATTCCACCGCCAGCAAGATGGCAACTTGCATGTGATAACAGGAATTGAAAGTTAAAGTGAAAGTGAAAGTGAAGACTGAATACAGAAAGGATTGAAGTAATGACAAAAGATGAACGGGATTCAAGAAGACATAAAATAGCAATTGACATTACATTTAAATTTTTGAAGATTGCAGTTATTAGGAAAGCAAGTCCCACGGGTGGGAAGTACGAGAAAAACTGTTAAAGTAGAAATGGTTGTTGTATTTAGCTAGTTCAACAGTAAAGCGATGAGTCCCAGCTCCCAATCTAGTAGCATGCTTAAATTCATGTAGTGGAGGCACCAGGGGAAAAAAGCTCGTCCAAGAAGTTACCATGAAAATATTTGTAGAACAGAAAGAGGGAAGATATGTTAGTGAGAAAGTGACTGGAGACGAGATGCCTGGTCAGGACCAATTGTATTACAGACCCTTCTCTGGATTTTGTCAAGGTGCACATTTGGTGCACCAAACCGGACAGAGCTACAATATTCAATACACAGACGCATTGTAGATTTATAAATGTGCAAGATGGATTCTAACCAGAAAAACTTTTTGGCACGATACAGTGAACCAACATTCCTTGCATCAAATTTAGCAATTGACTTGACATAGTCCGCTTCATGTCTATGAAAAATGTGGGTCTAAGGAGGTATAGAATGATGCTCTCCTGATGGCAGACAGTAAAGATTCACAAGAAGACAGAAGATGACGATTGACATTGCACTTAAAGTTTTGAAGATTGCAGTTATCTGGGAAGCAAGAAATCGGAAAGGAATTCCACAGGTAGGAAGTTCAAGAAAAGTAGAAGGGGCAGTTGCATCTGGCTGGTTCAACAGTAAAATGGTGGGACCTAGTTGCCAATCTAGTAACATGCTTAAATTCATGTAGTCAGGGCACCATGAGAAAAAACTCATCCGAGCAGTTGCCATGAAAACATTTGTAGAACTGACGGAGGGACGCCATATCACGTTGGTGAAATAGTGACTGGAAATGAGATGTGCCTGGTCAGCATCGTTGCGTTGCAGGGTTTTCTTTGGATTTCGTTAAGAGCAACAGGCAAGATATGGCAACAGCATTCAATACACGGACGAATGGTAGATTTATAAGGGTGCTAGATGGATTCAAAGGGGATTTTTTTGGTGGGGGGGGTCACGACAGAACGAGCTAAACTTCCTCACAGCAGACGTAACAATTGACACGATATAATTGGTCCATTTCATGTCAGTGAAAAACATGATGCCAAAAAGGCGTAGAGTGTTGCTCTCTTGTAGTCTAGCGCCAGCCATCATGATGACAGGCAAAACAGGGTTTGTTTGTTTTTTTGTGGTGATTAATATTTTGCATACGTTTAAATTTGCAAGCCACTTCTTGCCCCACTTAACCACTGATTGGAAGTCATTGTCAAGAGTAATTGCCAGGTTTACTTTATTGGACCTGTTGGATTTGTTACTAAAACAGGAGTAAATGGTAGTGTCATTTGCATAAATACCTAGTTGGGAACTGATGCCATTTGGGAGATCATTCATTTCTTCATTGGGTAGGAATGATTGGATTAAGCCAATATACATCACATGGCAGTATTCAACACACAGACAAATGGTAGAGTTATAAATATGCAAGATGAATTCTCACGGGATTTTTCATTTTGTGGGGGTGGGAGTTCGGCAGAATGAACCATCCTTTCTCGCAGCAGACGTTGCAATTGGCTTGATATAGTCGCTCGATTTCATGGCAGTGAAAAAAACGTGACAGAGGCGTCGAGTGTTGCTCTCTTGGTGTTTATCACCAGCCATCCTAATGGTAGGCAGAAAAACTTCTCTATGGTGATTAAATTAAAGTAGTTTTATTTTGGAGGCATTAAAATTTACAAGCCGAAATGTAATTTACTCCAATTAACCACTGATTGGGCGTCCTTTTCAAGAGCATTTGACAAGTTTACTCTGTTGGATTTGCTTACTAAGGTAGGATTAAATGGTAGTTTCATCTACGTAACTACCTCGGTGGGAACTATTGATTTCAGGGAAATCATTAATGAAGATAAGAAACAACGTAGGTCCAAAGATAGGTTTAGTATGAATTAAATTATGTAAATATGTGCGTAGAGTAGCGTTTATCGCCACTGAAAATGAACTCGGCTTGCTAAGTTCAAATTCCGCTACGTTCACTTTCGCGTGAATCCATTTCTTCTCTCCTAGCAATGAGTTAAATAGCAGGGAATACTGGGCTCTCCAGCCTTGATAGGCAATCAATCTAGAAGGAGAACTGTGAATTTAAGACCTTCAAGCTACAGAAACCACAACAGCATTGTCAGTGTGAAGCCATGGCCCTATTCTCCACTGGACAATGGCAGTAAGTAGGGGAAAAATATAAGTAGAATATCTGAAAAAAAGACTTATATTTGAATTTAATAAATTAATTTAATAAAATATGCCGTCATTGGACAAAAGTAACGATTATGAGGATACAGAGGATATTGACCTGAAGATCTTAAGAGCGTACTCTTTAGCATCCACGCGAGAATTTGCTCCTCAAAGCTGCAGTTCTTGGAGAAAATATGTAACTTTTATATAACACTTGGAACACGGGGGAAGTAAGAGTGATTTGACTCAGTTGGAGTTACGTAGTATATTTTCGTATACAAATTGCCATACAGAAATTAATTCAGTGTACTTCAAGAGATTGAATGAATCGCAATATCATCGATAAGAAAGTAACAAATATGAAAATTGTTTTGATAGTGATTATTTAAATTTACTTCATTAAATCATAAATTCAATATGGAAAATAAATGTGTGAGAATATGATATATACCAGAACAAGGTTAGGTAAGTCAATGAGAATTTGGAAAAATTCTGTGTAACGTGTTTCGTCCTCTAGAAGGACTCGAGAAATCTTTTTGTTGATGGAATGATATATGTGTAGGAAGGAGGGGAGAGATATAAAAACGCAAGCATCGGTTATAGTTATGCACCGACAGGAATTGCTGAAGATGTTGGAATGCTAGAATTTCAAATTAATGTATTTTTAGACATAATCAAACCGATTTCATTCATTGTTTTTCTGTTTGATCACTTTTATCATAATATATCCCTCTTTGTGATAATAAAAGATCTGCTACGAAATATGAAATTTTATAAGAACCTCGACGCAATTTTAAACTTTTCTTCCAGCTGGTAAGTAATAAGAAAAAAAGCGAACCACACGAGAGATTTTTAAAGAAATTAGGCTTCATTTAAGCTTCGAAATATTCGAGAATATCACATAGAATGGTCCCGACCACGTGCCACATCGGCACAACAATTTTACTTAAAGTGTAAATATTGAGAACCGCTTTTCTTGTTTTAATATTAAACTGGGAATATTAGAAAAACTGGACATGTATTCTTATAATCATGAATCACTAGGAATTAAATATATATCACTCTTCCGTTAACGGTATTAAAGGCCGAGAATAGACTTAGCAACTCTGATTTCCCGTTCGTAAAATATATTCGCTTGGTCAGTTCATGGGTCGCATTTTGAAGAAATTTTTATTCATTCATCCGGAAGTTTTTCTTACGATTTTGATTGATAGACTGATTCATTCATTTTCTACTGCCAACCAAACTGTTGCAGGTAATTTAAAGCCAGAAAATATTTTTAGGTTGTAAGATTTTTAATATATATATATATATATATATATATATATATATATATATATATATATATATATATTACAATGAATCATTCATACAAAAAGTAGTTTAGTAAAGTTAATGATATAAAATGGCGAAAACTCTTCGCAAACAAAATTTTAAAGTTGCATTAACCTACTAACCTCTCGATGAATGATATGATTCTTGTTTTTAATAACTACAAGCTGTATAAGGTCTTTTTTTAATCTCCTAGAACTTTCAACTGTTCACACAGTCATCCTCAGGCATGGAAATTATTTTGTTTTTAGTAAATCCAGGTAGTAGCGGAGACGAAAGTTTAAATGCGAATCGAACTATGTTTTTTTTAGAAATGTGAGCAGTCGCAACGCTAAGGTTGAATTTATTTTTATTAAAAAAAATTATCTAGTGTGAAACATTACATACAAAGCAATGCAAAATTTTAAACGATTTTTTAATATTATAAATTATTTAATTAAAATTTTTTTTAAATGAAAATGTTTCTTGTAAAAGTTAATTATTTACCGAAAAAAATTCTTCTTAAGACAATAGTGTCCTTAATAAACCTTATTTAACAAAGCAATTAAAGCTTTTCTAATTAAATAATGTCATAGATTCATTGCATGTTTTATTTTACATTTCCGAGCAGATTTTCGGTGAAAGAGGTAACTGTTTTAAAAAAAAAAAAGAAAAAAAAAGTCCTACTTTTAAATAATAAAAAATATCCCTGCCCTAAAAATTTAATTTCTATAAATTTCATGAAATTGTGTAAGTGGGTGGTAACATATGTAAAAAAAAATATTTTTTACCAAGATTTTCTAAACAAATTTTCAAAAATAATTTCATTCATTTCTGAATACGTCCTGAAAGTTTCATTAAAATTCCGACAATTATTTGATTTTTGCAAAACTTTCCAAGTCAGTGTGTTTTCCACCGGAAAAAGTCCACAAAAAAAATAAAAATCGTTGTTATTATGTCATTGTTTTTAAGCAAAATATCGAACGTGTTAGAAAGGATTAAAAAATTTAGAAAATAATTAAAAGAATACTTTGGTCTTTCCTCTTAATAATAACATAAACATTTTGATGACAAAATTATGTTTTTATTGAGTTTATGGCTATTTTTCATCGTGATATGCTGTTTTTTTGTTCTGCGAAAAAGTGAAGGCACCTATTTATACAAGACTCAGTTTTTGGTGAATCCGTAGCCAATTCTTAGGCCCAATTGAGGGAAAATAATTTTTTCTATCCCCTCTCTGCCCCCACCTGTCCTATTTTAAAATTCGATTGATGGAAAAAATTTTCTTTTCGGCAATTTAGTTTTATACCGACGATATCAATTTCTGAATATGAGTCGGTCGAAAGGTACCTAAAGTTATTATTTTATTCGATGTGGTAGCATTGTATCTTTTTTTTAGAAATAAACTATGATCCATGTCTTAAAAATCATTTATATATATATATATATATATATATATATATATATATATATATATAAGCAGTGCGGACACAGCGGTCAACCCCGAGTGGAGACAGTCTGTTTCATGCTGGCACGAAATCCTCAGGCCAACACTACGAGATAATCTCCTCACAGCTTATATTTACATAGACTCTATCCCAGGTATTGAGCACCTTTACACCATAACACTATATTTTATCATTATATATATATTCTTGTTATTACAGCTTGCATGCTGTTCTTGTAGCTTGTATGTTTATAATTTTAAACATCCAGTAATATGTATATATATATATATATATATAATAACATAAACATTTTAATGACAATATATATATATATATATATATATATATATATATATATATATATATATATATATATATAGATTTATATATGTATATATATATATATATATCACCGTCGGTTTTATCTAGTATCCAAAGATTTCATTTCTTCTTTGGTGATCTCGTACGATGGTAATATATATATATATATATATATATATATATATATATATATATATATATATATATATATATATATATATATATATATATATGAATAAAAATGACAATAGGAAAACTGGTAATTGCTGACGCGTTTCGTCCAATGTGGACTTTATCAAAGCAAAATACGAAAATGAAATTAAATGAACAAAGTAACTAATAAAAACAAAAACAGAATGTACCTAGCAACTGGAATGTACAGAAACGCTATTTTCATATTTTTAACTGAAAAATAACGTCAGTAATTGTCACGTGTGGAGAATATTGTGATTAAATAGCGTTTCGGTCCGGTTCGATCTTTATCTTCAAGGGTAAAATCTCCACCTCTGAATTTTGCAAACCATATTCTGCAAGTTCTTTCATTCACACATTCCTCTCCATAAACTGAGTGAATGTTTCTAGCTGCTTCGGCTGCTGAGTTTCCTTTCTTGAACTCATAAAGCATTATGTGCCTCAAATGATTCATGTTAGCAAGGTTTTAATCAAACAAAATTTAATTTTATTGTTCTCTGAAATCAAATTTGATCAGTTTAAATGCATCTAAAGATAAAAATAATGTTCAGCTCCATTAGACATTATAAAATACTCTTTAAATTTCGTTCATTTTAAAAAAAGGTAAAATTCGGACAGAACTTATAGGATGACCTGATATATATATATATTGTCATTAAAATGTTTGTTATTACATATACATATATATATATATATATATATATATATATATATATATATTGTCATTAAAAAGTTTTTGTTATTACATATATATATATATATATATATATATATATATATATATATATATATTATTTATTTATTTATTTATAACAAAAATTCCCAGGATACAAAGAAGCTATTTATAAAACATTATTTAACATAAAAATATTTAAATAGCACAAGCCTCTCAAAACGTATTTGAAAACTGAAAATGTATTTTAAAAAAATAACATAGAAAATAAGAAAAACAGTAGCAACCCCCAAGAACATAAAATAATGTATCCTGTGTCTAAAGGAAAAAAAGCGATAATCAACTTCCGTTAACAAGATGAACTCGTAAACAAAGGAACATTGCTTATTTCGAAATGCAGACACGAAAACAAATCCCTACTAACCTATCTACAACCATATCATAACTCAAAAGATTAAATAAAATTCCACAACCTAACTCTAATAAACCTTATTTCGATACCAAATCTAGAACCAAAGAAAATAGATAAAATCATTAAATAAGTTAAATATATATAAATGAATAAATAAAAAAAACGAAAATTAACGAACGAAAAACAACTTTTATGTTATTGGTACGAGTGATTCTTATTTATTTAGTTTGACACAAGGACACAAATATGGAGCAAACAATAATGATCAAACTCACTACTCTATAGAATAGTAGTCAGCCAGACTACTTTCCTAATCACTGCCCCATGTGTAAATACCGTCACTATTTGGAAGTAAGAAATTTTAAATGAATTTCCTATGAAATGAAATTCAATTAGCCAAAAACAGAAGTCACTTTCATCTCCCTAAATTTTGTCAAGTCTTTCGCATGTTGATATGGTCATTGTAATTTCTAGTCAAATGAATTAAAGCCTGGTAACAGGCTATACTTGAAAATGGTACATCTCCAAAGACACAAAGAACAAGGATACATTTTGATGATTGCAACAAGAAAAAAAATCCGGAATCAACAAACAATTTATGAAAGTCCCAGCTTCATGTATGCGGTAAACAACTCGAGATCGTTTACCGGATCAAGTGAGGATCAGGTGAGGATCAAGTGAGGATCAGGTGAGTATCAGGTGAGTATATTCATTCTTAACAAAAAAATATTAACTGTGTGCCACATTGCGATGGCTGCGAATACCGTGTATTCCCGTGGATAAGTCGAATTTCAGATTAGAAGAGACACATTTCATTCAGTATGAATTTCAGTTTTCCCTCAAGTCGGTTTTATAATACAAACTCCAAACTACTAAAACATACTAAGCAACTGATATGATCATTACCAAAAATATATTGAATGAAATAATTTGCATTATCAGCAATAACTTAATACGTTGTGTGAAAAATTTCATCATTTCTTAACGATTTTCCATACATTCTAATTGTATATCTTTCGTACATAAAACAATTGCAATTTCCTTCGGTGTCCTTTGCTGAACTTCCAGACGTTTGACTATTACGTAAAAACATTTCGGAAGAATCCAAGTATAATAAAGTAATATTCAAGAAAGGGAAAATTACAGAAACACACTCAATAGATTTAGATTTTGTCACAAAGATTAGGAGACTGAAACAAGAAGCTTATAGGTACCTAGGAATTAGCGAAGGAGATGGTATACAGTATACCGAAATGAAGGAGAAGTTAAGAAAAGAGTACTACAGGCGTGTGCGTCTGGTACTGAATACCCAGCTGAATTAAAAAAATATATATATCAGCCATAAACACCTTGGCTCTCCTTGTGGTGCAATATAGTTTCAACATCCTTAATTGTACCATAGATGACATTAAGCGATTAGATGTCAAAACGAGAAAGCTTCTCACTTGCTGTCGTATGCATTATCCCAAAGCTGATGTTGATCGTCTGTATGTGCCCAGATCCGAAGGAGGCAGAGGATTAGTTCAACTAGAACTACCCTACAAAACTACAACATTTGGCCTTCAAAGATATCTGGAAACTACAGAAGACTGGATGATGATATGTGTCAAAGAACATGAAAGTAGTAAGCGACTTTATTCCGTAATAAAGGAAGCCAACAAATTCAAAATGGAGTTTCAAATGGGTGTAGAAATACAAGTAAAGCATCGACTGAAGTTGTAAAATACTTAAAAACAAAATTAAATGCAACCGACCAGATACAGAAACGATGGCAATTATAAACCACTTCACGGTCAATACTCTGCCCGTACCAAACAAGCCGATGTAGACAAACTCTTTTCCCATCAGTGGCTACGTAGTGTAAGGTTAAAAGCTGAGACCAAAAAAGCTGCACAAGACGAATGCTTGTTAACTAAAAATTATCAAGCACACATGCTAAAATATTGTGTTAGCCCAGAATGCAGATTCTGTGATAAATATCCAGAAACAATTGACCATCTTGTATCAGGTTGCAATGTATTGGCACCCACTGAATATAAAACCCGGCATGACAGCGTGGGCCAATATCTGCACTGGAAAATCTGCAACTTCTACGGAAAAGAGACTGAAAGAAATTGGTATGAACAACACTCAGACCCGCTTACGGAGATAGGACTTGTAACAATTTTATGTCACTACACAGTACACAGACAGAACAATCAAAGTCAACCGCCCTGACATTGTTATTAGAGATTGCAAACAAAATAATCGCATCCTTATTAATATGGTAGTCTCTGCAGACTGCAATGCATCTTTTGAAAGCTATCAAAATACAAAAGACCTTGAAATCGAAATCTCAAAGATGAGATCATCAACAATCCGTGTTGTAGTTGAAACCTTCGGATTAATTGGAAAAGATTCCAATAGACTCGTTGAAGGGATTCCTGAAAGTTCATGCCTTAAAGAAATACTAAAAATGTTCTCACGAGTACAGACCACACATTACGAAGGGCTTTATATATGTAAGATATGTTTTTTGTTTTTTTTTTAATAGCTCAGTGGAAAATGTCATGATGCCATTTCTGAACTTAGGTATCTGGGCGGGACCCGGAAAGAAATGAATAGACACACAGAAATCAAACGAAATAAAATAATAGATAGATAGATAGATAGATAGATAGATAGATAGATAGATAGAAGATCTTGGTGTTAAAATTGAAAACAGAATATCAGCCATAAACACTTTGGCTGTCCCTATGGTGCAATACAGTTTTAACATCCTTAATTGGACCATAGCTGATATTAAGCGATTGGATGTCAAAACGAGAAAGCTTCTCACTTGCCGCCGCATGCATCATCCTCAGGCTTATTTGATCGTCTGAATTTGTCCATATCCGAAGGAGGAAGAGGATTAGTTCAACTAGAACTGTCTTACAACGCCATAAAAATCGATTTTCAAAGATATCTGGAAGCTTCAGAAGAACATGAAAAAAATAAGTAACTTTATTCAGTAATAAAGAAAGCCGACAAATTCAAAAGGGAATTTTAAGTGAGTGAAGGATTGCAAATAAAATATGATACACCTACTTCAGCGGCAAAGAACCTAAAAAAAAAAGAAAACAAATGCACAAACGATGGCAAGATAAGCCTTTTCATGGTCAATACTCTGATGTAGACAAACCCCGTACTCATCTGTGGTTACATAGTGCAGGGTTAAATGTTGAGACGTAATGTTTTTTTTTTTCTTGCTGCACAGAAACAGTCTTTGCTAGCCAAAATTTGCCAAGTTCACCTACAGAAAAATTTTGTTAGCCCAAAATGCAGATTCTGTGATAAATCTCCGAAAATAATTGACCATCTTGTATCAAGTTGCACAATATTGGCACCCGCTGAATATAAAACACGGCCTGGCGGCCTAGGCATATATCTGCATTGTAAAATCTGCAGCTTTTACAGAAAGGAAACTGCATGAAATTGATATGAACATCAACCAGACCCGGTTGTAGACATAGAACCTGTAACAATTTTATGGGACTTTGCAATAAACACAGACAGAACAATCAAAGCTGAATATTGTATGATGATCTGTGTCAAAGAACATGAAAGAAATAAGAAACTTTATTCAGTAATAAAGAAAACAAATTCAAAAGGAAATTTCAAGTGGGTGAAAAAGTGCAAATAAATCATAATACACCTACTGCAGATACAAAGAATCTAAAAAAAAGAAATCAAAAACAGATACAATGTACCAAATGCACAAACAATGTCAAGATAAGCCTTTTCATGGTCAATACTCTTACCGTACCAAACAAGCTGATGTAGACAAACCCCGTAGCCATCAATGGTTGCGTAGTGCAGGGCTAAAAATGGAAACCGAAAGTTTTATTCAATGCTTGTTAACTAAAAATTGCCAAACACACATACTGAAAAATTCTATTCACTCGAAATGCAAACTCTGTTATAAATACCGGGAAATAATTGGCCATCTTGTATCAGGTTGCACGGTATTTGCATCCATTGAATATAAAACTCGGCATGATAGAGTGGGTCCAATATCTGCACTGGAAAATATGCAACTTTTACTAGCAGCAAAATGCAAGAAACTGGTATGAACTCCACCCAAACCCGGTTACAGAGATAGGACCTGTAACAATTTTAAGAGACTTTAAAATCCACACAGAACAATCAAAACTAATTGCCCAAGATATCGTAATCAAAAAAACAGAATGTACTTTCTTACTGACGTGGCAGTCCGTGCATATTGTAATGTATCTTTGAAGATCTTCAAGAAACTATCAAAATATAAAAATCTTGAAGTGGAAACCTTAAAAGTATGACATATAATGTTGGAACCCTTGGATTGATTGGAAAGCCTTCCTATGGACTCATTGAAGGGATTCCTTGTCACTCATACATTAAAGAAAAAAATTGTACCCACAAGTACAACTCATACATTACGAAGGGCTTTATGAAAAATACAGGGTGTCCATAAAGTTCGTGGGCTCTTTAAATAATTTATAATTTAAAAGTGCACACGAACTTTATGGACACCCTGTATATGTTTTCTTAGATGATTGTTTTTTGAGGGATACAAAACATGATCAGTGGATGATGTCATGAAGCTATTTCTGATCTTAGGTCTCTGGTATACCACAGAAATCAAAGAAAATAATAACCTAGAATGTGGGGCGCACATGCTATTCTTGTCCCCAGTTATCATTGGAGTATTGTAGTCTTAACTAATGAACTTAAAATCCTATATTGAGAAAATCAAAATAAAGACTAGTATCGCATCCTTTCAGAAATCGGCTTTGATTAGCATTGTAAATATTCTGTCGGAGATGCTATCCCTTTGAGGTCGTACGACTTGATGAAAAACACAGATAATGCAAGAATTCCGGTTGAAAACAAAAACCATTTTGAAAGTATAACAATAATAATAATTGTTGTTCTTGTTGCTGTTGCCGCAGACGAAAGACAAACAGTGCTGGATCATCGCTATAGCGGCATCAAAAGACGTAAGTGTAGATAAGAAAGTAAGGAAAAGTAAACGTTATCAGGATTTGAAACAAGAGATCGTATGAAAGTATTAAGAAAGTAGTTGTTTCTATTGATGTGGGCGTCATTCGAATAGTGACAGCTATAATCTAAAAATGGCTGGATGAAAACGGAAACGTTGATTGAAGCTGAGATACTTCATAAATCAGTGCAGGTTGAGACAACCAGAGTTCTGATAAAGGTTTTGTTGCTGCAGAAAAGTAAAGAAAAAACATCGTCATTTGTTACGGGCGATTCCTGATCGTTTAATTACGGCATAAGATCTTCTTGAGAAAAAGGTGAAAATAACGTGGGGCATGAGAACATCAACAATCCCTGTTGTAGTTGAAGCCCTTGGCTTGGTTGGAAAATATTCCAATAGACGCATTGAAGTGATCTCTGGTAGCCCATGACTTAAAGAAATGCAAAACATTGTTCTCACGAATACAGCCCACATCTTACGAAGGGCTTTATCTATGAAAAAATATGTGTTTATTTTTGTTTTTTAATTGCTCAGTGGAATATGTCATGAGACCATTTCTGACCTTAGACCCCTGGGTAGGACACGGAAAGAAATAAATATACACCAGAAAACAAAGGAAATAAAAAAAAATAATATTATTAGATGTCCAGATGCTACACCAAGTAAGTGTCTTGTATATGTTTTGTTTTCGTGAATTGGGATGAGCTATAGTAAATATCTCGCTGAATACCACAAATTTGCTAGACTAACCTTAAACAGTTGGGTATGTTCACTAATAGCTGATGCCCTGTGCATTTCGGCTCAACCACAACAGCTGAGTATAAAGGGGGGTTATTTTTTCTAAGCCTCAAGGATGGCTCCGTTAAAGAGACTTGGAAGTCACAAGAATCTTCATATAAAGATAATCTCCGGGAAACCGTCACATTATGAGATAAAAAAAAGATTGTACTGACGAGAAACACTCACCCCTCAATCTATCTTAGCAAATGAGTTACACAACATGAAGGTATTTCTAACTGGGCCCTACCTATGATATTACGTGATGTTTTTATCCAATCCTGTCACCATCTCGCATATATTTGACAGCGGCCATATGCCTGACATAACCTTATCAGGGGTATCGTGATAGGGATATATGGCTTCGTTTATTTCTATCCCAGCGTCACCTTTTTGCTGTTCTGATTTCTCACTCAATAATAATAAAACTTCAATAACATGGGTGCGATCACATGAATATGATTCTCCCTTCTGTTTAAAAAAACATTTCATCAGACCTTGAGAGAATATGAACAAAACATTCACGAATTCAAGAACAACCACAATTCCACAGGGAATGATTAAAAAGATTAATAGCAGCGCAGGGAATGATTAAAAAGAATAATAGCAGAACAGAGAATGATTTAAAAGAATAATAGTAGCACAGGGAATGATTAAAAAGAATAATAGCAGCACATGGAATGATTAAAAAGAATAATAGCAGCACAGGGAATGATTAAAAAGGATAATAGTAGCACAGGGAATGATTAAAAAGGATAATAGTAGCACAGGGAATGATTAAAAAGAACAATAGCAGCACAGGGAATGATTAAAAAGAATCTTCATATAAAGATAATCCCCAGGAAGCCGTCACAATATGAGATAAATAAAGATTATACTTATGAGAAACGCTCACTTACTCAGAAGATTTCTCTCAATCTAATACGTTCAATAACTTTCTAAGAAAATCCTTCCTTTCCCTCAGATCTCTCAGATTTGGTAAACGATTGTCTCAAATATCAAATCATGAAAACTGAAGATAATAATAATAATAATAATAATAATAATAATAATAATAATAATAATAATAATTACACCTTCAACATTATTAAATGGAAGTTGAATGACATTAAAAGATTGGACACGAAGACCAGAAAAATGCTTATCCAAATGTGGATGCATCACTTGAAATCAGATGTTGATCGTCTGTACGTATCAAGAGCTTTAAGAGGCCGAAGTCTAATCCAATATGAAATAAAACTAAAAACTACAAAAATAGGATTGGAAGCATGCAACACCAATGGCAGTCTCCTACAAATTGTAAATCTCTAAATCCACTCCATCAACAAAGAAGCTGTACTCTTCAAGAAACCGCTTAATATATACCTGAAATGCTATCAACAAAATCGAAGCGAAACGCCAAACGAGTAAAGCAGAAAGTAAAACAATTATAAAAAAAAAAGGGAGGGCAAGACGTCGCATGGCAAATGCATAAAAAGAACGAAAGAAGCAGATGTGATAGAACTAACCTGAAATTCGGGTCCTGCTCAAAATATGATGAAAGTGTCGACCATATTATCACAGAATGTCCGGAACTAGCAAAAAATGAATATAGCCACAGACACAACAAGGTAGCGACATATGTACACTGGAAGATGTGCAAGAAGCACAAAATCGAAACCACTGAGAGATGATGAGAGCACCAACCAGACACAGTTACACAAAATAACGATGTAACTATCCTCTGGGACATGCCAATTCAAACTGACAGGGAAATAAAAGCCAAAACATGATATTATCATAAAAGACAAGAAATTCAGGATGTGTATGCTTATTGACATAGCAGTACCAGTTGAGGGAACCCCCTCCCCTGAAAATCATCGGGATATAAGGGAATGAAGACTTAGACTGTACCAGTAGTAATCGGAGGTCTGGGCCTCGTGAGAAAAAGAATGGACAATTTTAATAACAGTGTCCCAAATAACATCAACATGCAAGTTGCCCAGATCGTCTTACTAGGAACATCCCATATACTACGAAAAGTGCTATCAGTTAAATGACAATTCTCGGATGGGGCCTAAAGACCATAGTTTGGACCCCACTCTACAGGATACAAATCAGAAAACATAACATGCATAATATATATATATATATATATATATATATATATATATATATATATATATATATATATATACAGTGGTGTTCGATAAAAGTGACTCACCTGATTTTTTTTACTAAAAATATTTTTGTCTATTGTTTTGGGGGTTAAAATAATTTTGAATCTTACTAATATAAAGACCCCTTCCCGACCACCTAGGACAAAAGTTCCTTCACCCTAAGGTATTCTATTGATAATTAGAAATTTAAATATAAATGAGATCCAGGAAAAAACTTTTGGCAAAATATTGAAAACTATTTTACAATACACTCAGAACAATCTTCTAGAGAATTCTAGAACAGCTTGAATTAAATCTAGAGTATTGCAGAATATTCCAGAAAACCTCATATAGTATAAAAACAGCTTGAAATAGCCACTCAAGTCACTAACCACATAAAAGGGTACAAACATGCAGCAGAACCACTTAAGGCATCTATTATTGCCCTCTCAAAAGCAGGCAAGTCTACAAGAGAAATTGCAGAAATTGCTATAGCCTCGCAATCAACTGTCTCTCGAGTGCCTAGGGACATAATGATGCCACTCCTGCTCCAAGGAAGGAAACAAGGGGACAAAAGAAAAAGATTGATGATAGAACTGGCAAGGTAATCAAGAGAGAAGTTGTGAACAATAGGACTATAACTAGCGAAGAAATTGCAGCCAGTCTAAGCGAAGAGCAAGGTGTTAGTCTTGCCTCTTCAACAGTCTGTCAGAACAAGGTTACAAATCTTGTTAGAACAAGGCTAGAAATCTTGTACACGAAGGTTTAAGCCGCTAATAAGCAAAGCCAACAAAGCCAAGTGACTTGAATGGGTCACTATTTCAAAAACTTTCACTGTAGAAGACTGGAAGAATGTTCTCTTCTCCGATGAAATGAAAGTTGAGTTAAATTCAAAGGATAAGGTGAGTCACTTTTATCGAACAGCACTGTATATTATTTATGCATGTTATGTTTCCTATTGTCTTTTCCAAGATGTCATCCTCCCCTGCCTCTGTTAACGATTCAAATGTATCCATGTTGTCCTGAAGTTCGGAGAAACATTTGATCTTAACGTTTATTCCAACTTAATTTCAATAAAAACAAAATAAATGGAATAACATGTATTTTTTCTTTTTCCTCAGTAATTTTATAATTTTAAACTTAATATAGGTCAGATTTTAATTTTTAATTTCAAATTTTATCGTATAATTTAATATTTATTAGTTAGAATAAATTCTATTTTAGTCTAACCCCAACATTAAAGCATTAAATAATTATTATAACCTTAGTTCGTTGTCAAGTTTTTGGAATTCTCGTATACTTGTATTTTGATTGGTCATTCAAGTTTATATAACAGCGTTTCCCCTTAGCGAGGGGTGTTTGATTTATTTAAACTGTTTTAAAAGCCTTTATTCTACATTCAACATCATCACTTGAGAAGACGCTAGAAGTGTTGAAACAAAATGGCTATTTTTGTAGTGATTTTATAACACATTTATGTTATAATTTTCGAATAAATAATTATATATATATATATATATATATATATATATATATGAAGAGAATCCCTGGGAACCCGTCGCCATACGAGATACAAAAGATTTTTGCTCATGGGCAGATTTCTCGCAATCTAAAATGTTCAATAATTTTCTAAGAAAAAAGTTCCTTTAACTCAGATCTCCCACATAAAAGCATGGTAATGGATTTTCTCAAAAAGCAAATCAGGACGTAGAGATGATGATGATGATGATGATGATGATGATGATGATGATGCGAAGAAGAAGATGAAAAAAGAAACACACAAACAAAAGAAAAAATTAGAAAGAAAGAATTAAATCATCAGTTTTTAAAATAAATCTTTTTAAAAATAATTTGAATATTTTTCAAACAAAATTCTACAATATGCTTACAAAAAACAATGGAAAACTTTTCAAACTTATCTTAATTTCTGTCTATATTTCTGAGATGAGGTTTTATGCACACTATTTATAGTGCATAGTGTTATAGCCTTCATCTCCAAGGACAGATGGCACAGTGGATAAAGGCGTTAGTTAGATCCAGCGAGAGAACCCAAAGAGTGTGAGTTCAATACCCGACAGTGGAGAACTTGGAGAGGGCAATTAACAGGAGATAACTGACATCCATTAGACATGGCACGTGGAACTAGAACAGTAAAATAAAGCCTTCAGTTCGACATTCCAACCGCCTAAAGAAGACCGGAGCGTAAACGTTGTAATAAATATGGCGACAGATGAGGACGGTAGTCCGAATAATGTAAATAGTTATCTTAATTTTATTGCATTTTTTCCGATTTCAGTAATTTTCACACTTTGTATTAAAATCTCAAATAAAATTTCAACTGATTTAATTTCTCGGGTAGAATTATATAAAAATTAAATATGTTTTTTTGTCTAAAAGATGCTTCATAAAGATTTCATACGTTCAAATTAAGAGGTTAGACAGATTTAGAAATATACTTGCCCATTTTTTATTTTAGAAATATATTTGTCATTTTATTTTAAAAATATATTTGCCCGGTTTTTTATTTTAGAAAAATCTATGTCAGAAAATGAATAAATGCCAAAAATAACTGATTTTTATTATATTTGTTGCGGGATAGTGGTATGTTTGGGTAAAAATATGTCACCATTATGTTGTGGGTATAGATATTTTATATTACATATTCATGGGATCTTCGAACATTTACCCCACAAACAATATTGGCGGACTCAATGTGAGTTCGGGTAAAAATAAGTACGAATAATAAATACAAAACAAACAACGCATGTTATTAAAAAAAAAAAAAAAGGGAATTACATATTTCCACAATTGTAATGAAAAGTCAACAAAGGACCAAGAAAGCGAATACGCCTAAACAAAATTGTTCTTTATCGACGTCGGCTACATCTGGGAACAAGAGTTAAAAGAACTAAAAAGAGGAAGAAGGAGAATATGATTGCATTTCATAGGTTTAAAGAGCGCCACCTATAGACGTTTTTGGAAAAGCCAAGTGAGATAACCGATAATTTTAACAAAACTTAATTTTTGGTAGATTTATCTTGATGTGGTTCATCAGTTGCTTTGTTGTCATCTACTTCGAAATTGTCTATTTTAAGGTCAGTCTAGTTTTTGTATTTGACCGATGAGATGACTTTTGTTTTTGTTGCAGTTTTTTGGATGATATAAGAAGTATCGTCTTGTCTGCCGAATGCTTTCTGTTTACTAATAAATCCCATCATACGAAATTGAATCTTAACCCATTACCAGCCATGAGCCGCATTTGGGGATCTGTTAAAATTAAACTCACTACATGTATTTACATTGAACTGCTTATATACATTGCATTTGCAGAGGTAAATTTTACAACACTTATCATTTAAAGTTTTTTTTATTATTAGTCGTAACTAATCATAGAAGACATTCTGTCGTAATTTTACATTTCACGAGTAGAAAAATAATGACTATTTTGGAAAGTATTTTTTTATTATTTTCTAATCAATATTATTTTTTTGATGTTTTATACACATATATATTTGATTTTTTAGTTTCTATAAAAATGACAATGGTAACTACTGAAATTAAACATAAGGAATAAATAAACTTCTAATACACCTTTCTGGGTAAAACATGCGCATTAAAAAAAATTGGCAGTTAATGGGTTAATTTATGGCATTCTTTATTGCAATAAACAATTTAAAAAAAGTAATTCGCTTATAACGCTTTATTCGGTTTTGCGCACTCCAAAAGAAATCCATATATAGGGAGAGTTCTACTAAAGGGAAGTAATTAGGACCATTTCGACTACTTTTTACTAAAATTATAAAAACAAGTAAATCAGTTCCCAATGAAAGTTTTAAATAAATAATACGCTTCAGTGCATAACATATTACATGGTAACAAAGAAGTTATAACGTTCAGAGCACTATTTTAAATTTAAATAATAATCATACGTAATCAGAAAACCTAGTTCAAATTCCGGTTGAGGCTGACGTGTTCACTTTGCCCTTTTGAAAAATATGAATCAATCTCACTCCTACTCTATTGGTATGTATAAAATAGAAGGGTAGAATGAGCTCTCTAGCCCTTTTAGTGCAGCTAGTTTCAAAGAACTCCAACTTCAAAGTCCCTGCCAACACGCCAGTATGTTAGGACAAGGCCCATTATTCCCCATGCCTGGCGGACATTCGAGAATTTAACATTCGTTTCAAGGAAAATGAACTTTGACTGAATTGGCTGATCGATTTACAATGTAAGATTCTAGTTTAGTGCATATTTACATTGTAAATTGGACGTCGTCTGCCGCATAGTGGGGCATAAAGCAAGAGTCTGGTTTTACATAATACGGACATTAAAAATCGATGATCCACTTTAAAGCCAATTCACTCGCTTTACTTATAACGATCAGCGTATGACTATCATGATTTTCTACTGTGGCTCCTGGTGCTATGAATAAACACCGAAATATTAACAATATCATCCTCTGTACTTTATTGTCTAATACTAATTGCATGCAAGCTTGTTCTTTGGAGTTCTTTTATTCAATAATTAGCAAACGTATTGTTTTGGTTTGAAACCTTCTTTACAACTGTTTGGTGTTTGAGTGCTCCGTGAAATGCATCTCCTTGTTGGAAAAGTGGCAGGTCAAAATTTCAAGATTAGTCAAGTAGCTTTCTGCATAGGTCTTTCAAGGTGATTCTGGTTTTAGTCAATTGTTTAAATGGCAGTAAAGATTGCATTAAATGTGTTAGAAACGTGTGCAAAGATCACGGTAAACTTTCTGTTCATTGTTTGGAATGTGGCAAAAACAGTCGAAGAGGATATTGATAATAAATTGTTTTAAAAGATCATACTGAAAATAAAATTAAACCTCTTTTTGCATTATTTAAATTGTTCGAACCGAATTCTTTATTTTGTTCACCAGAGTAGAATGTTCTACTTCCACGTGCCATGCCTCATCCGGATGTCCCAGTTAACTCCCTTTAACTCAACTCTCCAAGTTTTTGTTGACCACTGCAGGTATTGAGCTCATAACTCTTTGGGTCAAGTCACCACCCAACGCTTTTATCCACCGGGCCATGTGTCAGTTCGAAATTTCAATCACCTGAAGAAGGTCGGGGCGTACAACGGCCGAAATGTCGTGAATATGTCAATAAAGATGTGGAAAACACCCCGAACAATGTAAATAATATAAATAATTACAATACCTCATATCAGAAATATACAGATCCTGAAGAAGGTCGGTACCTAGAACGGCCGAAACGTCATGAATATGGCAATAAAGATGTGGACAACAGTCCGAACGATGTAAATAATGGACATAATTACAATACCTCATCTCAGAAATATAGGCAGCTATTTTTACATATTTTAATTTTTGAAAGTTGGAAATTCATTTTTTTATTGTACTTTTAATTCGATTTTTTTTTATATATCGCTTTTTTCATTTTTATTTATCCTATAAAACCAGGAGTGAACACTCAAGACAATATATAAGATAATTAATAACTAAATGATATAATTATTCTAAATGATATATCTAGTTTTTCAATTTCATTGAAGCAGCGGTAAACACACTAAAACGGTATCACCTCCTCCATATCTTCTTTCTCTCACACACACACAGTCTCCCCCTCTCTATATCAATCTATCTTTTTCTTTTTCTCACTGAAACCATACGAAAGATATTTAAACGTTCGCTGCCCAAATATACATTAATGTTTGCATATAGGTATGTCTGTTTCCTTTTCACATCTTTCCTTTTCACATCTTTCCTCACTTTTTGTCCGTCCTTTTCTCGTTCATCTTCCTGCCATCTCTCTCTCTCTCTCTCTCTTTCTTTCTTTTTTTTTTTTTTTTCACTGAAACCAGACTGCGTCTCTTATATGTCTTTTCCATCTTTCTACACGATCAAAACGAAATAGTCCATTATTTGTAAAATATTGGGATGGCTTTACGTACGCGCTAATGGAGGGACATATGGTATTATAATGTATGTTGCATTTTCTCAGGTAAATGAATTCCATATCTGTTTTGGAGTAATAAATAAACTTGAAAAACCCTTTCATGAAAATGGCAATAAGAAAAAATATCACACGACGATGCGCAAACACCAGCGGTTCTTAAATGTTTGTTTTTAACCCTTTGCGTTCTTGAACAATAACCCTTCTGCCTGAGCTGCTGAGTTAATAATTTGCAGATAATTGGTATGTAATGTTTCATGGTAGATATTAAAAAAAATAGTCCCTAATTGTATCCCTGGTGGTCCAGGTTAAGACTCTGCATACTTCATGGTAAAAACACATGCACAAAACACAATGAAAAGGCGCGGACATATTAATATAACGTTCGATGACATTAGAATATTACGGCTTTTCTGATTGGCTCTTCAAAATAAGACAACCAATAACAAAACACGACGCAAGTTCAACTGGTGACTTGGCCTTACGTCATTTTTCTCTACCACCGGTAAAGCGGTGCTAAGGGTCAAAGGATTAAAAATAACGGAATACAAATTAATTGATTTTGATTTGACGTGAACTCAATGGTGTGAACATCTAGATAGTAAATATATATTAGGTTGGTGCAAAAATAATGTCGTTTTCTCACATAGTAACATATGTGATAAAACGACATTATTTTTGCACCAACCTACTATATATATATATATATATATATATAAACAAGTATACTTTTAGGAGACAGATTCTTACCACCAATTAGACAAAAAAATATCCATCAGATTATCCTTTTAAATTAACTAATTATTTAAATAGAAATTGATTATTTCTATTTTCTAGTCACTTATCTTGATGAAAAAGTATTTTAAGATCAATTAAACTTTAAATCTAAAAATAAAGTTTAAAATTATTACACTAATATATAGGAAGAAAAGATCAACATTGAAATCAAATCAGACCCACTCCCAACATTCTGGCCAAGCATCAGAATTTATTTGTGAAAGGATTTTGATTGGTTCAAGAACTTTTGAGGTCCCCCTCGTCAATATGTCTTGACTTGGTCTCACAAATCGTTGTTGCAGATCTTAAGAATACGAATTATTTCCGTAGTAGCTGCAGGAGAATGTCTAACAACTTCAAGGGAGCTCTTATTTTATAATACACACTCTTCTGTATTGTGGTTTGTTTCATAAAATGAAGTTGCCAGGTAAACATTATATCTTCTGTATTTCTCTGTCACTAGCTTCTGTTGTTCTCTGATGGAAGTTGATTCGACACTGACCCGTATCCTAATAAATATCAATAACTTGTTTATTTTGATCTAATGTTTACCATAAATTAAAGCACACTTTAATACCCTTTTATATAATATATATATATATATATATATATATATATATATATATATATATATTAGGGAATTATTTTAAAATTTTAATCCATTTCTCTTTAAATGTTATGTCATCAGCATAATCGTTGGTGGTCGAAGTTGACCTTTATACATTTGGCAACAATAAAAAGAGAAATAACTTATTTACGGTTCCTTCTTTCGATTAGTGTTTATGGAGTTTCGAACAGCAAAAAACATCTTCTCTTACCAGAAACTTGAATAAAGATAAACTAAATTAGATATGCCTCATTAATCGTAATAGGTTTCTGAAGTTAGATGCATACAATGTCGTAAATCTCTATCGACGCAACTTCTATTTAAATAGACCCGTAGAAGTAACTTGAAGCGCCTGCAATAAAGCTACGAACGCTTTCACCGCCTTTCGATTTGAAATAAGAAAATGACTGCCGTTGACTAGTTACATTATTCGGACTATTGTCCTCATCTTTGTCGCCATATTTATTACAACGTTTCGGCCGCTGTACACTCCAGCCTTCTTCAGGTGGTTAGAATGTTTATTTCGCTCACTGGGGTAGGCTGTTCTAGTTCCATGTTTAATGGATGTCAGTTATGAGTTATCTCCTGTTAATTCCCCTCTCCAAGTTCTCCACTGTCTTAATCGGGTATTGAACTCACACTCTTTGGGTCCTGTCATTGGATCAAACTAACGCCTTTATCCACTGTGCCATGTCTCCTTAAAGAAGGCCAGAGTGTACAACGGCCGAAACGTTGTAATAAATATGGCGACAAAGATGAGGACAATAGTCCGAATAATGTAAATAGTGTACATAATACCTCATCTCAGAAATATAGACAGACTACCGTTGATTAAAAAAAATGATGAAAGAAAAAATATTTGAAAATAAGTTCATGATGTTTTCTACGAATTATCAACCTTTTTCAGGTTATTTAAAATCAGAAAATATTTTTAGATTGTAAGAATTCATTTTTTAAAATAATTATAATAATAAATCTTACTAATTAACCCATAACTGAGGGAGAAAAGGTGGGTTCGTACCTTTCCCAAGGGTATTTGAATAAGTGAATATAACCTAACGGTGTGTGAATATAACCTAACGGTAATTGGAACTCGGCTCTCTGGTTATCAATTCTCAGTCACCCTACCCCCTGCACATTCAAGCTTACAGCATATGGTATTCCCAAGCCGTACTGACCAGGTACGACGTCGCTTAACTTTGGTGATCGTCTGGGAACCGGTGTTTAAGCGTGTCCGTAAGCCGAAAAATAAGTTCAACCGCCAATTGAACAAAATTTGTGGCCTGCAAAAAATTTAACATATTTCTTAAAAAATATCGTTTGAATATAAGTTTAAACCTCTTAGTAGACAAGACACACCTGAAGCAATTTGGTTTTGTGGGAAGTGCGGCTTGCGAAAAGTCACAGTATTTAGAAAAAATGAAGCAAACATGTGTTGAATTCGCAAATAAACATAAAAACTATAGCTTCGAACAGCGGTCTGAAGTGTTATGGACGGAAAAAGTGAAATTGAACAGCTTTGAATTTGATATTAAGTCGTAGATTGAGAAAGCAGGAAAAGTGTAAATACAAGGAAGTAAGTATGATAATATACGGCTGTATGACTGAAAATGGCTTCGAGGCAACAAAAACTTCAATAAAGTTAAAAAAAAAAAACTAGATTCTACAAAGTCATCATGACTTCCACTATTCTATATACTGCCGAATCTTGGGTCATTTAGCGACGATAGTTAATTAACTATTTTATCAATAGCATTGAGGTAGAACCACAACTTGTGACAGAAACACAAGTTCTGAAGTTATGCTACAAAACCTTCAACTACGTTGCGCTGGTGACGTAGCAAAGATGGAGGGATATCGTCTTTTAAAGTTCATCCTGCATAGAGGTTTTGGATTGATGGAAAAAATTAAGCTCTACTGAAAATATAATCGTATTTGAGTTTCATCGGGTATTGCAATAATTTACTGGAAAGTCGAACAATACAAAAAAAAATAGAAATACTTTGCCAGTTGAATTTTAAATGAATTCATCGATAGATAAACACACAGACGTGTGTGTGTATATATATATATATATATATATATATATATATTAGGTTGGTGCAAAAATAATGTCGTTTTCTCACATATGTTACTATGTGAGAAAACGACATTCTTTTTGCACCAACCTAATATATATATAGATATATTGTCATGATTGAAGAAGAAAGGTTATTATTTGTTGATTATTTGTTGATTTTCGACAGACCTTAAGTTGTATATCCATATGTGTGCGTATTAACATGAAGTCGAAAAATTGTAAAGGATGACGTGTTTCCGTTTCGTAAGTGAAAACGAATGCATGTTCAACCATGATTTTAATCTACCGACAAGTTGTCGTAGTAATGGATCGGGTCGGTATATTAACAAGGCAACGTCAATTAATCGGAAATATGTTGCGTCTTTGTAAAAAATGCGCTTAAAGGGGCCGGATTCTAAAAATACTCGGAAGGGACATTCTAGTTTTCTTCTCAGCGGTCAACCCATCAGTAGGTAAAATATCTGCCAATAAAAAAATCACGCTGTAAGCAAAATAACATTGGTTTGTAATGAGACGGCATAATCTTATATTTTTTGTATCAGCACCACCTCTAAAATAATAAGAGATATAGTTGGCACACACACACACGTATATATATATAGTCCTGGGTAAGACGATAAACTACATCCAGCAGCAAGGCCTCTGATCAGGAGGTTTTGAGGATCGCGGAATCATCTCTTAATTGCTGGTGTTCCCAGGTCCACCCTGGCCCGGGGTGGTAGAACCGGTCAGGGTCCCAGCTATGGGCAAATAGTTAACCCTGAAACTGAGGTAAAAAGCGTTATAAAAGTGTAAAAATAGGTTTAATACTAGAAATACTTTGTAAAAAATTATTAGCGGAAATAAATTTTTGAAGAAAAAAAACTATTCCCAGAAATAGATTTTTGACAAAATAAAATATTACCAGGGAAAAAAAAAGTTGTCGGCATTAAATAACCCATTGAGGTTGATATGCTGTAAAATAAACCAAACCAAACCAAACCAAACCAAACCATATATATATATATATATATATATATATATATGACACCAAAAACATCTTGGAAGATCACACCAAAAATATCTTGGAAGGAAAAAATCATCAGCCTACAATAACCAATCAAAAACTTGCAAACTTTGCTTGGAGGAAAAAATAGCTATCATTACTTTTCCCGACCAAAATAAATTATTAAACAAAAGATCCGAGCTCATCTCAAAATGCAGACATGAAAATAAATTTTTACTACGTAACCTAAAAAATTAAAAACGGAAAAAATAAAATAAAAACAAATAAATATACTAATAAACAAAATAACAAAAAAAAAATAGAAATAAAACATAAATAAATACTATGTTACTTAAAAATCGAAAAGAGAAAATATACAAGTAAAATAAATTGACTTAAATTCATCCAAGTAAATAAATAAACAAACCAATCCCAAATAAAGATAATCAATTAAAAACTGTTCCCGCCAAAATAATACTTAGAATGAACTACAACAATCAACCCCAAAACTGAACAAATAGCTTTAATTGAATTCCCAAACCAAAACAAAACTGTTAAATAAGTGATATAAACAATTTTTTACTACGTTAATAAATAAATAAATAAAACAAGAAACAAAAAATAAAAACAAGCAATATAATTTGACCCAAATAAATAAACAAACGACTTCCGGTGAAATAACCACCATAACAGAATACCCACAATGCACCACTAACCCGTATATATATAAATAGCCGAGAAAAATAACAGCATATGTGGCCTGACGATTGCATATAGCATGAAACAGACTGTCGCCTCTAAGTGTTGACTTCTATGTTCACTTTTATATATATATATATATATATATATATATATATATATATATATATATATATATATATATATATATATGGGTTGATATGAGGTTGATATGCCGTAAAATAAACCAAACCAAACCATATATATATGTGTGTGTGTGTGTCTGTGTACAGACCGACAGATATCAAACAATATCTTCATTTCAAGAACAACCACACCGAAAACCTTCTGAAATCCATCCCCTATTGCCTATCACGTAGGATTTGCACTATAGTGGCCAACAAACACCTCCGAAAAAAACCTGCCTAAAAGAATTAAATAAAACTCTCAACAACGAGGCTACGCGACACCTCTTATAAACAAAAGTTTTGAACCAGCAGAGAAAATACCTTCAGACCAACTACGAAAGCCAAAGAAACGCAACGACGAATAAATTCTAGCATATGTCTCAGGTACAATCCAGAACTATTTAGAGAAATGGCAAGAAATCTAGACCTACTTCACAAGAATGATAAAATGAAAGATAAGCTAAAACAAACAAAATAATTAAAAGCAAACACCAATCAAAGAACCTAAAACATTAATTTCATCCAAATTTAGCCAACCCACAATACAGATGGTCACAAAATGCAACAAGAAAAGACGTGGGGTTTATGATATTATTAAAGTAAACTCCTACACTTTTGAAAACTTCACAACATTCAAAATAAAGAAATCAACATCGACCAGTTTTCTCTAGTGATTGATATATAAATAGAGAAAGAGAGGAGGAGGAAATTGGAAGTGAGAAAGTGCAACAAATATAATTAACCTATCAACTTATCTTTCCCTACTCGGAGTTTCATAGATATGGCATCCATTCGTCAGGGAATATTGGAATTATTTACTGAAATCATATATTACTTAAAAGGCGGTACTTAATTTTCTCTAACAAAAAAAAAAAAAAAAAAAAAAAAACATTTTTTATGTCAACTTATTTTAAATTTGTACTTTCTTGAAGACTTTATTGTATGTCGTAAACAATTTGAAATTATTTGGTTATGTATATTTGGTTATGTGCATTGGATAAGTTGTATGGCCGTGTAGTTAAAAACATTCGCTTTCCAACTATGAGACCCGTGTTCGAATCTCACTATGGCCGTTTTGTCTGGAAGGTGACTTCTTGATGTTCTGGAGAATCGATCCCAGCGCGCGGCACCTGAAAACCATACCACGTGTGGACCCAAGCCTTATGAGCTTTATTGGGGAGAGAGAACTATTAAGGCGCCGCCCACGGTTGTGCTAGCCTGAAGTCACAAGTCATCGTGACTGAGGGTTTTAGCGTAACATCTTCAGACTATTGATCATGCCATATATTTCGTTCTATCCCAGAAACTGGAACTAAGGTCCGCATGTGGGCTCTGTGAATGTTGAACAAACACAAATGTGCCTGAGCAGTCGTCTGCAACTGGGATTGGCTCTAGTAGATAAACATACTCGGGAACGAAAAGCCATTATTATATAGGTTTTTTTATGGATAGAAACAGGCGTAAAAAGATTTTTTTTAAGTTAATTGTTAATATAGGAAAGGTTCGAACTATTTAGGCTTTATTGGATACATTTATTGGATAATATTGGATAAAGGCTTTATTGGATATTATACAATGAAATTTCTCGCAAGTTATCTCATCATTCTTTCTTGGAACAAAAAACAAATCTGTTACTTGCAAAGAGTTATTTTAAACCTGTTTTGAAATTTAATCGGATTGTTTTGTGGTATTAGATATCGTCAACCAAATTCAATATTTAAATCTGTTTTTGAAATATTTATAAGAATAAGATTATGATAATATTATTCACGTCCTAAAAGGATTCATCTCCGTCTGAGTTTCTGTTTCAGAGGAAAAAAAATCTTTCTGGCTTTTTAACAATATTTCATACGAATAGTATTCGATATAAAAAATGATAAATTCAACGGGAAAACATCGATAAAACACTTCACTTAAGTTCTGTCGTCGCTAATTCCAAGTTATTGTTCTCATAAGAATGTCTGGCAACATTTTTGTTTGGGATAAAAGACTCACACAAGATGAAAGAGAGTCTATAATGTTCGTAAAAAGAAACAGAAAAACAGACACGTTTTTTTTCTGCTTGTGATAATTCATAACGGTCGAGTAAAAAGTCTAAATTCAACATACTTTATTTAAAATGGCCAGACAGCCAATGATTTGAAATTATTCATGGCTTTCATTGACAGAACAAAACCTTCGATACTTAAATTACATAGACAATGTGGATGCTAAAGTAATTTCAAATTAATTCGTTGTTAAAGTAATTGTTTCCTTACAAGAATTAGAGCCAGGCCCCAAGCGGCAAGCTATGATTTTATATGTAGATTCTTAAGGCTGTTAGTTCATATCTCCCTTTGAATGCAACACCATTTTCCTTTTGTTTTGTTCCCTACAAAGCAAAGATTAATAAATACCTATAGTACCGCCTAACCATTAAGATTAGCAAGCTAATCTTTATCAATGTTCGATTATCACTGGTTTCTCTCTATGATAATCTGAATGGGTAAGTATACGGTGTATACGGTGCCATATTGTAATGTGTTACAGTATCCACTATATATACAATCTAGGACCTATTTTGTGAGGCTGTCTGTGTTGGGTTTGGTGTTATCGTGCAGTGAGATACTACCTGTAATAATAATAGCCCCTTAAGAGTTATTGCCCTTAGTCTAGGGCACACACCGAGGGAAAAATAAAGCATGGCGTGAAACCTACCTACTCAAGTGCCTCCTGTCTTCTTTAAATATTGCAACACCACTCTTACACATATGCCCTGATCGCTTTCGACATCCAGTGTCCCACGGTTTGTCTACTATTGGCATTATATGACTCTGTCAGTCGATTAATAGCTTCATCTACCATTCTGTGTGTCGTGCCAGAAAGTTTTCTCGCCTGAGTTCATCCTTCAAATCTATAAATCAACCATTCGCCCTTGCATGGAATACTGCTGCCATATATCGTCTCATGATCCGCTGTTCGTCTCAAGGTCCTCGACAAAATCCAGAGAAGGATATGCAATATGGTTGGCCCTAGTCTGGCATCTCGCCTAAAGTCACTTTCTCACAGACGTGCCGTTGCTTCCCGCTGTCTTTTCTACAAGTACTTTCACGATAACTGATCCACGAGCTCTATTTGCTCGTTTCCAAACTTCATGAATTAAGCGTGTTACTAGGTTGGCATATCAGTCTCATCCTTTCACTGTCAAAACACTTAAATGTAGCCTTCTCTTCTACTCCAACAGCGTCAAGTCTTGCACTTCCCGTCTGTAGAACTCCTTTCCTCTTACTTGCTTCCCTGACAGTTATAGTCTTCAAATATTCAAATGTAATGTCATTCGACAACTTCTGATGACTTAATCAAATTCCCCGACCTTCACTTTAGCCTTACATATATATATATATATATATATATATATATATGTATATATATATATATATTTCTCCCTTCTTTTTAATATATATGTATATTAAAAAGAAGAGAGAAATATATATATATATATATATATATATATATATATATATATATATATATATATATATATATATATATTAAAATGAAGAGAGAAACCGCAAACGTTTTTGGTTGTAATGTGGATTTTAAAGTATATTTTCTTTTTTTAAAAATCCATATGACGACCAAAAACGTTTGCGGTTTCTCTGTTCTTTTTAATATATACACTTTTCTCTCATTGGAACAACTATAACCTCTCCCGTACATATATATATATATATATATATATATATATATATATATATATATATATATATATATATATATGTGTGTGTGTGTGTGTGTGTGTGTGTGTGTGTGTGTGTGTTTATTTAGGCAGCATTATTCTCTTTTAGGCATGTCTTATTGAATAAATTGTAAATATTTGCTGATTTTTATCATAATCCTTTCATATTCACGGATATAATATCCGTAAAGATATTCGTGGATATGAAAGGATTATGATAAAAATAAGCAGACATAATATTTGTAATTTATTCATTCAGACATATATATATATATATATATATATATATATATATATATATATATAATAAGATGATAGTTTTGAGGTATTCGATATTTATGGGTAAAAGTGTTCACTATCAGAGATAGAGCGTATGTAAATAGAAGTGGATACTAACATCAACACTAAGCGGCGACAATCAATTTCATGCTTGAATGCAATCACCAGGCCGTCCGTATTCTGTTTTGGCTCGACTATTTATATATGCTAGTCAATGGTGCATTATGATTAGTAAGGTCTATTGTATTATCCTGAATGTCATTAGGTGGATGGTGATGGTAACAATTCAGAATTAAAAAACAAAGACACATCACACCTAAAAACCTCATGGACAATAAGAAAAACAGCATTTGCCTACAACAATAAATCACAAAACTGTAAACTGTGTCTGGAGGAGAAAAGAGCTATAATCACTATCCCAGACAAATTACTAAATAAACAATGAGAACAATTTTTTACTACGTTGCATACAAATCGAAAACTAAATCTTATAAAATATCACCATAAAAATGAAAATACATGCACACAATATGCAAACCAGATAATGTAACATATTTTACCAAAAGTCAATGCTTTAAACTAAACAAATCAGCTTATCAACCCTAATAAAAAATTAAAAACAAATAAATAATATAAACGAAAAATCTAAATAAATAAACAAATTAAGTAAATAACAAACAAATTAATAAACTCCGAATTCACACATAAGCACAAATAAATGTAATAATAATAATAATTATTATTATCAATAAAAATAATTAAGTAATCAATGAGTCACTATAAAATATCTACAAATAAGTGCATTCAGATCTACAATTATTTCCACTCTATAGACTCTAGAATAATTCGAAACATAACCGTTACCGCTACCCAATAACCGTTAGAATAATACAATAGACCTTCTAAACATAATGCATCATTAACCAGCATATATAAATAGTCGAGCCTAAATACAATACACATGACCTGAAGATTGCGCCCAAATGTATGAAACAGACTGTTGCCGCAGGGCGTTGACCACAGTGTCTACTTTGGGCTGGACATGTGACAAGGATGAGTGATGATCGCTTAATTTTTTTTTTTTACAATAAACTCCATAGTAGTCATAGAAATGTTGGTAGACATTGGCTCAGGTATAAAGATAAACTGAAAAGCAACGTTTCTTGCGTCAACATTTCATTCAAGAACTTTGAAGAGGTAGCTATGAAGAGATCAGGGTATCGTTCTCGCTGGCATTCAGGAATAATATACCATCAAGAAGTAAGCACCAGTCGACTGCGTGAAACGCGAAAGCAAAATAAGACATCTAACAATGTTCCTGCTACACTTAGATACAATACCATTATTCGGTGCTGTTTGTGGTCTTTTGTGCAATTCTCGAGCCGGTCTCAAAAGTCATGCCCGTCATCGGAAACTCATACATCGAACTCGATCAGAGAGTCCGTCATATATATATATATATATATATATATATATATATATATATATATATATATATGAAAACATTAACATTAGCATTAAAAAAGTCACAGATAAATTGAATACTAGTGATAGAGTAGGTAAACCTACCGAAAAAGAGCGCTATATTACCATAAATGACCACAAGCCACATTTCAAAGCTAATCCAACTACAAGGATAATGAATCCAACACAACCTGAGATTGGCAAAATAAGTAAAAAAAAAATCCTTGAAATTAAAGAAAACATAGGATTGAAACTTTGGAGTAACAAACTGGTATACTGAAATCAAGGATAAAGCAAAGTGTACACTAATGCAGTTTGATATTGAAAATTACTATCAATCAATATCAAAAGAACTGTTCATCAATGCGTTGGACTTTGCTACCCTGAATTCCAAAATTCGCTTGAAAATGAAACAGGACTAGGGACTTTAATTTAATTCTATAATTGAATTTGAAGTTTTTAGCTTCTGTTTTTGAAACATGGTAATTCCTGTGTAGCGATGTAACCATATTTTTAAATAAGTAAATTTATAACATTTATGCTCTGTAGATTTGCATTAAGCACTATTTTGTAAAAATAAAAATAATTAATAAGAACACTGGATTATATATCTTACTGTTCTTCTCAATATATTATAATAAATATATTGGGCAATGCGAACTAATATTAAAAAGTGCTCAAGACTGTGTAGAGCTAAAATAAATATGAAAATAAAAATAAAATTATAAAATATGAATATCTTAGCGACTTAGTTTTAAGCCTTTTGATCAGGTATCGTCAATTTGGGTTTTTATAGAGACGAGCAAAACTCATAAAAATGTAACACCATTTGACGATAACCAGATTGAATGAAACTTAAGTTGATAGATCATTTAGTTTTCTGTTCATATAATGTATGTGTGCGCGTGTGCATGTAGGTGGGATATTTAATAGAAAAAAATTAGCATTTTCTAAGTAAGAGTACTGAACTATTACGTAATATCGGTCCATCGTATTATATGGCAATGAATACTGAACAATCTCATCACAAATAAAGAAGAGACTTGAAGCAACGTAAATCTGGATCTACAGAAGGATGCTGAGGATATCATGGACCGAGCTTATGAGCAACAACGGAGAAGAGAAAGAAAATGGACATATGCTTAACATCAGAAAGAGACGGTTGAAATTTCTAGTGCAAATAATGAGTACAGAAGGCTTAGAAAATTTGATACTCACAGGACAGATTGAAGGCAAGAGGATGAAAAATAAAACACATGACCTACTTACCGAGCTTGGGTAAATGGTAGAACAGGGTTTAAGAGAAATAACAAAAAGACAAAATTTATTAAGAGCTACAAAGGACAGGAAATTGTGGAGAGTCATGATAGTCAACGTCCTGAAGGGACATGGTACATAGCAGAATGTATGTTCGTTAAAAAATATTATTAAATAAAACCGTCCTGAACTTCAATGCATTATCGGAAGTGACTGCCTTTTGTCCGGATCAGGTGGTCCTCGTTCACGTTGGCCAATCGCGTTCTCCGTTCGACCACGCGCCTAAGAGTTCATATGTTAAGAGTGTTATGGACGTGAAAATTTTCCACCAATCACTCTTGAGTCATATAAGCCAAGTGGAAGGAAGCAGTGTCATGCTGAATCATGTACAATAACCCTCTCGACTCAGGCCTTCGCTATCATCTTCAGTATTTCAATCTAGGCAGTGGCAATGATTCTGAGGCCCTACAGGAATCAATGGAGCGGCATAATACTGTAAAAATGTAAGAGGAGATTATCTCTGTTTGCTTGAGATATACTTGCGAGAGATATGTAATGGCCAATAAGGGACGTCAGTTCATACTGACAAAAGCCAGTTGTTTAGTTAACTGCCTGAAGTCAAGACGGGCTAGACTAACTCGGCTGCCAGGCCCTGTTGCCATGGGACAGTACATAAAATCTCATGGCGCCGTTTCCCCATTGCGAAATATGTCCTCACCAGAGACATAGAACAATATATAAACATCGAATCGAATTCCCTTTGGAAAATATAAATATAACCTCACAATATGGCCTCGCCATTTTTACCGTCGGAGAAAATATGGCCTCTTCAAATACATAAAAGTATCCTCTGACAGCTCAAATTACCGTTGGGATTTATTACAAATAATATCCTATACTTTTCTCACTGTTTGTTGTTGTATACATATGTTTTAGCTTCTATGTGTTGGACACGTGTAGATATTTATGCACAATTTTGTATATGACCTAGCAGTATAATGATGTCTTTTCTTTCAGCTATTCTGTTCTGTCCGTGTATTAAGGTGTTACTATATTATGGATATAATAATGACCATAATGGGTGAAATAAAAATATGCAATTGTCTTTTCTCGTATTAATATGACCTTTATTGTTCCCAAACGCCATAATCATCACCGAACACGTGAAAACAAATTTTTACTACGTTACTTAAAAATTAAAAACTAAAAACGAACAAGAATAAAGAAAAATAAAGAAAAAAATAAGTAAATAAATTAAGAAAATAATTTTTTTTAAATTGACCAACTACGAACTCACACATGAACACAATTAAACGTAATAATAACAATCAAGAATGAAATAGTAAATAATAAATAAGTTAACAAAAAACACTATAAAATAGCCACAAAACTGAACCCGGATCTACAATCATCTCCACTCAAAAGCCCTTAAAATAATTCGAAACATAGCTGTTAAGACTCATCCAAATAAACGTTAGAATAACACAATAAGCTTAGCCATAAGGTATTACTCACTAGTATATATATAAATAGAAAACAATGCTCACCAGTATGTATAAATAGAAGTAGTTTATAACACGTTTATAACATGTTTATTTATCATCTCTCAGTTGTGTCTCTGTCTTTGGGAAGAGTGCACTCAGATGCGACCCCGTCAAGGGACAGAGTCGCAACTGAGGAAAATTACACTTAGAGGTGCCCAGCCTAGGGGAACAGCTGCCCGAGGTCTTACCTTCTCATTGCATTAGAGAGAAGGATCGGTGCGTGCAACCGATGGTTGCGGGGGCTAGGTGAGTGTACGCGCTTGGGCTCCCCACATTATAACGAACTTGTATCAAAACCTGAACTCGTGGGGGGGGGTGAGTACATACAAATTACTATAAAGTAGAGGTGGCGCTTTTTAATCTAAGAATTCGTGGGAGAATTGAGCTCCAATTTTGCATTTATTCATACAGATTCCATAATATAGGTTTTACTTAATTAACTATTATGTTTCTCTAACTCTTCAAATGTTGAATGTATAATTAATTCTATTTTCCCATCATTACACTGTATTAATTTTATCTGATAAATTGTCCCCTGTTCTGTCATCTGTGAAATAAAAATAATTGTTTATACGGAAAATAAGGAACTAAGTACATCAGATCGTCTTTAAATTAAGTGGCAGCAGAAGAATTATTATTGAACTTTTGAAAGGCAAGCTTAAATATTAATGCAATACTTAAATGCAGCCATCAATTTTGAGTTCTTCTGTAGTTTATTGATGCCTATCGCATCTACTCCTACCTAGCTATTGTAATGATGGCCAAACCAAGAGTCCTCTACAGGAGCAAGCGTTTTAAGCTAGTTTATAATAAAACATGCACTGAAATTTTGGATATAAAAAGGAAATAAGAGTTACTCCCATTGAATCATGAAAGCAACGATAATGGCTAGTATGATATATTAATATATATTTACAACCTCGTATAATCTGGCAAACCGGAATCGGATTTTTACCTTTAATATATATATATATATATATATATATATATATATATATATATATATTCGACTTCCTTTTAAGACTAATATCTTCCACCCTCCCCTGACCACTGTCTCGTGCCTTTTGTCTGACTGAAACATTGAAATGGATAAATTCTGTTTTTCGATAGCTGTCACAGTTAAATTTCTAATTCCGATACGAACTCAGTGTACCGGGGCTGAATTAGACAAATTTTTCGTCGGTTAAAATAGTTTCATTCCCCATATGATGTAATTTTGTTTTTTTATGCACTTATTTGCATTAATAAATACATTGAGCTCTTTTTGTGGATCAGTTTTAATATTTTATATTACTAGTATCCACTTGAATCATATAGCAACGAATTTATTAACTTTACTATATATATATATATATGTGTGCGTGTGTGTGTGTGTGAAGGTATTAAAACTTTTCTAAAATAATTGATATTCTGTGTCTATCTTATTCGGTATAAATTCGTTGAATCCTCCCAGAGTATTATTAAATCTGTCTCCAACGCAATGTCTGTATATAAACCAAGCCAATATCTTTTCAAATAAATATAATGAATTGTCGAGCCGCGAGCAGTGAGACTCCTGTGTGTCATCCTATAACTCTATCGTCAATTTCTTTCGCTGGACAAAAACCTCTAGGTGGTCTTTCGGACAAGTAAGTAATGAGATTCAGTTTCCTTTGCTATCTGAAAAACCTTCGGGACAGGAACACAGCTCTAATAGGTTTGACATCTCTACAGAACAAGACATGAGCGAATACCCCAGAAAGATTTGTATAGGGTCACCTGGTACGTTGTGGTAGACTCTTTTCCGGTCGATACTTGAAGTATCGCTTTCGAAGAATCAATATGTTTGGCCACGAGAACGAATGAATCTTCCAATAAACGCCTACGAGAAAATTCTTTTCATTTGACGGGGTAGTAATGAGCCGACGAAGTTATATTCTATGGGGGGAAAAATCTGAAGACGGTTTTTATGTTACGAGAAGCAATCTATCAGGTTTATAAATTAGCCTAACTTTGGTGAATAGCCAAAACAACGAAAGTAATTTAATCTACATCTTTTGGATTCGATCGATTTTTCGAGTTTAATTTTATTTAACACTTGCTGCAGTCGATTTCAAACATTTCCTAAGATATTTTTTCAGAAGCAATATTTCCAGAAAATATTTCCACGAAGCAAAAGAGGTTACTGGGAGTGAAAGGAAAAGAGGTGAGGAAGAACGCCGATTGGAAATAAAGGCTGCTCGTCTGAATCATTAAATAGTTTAAAATTAAATAGTTTAAGAGTAAGAGAAATATAAAGCCCATTCATTTATAGATTTGTCGATATTGGTAGCCATGATAAAAATAAATATATAATTAAATCCTAACAGAAGATTTTTTTTCACTCTGACAACTTGTAACACATTGGAAATTAAAAACCAACAAAGGAGTGAAAAACGTTCGCTAGGATTTTTATTTATTTCATAGGACTTCCGACAAATACTTTTGATCAAGCTTCCGACAACAGTATTATAATTGTTTTCTTTTTCTTTTTCTTTTTCTTTTTCTTTCCTTTTTTAGATCTCAATAGAGAGCCAACCATTCCGAAACTATATTGCTATCGTTACCATTTCATAATACCGTAACTTACTAACCATGCAGCAGTAACGTTATACTTGACGTTACACGATCTTCTTGCCATCTTTATATCGAGTACATTTTTATATTTATGTAATTTATTTTCGGATAGATAAATTGAAAAACTGCAACGAACATTCAATGGCGAAAAATTTTCCTCGTATTTGTTCTTAGTCACTGACACCTGGAATTTTTTTCATAGACGTTAATTAAAATATCACCGATGGCCAAACTCGCTTAAAATGTTCAGATATTGCGGCTGCATGACAAACAGATTTGACACGATTGTCTTACTGTTTTATTTTTCTTACAAATGTTGTGTATAAGCTTTGTAGTGAATTAACACACGCACATGCATATACATATACTTTAACATACGCTTGTCAGAACGCACGTATAGCAGTAAGATTTAGGGCTCTACCAAAGCCTGTGTCTCAGAGGGAGATGTAGGCCTCTTGGCCTCTTTTCGCCTACAACAAATTAATATGCAACACGCACCCGTCTGTTCTTCCTTTTTGATAGCATATGCCGTGTACGTCCTGGGTAAGACGATAAACTGCATCCGCGTCCTGGGTAAGACGATAAACTACGTCCAACAGAAAGGCTTCTGATCAGGAGGTTTTGAGGAGCGTGGAACCACCTCTCAATTGCTGGTGTTCCCAGGTCCACCCTGACCCGGGTGGTAGCACCTGTTAGGGTCCCAGCTATGGGCAAATAGTTAACGCCTAAACTGCGGTCAAAACACTATGAAAGTTTGAAAATAGGTTTTAATACCAGCAATACCATTTTTTATTTATTACTAGCAATTTTTGAAAAAAAATATATTCCCAGCAATCCATTTTTGGAACAAAATATTGCTAACAATCCATTTTTGAAAACAAAATATTACCAGCAATACATTTTTGAAAAAAAAATATTACCAGCAATAAAAATCTTGCCGGCATTAAATAACCCATTGATGTTGATATGTCGTAAAACAAAATAAACCAAACCATAGCAAACTAGATCACTCTCTCACTAAAAACCTGTCCAAAGTCGATTCGTTTTGTCCACGTTTTAAAATTTGCATTGTCATTAATCATGTTTACAACACGGCTTGCAGCAGCTTCATTAGGTTGGTATTTTCAAACAAAACTTTGCACCCAGTAGCGTCCAGAAAGGAGGCAGTGGGTGTGACGGCCCCGGGCATCCATATCAGGAAGGCATCCAACGATAGACTGAAATAGAAATTTAGTTTTTCAAATTTGAATTGTCTCTGTTAACTTCGTTGTACAAGCGCCCAACAGCCCCACAATCTGGTGTGAATGTGGTTTCGTGTTTTGATAAGCGAGACCGGAGTAGGAACCTCTATTTAAATCTTAGGGGCACACAAACAAGTAGTTGGACCCGGGCATCACCAAACCTCTGCACATTACTGTTTGCACCTCACTCCATTTTGAACAAATGATTTCAATCACTGAAGAAGGAACCTTCTCCCCTTCTCTATCTTTCCTCCTCTGAAGCGATTTCTTCTTCTACCATTCGTTGCTACTCCAACTGAAGTTCTTCACTAGCCAGTTCTTCTCTGTGGTCCTTCACCAACTCCTCCACATCCTGCCTACTCACATCCAAGCCCAAATACGTACTCAGACCTTTCTTTGGATCCCTGATTTCTTATTTAACAATAAAACTTAATTTAAAAATCAACACAAAAAACATTATTTAAATGTAAATTTTCGGAGTAATGTTGGAGCGGATGATCGCTAAAGGAAAGACAAAAGCAGAATGGGTCACGCACACACGTCATGCTTTGTGTCTGAGCTTGACTTGTGGAAGTCAAGCGGTAGCAAGCGACAGGAATGCCCAGGTTCGTAACTGACGGATTTCCTTGCTCGATAAACGATGAAATAAACAATTACCGAGGCATATTTTCGCCGAAAAAAAGTGAGCGATAACCGAATTGTACGAGAGACGAGGATGTTCAATAACCGAGGTTCCACTGTACAATTAACAAATACATGTGCGCAAGAAGATTTATGTATGCAGCTTTTAATATGTATTCGTTTCAATAACTACAAAGGACAAATATATATGCCAAATATGTTCAAATCTTCATTGACATATTCTATGTACTTCAGATAGGAATGTGTTCCGGGAACAACGAAAAAAGTATACGAATTGACATGTATTAACAGAACTGTAATAAGAATTATCTTTAAAAAAATACCAGCGATATTGTATTTTAATACTGAATAATCGAGGATATTTCTTGCGGGTGGTATATTCGCGCACAAACAGATATTGAATGACGGAAGACGACAACAAACAAAACGAAGACTTGGGTAAATAGCAACACTGATGAACTGTGAAACAGTCTGTCTGTGGATGACAATATGTACATACTCCTGAAAAAAAATTATTTCGGTTGAGCTCTCGGGGAGAAAATTGAATTTGTAAACATGACTATTACTACTGCTGATGCAAGACTCTTCGTTAAGACGAATCGAGTTCTCCAATCACTGGCGTGTTTATCTGAAATTAAATACATCTAAATTCACATTCATCCCTGCTGTGCGCCAATGGCTTAGGGGTAGAGTCTCCAACTGATACCCAAGCAGTCAGATTTCGATCCCGGCTTGAGGCAATCAGATGTCTAGTCACACTACGAAACAGTCTGTCAGTAGTTGACAATATATATTAAAAATAAACTGTATATATTGCCCAAGTTTATTTTCGTTAAAGAAAATACACCAGCAAAAATTAGATTACAATGCACTAGGCAAAAATATTTCTGCATACTCATGTAGAGGGGAGAAGAGCGTTGTTCTGAGAAGGACAGTTTTGAAGTTGCTGAAAAGTGTTGTCCTGAAAAGGACTGTTTCCGACGGAACGTGGCTTCCCTCTGTCTTTTCTACAAATTTTTTCATGGCAACTGCTCTGATGAGCTTTTTATCCCTGGTGCCCGAGTTACATGAGTTTAAGCATGCTACTAGATTGGCATCTAAGTCCCACCCTTTTAACCGACACTTCTACTCCAATCTTTTCTTCTTCGCACTTCCAGCCTGTGGAACTCCCTTCTGTTTTCTTGCTTCCCTGATAACTACAATCTTCAAAAATTTAAATGCAACATCAATCACCATATTCTATCTTCTTGAACCCTGTTCAGCTTTTATCCTTCTCCTCGGTCCCCCTATATCCAGTCTCTTCCTTCCTGGGTAAGACGATAAACTACGTCCAACAGCATGGCCTCTGATCAAGGGGTTTTGAGGAGCGTGGAACCACCTCTTAATTGCTGGTTTTTCCAGGTCCACCTTGATCCAGGGTGGTAGCATCTGTTAGGGTCACAGCTATGTGGTCAAAACACTATGAAAGTGTAAAAGTAGGTTTTAATACCAGTAATACTTTGTAAAAAATTATTACCAACAATAAATATTTAAAGAAAGATTATTACCATCTATACATTTTTTACCAGCAATAAAAATTTTGTTGTCATTAAATAACCCATTGAGGTTGATATGCCATAAATCAAACCAAACTATACATTTTTGAAAAAAAAATATTAACAACTATACATTTCTGAAAAAAAAATACCAGCTATACATTTTTGAAGAAAAGTTTTACCAGAAATAGATTTTTGAAGAATAAAATATTTCAATAAATAGATTATTGAAGGAAAAAAATATTACCAGCAATACATTTTTGGCGGTAAAAAGATTTAAGAAAAATATTACCAGCAATAAAAAATGTCGGCATTAAATAACCTATTGTGGTTGATATGCCGTAAAACAAAGCAAATCAAACTAACCCAGTCTCTTCTCTTCAATTTCTGCACACATGCACATGCGCGCGCGTACCAATGACATTCCCGCCTTGCTTAGGTTGAAACGATTAAAATTTGCATATCGTTGCTGCTAGCGAAGATGGATGGTGTTGGAGGCCTACTGGAGATGGCTGGAGTGTTGACGAACTAGAGATGATGATGGCTGGCTGCAGCGTTAGGCGAGCTGGAAAGGATGATGACTGGAGTCGTAAACAGGCTGCTGGAACAGATACTACACTTTGATCCGAGTAGTCTGAGCCGCGGAACATGGGTATTTACCAATCGATCCCCAGTCGGGTGGGATGCGACAAAAATCAGTTATTTAATGTGGAGAACCCAAGCGCATACACTCTGGTCATAGGTCAAAATTTACACAGCCCCCGCTTACGCAGGATCAGGCACAAAGCTTGTATTAGCTGGTCATCTCCACGAAACTTATACTACGGTATTTACCAAAGACACCCCATTGAGTCAGGATACGACACAAGATAAGTCATTTAAATTGTGGTACCCTAGCGGGTACACTCGAGTCACTGGTCAAAATATTGCTCAATTTTTGTACATCCTCCGCTTGCGCGGGATCGGGCACAAAGTTTGTCTTAGCTGGTCATGATCTGCTGTAACAGATACTACAGGCATTTCTTATGGGCGCCGCCATTTTTACATGCAAGACTGAAATTTACCAGCAGGAAGTATAAATAACGCCACCTTGTGAAAATATTCAGAACTATAGTTTGTTGCCATTGCATTATTTATGGGATATGTTGATGTCATAGGAATTAAAAAACTTCAGCAGTTATTCTACAACAAAAAACACTACTCGCGGGATATCTCGTCAGTACGTTCCAACTTGTTAATCTTTTCCTTGTTAAAATGTTTTAGTTAAAAGAACAAAAAGAACAGAGTATTATTTTTTTATGAAGGATTATCTTTATTTTTAACAGAAGAGTTTGTTTCCGGGACACAACGAAATAGCTTCATGCTGCGCTTTCAAATTTGGCTTGCATCATTATTGAACGGGAAGGTTTTAACCTTAAATATGGCAAACGTGGATTCAATGTATTATATTGATTTCATTTTATATCAACAATTACTGTTTATATGTGTCCAGTGTAAGAGTATAATTTCTTTTTTATTATTAATGTCCAGACACAAAAATCAATGTAGATGTTTAAAAAGAAAGTTCAAATAAGAATTTTCCTTCAAAATATATTTTCTACTTTACATAGTTTATTTTCATTGGAAACAAGCGAAGAACAAATTGAATACATTTTGTTTTCTTTTCATTCATATATATATATATATATATATATATATATATATATATATATATATATATATATATATATATATATATATATATATTTCACACAGATACATACATATATATATATTTCACACACACACACTCACATACATACATACATATATATATATTTCACACACACACACTCACATACATACATACATATGTGAGTGTGTGTGTGTGAAATATATATATATGTATGTATCTGTGTGAAATATATATATATATATATATATATATATATATATATATATATATATATATATATATGAATGAAAAGAAAACAAAATGTATTCAATTTGTTCTTCGCTTGTTTCCAATGAAAATAAACTATGTAAAGTAGAAAATACATACATATATATATATTTCACACACACACACTCACATACATACATACATATATATATATATATATATATATATATATATGTATGTATGTATGTGAGTGTGTGTGTGTGAAATATATATATATGTATGTATCTGTGTGAAATATATATATATATATATATATATATATATATATATATATATATATTTCACACAGATACATACATATATATATATTTCACACACACACACTCACATACATACATACATATATATATATATATATATATATATATATATATATATATATATATATATATATAAACAATAAAAAAAATATATATATGAACAATAAAATTGAAAATCACCTCATATGTGGACACCAGGGTTGATAAGACAGACGACCGATATCTTCGTCTACCGAAATAGGCTATTCCCTATATTAGGTGATTTCGAATTTTATTGTTTATTAAATATATTGCTCTGTTATAATAAAAACATTGAGCTCTTTTTGTAGTTCAGTTTTTCATATATTATACAGGGTGTCCATAAAGTTCGTGTTTAAAAAAATTATAACTTTATTTGTATTTGCGATAGCAATAATCTGTAAAAAATGTTATAAAGTTTAGTGTACCTAGTTTTAAGTATAGCTAAAATAACTAATGTGATTTCAGGCCTTACTGTAAATCAATTAGCAAATGTTTTCCGTGAACTGCAAAATCGTATCACCCTTTGTATTGCTAATGATGGACGACATGTGGAAACTTAAATAAAATTTCAATAAAACCATAAAAAATATAGATTTACTTCTTTCTAATCCTTTTACAAATTATTTCTATCACAAATACAAAGAAAATTATAAATTTTTTAAAGTGCACACAAACTTTATGGACACCCTTTATTACTAGAATCCATTTGTATTATATATCAAAGGATCTTTTTACCTTTACTATATATATCTATATATATATATATATATATATATATATATATATATATATATATATATATATATATATATATATATATATGCGATAAAGACATAATTTTAAGTTATGCTATATTTATGGGTAAAAATGCTCAATGTCAGGGATAGAACTTGTGTACATATAAAAGTGGACACTGACGTGAACACCATGTAGCAACAGTCTGTTTCATGCTTAAACGCAATCTTTAGGTCATGTCCTGAAGATTGCATTCCATCAAAATCGATTTTAACAGTGAACATTTTAATATATAAATATTTTTTAAGTCGATTTCAATCCAAGCAAGGAAGTAAAGCCTTTAATACAAAAGGGTTTACTTGGTGTGGAAGAATTAGAAAACAGAAACATTACTAAGGAGCAGGAAGAAACGAAGAGTTAATTAGGCAGACATTGGATAGCGACTGTAATTCTATTTAAATTTTTGAAAGTTAAAATTTGGCTGGAAATCATGGAACCGGAAGTTTCACAAACGAGAAAAAAAATCTGTTAGCATAGAACTTATGGTTACGTTTAGCCAATTCAACTCTAATTGATGAGATCATGTTGCTAGCCTAGTACAGCGATTAAATTCATAAAGTCTGGTTGCAATAGCAGAAGTCATTCGAAAAATTACCATGAAAGTACTTATAGAAAGGGAAGAAAACTTTACGACAGTAAGAAGGTTACGAAAGCTGAAATGCCAGGTCAGGGCCAATAATATTGCTGATTCTTTGATTCTTTGGATTTTATCAAGAATCTCTAAATATAAAGCCGGAGCAACGAACCATATGTGACAGTAATATTATAAGCATGGACGAATGGTAGACTTATAGATATGCAAGAAAGATTCTGAAGAGAACATTGTCAAGCATGACACATTGAACTAACTTTCATAGCATCTGGCCTAGCAATGGATTCAACATAGTCTTTCTACTTCACGTCAGCTTAGAATGTTAACCTGAGAAGGTGCAACAAGTTACTCTCCTGGAAGCTAGCATCAGCAATGCTGATGAAAAGGAGAAAGGATTCTCTCAGGTGATTAACAGAGAGTAGTTTTGTTTTCGAGGTGTTAAAATTAACAAGCCCTTCTTTGTCCCAGTTAATAACAGACTGAATATCGATTATGACATCAGCTGCTAATTTGATCTTATTGAACAGGTTAGCCTTATTATCGAGGCCGTAGTAAATGGTTGTGCCATCAGCATAGATACCAAGTTGAGAATCGTTGCCATCGGGATGGTTATTAGTGAAAATTAAAAACAAACTAGGACCAAGAATAGATTCCTGGGGGACACCTGCGTTAGTACAAAATGATCTAGAAGAGTGGCCGTCCAGGATAACTGGAACTGTTCAAAATTTCCTCCAGGGATACCGTAACTTTTCAACTTGTGAAGAAGACCTACATGCCAAATCCTGTCGAACGCTTTCAAGATGTCCAAAGCAACATCCCAGGCTTCACAATTCTTATCTAAAGCTTGATACTGTCCGCGATCATCGGCAATACATCAACAGTTGACCTAGAGAAACCAAATCTATATCGCTTGGCTGAAAGAAGCCCCTGCGATGTGAGTTGTTTAATCAATTCAGCATTGATTAGGGCCTCTAGTAGCATGCCAAAAAGAGGTAGAATTCTCATAGGCTGATAGTTGGAAAGGTCGGACGGTTCACCTGAGTTCTTAAAAATTGGAACAACATGAACAAGCAGGAAAGCAAGAGGCAGCAAGGTATTTATTATACAGTTTAGAGAGAACAGGAGCCAGTTCGGAGCCACACTTCTTAAGGATCTGTCTATATTTCTGAGATGAGGTATTATGTACACTATTTACATTATTCGGACTATTCTCCTCATCTTTCTTGCCGTTTTTATTACGTTTCGACCGTTGTACGCTCCGGCCTTCTTCAGGTGGTTGGAATGTCGAACTGAACCCTTTATTTCGATCACTGGGATAGACTGTTCTAGTTCCATGTGCCATGTTTTAATGGAGGTCAGCTGTCACTTATCTCCTGTTAATTCCCCTCTCAAAGTACTCCACTGCCTTAACTGACACTCTTTGGGTGCTGTCACTGGATCTAACTAACGCTTTTATCCACTGTGCCATGTGTCCTTGAGGAAATAAAGGGTTCAGTTCGACATTCCAACCACCTGAAGAAGGCCGACAAAGATGAAGACAATAGTCCGAATAATGTAAATAGTGTACTTCTTAAGGACTATTTCAGGAATAGCATCAGGTCCACATTCCTTGTGAGTTCCAGATTAGAGATGCTACCTGTAACAGAAAAAAGTGTTACATGCATATCATTCAACAGAGACTCCGTTCTCAGTGGAGAGTTAGGCAAGGATGCTCCAGATTAATCAAGAGTCGAGTTCAACGAGAATTTATAGGTGAAACATTCAGCTTTATTGATAGATGCTAACAACTCGTTGCATTAGAATGTTTAAGCTACACGCGTGTTTTGTGATGCGGCATTAAAATCATGGAACACAAAGATTTTTGCAGATGGATGAAAAGCGAAGCGCCATTTCCTATACTGTAAGAAATTTTGACTAATATATTTTAGTACCGAGAAGATGGGGGTGGGCGATAAAGGAAAAAGAGACAGTTAAACGAGTGTAATAATGAGAGACGATAGCACACGAAGAAGACTCGAGTGACAATTCCCTTGCAATTGGAAGATTATCCCGGGTCTAAACACAAGCGTAATGCATATGAATGTTGGAATCTGTTCAGCAAAGAGGAAGAAAGCCCAATACAGTGAATTCATTGGTAACAATGCAAAATTTAAAATTGTCAGATAGCGTGCAAAGATATCCGGCGTTCGTTCCAAGAGAAAAAGTTGGAACAGATACCTCAAACATTGAGAGACTATATATATATATATATATATATATATATATATATATAACAAATAAGAGGAAGAGAAAGGATTAAAAAAATACTTACTGTAAAGTGGTAAATTAAAAAAAATAACAACAAAAATAGGAAAAAATGGCTAGTTTGTCACTCCTCACTCTTCCGAGCCAATTGAGGACAAAAACATAAATGTGTACAGAACAACTAAAAAGGGATAAAAAAAAGAATAACATAATAAATAATAACATGTTTTCATAATTTTCTAAGTTGTATTCATATATATATATATATATATATATATATATATATATATATATATATATATATATATATTGTGGGGACCTACCTACAAATGGACTCTTCCACACCTATACAATATGGATATCAACTCTGAGTAAAGGGAATCACCAAGTGAGAGTCACCGAGTAGTAGACACCGAGTGAATGAATGAGTGAGTCAGGACACCAGTGAGAGAAAGTACTCTGCAGTCCACATTTACCTTTGTACTACGTTTCCCAGAATCTACTATTTAACCTTATATCCGAGCCCGTGTTATCTTTCTATGGTTCTACACCATAACAATATATACAAATACAACTTAAAAAATTATGAAAACAGCACTGCCTGATATCTATCACACAGGTCATAATAATCGTAAAAGGTTGTAACAGCCATTTTCAATCTTGATAAGAGACTATTGTTGTTACCATTACTAATCTTATTACTACTAATAATAGTTTATATTAGGTTGGTGCAAAAATAATGACGTAATAATGTCGTTTTTCGACGTATTTTTTAACGTCAAAAAACGACATTATTACGTCATTATTGTTGCACCAACCTAATAGTTCCAGTCCACAAAGTGATTTAAAAGATGAGTAGACTATTAATGATACAAGTTGTCACCGGAACGTATGTAATTATTTTGAATATCTTAGGGACCACTTATGAGATCTTGATATAACTTAGGGCCCAATTAAGAATGGAACTTACTCCTCCCGTGTGTAAACGTTGCTTTTCACAATAACTGTGAAACCAACTCCCAAGAGTATACTTCCTCGATCATTACTTTTTTAACCTGCTCAAGTCCGCGTTTAACCATTATCCCCATAAACTGTACCTCTTACTCTCTAACACTCTTCGAATGGATCTTGGGCTTTCTACAGGGTAAAAACTGGGTATATTATTTACGTCTCATGCAATCTGTCTGAGGTGGGTAGGGATATATTTTCCTTCCCACACACCCTAAAATCACCAATTAAATTCCGTAGACGAGATTAAGGGGAACACTATGAGGCAGCTGACAACAATCCCGAAATAGAATTGTCAAAGATTGGTTTTTAAAGTTTATGAAGAAAATACTTTGAAGATCCTAAGGCCTCATTGCTCGAGGAAGTGTATTCTTTCGTTCTTATTAACCATAAGTACTCTGAATTATTAATAATATCACTACCCTTTCCACTGCATTCTTTTTCAAGGCCTCTCCATTGCAGTAACCTTATTGTTAATTTCACTTAATGATATTTTTTGTTGTCATAGCAGGATATGACAACACAACTATGAAATTCAAACTCACTATTGTGAGTCGCCTTCACTGGCAGGATAAACATTTTGTACATCAAATGAAATCACATACAGCGTGACAAGGATGAATGAATTGTATAGCAGCAGTAAAGTAAAGAGAAATCTCATGGATGCAATCAAGCGTAACAAGCGGCAGGCAGATTACGTTTGAGGGTCCAAGTTGTAGTATCGAGATTGCCCCACAAGGTAACAGTATAGTGGATTAAAACGTTGCTTAAAAAAACAATTAGTGACATAATTATTATGAGTTCAAACACTGGGTCAGGTAGTCCGGGCTCAATGGAAAAAAGGCGAGTAAAAATCGGGCTGTAAACTCTAGACATGGACAACGGAATAATGAGAACAATCTATCCGCGTAGAATAAATAAAGTGTTTAGTACGAAATTACCTGTGACTTACCCGGATCGACAGACACTTAAAGAAGACGGGCAGGTACAATAATAACAACAAAGATAAGGACAATAGTCTGAACGGAAGTAATGTTGGTTGCCGGAATCAGCTTTTTTTTTGGTTGCAAGTTGTGGATGTTTTATAGTAAATATTTATGGGCTGATGGAACATTTCTCCCACTAATATTTGGCGGACTCATATGAGTCCGGGTAAAGATAAGAACACAAAATATCGTATTCAAAACAAACGACAATGAATGCATATTGTTAATAAAAGGAACTACATATGTATACAATTTAACAGAAAGAAAAATACATTAAAACTAGCTATAAAGATGTGTGTACGTCTGTGTGCGTGTGGGGGTGGGGTGAAACAAGTGTGGGTGATAGACACGTGTGTTTATGTAAGTGCGTGTTTGTTGGTCAGTGGACCAAGGAAACGAACGTGCCTCGGTGGTGACTTTCTTTATCTCCGTTCGACAACATCTTGAAATAAGAAGAAAAAAGAGAAAGTGTAGGAAATATTTATATTTTTTTAGAATTTAATCGTGCCTCCTAACGGGCGTTTTTGGCGAAGCCAATAGGGGTAACCCATAATGTAAATAAAGTTAAATAAAATTACTTTCCGTGTAAAATATGAGATATCTGGAATATCCATATCTAATATTAAATGAATATTAAATGAATACTGAACAAAGATAAGATAACAAATATAATTTATCCCTATTGGCATTTTAATCTCTAGGAATATTATTATTATTAAAAGTAAATAAAAATATAATATTAATAATAATAAAATTATAAATACAATCAAATAATATTAAAATGTATAAAATAAATTAAATTTAAATTAAAAATAATAAAAATATTCCCAGCATGTAGCAAAAACTGTTGCTACTAGAAATACGGACATCCCGCCAAAAGACGTTAAATTCAATCTCTTCACCACGAACTTTGGTACGGGCAACACGTGTGTAAATTTTCTCTGTGATATGCTTGTAATACTACGAAGTAAATTCTCCCTTTCATCACAAGTATCATAAAACAATTGTAAGCTTAAAAATACACACAAAAATATAAATAAATTGTATGAAATTAACATAAAATGTACCATGTTTTTCCTGTTATTTGTGTACATTTTATTTCCTGTCAAGTATGCTTTTATCTGCGTGAATACAAGGTTAATTTCTGCTGATGTGAATCACCACCCACATCATTTTGGTGAGCGCCGACGTGCGTAAGAAAAACAACCTATTCACCCACACCATTTGATTCTCGACGTGTATAGAAACCAACTACATCATTCATTTCTGTGATACCCGACATCCAAAAACCTTCCTATTTTGCATACCATTTGGTGTCCAATGACGTACAAAAAACAGAAAACATCTTATTCACCACACCACCTAAAAACCCCGACGTGAGAAGAAACCATACCACGTGGCAACATCAAAAATAACTATCGTCCACTCACTGCTGATAAATTAGTGAGTTTGCCCATAAAATAAAACCAAGCGAAAGAGCAAAATCAAGTAAGCATTTCTCTTTAACCACATTTTTTTTTTATTTGCATACACTGGGCATGGAACGAGACAACGAAATTTCTGTTAAAATTCGGGAACTTATGAAAATAACTTCAAATGGCTGGTTCGTAAAATGTGAAATGTTTGCTAATCGGTATAAACTTATACCCCCACCCCCGCCAAATAAACGGAATAATAGAACACCAGCATAAAAAACAACTATAATGGTTAAAAAAAAGAACCAGATTGAAAATTACAAATTGAAATGATAAATGTATCTATCACTGTCATTGGAATCCAACTACAACCTCCAAAAACCACGAATACAACCTAATAGTTCTACCACTTCCAAAAATAAAAGAAATAAAGAATTTTCTTAAGGATAACAAAGATGAGAAAATCACTCCTTTATGAGGGACCGTTACACTCAGCTAAGAAATCCTCCGTTTTCTGGACACTCTACCAGACATGAAAATACCTAATAACAGAAAATATCCTAAAAAGACCACCTCACAGTCGTACTGAGAGATAAAAAAAGAAACAGTTACACCACAAAACTTTAGCAATAAACATTTTTAAGAATTATCCGCTGAACAAACCGAAACACACTGATGAACACACTTCAAATCAACAACCTCAACAAATACCACCAAAAAAAAAATTATACCACCCGAGAGGAGAATTCATTAAGAAAAAAAAAACAATGACTATTTTATTTCAAATAGGCATCGATCGCTACCGAATGTAGAAATATTATTATTATTATAAATAAACAAAAAATAAAATATAAAATAATAATAATAATAATGAAAGTTATAAAAAAAATAAAATAAAACAATAACATAAAAATGTTGTATAAAATGATTTAATTAAAAATAAAAAAATAATAAAAACTGTTCATGTCGGAAAAACGGATATCCTGCCAAAAGACGTTAAGTTCAATCTCTTTACCACGGACCTTGTTACAGACAACACCTGTCCGATTTCTCTCTGTGATATGGCTTGTAATACTACGGAATAAATTCTCACTTTTATCACATGTACCATAAAACAAACTTAACCTAAAAAATACACAGACCAATGCACACAAGAAAAATATAAATAAATTGTATGAAATTAACATGTAAATTACCATACTTTTCCTGTTATTTGTGTACGCTTTATTTTCTGTCAAGTATGTTTTTATCTCCGTGAACACAAGGCTAATTTATGCTGCTTATGATGTGAGTAAACCCCCATAAATGTACGAATGAATGTTAAGAGCAGTAATCATGCAGTCATTAACTTTATTTAAACATCTACCATTACAATTCAAATTTATCTTTACTTTTGATTAATATTTCTTTGCACATATTATTTCAAAGGTTGAATTTTTCATAGACTTGAGCCATATTTGCAAGCCATTTTTCAAACATTCTGCCCAGGAACTGACAATATATTAAAATTTTCTTTCTCCAAAAAGCACGTTATTTTGCTAATATCTCGTTTAAAATATTTTCTTTTCAAATTATTCTATTTTCTCGAACACTCAGTTTTACTTTGTCAAAATTAACGAAATACAACAGTTGCATTATATTTCAAAGTTTCTTTATTTTCCGCAAAGTAATTAGCAACCCGGTAGATGAATATTAAGCCAGACAGGCAACTGAATTTTATTCGCTCACCAGAAAATAAAACATGTCTTCACATGTCTTCAATATTGAGCAATTTAATACGCTGTAGAATCGATCTCAGATAACTTTGTTTCATGAGAAATTTATGTCTTGTTTGCAAGAACGGGTCCTGCTTCTCTTGTTTAAAAGGATTTATTGGTTGATACAACATCCACAAAACCGAAGCCACTCAAGAAAACTGATACTAAAATATGGCGGACAAATCTCTCTTCAAAACTTCTTTTCGAAAGAAAGAAAAAAAAACACAATAAATACATCCGATAGAGAATAGTAAATGGAGTCGAGTTTAATTATTAGCTTTCCGTTTGTAATGTTTGGATTCAAACTCCACTGATTATTTGCCAGGTAATTAAAGAGCTCGTCAGAGTCTGGTTAATTAGGGAAAACAAAATCAAACACAGCGTGAATATTGTGGCACATGTCTTCAAAAGTTGTTCTTTTAATGGGAACGATTTGTCTCAACTTTTGCAGTAGAAAACATTAATATCAGACCTTTTAGTGAAGACTTCTCGGACAAAGTTTTCAGGTAATATGAAGTGGAAACAGTATATTGAATCCATTGCTGAGTCTGCAGCGAAGAAAGTTAGTTCATTATGTTGTGCAAGACAGTTTTTCTAACCAAAATCTATGTTACATATTTAAAAGTCTACCATTTGTACTTGCTTTGAATACTGCTGCCACATCTAGTCTGGTGCTCCTGCTATATATTTAGAGATTCTTGATAACACCCAAAGAATAATCTGCAATGTTATTGGTCCTGACCTGGCATGTCGGCTTCAGCTACTTGCCCACACACGTAACGTAGCTTCCCTGAGCCTTTTTTATAAATACTTTCATAGTAATTGTTCGAATGAGCTTTTTTGTGTAGTTTTGGTGTAAGGATTATTGTTTGGGTCGGTAATCTAGCTAGCTAACTGTAAGATAAGTCAGATTGAAGAGCAACCTTCGCATATACCACACTTTTTTTATTATTCAAAATAAATATTGCTTTCCGCTATGGTACGCACAGTACTAGATTTATGGGGAGGTCTCATCATTTTACAGTTGAAATGGCGAGAGATATAACCGTAAGTTCTATGCTAACAATTTCTTCTAACGCACTTCTCGTTTGTGGAACTCTCTTCCGGCTTCTTGATTCCTTGTCAACTATGATTTTCAAAAATTTAAATGCAATGCCAACCGTTATCTTCTGTCTTTTTAATTCTTGTTCATTTTTGTCCTCTCTCCTTAATAGTAGTTTTTCTTATATTCTCTCACACTCAGTGACCCCTTTGCGTCTTAGTGACTTTATTGTCTTGCCTGGGGTGAAATGATAAAAAAAGTAACACACACACACACATATATATATATGTGTGTGTGAAGAAAGAGGGAGGGGAGAGATAAAAGTGGACATTGAATTTAACACCCAGCGGCGACAGTCTGTTACATGATTATACGCAATTGTCAATTTAAATGCGCCCTATTCCTGATATTGAGCATTTTAACTCATAAATATAGCATACCATAAAAGTGTTTATATATATATATATATATATATATATATATATATATATATATATATATATATATATATATATATATATATATATATATATATATATATATACGCAGTTGTATGGATAGAATTTCTGACCCTGGGTTTCACGCTTTTGTGATCATCAGATCATATATATATATGTGTGTATTTTCATTTACCGGCCTGAATATTTGAGAAACTTTATTTTGAAAAATATGCACGCATTGGTTGGATTCGAACCTGAGTTCCCCTAGTGGGAACCGTCATTAGATCTGATATTCTTTGACGTTTCGGCTACGAAGCGCATATCGTTGTTCAGGCAAAGTCTGATTAGCGCCATTAAACATTTTTCTATGACTCTCGAAATGAACATATCTGCTCACTTCCATATCCAAACGTAAACAAAACAATTTCTAAAGAATCGAGAATAGATTTTTTATCTATTTATTAATTCGACAGATTTTTATTGAACTTTATTTTTTATTTTTTATTTTTTTTCTTTATTTATTAATTTTTTTTAATTTTTTATTTTTCAACCTTTCGACTACAGAGTGCGTCGATGACGAAGCAAAATCAGAACAGTGCCTAGCGGGAGTGCCACTAGCACGCAAGGGATTACAGAGAGTGAAAGTAAGAGTCAATAGAGGTGTTTCCTGAGGAAAGGATAAGTTAAAGTACAGGGATCAATGTCAAGGCATTTGAAGATGTCGATTGACATTACATTTGAATATCTGAAGATTATAGCCACCAGGGAAGTAAGTAAGGCGAAGGTTGTTCCACTGTCGGGAAATGCGAGAGCAGAAGCTGTTGAAGTAGAAGAGGCGGTTTATATGTAACTGTTTCGACAGTAATTCCTTCTAATATAGTAGAAAATTGCTTTTACCTCTGAAGCAGGAAGTTGCTCAGTGGTTTTGACACATGAAAACACCCGTCTCGACGTTGTAAATACAATGCAGCAAGGATCTGGAATGGGATTTTTTCTATGTTGTGTATTCTCCAAAATGTGAACTATTAAACTAAGAAGACCGAACACATCAGAACTAGAAAATTGATGAATTAAAATACCTTTGAACAGTGTACTGATTTGTTTTTTATAACTTATCGATACCTGCCAGGCTATTTAAAACCAGGAAATACTTTTTGATTGTAATATTTTTTTAGATAATAATGATTTCCTGATACAAGTTCTACTAATTAACCCATAGCAAGTGGGGAGAAGAGGAGGATTCGTAACTTTCCCAATGGTATTTCGCCTAAATGAATATAACGTACCCGACTGGAACTAGAACTCGGCTCTCCAATTTCCAATTTTGAGCTGTTATTCTTCACACCACCAGCACACCCGAGCTTACAGCACCTGGTATACCCAAGCGGTCAGTCATCTGGGTACTGACCAATCTCGACGTTGCTTGATTTCGCTGATATATCTTTGAAGGAAGCCTTCTATAAACTATAAAGTCTTTTTTTTAAATGGTTTCACCCTAAGCAAAGCAATAAACCCACTAAGACGCAAGAGGGTTACTAAGTGTTAGAGAATACGAGAAAAATACTATTAAGGATAGAGGAAAAAAAAAACAAGAATTAAGAAGATAGAAGATAATGATTGATGTTACATTTAAATTATTAGAAAGCAAGAAGCCAGGAGAAAGTTCCACAAACGAAAAGTGCAATAGAAGAAACTGTTAGCATAGAACTTACGGTTACATCTAGCCATTTGAACTGTAAAATGATGAGACCTTGCCGCCAATCTAGTACTGCATTTAAATTCATAAAGTGTAAGTACCATAGAGAAAAGTTCATCAGAACAATTACTATGAAAGTATTTATAGAAAAGGTAGCAAACGGTGGGAAAGTGATTGAAGCCGAGATGCCAGATAAGAGTCATTAATATTGCAGTCAAAATAGTACTGCACTTGCATTCATAAAGCGGCAAGTTCATCAGAACAATTAGCATGAAAGTATTTATAGAAAAGTGACCGAGAAGCTAAGTTACTTCTCGATAGGGAAAGAACATTTGGGTTCATGCCTACCCAAAAATATTTAAGCGAATGCAAACGCAACTATACCTAGATATGAATTTGAACACGGTACGCCAATTCTACATTTTGCGCCGATAACCACTACGTTATGCATCCCCCCTGTTTTATAATACACAATGTGTAACTTCTCATTTATAATCTGTTAAAATATTTTACCTGTGTGTAACAGGGGGTGGGGGTTCGTATTCGTGTAGGCGTTTGTTTATGGAGATTTCGACTCGCAGAGCCAGGAATCGATATAGTAGTTACAGAGACATTATTTTAGCGTTTCGCATTAGCAGAGAAATGACAGAAATTAATACTTCTTGGGAATGTGCCGTGTAACCATTTCGATAACGGTAAGCGGCACTGACAAGAGGGGATTCTTACTCCGCTGATACTCGGTGATATGATCCACACAAAAGGCTACCGTGTTGCCTGCTAAATTCCTATCTTCATAAATACACCACATCAACCACAAACTACGCAAATATGTATCGATTATTTATTCCAGTGTAATTACATTCTGAATTAATATTTTACTCTAAGCAACATCCTTTCACAAGCCACACATTCAAGATGTCTTCATTCACTAAAATAAAATTCAAATAAAATCCTAATTCTTTTACATATATCATATCGCCACACTTTCTTTATGAACTGGAGAGATAACTTAGGTTTGATTTTTTTTAATCATTTTACACCAAACAAGGCTATAAAGCCACTAAAACGCAAGGGGGTTACTGAGTGTGGGAGAATATAAGAAAAATAATATTAAGGTGAAAGGACAATAAAAGAACAGGAACTAAGAAGATAGAAGATAACGATTGGCGTTGAATTTAAATTTTTGAAGATCAAAGTTGACTGGAAATCAAGAAGCCGGAAGAGAGTTCCACAAGCGAGAAGTACGTTAGAAGAAACTGTTAGTATAGAATTTACGGTTACATCTAGCCATTTCAGCTGTAAAATGATGAGACCTTGCCGCCAATCTAGTACTGCGTTTAAATTCATGTGTAGGTACCAGAACAATTACCATGAAAGTATTTATAGAAAAGGTAGCAAACAGTATAAAACGATGGGAAAGTGATTGAAGCCGAGATGCCAGGTAAAGGTCATTAAAATTGCAGATTCTTCTTTGGACTTGAATTATCTACAGAAAGTGGCAGTTGCGTGTGTGTGTGTGTGTGTGTGTGTGTGTGTGTGTGTGTTGTGTGTGTGTGTGTGTGTGTCTGGATCTTAGAGCCGTGGATCAAACGAGGCAATGCTATGGCACCTATTCATAATGATTAGCAAGCGAATCACGCGAAGTGATTTTTATGCTAAATTTCACCTCCCGTGAGTGAAAGAAGTTTCCCTATCATATCATTTGCAGACTCACCTGCTAATTCGAAGCGAAAATTCTCACTCAAAATATTTCAAAGGTGAAACCCTTTTTTTACCAGGAAAAATCGAGAGCTACTCAAGGTAGAGGGTTACAGTCAACAAAATAGTAATGCTGAATATGCATGACATGAATCGCAGAAAAAATGGTACGAAATGAAGATTGTTTGGATAAAGAGGGAAGGTAACTATTGCTCCTTGACTTGAAGAGGTTAAGATCGTAGTGTTTAAGGAAGTATCCTTGCAGGAGTCTGTTCCACAAAGTATTAGTTCTTGTGAAAAAGACCAGTTCATAGTGCAGACCATTCCTCTCTCGTCGAGAAGTGATACTTGTCCCCCATTCACTTACGATTACGGCCTGTCCCTTCTCACCGAATCCCCAGTCGTCGTAAAATTCTAACTTTACTAAATCTCAATAAGATTTTTCCTCGGCGAAAAAACTGAAACATTTTAATATCTTGATGCGTGGTTTAGGGGTTAGAACCTTAGCGTTCTGATCATGAAACCCGGGTTCGAAACTTACCATGGTCAAGTTGTCAAAGAGGTGACTTCTTGATAAATATCGTCCTCGGGATAACAACCCCAGTGTAAGGCCCCGTTGAAATGCTTGAAAACCATACCTAAACCATATGAGTTACACTTGTTTGAGGAAACCACTCGGAAGCCGTGATAGCCTGAAGACACAAAATATCGTCGCCTAAGGTTTCGAGCGCCGTTGCCTTGTTCAAAACGCTTTCTCACAGAAGCTTTAACGAAGGACCGCTCAGAATAGTTGCCGTATAAACTACTGGTTAGCTTTATGATTGTTAAAGGACAACAAATGCATAATTTATTTATTATATGTTAATATTTCATTGTAAGATTTATATAGCTTTTATCGTTTGCAAAGATATTTATAGCGTTTTCCTATTAAAATATGCATAATGTATTTTTAAGTGTATAAGGAGAAGAATTATAGTTACTATTATTATTATTATTATTATTTTACTTGACAACAACTATAGCTTTTGAAAAACTTGTGCCAAACTAGTAAACCACGTTAACACAGGTATACGAGGTCTGTCTGAAAAGTAACGGGACTGATGTCAAACAATTTATTTCAATTCCAAACAACAAACTACATGGTATCCCTTCAAAATAATCTCTGTTGACTCTAATGCACTTTTCCATCCTTCTCTGCCACGCTTCTCTGCACTGCTGGGAGTCACACCGAGCAAGATCAGGGGAATAGGGATGTTGTTCCAGTACGGCAATGCTCTTCTCGACCACGAACTGCCGGATGCTCAGGGCGTTATGAGTAGGTGTCTAGATTTATTGCATATAAAATACAATTGTGGCACAAGGCCGAAAATGGTGGGGGGATGGGACTGGTCATCACTTACTATCTTATACCTAGCTAATCAGATTCAAGACCCATTCGCTCATTACAATTTGCACATCCACCAAAAGAACTTATCTCTCATCATCTAATCCTCCATATACCACAATACCCCATACTCACAGGAGACTTATAAAAACAGCCCATGACATAAAAATTAACGATTATAAAATTCTATATACAAAAATCTGTGGATGATACGTCATGAGTGGGGGGGGGGAATGAACCCCAAAAACAAACTAAAATATCAAAACAAATATACAAAATAAAAGGATCACTGATGTTAGTTGGAGCCGTCAAAGCCTCAAAAGAATTCAGAGAGGTGCTTTATTCTGCCTTTAGACAAAATCAAGAGACTCTCTCACAAAGGGAGACGAAAAGGATAAAATAAATACGGCCATGGGGAAAGAGGAAAGCTGACCCAGTCAAGGAAAAAAGGGGGGAGGGGGCAAAAACAAACTGGGTAGGTTGGGAATCTCGATTTGGATCATAACCAAAGTAGAAGCCAGGAACAGGCCGATAACGACACTTACTCACATTAACTAGGTACACAAAAAAGTGTCTATCTTAACCAGCGGAGGACTCCACAGGAAACCACACCGATGTGACTTAAGTGGACCTAAAAAAGGCTAACCTCGTTGATGTGAACTAGGTCCGCCCCAGTCATCACCTTTCGCTGAAACTGTCGAAACCTATTGCTTTCTATCAGTTCTCATCTTCATCATGAGCTGATGCTCAACAGTTGCATTGTCGTGGTGAAGCAACCACGATTTGTCTTACCACAACTCACGCATGTGAAAATAATGTAATGATTTCAGAAAGCTAAGATTAGTTATATACTCCCAAGATATGATGTTAGATCCGCTTATTCCTCTTTCGTCTATAGCTCACATACCACACCCAGTCCCGTTGCTTTTCAGACAGACGACGGTATTCAAGAAGAAAAAATTATATACAAGCATCAAATTTATTTCAACGGTAATACGTCAAGGTTTTATGAATTCCATGATTGTTCTTGGGTTTACGGCCATATCACGTTGAAACACCGGTTCCCGTACGATCACCGTTAAGTAACGTCGGGCCTGGTGGGTACCTAGAGGGGTGACCACTTGGAAATACCAGGTGCTGTAAGTTTGGATGTGCAGTGGGTGCAATGGATAATGGTTCTGAATTAATTGGAGAGCCGAGTTCCAATTTCTGTTGGGTTCGTTATATTCACTTACACGCAAATATCCTTCAGAAAGATATGAATCTACCATTTCTTCCCCAGATATGCTACTAACGTGACTCTCTCTCTCTCTCTCTCTCTCTCTCTCTCTCTCTCTCTCTCTCTCTCTCTCTACCCCCTCACTGGAACTCTATTTATTTATATAAGTAGAGTTTCAAGGCGAAATGTCCGTTTTCCGACGAAGTGTAACTTGATCCCACGTATTCATTTATTTGTTTATTTCCTTCCTCTTTGGTCTAGTAGATTATCGCGTTGAACACTACATTTCAACTCGACTTCAAAGACTTCATCTTCCAGATATTAAAAAAAAACCGACCATTCCGACACCGGTAACATCATTTAGAGCGTTCTTGAATTCGTGTGTGTTTATCCGTTCGTACAAGGGGCACACTGTTCCGCACGTAATTACCATCGATGTCAGTGATATCCGTTCTTGTCCAGGTAAGATATCAAGATTTCGAATACTGATTTTTAAGGAACGTCGCTCCCACCCTCACTTGAAAATCTTCCTATCCACATTCTTTGTTTACTCGTTATTTCCCTTACAACGTTCTAAACTCATAAGTATCGGTACAAAAAAGACAAATTGCATCTTTTTTATATCAAAGCTAACCAAACTATGGATTAACTTGTATAGCATCTATAGCTTGACAACCAATTTATGTGAATAAAAATTAATTTTAAAACCGCGAAAACAACTCCGTTTACAATGAACAATAATGAAATTTTCAGATAGCCCGTCAGTTATGTGACATGCGTGATACACGCTTAGGCGATCATGTATCTTTCGATACATGACTGACGAGGCAGATTTTTCTCTCAGTAGGATGCCATTGTTTTCTGCGGTAGACCAGTTGCCAGAACTTGGTCTGTCCTTCTATTTACACATAGCTGGGGGGGGGGGAAGATTCATACCTTCCCCAAAGGTTTTGGCATGTAAGTGAATGTAATGAATTCAACTGGAATTCGAACTCGGCTCCCCGATCCCTCAATCCGAGTCGCTACCCATTACTCCACCGTAACTCCTAGTTTACAGATAATCAAACGAAAAGGAAGATGTGAAGGGCGAACTTAAATGACATAACACCTAGAGTACCAAACTAGTGTCAAGTCAAAAGAAAATGTTGAATACACTTG
>OZ010571.1:150761522-150776522 GCA_963932145.1 Acanthosepion lycidas | reverse complement strand
CACTTTTATCACTTCACTACGAAAGGAAACTAAGCACATTGAGAGCATTTTGTTTTCACAGTTAGAAAGAAACTCCAACTAAAAGGCATCCCAATTGAATGCACATATTCCACTGTACATGAAACTGCTGGAGTACCAAAGGGAATTAAATAACATTGAACAAGACAGACAATCAAGAAAAAAATGTTTACCATAGTTCTTATGTTGCTATTTATAAATCCACCCACGAGGATCGAATGTGGCACAAGGCCGGCTTAATGTGGGTAGCCCGCGAGCCCGTAGGCTCGGCCAAAAATATGACCTTTGAACCCGCCTAGACGGGTTCAGGTCCTGTCTACCTCCCCGAAGGAAACCTTGCCCTTCGGCAAAGATTCCTCCGAGTTCCTCTCTGCATTAGAGAGTTCGACAGAAAACCCGACCCGGCAGCTCACAAAGCGCAGATACTACACTTTGATCCTTGCCACCGAGCCGAGTTTTGAATAAACCATACGTTCGTATGTTGGTATTTATCAATCCCCCCACGAGGATTAAATGTGGCACAAGGCCGGTTTAATGTGGGTATCTCCAAGCCCGTAGGCTCGGCCAAAAATATGACCTTTGAACCCGCCTAGACGGGTTCAGGTCCTGTCTACCTCCCCGAAGGAAACCTTGCCCTTCGGCAAAGCTTCCTCCGAGTTCCTCTCTGCAGTAGAGAGTTCGACAGAAAACCCGACTCGGAAGCTCACAAAGCGCAGATACTACACTTTGATCCTTGCCACCGAGCCGAGTTTTGAATAAACCATACGTTCGTATGTTTGTATTTATCAACCCACCCACGAGGATCGAATGTGGCACAAGGCCGGTTTAATGTGGGTATCTCCAAGCCCGTAGGCTCGGCCAAAAATATGACCTTTGAACCCGCCTAGACGGGTTCAGGTCCTGTCTACCTCCCCGAAGGAAACCTTGCCCTTCGGCAAAGCTTCCGCCGAGTTCCTCTCTGCATTAGAGAGTTCGACAGAAACCCGACTCGGAAGCTCACAAAGCGCAGATACTACACTTTGATCCTTGCCACCGAGCCGAGTTTTGAATAAACCATACGTTCGTATGTTGATATTTATCAACCCCCCCCACATGGGTTAAATGTGGCACAAGGCCGGTTTAATGTGGGTATCTCCAAGCCCGTAGGCTCGGCCAAAAATATGACCTTTGAACCCGCCTAAGCGGGTTCCGGTCCTGTCTACCTCCCCGAAGGAAACCTTGCCCTTCGGCAAAGCTTCCTCCGAGTTCCTCTCTGCAGTAGAGAGTTCGACAGCAAAACCCGACTCGGAAGCTCACAAAGCGCAGATACTACACTTTGATCCTTGCCACCGAGCCGAGTTTTGAATAAAACATACGTTTGTATGTTGATATTTATCAACACCCCCACGTGGAGTTAAATGTGGCACAAGGCCGGTTTAATGTGGGTATCTCCAAGCCCGTAGGCTCGGCCAAAAATATGACCTTTGAACCCGCCTAGACGGGTTCAGGTCCTGTCTACCTCCCCGAAGGAAACCTTGCCCTTCGGCAAAGCTTCCTCCGAGTTCCTCTCTGCAGTAGAGAGTTCGACAGCAAAACCCGACTCGGAAGCTCACAAAGCGCAGATACTACAATTTGATCCTTGCCACCGAGCCGAGTTTTGAATAAAACATACGTTTGTATGTTGATATTTATCAACACCCCCAGGTGGAGTTAAATGTGGCACAAGGCCGGTTTAATGTGGGTATCTCCAAGCCCGTAGGCTCGGCCAAAAATATGACCTTTGAACCCGCCTAGACGGGTTCAGGTCCTGTCTACCTCCCCGAAGGAAACCTTGCCCTTCGGCAAAGCTTCCTCCGAGTTGCTCTCTGCAGTAGAGAGTTCGACAGCAAAACCCGACTCGGAAGCTCACAAAGCGCAGATACTACACTTTGATCCTTGCCACCGAGCCGAGTTTTGAATAAAACATACGTTTGTATGTTGATATTTATCAACACCCCCAGGTGGAGTTAAATGTGGCACAAGGCCGGTTTAATGTGGGTATCTCCAAGCCCGTAGGCTCGGCCAAAAATATGACCTTTGAACCCGCCTAGACGGGTTCAGGTCCTGTCTACCTCCCCGAAGGAAACCTTGCCCTTCGGCAAAGCTTCCTCCGAGTTGCTCTCTGCAGTAGAGAGTTCGACAGCAAAACCCGACTCGGAAGCTCACAAAGCGCAGATACTACACTTTGATCCTTGCCACCGAGCCGAGTTTTGAATAAAACATACGTTTGTATGTTGATATTTATCAACACCCCCAGGTGGAGTTAAATGTGGCACAAGGCAGGTTTAATGTGGGTATCTCCAAGCCCGTAGGCTCGGCCAAAAATATGACCTTTGAACCCGCCTAGACGGGTTCAGGTCCTGTCTACCTCCCCGAAGGAAACCTTGCCCTTCGGCAAAGCTTCCTCCGAGTTCCTCTCTGCAGTAGAGAGTTCGACAGCAAAACCCGACTCGGAAGCTCACAAAGCGCAGATACTACACTTTGATCCTTGCCACCGAGCCGAGTTTTGAATAAAACATACGTTTGTATGTTGATATTTATCAACACCCCCAGGTGGAGTTAAATGTGGCACAAGGCCGGTTTAATGTGGGTATCTCCAAGCCCGTAGGCTCGGCCAAAAATATGACCTTTGAACCCGCCTAGACGGGTTCAGGTCCTGTCTACCTCCCCGAAGGAAACCTTGCCCTTCGGCAAAGCTTCCTCCGAGTTGCTCTCTGCAGTAGAGAGTTCGACAGCAAAACCCGACTCGGAAGCTCACAAAGCGCAGATACTACACTTTGATCCTTGCCACCGAGCCGAGTTTTGAATAAAACATACGTTTGTATGTTGATATTTATCAACACTCCCAGGTGGAGTTAAATGTGGCACAAGGCCGGTTTAATGTGGGTATCTCCAAGCCCGTAGGCTCGGCCAAAAATATGACCTTTGAACCCGCCTAGACGGGTTCAGGTCCTGTCTACCTCCCCGAAGGAAACCTTGCCCTTCGGCAAAGCTTCCTCCGAGTTCCTCTCTGCAGTAGAGAGTTCGACAGCAAAACCCGACTCGGAAGCTCACAAAGCGCAGATACTACACTTTGATCCTTGCCACCGAGCCGAGTTTTGAATAAAACATACGTTTGTATGTTGATATTTATCAACACCCCCAGGTGGAGTTAAATGTGGCACAAGGCCGGTTTAATGTGGGTATCTCCAAGCCCGTAGGCTCGGCCAAAAATATGACCTTTGAACACGCCTAGACGGGTTCAGGTCCTGTCTACCTCCCCGAAGGAAACCTTGCCCTTCGGCAAAGCTTCCTCCGAGTTCCTCTCTGCAGTAGAGAGTTCGACAGCAAAACCCGACTCGGAAGCTCACAAAGCGCAGATACTACACTTTGATCCTTGCCACCGAGCCGAGTTTTGAATGAAACATACGTTTGTATGTTGATATTTATCAACACCCCCAGGTGGAGTTAAATGTGGCACAAGGCCGGTTTAATGTGGGTATCTCCAAGCCCGTAGGCTCGGCCAAAAATATGACCTTTGAACCCGCCTAGACGGGTTCAGGTCCTGTCTACCTCCCCGAAGGAAACCTTGCCCTTCGGCAAAGCTTCCTCCGAGTTGCTCTCTGCAGTAGAGAGTTCGACAGCAAAACCCGACTCGGAAGCTCACAAAGCGCAGATACTACACTTTGATCCTTGCCACCGAGCCGAGTTTTGAATAAAACATACGTTTGTATGTTGATATTTATCAACACCCCCAGGTGGAGTTAAATGTGGCACAAGGCCGGTTTAATGTGGGTATCTCCAAGCCCGTAGGCTCGGCCAAAAATATGACCTTTGAACCCGCCTAGACGGGTTCAGGTCCTGTCTACCTCCCCGAAGGAAACCTTGCCCTTCGGCAAAGCTTCCTCCGAGTTCCTCTCTGCAGTAGAGAGTTCGACAGCAAAACCCGACTCGGAAGCTCACAAAGCGCAGATACTACACTTTGATCCTTGCCACCGAGCCGAGTTTTGAATAAAACATACGTTTGTATGTTGATATTTATCAACACTCCCAGGTGGAGTTAAATGTGGCACAAGGCCGGTTTAATGTGGGTATCTCCAAGCCCGTAGGCTCGGCCAAAAATATGACCTTTGAACCCGCCTAGACGGGTTCAGGTCCTGTCTACCTCCCCGAAGGAAACCTTGCCCTTCGGCAAAGCTTCCTCCGAGTTGCTCTCTGCAGTAGAGAGTTCGACAGCAAAACCCGACTCGGAAGCTCACAAAGAGCAGATACTACACTTTGATCCTTGCCACCGAGCCGAGTTTTGAATAAAACATACGTTTGTATGTTGATATTTATCAACACCCCCACGTGGAGTTAAATGTGGCACAAGGCCGGTTTAATGTGGGTATCTCCAAGCCCGTAGGCTCGGCCAAAAATATGACCTTTGAACCCGCCTAGACGGGTTCAGGTCCTGTCTACCTCCCCGAAGGAAACCTTGCCCTTCGGCAAAGCTTCCTCCGAGTTGCTCTCTGCAGTAGAGAGTTCGACAGCAAAACCCGACTCGGAAGCTCACAAAGCGCAGATACTACACTTTGATCCTTGCCACCGAGCCGAGTTTTGAATAAAACATACGTTTGTATGTTGATATTTATCAACACCCCCACGTGGAGTTAAATGTGGCACAAGGCCGGTTTAATGTGGGTATCTCCAAGCCCGTAGGCTCGGCCAAAAATATGACCTTTGAACCCGCCTAGACGGGTTCAGGTCCTGTCTACCTCCCCGAAGGAAACCTTGCCCTTCGGCAAAGCTTCCTCCGAGTTCCTCTCTGCAGTAGAGAGTTCGACAGCAAAACCCGACTCGGAAGCTCACAAAGCGCAGATACTACACTTTGATCCTTGCCACCGAGCCGAGTTTTGAATAAAACATACGTTTGTATGTTGATATTTATCAACACCCCCAGGTGGAGTTAAATGTGGCACAAGGCCGGTTTAATGTGGGTATCTCCAAGCCCGTAGGCTCGGCCAAAAATATGACCTTTGAACACGCCTAGACGGGTTCAGGTCCTGTCTACCTCCCCGAAGGAAACCTTGCCCTTCGGCAAAGCTTCCTCCGAGTTGCTCTCTGCAGTAGAGAGTTCGACAGCAAAACCCGACTCGGAAGCTCACAAAGCGCAGATACTACACTTTGATCCTTGCCACCGAGCCGAGTTTTGAATAAAACATACGTTTGTATGTTGATATTTATCAACACCCCCACGTGGAGTTAAATGTGGCACAAGGCCGGTTTAATGTGGGTATCTCCAAGCCCGTAGGCTCGGCCAAAAATATGACCTTTGAACCCGCCTAGACGGGTTCAGGTCCTGTCTACCTCCCCGAAGGAAACCTTGCCCTTCGGCAAAGCTTCCTCCGAGTTGCTCTCTGCAGTAGAGAGTTCGACAGCAAAACCCGACTCGGAAGCTCACAAAGCGCAGATACTACACTTTGATCCTTGCCACCGAGCCGAGTTTTGAATAAAACATACGTTTGTATGTTGATATTTATCAACACCCCCACGTGGAGTTAAATGTGGCACAAGGCCGGTTTAATGTGGGTATCTCCAAGCCCGTAGGCTCGGCCAAAAATATGACCTTTGAACCCGCCTAGACGGGTTCAGGTCCTGTCTACCTCCCCGAAGGAAACCTTGCCCTTCGGCAAAGCTTCCTCCGAGTTGCTCTCTGCAGTAGAGAGTTCGACAGCAAAACCCGACTCGGAAGCTCACAAAGCGCAGATACTACACTTTGATCCTTGCCACCGAGCCGAGTTTTGAATAAAACATACGTTTGTATGTTGATATTTATCAACACCCCCACGTGGAGTTAAATGTGGCACAAGGCCGGTTTAATGTGGGTATCTCCAAGCCCGTAGGCTCGGCCAAAAATATGACCTTTGAACCCGCCTAGACGGGTTCAGGTCCTGTCTACCTCCCCGAAGGAAACCTTGCCCTTCGGCAAAGCTTCCTCCGAGTTGCTCTCTGCAGTAGAGAGTTCGACAGCAAAACCCGACTCGGAAGCTCACAAAGCGCAGATACTACACTTTGATCCTTGCCACCGAGCCGAGTTTTGAATAAAACATACGTTTGTATGTTGATATTTATCAACACCCCCAGGTGGAGTTAAATGTGGCACAAGGCCGGTTTAATGTGGGTATCTCCAAGCCCGTAGGCTCGGCCAAAAATATGACCTTTGAACACGCCTAGACGGGTTCAGGTCCTGTCTACCTCCCCGAAGGAAACCTTGCCCTTCGGCAAAGCTTCCTCCGAGTTGCTCTCTGCAGTAGAGAGTTCGACAGCAAAACCCGACTCGGAAGCTCACAAAGCGCAGATACTACACTTTGATCCTTGCCACCGAGCCGAGTTTTGAATAAAACATACGGTTGTATGTTGATATTTATCAACACCCCCAGGTGGAGTTAAATGTGGCACAAGGCCGGTTTAATGTGGGTATCTCCAAGCCCGTAGGCTCGGCCAAAAATATGACCTTTGAACCCGCCTAGACGGGTTCAGGTCCTGTCTACCTCCCCGAAGGAAACCTTGCCCTTCGGCAAAGCTTCCTCCGAGTTGCTCTCTGCAGTAGAGAGTTCGACAGCAAAACCCGACTCGGAAGCTCACAAAGCGCAGATACTACACTTTGATCCTTGCCACCGAGCCGAGTTTTGAATAAAACATACGTTTGTATGTTGATATTTATCAACACTCCCAGGTGGAGTTAAATGTGGCACAAGGCCGGTTTAATGTGGGTATCTCCAAGCCCGTAGGCTCGGCCAAAAATATGACCTTTGAACCCGCCTAGACGGGTTCAGGTCCTGTCTACCTCCCCGAAGGAAACCTTGCCCTTCGGCAAAGCTTCCTCCGAGTTCCTCTCTGCAGTAGAGAGTTCGACAGCAAAACCCGACTCGGAAGCTCACAAAGCGCAGATACTACACTTTGATCCTTGCCACCGAGCCGAGTTTTGAATAAAACATACGTTTGTATGTTGATATTTATCAACACCCCCAGGTGGAGTTAAATGTGGCACAAGGCCGGTTTAATGTGGGTATCTCCAAGCCCGTAGGCTCGGCCAAAAATATGACCTTTGAACACGCCTAGACGGGTTCAGGTCCTGTCTACCTCCCCGAAGGAAACCTTGCCCTTCGGCAAAGCTTCCTCCGAGTTCCTCTCTGCAGTAGAGAGTTCGACAGCAAAACCCGACTCGGAAGCTCACAAAGCGCAGATACTACACTTTGATCCTTGCCACCGAGCCGAGTTTTGAATGAAACATACGTTTGTATGTTGATATTTATCAACACCCCCAGGTGGAGTTAAATGTGGCACAAGGCCGGTTTAATGTGGGTATCTCCAAGCCCGTAGGCTCGGCCAAAAATATGACCTTTGAACCCGCCTAGACGGGTTCAGGTCCTGTCTACCTCCCCGAAGGAAACCTTGCCCTTCGGCAAAGCTTCCTCCGAGTTGCTCTCTGCAGTAGAGAGTTCGACAGCAAAACCCGACTCGGAAGCTCACAAAGCGCAGATACTACACTTTGATCCTTGCCACCGAGCCGAGTTTTGAATAAAACATACGTTTGTATGTTGATATTTATCAACACCCCCAGGTGGAGTTAAATGTGGCACAAGGCCGGTTTAATGTGGGTATCTCCAAGCCCGTAGGCTCGGCCAAAAATATGACCTTTGAACCCGCCTAGACGGGTTCAGGTCCTGTCTACCTCCCCGAAGGAAACCTTGCCCTTCGGCAAAGCTTCCTCCGAGTTCCTCTCTGCAGTAGAGAGTTCGACAGCAAAACCCGACTCGGAAGCTCACAAAGCGCAGATACTACACTTTGATCCTTGCCACCGAGCCGAGTTTTGAATAAAACATACGTTTGTATGTTGATATTTATCAACACTCCCAGGTGGAGTTAAATGTGGCACAAGGCCGGTTTAATGTGGGTATCTCCAAGCCCGTAGGCTCGGCCAAAAATATGACCTTTGAACCCGCCTAGACGGGTTCAGGTCCTGTCTACCTCCCCGAAGGAAACCTTGCCCTTCGGCAAAGCTTCCTCCGAGTTGCTCTCTGCAGTAGAGAGTTCGACAGCAAAACCCGACTCGGAAGCTCACAAAGAGCAGATACTACACTTTGATCCTTGCCACCGAGCCGAGTTTTGAATAAAACATACGTTTGTATGTTGATATTTATCAACACCCCCACGTGGAGTTAAATGTGGCACAAGGCCGGTTTAATGTGGGTATCTCCAAGCCCGTAGGCTCGGCCAAAAATATGACCTTTGAACCCGCCTAGACGGGTTCAGGTCCTGTCTACCTCCCCGAAGGAAACCTTGCCCTTCGGCAAAGCTTCCTCCGAGTTCCTCTCTGCAGTAGAGAGTTCGACAGCAAAACCCGACTCGGAAGCTCACAAAGCGCAGATACTACACTTTGATCCTTGCCACCGAGCCGAGTTTTGAATAAAACATACGTTTGTATGTTGATATTTATCAACACTCCCAGGTGGAGTTAAATGTGGCACAAGGCCGGTTTAATGTGGGTATCTCCAAGCCCGTAGGCTCGGCCAAAAATATGACCTTTGAACCCGCCTAGACGGGTTCAGGTCCTGTCTACCTCCCCGAAGGAAACCTTGCCCTTCGGCAAAGCTTCCTCCGAGTTGCTCTCTGCAGTAGAGAGTTCGACAGCAAAACCCGACTCGGAAGCTCACAAAGCGCAGATACTACACTTTGATCCTTGCCACCGAGCCGAGTTTTGAATAAAACATACGTTTGTATGTTGATATTTATCAACACCCCCACGTGGAGTTAAATGTGGCACAAGGCCGGTTTAATGTGGGTATCTCCAAGCCCGTAGGCTCGGCCAAAAATATGACCTTTGAACCCGCCTAGACGGGTTCAGGTCCTGTCTACCTCCCCGAAGGAAACCTTGCCCTTCGGCAAAGCTTCCTCCGAGTTCCTCTCTGCAGTAGAGAGTTCGACAGCAAAACCCGACTCGGAAGCTCACAAAGCGCAGATACTACACTTTGATCCTTGCCACCGAGCCGAGTTTTGAATAAAACATACGTTTGTATGTTGATATTTATCAACACCCCCAGGTGGAGTTAAATGTGGCACAAGGCCGGTTTAATGTGGGTATCTCCAAGCCCGTAGGCTCGGCCAAAAATATGACCTTTGAACACGCCTAGACGGGTTCAGGTCCTGTCTACCTCCCCGAAGGAAACCTTGCCCTTCGGCAAAGCTTCCTCCGAGTTGCTCTCTGCAGTAGAGAGTTCGACAGCAAAACCCGACTCGGAAGCTCACAAAGCGCAGATACTACACTTTGATCCTTGCCACCGAGCCGAGTTTTGAATAAAACATACGTTTGTATGTTGATATTTATCAACACCCCCACGTGGAGTTAAATGTGGCACAAGGCCGGTTTAATGTGGGTATCTCCAAGCCCGTAGGCTCGGCCAAAAATATGACCTTTGAACCCGCCTAGACGGGTTCAGGTCCTGTCTACCTCCCCGAAGGAAACCTTGCCCTTCGGCAAAGCTTCCTCCGAGTTGCTCTCTGCAGTAGAGAGTTCGACAGCAAAACCCGACTCGGAAGCTCACAAAGCGCAGATACTACACTTTGATCCTTGCCACCGAGCCGAGTTTTGAATAAAACATACGTTTGTATGTTGATATTTATCAACACCCCCACGTGGAGTTAAATGTGGCACAAGGCCGGTTTAATGTGGGTATCTCCAAGCCCGTAGGCTCGGCCAAAAATATGACCTTTGAACCCGCCTAGACGGGTTCAGGTCCTGTCTACCTCCCCGAAGGAAACCTTGCCCTTCGGCAAAGCTTCCTCCGAGTTGCTCTCTGCAGTAGAGAGTTCGACAGCAAAACCCGACTCGGAAGCTCACAAAGCGCAGATACTACACTTTGATCCTTGCCACCGAGCCGAGTTTTGAATAAAACATACGTTTGTATGTTGATATTTATCAACACCCCCACGTGGAGTTAAATGTGGCACAAGGCCGGTTTAATGTGGGTATCTCCAAGCCCGTAGGCTCGGCCAAAAATATGACCTTTGAACCCGCCTAGACGGGTTCAGGTCCTGTCTACCTCCCCGAAGGAAACCTTGCCCTTCGGCAAAGCTTCCTCCGAGTTCCTCTCTGCAGTAGAGAGTTCGACAGCAAAACCCGACTCGGAAGCTCACAAAGCGCAGATACTACACTTTGATCCTTGCCACCGAGCCGAGTTTTGAATAAAACATACGTTTGTATGTTGATATTTATCAACACCCCCAGGTGGAGTTAAATGTGGCACAAGGCCGGTTTAATGTGGGTATCTCCAAGCCCGTAGGCTCGGCCAAAAATATGACCTTTGAACACGCCTAGACGGGTTCAGGTCCTGTCTACCTCCCCGAAGGAAACCTTGCCCTTCGGCAAAGCTTCCTCCGAGTTGCTCTCTGCAGTAGAGAGTTCGACAGCAAAACCCGACTCGGAAGCTCACAAAGCGCAGATACTACACTTTGATCCTTGCCACCGAGCCGAGTTTTGAATAAAACATACGGTTGTATGTTGATATTTATCAACACCCCCACGTGGAGTTAAATGTGGCACAAGGCCGGTTTAATGTGGGTATCTCCAAGCCCGTAGGCTCGGCCAAAAATATGACCTTTGAACCCGCCTAGACGGGTTCAGGTCCTGTCTACCTCCCCGAAGGAAACCTTGCCCTTCGGCAAAGCTTCCTCCGAGTTGCTCTCTGCAGTAGAGAGTTCGACAGCAAAACCCGACTCGGAAGCTCACAAAGCGCAGATACTACACTTTGATCCTTGCCACCGAGCCGAGTTTTGAATAAAACATACGGTTGTATGTTCACGAAGGTTTTTTTTCTGCTGTTAGTTTATTAAATGATTTGATGAAAATACTTGTTGGTCTTGGTATATTCAATCGTGTTATTTTTAAAGACTTAGGGTCTGATTGGTATTGCAAAATAGTATTTCTCAATAAGCAGACCAATATTTGTTGGTTTAAATACAAATTGAGAGGTTTCTATGATTTTATTTTCAGAAATATTGCCATCAGTCAATAAGATATATCCAGAAAACAAATGAAAAAAAAAAAACATTTTTCCAAAAATCACGCATTTCTCTACAGCAAAAAAAAACGGTAGTTCACAAAAAAAAAGTAAAGTCATTTTCAGACTCAGCCCCCCCCTTAAATTAGCTGACAAAATCTTGACACCATTTCAATTTTTTTTTTTTTTTATACAGATGTTTACTGAGAATAACATTGACTGAACATATGAACAACAAGGAAGTTTTCAGGAAAATTGGAACGTAAAGATTATCTATGCCTAATGATCAAAAAGATACAACTGAAATCTCAGAGATACATAATGGGGATTAGTTGATTGCTTTTACAGCTTATCAAAGCTTTATATGTTATTTAAAGCCAGAAAATATGTTTAGATTATTAGAATATTTTGGAGATAATAATTATTTACTGATGCAAGTGTAATTAACCCATGGATGATAGGAGTAGATTTGGATTTATGTCTTTTCTAAGTTTAAATGAATGTAATGAACCCAACTGGAATTAGAACTCGGCTCTTCGATTTCAAATTCCGAGTTATTAGCCATTATACCAGCTGCACATCCAACCAAGTATTCCTAAACCGTCACTCATCTAGTTACTGACCAGGTTCGGCGTTGCTTAACTTCGATGATCGTACGAGAATCGGTTTTTCAACGGGATATGGTCGTCAGCCCCGTTTTTTCTTTTCATTATCCCCCCGATAATGAAAAGAAAAAACGTTGCTTAAAGCTTAGCTATAAAGAACGAAGAGCCGTAATCCATTACCTTTTGAAGGAACGTATACATGAAAGATTGTATTGCCTTAGCAAAACTAAATGGAAATTATGCAAAAGGGATGAATGAAGGTGTTACGGGGCAATGGAATAAAATCAATGACAAAAGAATAAGAATTAAAAAAAAAATACATTTTTCCTTTATGCAAGTAATAAAGGAACCGGAAATGGTTTTTAGCCACCTGCACAATTTTAAGACACCACTTTCAGAAGGGACAGAACCTTCCACTTTCGAACGATAGCGTTCGGACGTGTTTTAGCAGCCCCGGTCATGAAGTAATTACTTTGGCCGTTCCAACTCAGCGCAAGGCTGACGTTAGCTCGACCATTTTAAACATTCTTATTCTTTTTTACCCTTACTTCTGGACCGGAAAAGAAAAACGGACTTACCGAAGAGACATTGAGAATTTTATATCACTCCAGTTTATATATAAAAAAGAGAATAAATGGTCCATAGTAGAAAACCAATAAAAAATCGCCCACGCCCTACAATATACACCAACACGCAACCTTTAAATTCTATAGCGTATATGTACAGATGTCCTTTTGTGTACGTACGGGTGTTCACAGTTCCACTGAAATATTGTGAAGAAAGGAAATGAAAATGAAACAAAGTTCTTTATTCCTTGGTTTGGTAGAATTATTAGATATGACTGTGTAGACAAGTAAGCTTCGAACATTGTATTGTCACATTGAACTCAACACAGAATGGTTTATATTGAGTTCAATGCGACAGAAAAGTCCTCCAGAGAGAAACGAGACACGTCGTATCTCTAAAACATCGTCTGGATAAAAAAAAAAAAAAAAAAAAAAAAACCCAAAGACAATGATACTTTTTGTATTTGTTTTTTTGGGTTTTTTTTTTCTGATATACTGTTTTGACAGCACTACCTAGCGGTCGTTAACAACAGTTTTTGATAGACAAGTAAGGTAATCCCACGGTAGCACAAACCAAAACTTATTTTTTGAGTGTTAACAAATCCATTGTCGGCTTATTGTAATAAATGTTTGCTTCTGTTAAGTTTTAAAAACAGACTTTTCATCAGTTCCCGTCTTTGGCTTAATAACTAAAGTCAGCCATTTCATCTACTTTTAGGAACACTTGAAATAATCTCATTGCCCCACAGAAGTCTTTTTATGTTATAATTCTACTTGTTCCTTAGCATTTTTTTTTTTTTAGCGCGTAGGTTAGGCCCGGTTGTCAACTGATCATACGGAAGGATGGAAAAGACATGTCAGAACCGCTATTTGGTTTCAAAGAAAGAAAGAGAACATACAGGAGCTGATAACTCTCTCGTGTGTTTAACGTCTGCTTCAGTGAAATGAAAAAACTTGTCAAGTTCAAATATTTTCATTTGTACCCTCTTACTCCTTTAAATAATAACCTGCATTTATACTTAAAAATGTTATTGCAATAAATTGTTACACTCAAATACTTAACGATGAAATTTACAGACGTGGAACTTACCATGAGCATGTTGCGGATGTGTGAGATGTGTGTTGGAGAGGAATAGAAGGTTTGAATTATCAGAAGGCTTAAAATTGTGTGTGTTCAATAATCTTCCATCTTCAACAATTAATACGTTATGTTTTTGAATAATTATTCTATTTCTTGTATTGTTTTAAAACGTAACAATTGAATTTATTAGTGTTTGGTGTACAAGCATAAGAGCTGAAGGTGTGATAGAGTTATGTCTCTTAGATTTGGAAATATTTGTATTTGAGCTCATAAAGTGAGAGTAATTATTAAACTATAGTTTAGAAGAATAAAGTTTCTTTAGCATGTTTGGGATTGTGTGTTGTAAAGTTGGTAAAAGTTCAGAAGAGATTTCAGAGTCCGTAGTTGCGTAAATGTTGGTAATGGTCTTTAACGTCTGATTGCATTAGTTAGGACGGGAGTTCTTGAAGATTACATCTTGGCAGCAAGGAATGAGACGCGAGAGAGAGAGAATCACTCGTGTTTTGTTTTTACAGTTTTGTTGTACTACGTGGGGGGGGGGCTCAGAAGGAAAATGCGGGAAATTTCATTCCTCGCGTGCAGGATATCTGATTGGTTGAAACTGACCAATCAGCGAGCTAGTTTTGAGCAGATTAACTAATGAATGCTTGTTATATATTTTGTAAGATTGTGATGGGGAAAATTACAACAGGAATAGTGCATTTCCTAGCACGGGTTAACTGGCTTGTGGAAGATTCCACAAGCATATTCAATCATTAACTTAAGTATTAAGATTCATCTGAAAATTAAAGTAGGAAATCCTTGAAATTTTCACGGGTATTTCTAGAAAGTCATATTTCTATATTGTTCTTCTATTAAGATAGGAAAATTACCCCTTTCCTCGCTAACACAGACCTATATTCTACTTGTACATGATATTGAACTGTATGCAAATGTTTTATCCAATTTCATTCATAATATGAACTCAGGCACAAATATTCCGAGTTAAAGGGACACAACTTTGGTGAGTAAATGGAAATAGAGTTCACTGGTGAGTTTTGGTGAGTGAGTGTGAATATCGTTAAGTTTGTATAATGTTCGTATGAACGAAAAACTTAAGATTCTGTGACGCGAAGTTTAGTTGAAATTCGTTTGATATCACAATGCTCGATATTTATTGTATATAAATACAATTATGGCACAAGGCCGAAAAGGGGGAATGGATTGAGGCTGGTCTTCACTGACTATCCTATACCTAGATAAACCGATTCATGACCCATTCACTCATTACAATTAGCACATTCACTACAAGAACTCAACCGTCACCAATCAATCTTCCATATACCATAATGCCGCAACCTCTCGGGGTGGGGGGACTACAAAATGCACCCCATGACATACAAATCTGTTGATTACAAAATTTATATTTATGGATTATTTACAATGAAGTTGGGGGAGTGATGAACCCCGAAACAAAATAAATATCAAATAAAGCAAAATAAACCTACATAACTGATGTTAGTAGGACCTGTCCAACCCTAAGAAAAGAGAAGCCGCTATATTCTGCCCATGGACAAAATCAAAAGATGATCTCGCTAAGGGAGAGGGGAAAAGAGAAAATATATATACGGACATGAGAAATAAATAATGCGGACCCAGTCGAGATGAAAAAGGGGCCAAAAACAAACTGGGGAGGTTGGAAATCTCAACTT
>OZ010571.1:150659022-150754022 GCA_963932145.1 Acanthosepion lycidas | reverse complement strand
AAGAAAATTTCAAGCATGTCTGAGTCACAAACATTTTAAACAGGAGTGTGTAGGCCAGTGCACACCCTTGGACAATGAGCATCAACCTGTATGCTGAGTGCAACACCAAGATTTACATATAGTGGACCATGGTGGGGGGAAAATGCAATATGGAACTTCTGTTGTGTAATGCACTGCATCATTTAGGATAAGAGTCGGAGAGATGGAAAGAGGAAGGGTAGAAAATTTAAAAAAAAAAAAAAAAAAAAAAAGCACAGGAAGAAACAGACGGATAGAGTCTCGGATAATGGCAGAAATTATATAATAAATATCACAGTTTGCTCCAGATTAGTGCGAATCAGAGACACACACTTTTATCATTAGAAGTTTTCAAGCATTAATTGCAGTGATCTTAGTGCATGAACCAGATTCAAATGGAGTCACTTTTGTTTTTCAGATTTGAGAGAAAAGTTTGCTTATTGTGAGTACAAACCATGTGTTGTCAGTTTGGGGGGGATGGGGAGACGGCCCAATATTTTACAAAATATCAATCCATAATTTTACAGACAATACTAATGCTATGATTTATCAAAAAACATAAAACTACACCTTACATGAAATATCCATCACAGATTTTTTTTTTTTTTGATTTTAAAAAAGACTAAAGATTTAATTTATGGCTTAAGAAACACAAATCAGAAATATTTTATAGTTATTTAAAAAGCTTTGCTTAGTCTGAGAAACAGGCTTCAGTGTATTTACAATACCTTAGTAATCATTCATCTACTTACAAAGTGGGCCTCTTACAGCTTAAGGAACTACTTAAATAGACTGATCCATTCATAAAAATAGAAGCTTTTGGTAGGAAGAAAATAACTTTTGTAGATCAACATTCTTTAGATACTCCTTAGGTAACAACATTTGTCAGAAGAAAAACAAAAATGTTCATTTGTTATCAATTTAGAAGGGGGTGCTGTTTTTAATATCAATATAGTGTCAAACTGATCCCTGACTTTTACAGAGTTATTGAACTTAAGTCACTTCAGTTCTTCACAGATGTCAAGTTTGAAAACGTGCTAACATCACTGATGCATATTTTTTTTAATTTTCTAAATTTTTTAAGCTTTTTTTAAAAAACTTTTTTGTGTTTGTATGGAATTTTTATGGAAGTACAGGCACAAACATTTAAGGTTCATAATTATTTATTTTAACTTAAGAATAAACAAACATAATTTCATTAATTTGTCACTTTTTTTTTTTTTTTTGTTAAAAATGTATATATCTGTTATTTAAAAGAAATCAACACCTCATAAAAAGACTGTTTTCATATGCAAAACAACTAGTTCCAATAACTTTGAAAAGTCAAGAATTGATTTAATACTGTATTGATATAAAAAAAAAGGACCCCTTTTCTAAATCAAAAACAAATCATTTTTTTTTTATTCTGATGGGTCACAGTCTAAAGAAAACTAATCTAACAAAATTATTTCCCAAAAAATTTCTCCATGTATTTTTTTTTTTTTTTTTATGAATGGACCCATCTATTTAAGTAGTGTCAAGCTTATATTCAAGGATCTGGCAGGAACTGGTACTTTCAGTGCAACTTAAAATTTTTTCTTTTAAATCAAAAATCAAAAAGGTAAATGCAGAGATGGTTGAACATGAAAACCCGATTCCATCTTGTATGTTTTACATGTTCTTTAGGGTCTTTACAAAAGAGACAATGTAAAATCTGAGAGAAATTCATTCAAGTACTAATTGTATTTTAATGACAACAAAATGAATAGACATCTTAAAATGATTGCATTTCTCTATTTACAAATTTAACACCAATATGAAAATTAGGGAGCTTTGCATTATTAAGAGAATTAGTTATTTAAATGCCTCATTTAATAATTTGTAAAAATTTGCCAAATATTTTACGAAGACAAACTGACAAGAAAGTAAGAAAAAAAAACTAAAAAGATTGATTCATTCTACAAAGATTAAAAACAAGAAAAGACAAACAGTTGAAATCAATCGAGAGAGATCAATAGAAAAGAAATCAATAATGATTTTGTATGAATGCCATTTTGATAGAAATGAAGTTTTTTTGGGGTTTTTTTTTTTTCATTTATGAAGGGACAACATTCAAATGAAGAATCTTGTTCATTTTTTGAAGACTTACTAACAGTGATAATATCAATAAAAACAAAGACAGTAATATTGCCAGAAGCAATGAGGAATTTGGTCAACTATGAAAAAAAAATTCATTCAATTCTTAATATATCAAAATGATTATTCAAAGATAATCAGTAAATTTTTAATTGAATAAGAGAAAATATATGAAAATAACTATAAAAATGACTTTGCAAAATTCTCTGAGATTATTTAAGTACCTCCAAATAAGGATTTCTTAAACAAAAATTTCACATTGACATTCAAAATAACAGTAACTATCAATTCCATCTATATTTTTCAAACCCTACAACAATATCCACATACCATATTTGCCAGTATCAATGAGTTTTTTTTTCCTGTAATAAGTCTCAAAGATTTGCCGTGCAATGTTTAGGGTTTTCATAGACCCAACTTTACCTCAGGGGAAGATTATCTATGCGAAGTGGTAAACTGAATTCCTGTATGTTATGCAAATTTTTGAGATTTATTTCTGAAAAAATACTGCATCCTTGATGCTGGCAGATTTGGTAAATATTAAATCTGTCCTGTCCAGTTCTCCTGACTTACTTGTCTAATTATTTTCTCTATAATTTATTCCCTCAAACCACAAAAAGTTTACAAAATTAAACTTTGGGATTCTTTGCACAAATGAATTTAAAAAAAAAAAATAAATAAATAATACAAAACAGCAACTGAGATGAACCAATTTAAATTTTGGTGATTCTTTTGTGGCATCACGTCATTCACAAATTCATTTCCATTGGCTTAGCAATTTTGTTATGGAAGAAATTCTTAAAAAATGGAAACACCAGCTTAGCAATAAACAAAAATTTACATTTCAAATGTTAAAATGTCAATATCTAAATGATGAAGAATTTTCTTTCTAACATTCAGCCCTAAAATTCTGTTTTCAAATATTTGCTTTGAAAATGTCTACTAAATCTAAATTTGTCGAACACAGTGTTTAATGGGAGAAAATAGAAGTTGATTGTGTTTTTTTAGATAAGGGAAGTAAGTGTATATTTTGCAATTGAAATTTCCCATATGCAACTCCCAATGATTTGAACCAAATAATATGTCTTTATTGCAGTTAAGTGCTTACAGGATAAAATCATGTACACATAATGATAGTAATTTCTATGAGATTATGCATTTTATTTTTAATCAAACATTATTCTTATTATTCTAAATGTTATTTTTGTAGATACGCATTTTTGAATAGATGCTTTTTTTTTATTTATTTTAAAAAAGTGTGAATTACATCTACTGACACTATTTACATTATTCGGATTATTGTCCTCATCTTTGTCGCCATATTTATTACAACATTTCAGCCGTTGTACGCTCCAGCCTTCTTCAGATGGTTGGAATGTCGAACTGAACCCTTTATTTCGCTCACTGGGGTAGGCTGTTCTAGTTCCATGTGCCATGTTTTAATGGATGTCAATTATCAGCTATCTCCTGTTAACTCCCCTCTCCAAGTTCTCCACTGCCTTAACCGGGTACTGAACTCACACTCTTTGGGTCCTGCCACTGGATCTAACCAACGCCTTTATCCACTGTGCCATGTGTCCTTGAAGACAATACCCGGTTATGGCAGAGATGAAGTATTATGTACACTATTTACATTATTCAAACTATTGTTCTCATCGTTGTATTTATTACAACATTTTGGCCGTTGTATGCTCCGGCCTTCTTCAGGTGGTTGGAATGTTGAACTGAACTCAGTTAACTGACATCCATTAGACATGGCACATGGAACTATAACAGTCTAATCCAGTGAGGGTTCAGTTCGACATTCCAACCACCCGAAGAAGGCCGGAGCATACAATGGCCAAAGCGTTGTAATAAATACAACGATGAGAACAATAGTGTGAATAATGTAAATAGTGTACATAATACTTTATCTCAGAAACATAGACAGGTACATCTACTGACTTGTACATTTGTGAGACTTAAGAAAGAAAATGTGCTCTCTGAGAAAATAATAATAATGTTGGATTAAAAATAAATCCATTAATTCCTTAAAAATTACTTGTTTATGTTTCAGATACAAAAATAAAGACATCAGCAGATATGGACTATCAAGAAAATCTGAACAAGCATACAGAAATTCTTTAAAAATAGTAATTGAACATTTTACCTGGCTGTAACATTTTCTCTGTATGCATGATAAAGTATACCAGATCAGATGGTGATTTCCGCTACAATTGGGTACACAGGTTCAAACCCTGACAAAGAGTGCCATTTTCTTTATTAAGTCTGTCAAATGTGCAGGCCGGCTAATGTAATTGACAATGTTTAATATAAATAAAAGAACAAAGCATCTACTCAAACATGAGTATCTACAAAAATAATATTTAGTACAAGAAGACATAATGATAGCACTTACTTCCCTCATGTCAAAAGTCTCTTAATCTCAAAAATATTAATAACGCATTATACAGTGAAAATTTCAGATCAAAATTCTGATAAGAATATTGAGAATACCATGAACCGAACATGTGAGCAACAACACAATTAAAGGAAAATAGAAACAAAAATGACATTTATACTTAACATCAGAAAGAAACAACTGAAATTTCAAGGAACATAATGAGGAAAGGGAGCTTGGAAAATTTGACACTCAGAGGGACAGAGGAAAGCATAGCTTAACAAACCTGTGTAGATGGTTAGCAGAACAGGGATTAGGAGGGATATCAAAAAGACAAATCTTGCTCAGAACTACAAAAGACAGAATGCTGTGGTGAGTCATGATTGCCGAAGAAGAAGAATTGGTAATATATGGATTTATTGATCCACTCCTGTAATGTTAAATGAAATCTTCAAAGTTAAGGAATTGCTGAAAATACTGAAAATATTAAAATTCAAAACAGTTTTCTCATCTTTATTGCTAGCCATTAAAAATATCCATGGTAATTGCTGAAGATTAGACACACACGTAACATGATATTGTAAGCAAATCATTAAAAGAACTTTATCAATGGTTTGACAGCCCAAACAACGAAAAAAAAACATTTGCTCAAGACCACAGAATTATAATGGTTGACATTGAAAGAAAACAGAATTGTCAACAGATTTATGTAGATAATAAACATAAATAATATAAACAGGCTTAAGAAATATAATAAAGCACAAAGCACAATTACCAAGAGACATAACAAATACGAGAAGCCAACGTCATGTAAAAATGAAACTGAACAAAAGAGGGCGGAAAGGTGATACATAAATTGTAGTCAAATATTGCTTTGTTAAGATGATATTTAAAAATTTAGAAGATTTTAGAAGTATACAAATTAGTCAGGCATCAAAAATATAGTGAAGAATAGATTTGGTCAAATCCAGAATTCTAACTTGCATCAAATTTGTATAAGTATGATTCTAGATTTGGTGATCTGTGCAAAATTTTTTGATAGTCCACAGAAAAATTGGGACAGTATTTCAATTTTTATGAAGCTTCATATTCAAAAATGACAAGTAACAAAATGTATTATGGATGGTATATATGTTCAAGATCTTATGTAATCTCGTAATAAACACGTGTACACAAGTAAACAAATGTGACATCATCCAGCCATAATATAACCTAACTTGACTTGCAAACTTCAAATTTTCAATTTGCTTTATTTAAATAATTACACTATAAATTTGTTACCTTTAATGGGTGCATTACATATTAATAAAAGAAAACTGTACCGATTATTATTATTATAGAAATGTATTTACCATTTTTTTTTTCTAAATTCATATTAATGGACTGCCAAATTTAAAATTATACATTTAGTGGTCTATGAAGTTCAAAAAGTTGGTAACCGCTACTCTGGATCATATTCAAATTCTTTTCTAACCAGAAAACACAATAAACAAACGCAATCAAAAAATTTATGATTTTCTTTTCACATTTCTTGGATCAGAAGATTTCTTGACCATCAAAGTGTGGATTAATTACTTGAGTGCCAATCTGTGTTTTAATGAGAATTACATAATCATCCTTTTTACCTGAATGCCAACAAAAATCAACTTCCCAGAAATATTTGAGAAGATTTTCTTTTATCATTCCATGCTTGAAAATCAATATCTTTTTCAATATGCCTCTATAAAGCTTTTATAAGTCATACATTTTAGGATCTAACTGGATCACTTATGGAAACTGTGCACATTAAGAGCCACTTAAGTTTTCTAAGGAAATTTACCAAGGACAAATTATGCACTTGATGGAGTTAATTAAGATAGCTTAATTTCTTAATTACTGAATACGACTTTCTGCTTGTAATAAAATATAAATGGTATTATCAAGTACATACAGCTACAACAGTAGTAAATTATATACACATTCACACACTTATCACTAGTATTTTGTTGAACTCTGACATCAGGAATCAAATTCAGTAATCCCCTCCTATCTACAGAAAATTTACACTTTTCTTACACTGTATCAATCACAGATGAATAGAGCTCATTTTTGTTATTTAAACACATGAATCCATTAGCGACAGATGTCCATTATTGTTGCTGTACATCTCAATTCTAAATGATTGAAATAATTTCTGCTACACTTAATGGATTAATTAAAAAGGTTTTGTCGTCCCATATTTTTTTTGATTTTCTCTCAAATAAGCCTTGCAGTTTGTTTTTTTGGGTTTTTTTCTATAGAGAGAAAGGCACTTCAATGTAAAAGGCTTGACACCAAAAAGGTTAAAATTCAATTATTCTGTTAATAATGATAATTTTTACTCAGATGTAATTTTATTATTGGAAGTATGAGACGATAACAGCTATACGTCTTGAAAAAATAGAAAAAGGTTAAAAGGAGAAAGTAAACTTTCTACCCACTAATTTCACAGATGATACTAGAAACATATAAGAATGATTTAATGCAGAAATATCACAAAAGAATATTTGTACATATCTGCAAGCAAACATGGAATGTATTACTGTACGTAAAATGGAACACAACCAAATGAAAAAAAATTTATTTTTAAGAATTGTTTTTTTTTTTTCTTTTTATGTCCCCCTCATGTGCATCGTGTCAGAGGTCATCTTCTGTCATACACAGTATTGGTCACAGTAAAGGTCAAAAGACAAGGAATGTGAAAATCCAAAATCTTTAAAGAAAATACATAAATTTTAAATTCAAGCACAAAGAATTGATAATGTTTCTCAGAAATAAAAAGAGTAACCAGTCTAGAATTAAATGACAAAAACATCCATTTTCTATTTAAATAATCAAAGATGAGGAGAATAATAATGATTTTATAAATATCAATGATTCACAAATATTGATTGACTTCAATGATTGACCCAAGATAGAAATCTGGAAGTGATGAAGCAGCAGAACCTTTTTAGAAGATCTAAAAAGACTTTTGTTCCATTTTGTGTTGGTTCTGGCAAAAATTACAACCAAAGTGATACCAGAAAAAAAAAAAAGAATCCATTTTCCTAGCTAAAAACAGAATTGTTTAAATTCAGCATTTGTTTCTTTTTCTCTTGAAAGGTGATACCAGGCACAGATATCCTGAAACACTTCAAGATTGTCAACACTTTTTTCATGTGTATTCACAGACAATTGAAATTAAGCCACTAAAGTAGTGAACACAATGTAAATTCAAACATTTCAAGAGAATTATGGAAAAGAATTTTTTTTAATTTTACTGACATGGAAACAAATTGTACCCTTTTTTAAAATAACTGTTACCCCAATTTATAAAATCATTTTACCGACAGAATTTCCTCAGTCCACGGCCAGTCAATACTGAGATTCAACAGATGAATTTGATGACCAGAAAATTTTCCATACATATAAAATACATAAAGAATAATATGTACTTATTGTCACCATGAGTGTGTGTGTGTGTGTGTGTGTGTGTGTGTATATATATATATATATATATATATTTTCATTCTCTCAACATAATGTGCCCTTATGTTCCTCCAAGTATTCCTCACTTGTTTCATGAGCATTCATGCTATGAATATTTATATGGACAAAACTGCTAAAAAATGTCATTCAAGGAAGGTTTTCCCATGAAAATATGAATTTTAAATTCAAAGGAAGTATGAAATTGAATAGGAAAACAAGTCTATCATGAGTCGAATGCCTCCCCCCCACAAAAAAAAAAAGCAGGTAGAAAAAGGTTGGATGGTTTTGTCACAAATCTTTTTGGAGAACACCACATTGCAATCAAATAGAGAAGGTGTTGGTCAGCAATCAAGTATTGAGTTTTGTTGTCAAAAAACAAAATAACGTAGAAAATCAGGAGGTTTCTCAATATTTTGCTAACTGCATCCTTGTATTGTCGGTTACAAACAGAAAAAATATTTAATTGCTTTATTTATCCATTTATTCTTATGTATTATCCACCACTCTCATATGGAACCACCAGTTAAGACTCGTTGTCCAGCATTTGTTAAGGGATTCTTTGAATTTTGCATTAAATTGTTGAATAGCTTCTTCATCACTGACACCAAGTGCCAAACTCTTCTGTAAATATTCCACATGTTTTTCACTGGAAAGTTCTGGAAGTCCTGACTGAATCATTAGCCGGAATAATGTAATAAGGATTGTACCTCTTCTTCGGAGAGTCATGTAGGCCTTCTCACAAATTTCTTGAAATCTGCAAAAGAAATTAAAATATTGGTCAAATATTGCATAAAACAAGTAAAAAAGTTAAATTCTCTTTAAGTATGTCCTTTAAATATATATATATAATTAGGAAAAAATGATATTTTGTTTATTTCCATATATGGTCAGTGTTGGCTCCCAAACCTGAATTATGGTTTCATGAAATGTTAAAAGCAAGTTTCAGCATTAAAAAAAAATCTATATCTACTTTAAAAAGAATTATATTGAAAGCTTACTATATAAACTGCCTATTACTTTTTTGTTTGTTTTTAATGTCTATAACTTTTTATGAATTATCTCCCTTGCACTAATAATAATAAATATTAATATCTTAAAAGAGTTCATCTAATATTAATAAGAAATTAATATACATTGATGTTTTCACTAGTAAACACTAACTGTATTGACTCAAAAATTGAAAGAATATTTTTTCCTAAATGTTCTTATATTTCTTTGTTTAAAAAGCCATAAATGGTTAAGAATCTGGCTTTATACTTCAGGATTTCCAATTCTTGTTTTATGAACACATAATCAGTAGTTTTAAGAAATATTTTCTAGATGTGTCATAAAAAAATGACCCATTAGTCTAATTTGATATTTCAGTATACTGAAAAAAAACAAAAAACTTATGTCAAATTCTATACTAATAAAATATGATTTTTAGTCCAGTTCACATGAAAACCTTGACAGCCATGTTTACCTATTAAATTCTATCACTATCACTTTTGACAATGTTATAGCATTTCATTATTACAAGTGTGGGCTGAAAAGTTCATAGGTTGATTATGAAGGAGTGATGTGACAAGTGTGAAATCTTGCCAGCATTATTTTCAACTTTTCTTATTAATAACTGTATTGTTTCTTTCTAGGTAAAGTGACATCTAACTGTTCAATGAAGACAATCAAAAGTAACTAGTAGCGACTTCTCTTGAAAATGGACATAATTTGGTATCATTCTATTATCAAGCACTTGCAGAAAAAAGGTTTAGTTCCCAAGGACATTCATGCTGACGTGGTTGCTACATTAAATGATGACACTCCAGTTTTATCAACAGTACAAAAGTATGAAGATAAATTTAGGAGTGAAAGGGAGAGTCTTGAAGATGATGTGAGCTGTGGATCTCCTGCCACCACCAAGGAAAATGGTGATCATTTTAGCATTTCCTATAAGAGAATTGTAAATATTCTGCACAATCAACTTGACAAAGGTTTCTGCTCGGTGGGTTCCATGTCTTCCAACACATGATCAAAAAGTACATCAGACTGATAACATCTCAGGAAAATCTGACATTGTTTGAGGCAGATCCAGTTGGTTTCCTTCCACTTTTTTCCTAACTCATGATAAGTGTTGTGTTCATCACTTTGTGCCAAAGACAAAGAGACAATCCATGCAACGGAAACACCCCACCTCACCTGCTCCAAAGAAGGCCAAGGTCATAGCATCTGCAGAGGAAATGACCTCAGTTTTTTGGGATGCAAAAGGTATATTGTACTGACTATCTTCAAAAGGGCTACACCATCAATGGAAAGTGCTATGCCAAATTGCTGAGCTAGTTATGAAAGGCTATCATAAATAAATGCCCATGAAAACTGTCAAATAGGGTCTTGTTTCATCAGGACAATGCTTCTGCACGGAAGTTTTTGGTTTCAATGGCTGTTGTGAATGACTACAGCTTTGAACTGGTTGAACACCTTCACCATTTTCCTGTTTTGGCCCCCACCTGACTATCATCTGTTCCCCAACATGATAAAACACTTGGCTGGGAACCAGTATCACAGTGATGATTATGATGTTGTACCTAATGTTGATGACTTTTTTGACTGACAGGATGAAAGCTTCTTTACCAATGGAAGAAGATCAATGTAAGATATGTGGACTGCACACGGGACTATTTTGTAAAATAAGTCTCATTTGGTAGGAGAGTATCTTGGTCAGCCTATGAACTTTTCAGCAGACCCTCGTATGTAACAATCATAGTTGTAGTTACATAAACTGCTACATAGCCATAAAAGATTCTGGAGATCCAATTTGTGTGTAACAATGAGTTATTCTCAGCTATAAAACAAGGTCAAATGTTCTAGATCGATCATAACTTTTAATAAAGGGCTGGAAACTACTCTCATTTACCCACCATAGAGAAGCTCTCTGCCTCCCATCAGGATAGCTAATGCCCAACTCTATGAGAGAGCCTCTCTGCACCTGCTTGATCTCATGCTGTCTGCTGACCCGAAGTGGAACGACTACACTGAATCCATAGTTTCATCTACTGCAAGAAAAATTGGTTCTCTGTGTCGCACCAGGTTTTTCTCATCTGAGTCCATTCTTCAAATCTACAAATCAACCATTCATCTTTGCATGGAATACTGGTGCCATATATGGTCTGGGGCTCCTACTGTTCATCTGGAGGCCCTCAACAAAATCCAGAGATTTGAAATGGTTAAATGAAACCATCTTTTCAACTCCAACAGCTTCTTATCTCGCACCTCCCATCAGTAGAACTCCCTTCCTATCACTTGCTTCCCTGACAGCTATAATCTTCAAATATTCAAATGTAATGTCAATCGACATCTTCTGATGCTTTGACCTTGATCCCCACTGTCCTTATCGTTGTCCCTCTTTTCCTAAACCACTCCCTCTTTACTCTCCCTCTCTTCTGTAACCCCTTGTGTGCTAGTGGCACTCTCACCTTGCTTAGAATTATTTGCTTAAAAAATAAATAAATAAATAAATACACAGTTTCACAGCAGGGTATTCATCTTACACAGTGTAGATATTTATATATATATTAATGGAATCAATGTTCAAATGACCCTAACTTTATCTGACAAAATAAAGAGAGGCAACAAGATTTCTCACCTTTGGAAATTATCATTTGGTTTTTCTCCATTCTTGATAACAGTCACAAAATGATTTGTTAAGACAAATGGCACTCGATCACGTACAACACCAAATTTTTTCTTAGTATTTCCCAGTATGTGTCCAAAGTCAATATGGAAAAGCTTCAAGAAAAACACAAAAAAATAAAAAAAAATACCAGTCAATTGATGCAAAGAGAACAAATTCATATTATGCTAAGATTTGTGCTAAAAAATATATCTGACTACAATGAATAATGTTTTAAAATACAACATACAAACTGTGTGTGTGTACTTCTATATACATCAATACAAATAAAGTTTTATTAAAAACTTTATATCATTAGTAAAGATCTGCAAGAAAAACTATCATATGTGATGGCATATATCCATATCCCATCCCCAATCTTTTCCTTTACAATATTATGGAGTCAGGTGAGATACAAGTACTGGTAATATATGGCATCTTTATAAACATTAGGTTAGATAATTTGAATATCAGACCCAGAGGATATCTTCTACACCAGGGATTGGCAACCTTTTGCTAACTATGTGCCAACTTACGGTTCTAAAATCATTCAGTGTGCCAACAGCATATGTATTTTTATACAAGTCAAGATTAATATATCTGTTCTACAATATATTTTATATAGTAATATATAGTATATATACTTTAGTATATATTAAAATTGAAACAACTAAATATCTTCTTTGCGTTGTAGTAGTTATTGGTTCAGACTTTGTGATGTCATTTGTGGCTGTGGGCCATTGGAAATTGCTTTGGCGTGCCACATGTGCCAAGTATGCCATAAGTTGCCAACCCTTGTTCTACACTATATTTGCAGGAGTGATTTTATATACCATCCAATATATTACATATTTATGCAACACAATCTGCCCTTAACTGATTTTTTTGTTCAAGACCATCAAAAAGAGAACATACTCAACAACAGAATATATAAATGTATTCTAAAGAATTAGAATATCATGGAAAACCAAATATTGAATGCACAAATGAAGAGACTTTTGAGAAATTCAACATTTCTGAATTATAATATTTTTTTTTTAATCTCATGAAACATTCTGAGATAGCAGATTTAGATTTTCAAAATTAAAACAAAAAATGCCTTGAAATATTTCACTTTATGTGTAATGAATGTGGAATTACTAAAACAAAAAAAAATTGATGACATAATTCTTTGAAATACACCTGTAGCTTAAAAGACATCTTTACATTCAAACACACTATCAGGTCAAGAACATATTTTACAAAGAAATTTAATTTTATTCCTAAGTCAGAAAATTCAGTTACAGTTTTTCTAAAAAGAATTGTTTTACGCTAAAATATATAAGAATTGATTAACCATATAAAGTTATAACATTTCTAGAAATTCAATCATACTGAAAGATCTGCTGAGTGAAATTAATTAAAAATTTAACTACCTTTCAATTATGTTACCTGAGAAATAAAAAAAAAAAAAAAAACATTTACCTGTCCATTTTTCTTTATCATAATATTGTCATTATGTCGATCACAAATACCAAGGACATAAGTAATGACACTGTAACCAGCACAGGAAAGTGTAAACTCCTCCACAGCTTTGTCCAAACTAACAAAAAAAAAAAAAAAAAAAACAACTCATTGAATTAAAATAATGTGTAATGAAATACAAATCACAACTTCAATATTTGTCTATATCTCTGAAATGAGGTATTATGATTAATTACATTATTCTGACTTATCCTCATCTTCACTGCCATATTCACAACGGCCTTCTTCAGGTTATTGTTCTAGTTCCACATGCCATGACTCTTCCAGGTGTCTCGTTTATTTCCCTTTAACTCAACTCTCCAAGTTTTTTTGGTTCGCCACTGCTGTAGCCTGGTATTGAACTCACAAATCTTTGGGTCTAGTCACTGGATCTAACCAACATCTTTATTCACTGGGCCACGTGTCGAATCACCTGAAAACGGCCGAAGTATATAAAAGCCGAAACGTTGTGAATATGGCAATGAAAATGCGGGTAATGGTCGAAATAATGTAAATAAATTACAACCTATTTTGGCTTTTTTTCTTTGAAAATTCTTTAGTGGAAGTAGAAGAGACGATATAGAAATTGATATAAGCAAACTAATAATGAAATGACAAAATCAGATAAAAAATAATCATACCTTAATGCATTTCATCTCTAGAATAAACCTTTTCAACCTGATAAGTCTTTTTGATAAATAATAAAGGTTTTTGAATGAGGTTGGTTTGCTTCAGAATCTAGATAAAATTTAAATTTAAATTTAATTATTCTTATATCTTCAGCATTTTTCGTTTTTATGCAAAATTGGAAATTAGAAAAAAAAACTATATTCTCCTAATGTCCTACACTTATAGACATTGAGTGCAACTGTATCCAGTTCAATCTATTAACAATCATAAGATTCAAATAACTGACAAGCAGATTGTATAAAAGCCAACCTATTAGCAAAAATATCACATTAAGTTTTTACTCTAAATATTAACCAAAGTATGGATTTTATAATATTAACACATGTATTAAATATATGGAAACATTCAAACTTACTTTTCTTTCTTTGGATTCATTTCCTTGAGCCATTCATAGACACACCGGTTGGAAGCTTTATCAAATTTACGCTGGATATTAGCAATTGTTTGTGCATCCACAGCTTCAATCATGCCTGTATTTCTTCCCGTGCAAATACAACCATATGGATTCAATCTGAGAAGAGTGAGAAGAGGGGGAAAAACAAAACAATAACATTTTGTATTCATAAAATAAAGAATGCAAATAATTGGAAGATGTGTTCCCAATCTCCCACCAATAGATCACCTGAAATTTGATATGTACAGCAAAGCTGAGGATCCTGTGAAACTTGCATGCCATAGAAGCAAATATTATTGAATCTGGTTTTTCATCAGAGAGAGAAAAAAAGGGAGCAAATTTCTCAAGCAACCAAATACATGAAATATAATTTGCTGCCTACTTATAAATGCAGAAAAAAATCTGTTGAAAAATACTTAAGCATTCCCACACAGAATTGATAATTCTTTGAAAAGTTCCACTTGAAATTCCTTGATTTTTGGGACATCAACTATACTGGGCTTTAGTAAGTATATAATTGTGCCAGACGAATAGACAAAGAAAAACACATTAGAGAATACACACCTGAAAAACTTAAATTCGGTTGTGCACTCTTGGTAAATAAGTGCGAATTTGTAAAACTAATATTACAAGGCTCTTCCCTGAATTGAGCATTGTCAGTCATCGACATGTTTATTAAATATTTTTTTTTTGATCTTTTTTTCTGGTGATTTGATTTCTCCATAAAATAAATCCATACAGCCATTTTCTTGATGCTTTTGACGGTTGTCCAGCAGAAACAGGATTTTAATGATAATAACTATTTTTCAAGGAGCGATATTTTCCATAAATTGAATTCACCTAAAATTTAAAGTAGTAGAGATGTTTAGCTTTTAGTTACAGTTCAGACTGCACCTTGATACAGGTCCCTAGAAAGGGATAGGTCAACCAGATCAAGTGACATAGTAACAGATTGTTTCTAAGGAAGTTGGAGGAAGGAGAGGAGGTAACAGCTATGAGTGGAAGTCAGAGATGCGAAAGAAGGCAAGTCGGAGTTGGATGGGTGGATTAACCCTCTCACTACCACTAAGGGGCTGAATAATTGCCCAAAATTGGAAATCCCAGTTGAGACAAGGAAATGGTTGATATTTCTATGCTAGTCAGACCCCCACCTAGTTTTGAGTGAAGTATTATAAAAAAAGGGGCATTTTGAGGCTTTCAGCGACAACATAGCCACAAGTCGAGCAGAGTAGAACTGCATGTTGGGCAGAGTAGTTCAGCAAACTCAACATGAGAACTCCAAGAAAGAGTTATCACTTATATTTGAATCAGAATGTGCCTAATGCTAACTCCTGAACCCATGATCGTGTACCAACATAAAACCAACAGGGAGCAACTAAGAGCCCAAATTGTCCAGTGCTCTCTCTGTTTTCCTGTTTTTTTAAGCTTGTATTTTTTCCGATATTACCTTGTATAAACAATCTGTTAAATTTGAAAAAAGTTGTTATCTCCCTAATTATATAACTGTCAGAGTCGCCATTAGCCATTGTATACCAACTCCTGCAGCAGATTTCTGGTCTTTTGAGATCAGTCACAACATGGGTATTTGACCAAACTTTTTGACAACTGTAGAAGTCACTGCAACCAACGATTGACTGCCATTATTATTTTAGCTCATTTGGCTGACTGAACGGCATTATACTTATTTCCTGTTCTTTTATTGTTCTCTCTCTCTCTCTCTCTTTAATAGTGTTTTTCTGTTTCTCATATTCTCTAACAATCAATAACTCCTTGCATCTTAGTGGATTTATTGCCTTGCTTGGGGTAAAATGATTAAAAAAATTGCTTAACATTAAATCAAAATTCCTTGATAATTCCCAGATTTTTCTTTCAAAAAAAGTGTCTATTTCTCAATTTCTGTTTTCCAGCTTGGCTTTGGACCATCGTATTTTTTTATACACAATATTATGATCAACAAAATACGTCACATCATTGTTTTGTTCATTACACTTTGGCTGAAGTGTTCTCTAGCCTTTATGGACATGTTAAATTCGGTAATACTTAAATAGAGTGCATTATTTTTTTTTTTTTTTGTGGCGTACAGATTGCATGCAGACATGCGTGCCAGCACCAGTTACATCCAGGTTTTTCCTGTTAGTAGTGGGACAGCTTTGCATGTCAAGATACAGGTCTCTCTGTAACTGGTCAAGATCTGGATTTTCGTAAGTTGCCACAAAGTAAAAGCAATGAGAAAACCAGCAGTCACAGTTGGTAAAATACAGTGTCTTATGAAGTCAGTCCCATGAGCATTTTGTTATTAAAGTTGTTGTGGTTTCTGAAGCAGTGTTATTTTGTTACTTCCCGTCTCTTTCCCCCTCTCTGCCTATTAACCCCGTAATTGCTGGGGAGAGCATTTCCCCCAATCTTGACACACTCTTACCATAGAGTACAACATCATTTTTTTTTTTTTTCTTCATTCCTCAAATTATGACAATTCACCAACAAGGTAATAGAGATTTAATATTTTATTAGCAATAAGAAAAAGATTCTTTAGCTGTGTACTAACAACATATATAAGTAATTAAATGAAGTTTTAAAGAAAGATTACAATATCAACTAAAGAAGTATTTAGATGTGAGATAAATCTTACCGTAAGTCTAAGCCTTCTTCTTGCCAAATGAAGTCGACAATCTGAATGACTTGAAGAATCAACATGTCCTGACGCAAGTCTAATAAAAATAAAAATATAAAAATAAAAATATAAAAATAAAAGTAAAAAAAATAAATAATTAAAAATAAAAGTAAATAAAAAAGTAAAAAAAATAAAAAACAGAAAAGTTTGGCATGAAATATTTTATTAAAAAATAAAAAATATATTTCTCATATAAACAAACATTTTTATGAATAAAAAAGCTATACATTAAATTGTCTATATTTATAAGGGTGGATCAATAACTTGGTAACCTATCACAGTTATTAACTGAATTTTGACCTGAAACTCACCATATAATATTCAATTTATTTGAATAATGAAGACCTATTGGGTTATATGCATTAACAAGGAAATTAAGTTAAGAAATATACACTTGTTGTATAAAAATAAATGCTTCTTTCATCTTTAGAAATGAGTTATAATAGAAAGTTAATGAGTTATGCATATGCTTCAAATTCTGTTCGATTAATTTGAATCTGAAGTGTATATACAATAGAAACAATCTATTGAATCCAACAACAATGTGATTGGAATTCAATTCTGTAAATGTTTATTATGAAAATTCTGCAGTAAAATAGGAGATCAGCTCAAGTAAATGAGTTTCAAAATTTCATTGCAAATCCCAAAACTAAAATCAATGTGAAGTGAAGAGTGGTGACCAGAATTTTATTCATACAGTAGAAAATATCATTTTAAATTGATTGATTCATGTAAGTATAAGTAATTTAGATAATTATTTTATCGGTGAAGCATTCTAGACTATTTATTCAGTAGAATATTTGTGATAATTCCAGCAAAAAACATCACGTGGTGCATAGAGTGTCACCATTGTTATTCTTGCATTAGCAACATGATGGGGAAGACTCAGTAGCTTGGTGTTGACTTGAGACAGAGAATTATTAACTTCCACAAGTCAGGAAATAGTTACAGAACTATTTCAAACTGGTTAGCTATCCCTAGATGTAAATAAATAGATAAAGAAATTTAAACAATTTGGCATGACAGAATTTACCTGGGCATGGAAGAAAACCCAAATTGTCACCGAGAACTGCACAAAAACTGTGTCATGAGGTTAATATAAACCCAAGAGTTGTTTTGAAAGACATTGCCAAAACTTTGGATACGCTAAGTACCAGTGTAAGTACTTGCACAATACAACATTGTTTAAATAGAAATGGGTTGTATGGAAACCGACCACGACAAACCCCTATTCACAAGCCATGTCGCATGTTGCTCGGTTTAATTTTGCCAAAACGTTCTTGGACAAAGAAAATCGCTTATGTGAACAAGTACTATAAAATAATTTGAGCTTTTGGGACATAATGATGTACAGAAGATTTGGCACAAGAAATGTGAGGTTTTCCTCCCAAAAAACACAGTATCAACATTAAAACATGGAGGCAGCTCGATAATGTCTTGAGGTCATTTTAGCTCAAGGAGGAGACTGGACAATTAATTGCAATAAGATGAATAATGAAATTTGGATGAAAAAATCTACAACTATCAGCATAAAATCTTCATGTAGGTCAACAATTTACTTTCCAGAAAGATAAAGATCTCAAACATACATCTAAATCAGTGAAAGCATGATTTCAGAAAAAGAAGATTACAGTTCTGAATTGGCCTTCAATGAGTCCTGACTTGAATCCTATTGAAAATCTATGACAACAATTGAAAGTTTGAAAAAATCATCAATCAACAAAAACTTTCAAGGAATTAGAATATGTAACCATTGAAGAATGGAAGAAAATCCCAGAATAGACTTGTTCAAATCTTATCAAAGACTTTAGAAAACGATTGCAGCAAGTTATAGATGAGAGGCTATGCTATATTGTGAAAATTGTTCAAATTTTTCATACTGTACGAATAATTTTGTCTGTCAAATTTGCTGTATTTAACCTATTGTTGTGAAAATTGAGTTTTATATTCCTTTTTTTTTTTTTGTTGTGCTTATTAACATATAAAATACCTGATATCATACAGAAGTAATGGATAAGAATCTTAGAAAATGATGGATGTATAAATAATTTCATCATTGACTGTACATATCCCCTTGTTTGCTGCAAGGTCATGTAGTTTAAATGTATATTTAGACAACAAAAATTCAATCAAACAAATTTTATTAAATTCAATGGTCAGGATTTATCTGTTTAATTTTCTATCACATTTTCCATTTAAGACTAAGTTGACACATATCCAGATCAAATTTGTTGAGGAACAATCCAAAGTTCATGTCTTTGTTGAATTACTTTCTCTGGTCATTTTCAAGAATTAAATGTTGTCATCGCTCTCATAGAGAAAAGATTTTATCATCCTCAAATGTCAGAATGAAGCTAATAAAAATTTGTTTTTCTTGCCCTAACATTAACATTACTAATGAGAAATAGAGATGGTCGAAAATATTCAAAAAAAAAAAAAAAGTTTTTGGACAGTTTTTCTACAAATCTCATCCCGATATTCAACAACTCGTACACAAACTGGAAAAATATGAAAAAAAATTAAACATTGTCAGTTGATAAAACTTATTTGAAAATGTATTTCATAGCACAATAATTATCAATATTGTCTCATAAATAAATTCACTAATGCAATTAAAGCAATCTTCACAGGATGCTCCTATTCTGTAGCCTCTTACTAGACTAAACTTATTAAAAAAACTGTGTGTGCATCTCTGCACACAATATTTAAAAGTCTGGAGATGTTCACATGTAGTGAGACTTGCTTAAGAGATTAGACAATTGATTCACTTAGAGTAGAGAAACAAATTACAAAACAATAATGGGCCAAGAAAGTTTTAGTTCAGTTCTCAAGGTTGATCGATTGTCTTTTATGGCTTATCAACCTCATGTCATTTATTTAAAGCCAAAGTATATTTTGGATTGTAAGAATAATTCTTGTTTTGCAAGTGAATATTGCATTAACAATTGCTTTGCAAATAACAAGGTTTTTTTCTAAATACATGTCCTACTATTTAACCAATAGCTGGAGCAGGAGAAGATGGATCATTTCAAGAAAATGGATATATTAGATTTGTAAATCAAGGTAGATCTTTCACTGCATAACAGTAACCATTGGGAAATAACTGTTGTATAATCAAAAACAAAATAGATTTAGTGAAATGTCTAATAATGAATAGTAAAAACTGTTATTAATACATATTTGGGATTAAATATTTATGAAAATATATTATTATAAGATGCTTTATATTTAAGAAGCATGATAATAAAATAAAATAAAAATGTTTCTCTTCGTAAAAAAACAAAATGCAGAAAAAGAAACGGAAAAATGTCAAAAATTCCTGTGAAGAATCTAAAAATCAACTCTTACCGTCTCCATTTTTGTAAATGATGCTAAAATGGCATTCATTTTCTTTCAGTTCTTCATTTTCCCACACCAGCCATAATGGTCGCATCTTAGAATCCAAAAATTTACACTTTTGCACTCTGAAATGAGAAACAAAAAAAAAACCAAAAATGTTTATTCCTGAAACAACATTTCTTATGTGGTAAATTGGTTACATGACCTACAAGAGAGTCAGGGTACCATGCTAAACTTATCCTTCACTGCCATTTCTAATGCATAAAAGAAATAGTTACCATCTTCTAGTTGCTTGCTTGATGGGTGTGGATGATGCCATGATCATCCTGGGTATGACGATAAACTTCATCCACATCCTGGGTAAAGAAAAACTACACCCAACAGCAAGGCCTCTAATCAGGAGGTTTTGATGAGCATGGAACCACCTCTTAATTGCTTGTGTTCCCAGGTACAACCTGAACCGGGGTGGTAGCACCAGTTAGGGTCCCAGCTATGGGTAAATAATTAACCCACAAATTGGGGTCAAAACATGTAAACATAGGTTTTAATACCAGCAATAAATTTTTGAAGAAAAAATTATTACCAGCAATACTTTTTTTGGAAAAAATATTACCTGAAATACTTTTTGAAAAAAATATTACCAGCAATAAAAATCTTGTTGGCATTAAATATCACATTGAGATTGATATGCCATAAAACAAACCAAACCAAATGATATCATGAATAATGACACAGAAGGAAGACATTGCAGAGCTGAATTCTAATTCCAATCAAGTTTGTTACATGCATTTTCACACAAATACCCTTGGGATAGGTATGCAGTCATCTCGTCTACCCTCAGCTATTGATTAAATAGTAAGACAGGTTGTGCTCTCTAGCCATAGTTAGCAACCAGTCTAGAAGGACAAGATTGAATTTAAAACTGTATGAAGCTCTGGCTATGCAATAATCTGCACTCAAACCACATGACATGTGAAGAATAAGAGACTTGTCGAACTATTTGAAAACTGGTCTGAACACAGATGAATTCATGACTTTCCCCAAGTACAAAATGAACACAAACAGCTTCAGCCAAAATTTGGAAAACTTTCAGTGGGAAATTAACAAGAGATAACTGATAACTGACATCCATTAAAACACGGCACGTGGAACTAGAACAGTCTACCCCAGTGAGCGAAATAAAGGGTTAAGTTTGACATTCCAACCATCTGAAGAAGGCCAGAGTGTACAACGGCTGAAACGTTGTAATAAATATGGCGACAAAGATGAGGACAATAGTTCAAATAATGTACATAATACCTCATCTCAGAAATATAAACAGATACTGAAAGATGACCCTATAGAGAGAATTTTGAAAAAATGAGTTACTCAAATTTTAATAACCAAAAATAATTTAAACATTTCTTTTTTCTGAAACTTATTATTTATAGAAATAAAGTTTGATGCTTTTTAGCAAGAGAGCTCAAGTGACATTAACACAATGTTTTCTTTTTCTTCTTTTTAAATTCAGAGCAACAAAATTAGAGGGAAATATACATAATTAAAGAAATATTTTTATATTTTGAATAAAATGTTAAAATGTCCATTGATGATTCAAATCTATTTAATTCCATTTAGAAATCTTTAAAGTGTTCACTTCACACAAATTTTGAAAAAAAATACACATCAAATACTATGGATACAGATACACATCAAGAGAGAGATAAGGTGAAAAAGATAATTGTAGATGGATATAAAAAATAATCATTCCAAAAACACCATTCCATTTCTTAACAAATCACAATTTCTATTCAAGATGGCAACTGAAGAAGTTTTCATATAAAAATCTCTTTGAATGTCACTCAGAAGAGAAACCCATTTGAAAATTTGTTACTAAAAGACATTCTATATTTCCTCCAAATTCATCATTGTCCAAATATAGTATTCCGTTTGAATCATTAGTATTCATAGCAATATATGCAGACACATATACATGTAGGTACATCAATAAGTTGGCAGCCTAATAATGAAAAAGGCATTCATCTCTTCTTTTTTCTTTTTTTTTTAAAACAATTCACTCCAAGCAAATCAGTAGTGCCACTAGTACACAGTGGGTTACAGAGAGTGAAAGTGAGAGAAAAGTATAGGGAGGATTGAGGAGAGGATAAACAACAGAAGATGGCAATGGACATTGCATTTAAATTTTTAAAGATTGTAGTTATCAGGGAAGAAAGTAAGTGGAAAGAAGTTCCACTGTCGGGAAGAAACTGTTGGAGTAGAAGTGATGGTTACATTTAACTCTTTCAACAGTAAAAGGGTGGGACCTACATGCCAATCTAGTAGCATGCTTAAATCCATGTAGTCAGAGCACCAGGTAAAAAAGCTTGTCAGAGCAGTTACTATGAAAATATTTGTAGAAAAGACACAGGGTAGCCACATCACGTGTGTGAAAGCAACTGATGTTGAGTTGCCAAGTCAGGATCGATGACATTGCAGATCCTTCTTTGGATTTTGTCAAGAACCTTGAGATGAACAGCAGGGGCACCAGACCAGATATGGTAATAGTATTCATTGTACAGACAAATAGTAGATTTGTAAAATGGACTCTGACGAGATAAACCTTCTGGCATGACACAATGAACCAACCTTCCTTGCAGTAGATGCAGCTATTAATTCAATGTAGTTGTTCCATTTCAAGTCAGTTGAAAATGTGAGGCCAAGAAGGTGCAGTGAGACACTCTCCTGGAGTTGAGCATCAGCCATTGCTGACGGTGAGCAGAGAAGTTTCTCTGTGATAGTTAAATGAGAACAGTTTAGTTTTAGAGGCATTAAAATTTACGAGCCATTTCTTGCCCCAGTTAACCACTGATTGGAGGTCCTTTTCAAGAGCAGCGGCCAGGTTAACTTTGTGAGCGCTGACGGATTTACTATTGAGACAAGGGTAAAAGGTCATCAACATAGATGCCTACTTGGGAACTGATGACATCAGGAAGATCATTGCTGAAGATCAGAAACCATGTAGGACCCAGGATAGAACCTTGGGGGACACCCCCGTACATGTGAAAGGATCTGGAAGAGAGCCCGTTCAGTACTACCTTCATTTCACAATTAAATAGAAATGATTGGATTAACTCAAATAATTGTCCTGTAGTACCATAGACCTGAAGCTTACATAGATCAGCATGCAAAACCCTGTCAACAGCCTTTGAGATATCTAGAGCCACAGCACAAACTTCATCATTATTATCAAGAGTTTGATATACATATTCAGTTATGGCTATAAGCACATACGTCAGCAATAGATCGGGCAAAATGAAAACCATATAGTTTATCAGAGAGTAGGTTGTGAAAGGTAAAATGCTTAACCACTTCAGCATTGATTAAAGCCTCGAAGACTTTGCTGAAAAGTGGTAGGAGACTGATACGGCAATAGAGGGATCAGAAGATTCTCCAGAGTTTTTTTTAGACAGGGACTACAGATGAGGACTTCCAACAAGCTGAAAAGCATCAAGGCAATAATTGTATAGTTTGGAGTAAACTGGAGCCAGCTCATAAGCATATTTCTTTAGGACAACAACTGGTATTCCATCCCCTCCATTTGTCTTGTGGGAGTCCAATTTAGAAATGATGTCCGAGACCAGTGACAGAGTTATGTGCATATCACTCAGTAGGGCTTCAGTTCTAGGGGAGAAATCAGGTGTGGGTACTCCAGGTGAATCGAGTTTGATGAGAATTTCCAAGCAATGCATTCAACCTTATCTACTGTTGATGTCAGGACTTCACATTGATTGAATATGAGAGGGATTGAGGATTTGCTGTTGTACAGCACACTCTTGCAGAGCCACCAATAGTCTCCAGAACTGAACTTGCAATATATTATACGTTGTTTCATTCTATCAGCGAATCATAACTTTGCCTCATTGAGGACATGCTTGCACTCATTACAAGCAAAGACAAAGTGACATCTGTTGCAATCAGACATGTTGCTCTGGTACAGCTGAAAGAAGTGATTCCTGTGGGATATAGTGGCCAAGCATGCAGGTGATAGCCAAGGAGATGAACACTGTATAACTTGGTATTTCCTTGCTGGAATGAAAGCATTGATGCCAGCTTTTTTTAGTCACCAAAATCTCATCTACCAGATTGACAACACCCAGTTCTTGATAATGACTGCAACAGTTGAAAACACTCAAATAAAAACAGAACAAAAACCATGAACAGTTAATCCATAATTTTGGACGTATAACAACTTATTTGAAAATTATATAGTAAAAGATTAAAAAAAAACTTGTTAGCTGAATTAAAACTTTTATATATATATATATATATATATATATATATATATATATATATATATATGTGTGTGTGTGTGCGCGCGCACACACACACACACATACACACAAGGGTGGGTTGAAAAGTTCATAGGCTATGAAGGAATGATGCTAGAACTGTGAAATATTTCATGCATTTGTTTCAACTCTTCTTGTTAATAACTGCAGTGTTTCTTTCCCGGTAAAAACTGACATTTGACTGTTCAATGAAGACTGTATCTCCTGTTCAGCAAAATTCATCAACAGCAGATCTGATGTCAACATCACTGCAATATTAGTTCTCAGCCAAACGATTATTCATGTTGGGGAACAGATGATAATCAAATTAGAAAAACAAGGGATTGTAATCAGTTCAAAGCTACAGTCATTCACTGCAGCCAATGAAACAAAACCCCTTTCATCAGTTTTCCTGGGCATTTGGTCTTGATAGACTTTTTTTAACTGCCTCAAGCATGTTGGCATAGCACTCTCCATTAATGGTGTAGCCCTTTTGCAGATAGTAAATAAATACAATGTCTTTTGAATCCCAAAAAATCTGAGGTCATCGCATTCTCTGCATATGAAATGACTTTGGCTTTCTTTGTAGCAGGTGAGTAGAGGTGTTTCCATTGCATGGATCCATCTGTTCATCTCTGGTTCAAATTGATGAACTCAACACTCATCCTGGATTTGGAAACTTTCAAGAAAACCAACTGGACCTTCCTTAAACAATGCCAGATTTCGCCATGTGCACTTTTGATCAGGTATCAGAAGACATGGAGCCCACCAAGCAGAAACATTTGTCCTGCACTTTGCAGAATATTCTCAACTCTTTCATGGGATATACAAATAGCATTAACTATTTCACTTATGTTTGATTTAATTTATTGTAAGAATAATTCTTTTTTTGTGAAAGTATATTGCATTAATAAATTGTTTTGAGAATAATAAGGATTTCTAAAGCTACAACTCTTACTATTTAACCCACAGATTGGGGAGAAGGTAGATTCATACCTTTCCCAAGGATATTTGCAAATAATGAGGTGGATTGGAATTCAAATTTTACAGATGGAAGTCTGGTTTTTTTCTTCTCCACTATTTTGCAATCCATGGCACTGTCTAATATTCTTTCAATGTTATGTAGTGCATTTGTAGCAATAAAGGAAAAACAGACTCAAATCATTATACTTCTAACACCATGTTAGGATAGTACTTGTGGTAGGTGTGGTTGTCATGAAGTTTACTTCTTGCTCTAGATTTGTTTTGAATTGTTTCCATCAAAAACTGATTTTAGTTTCATCAAACCATATTTGTCTGGAATAAAGTATTACTTAAAATATGTATATTTAGCCGGCAAGGAAATTTTACAGTTACAGCTAAATATTTCATAAAAAAATAAAAGTAAAAAAGTTCATTATAGAAATACAAGAATCATCTAGAGCAACAAAGACCCTTTCCAAGATGTGATTTACAAAACAGTAGATATAAAGTAGATACTAAGATATATGTAAAAGATATAAAGTATATATAAAGTAGTTGAAATGAAGACAAAAGGCTGAGAAGTAAATCAGATGGATTGACTTACAATAATTTCTTGAGATTCCACAGAGGATTCAAAGGACTCTGTAAATTGCTCAATGCCATAGAATAGGCATTCTGGCAAAAAACTTTCCGAAGTTCAGCACTTAGGTTTTCTTTGTTTTTCTGGAAAAAAATTATTGATCATTATTGCTGACAGAATATTTGGCATCAAAATAAAAAAAAACTTGGCATCAAAATAAAAAAAGTTTTATTTTACTTGTTTACTTATTTCTAAAATCAAACCATGGCTTTGAGGAAAGTGAATTTTTGGGGACAATGATGTTCACCTTGTACAAGGCCCAAGAGCCACTTGAAGAAGTGATTTTAATTTTCTAGATGTTTTAACTTCTAAATAGTTTCATAAACTTAAATTATATTAATGATAGACTCCTATTTATTTTTCTTATAATGCTGGTCATAATTTTTTTTTGTTTTTTTTTACTATGTTTGTTTTGAAATGTGTGCTGAAAAGTTTTGCAATGAATAGTAAAATAGTGGCATTTCTTACATACATCAGTTCTCTGTATTCAGCTCTTCCAAAAAATGTGGTCAGTTCTGCACAAGCCTTCAAATGAAATGTGTGGGTAGTCTGGCTGCTTGATTCTAGGAATTGAGCTGTTTGACCACCAGATGTTTAAAAATGATGAGAGAGTCCTCCATATATTTAAAGACATTTATAGTTAGTCAATGTTGACTAACAAAGTTCAATAAAAGGGTTCGATACTATGTAGAGTTTAAATTAACATAAAAATTATAAAATATAAAAACCTTGGCAACTTAAGTTTCATTATCCTGATCAGTCACCATCAGCCTAGGTTAGGTTTTTATAATCATGAACTATTTGAATACTTCACATTTAATTGCATAGTTAATACCAATTTCAAATATGAATGCTATTTATATAAAATAGAAAAATTAATAGTGGGAAAAAAACTTGTGTGTGATGCAATTTAACCTTTATTTTTCCTAACATTTTTCTGGAATATAAAAATTTTATTTTCTTTACATATATATATATATATATATATATATATAAAAACAGGTTCTTTTTACTGATACACCAAGTCAAAATTGATTTAAATATAAGGATCATATTTCCCATTTTAGTGTTAAAATAGATACAAAAGTATCTTGTTTAAGAAAAAAAAAGCGGGGGTTTTATGCGACTTTCAGCCAACACTTCTTCAGAAAAATAATCTTTGGCAGTATAAAACAAAGTTGATAAGAAAAATATATATATATATGTGTGTGTGTGTGTGTGTATATATACAGACCTGCATTCAAACTTTATCTAGGTGCCATGTTTGTCAATAGTTATTTCTTGGTATATACACATCACAATGTTGTATTCAATAACAATTTCGCCTCTGAGAATAGTAGAATTTCCAATCTTTAATCTTGGCATAACTTCCAAATTTCCGTCCCCCCAGCCCCCCTGCCAGACTAAGTTACTTTTTCTTATTTTACATTTTAACTTTGGCTTCTATTTTTTCCCCCCATCATCAATTTCCTGAAGATGTTTTTGGGTAGGGCAATGCCTTTACAGTAATTACTAATATTATATGGTTGTTATATCTTTGTTTAAATATGCACTCTGTTGATCAATTGTAGCAAAGGAAATATTTGTCACAGATTACTTCCACAAGGCAGGGAACAAATCACTAAGTTCAAACTCGAATATCGAGGGCCAGAAAGAAATGCTGAAAACTCGATTCGTAGGTACTGTCTCACAAATCACAATGCACATAACCAGTCAGAAAAACAACTCGCTCTCCAACAAATGCAGCAGCCAAAATACACAAATCTTTTTCGATTCAAGAACACTTTTTATCAGCTGAGCATTTTTTCCATTCATCAACAGCTGGGAGAGGATGCCCAATTTTTGCATATCAAAATACTTTTACAGCAACTAATGCGATGGATTTGTTTTTAATTTAAATATTCCGTCTTCAGCATGTCATGCAAAATACGTGCCCCCCTTTTTTTTGGTAAGTAATCTTTTTCGCCACATTTTCCATCGTAGGATACATGCGACTCGCTGTTGCTTGGTTTGACAAGGTAAGTTGCCGTTTTCTTTGTTATACCAATGGCACTTGGATCAGGTTCAAATCCAGGTTTCTTTATCTCATTATGTATATGTATATAATTTATTAGTTTAAGTGTTATTTTTAATGGATACTCATATTTGAATAGATGCTGTTTTTTATTGATTCATTAAACAATATATATATTTATTTCCATCTACCAGCATGAATATTCAAGAATAAAAAGATTTCTCAAATATTCTGATGGAAATCAATAAATATACTGTTTAATAATTAAATAAATAACAGAGCATCTATTTAAGTATGAGTTTCCATTAAAAATAAAATTTTAACAAATATGTCAGATGAATTAATGAAAAATCCATTCCTAATATAAGGAAAGAAAAAATAAAAACCAAAAGGCAAACACTTATCTACTCAGTAAATTAAGTGCTAGACTAATTAGACAGAGTAAAAAAATGCTTCACATCAACAAAGGACAGTACAAGTCATTACTCAAGTTTCACACTATTGCAATCTTCAGATTGACTAGAATCTCTTACAGAATATACAGGGTGTCCATAAAGTTCGTGTGCACCTTAAAAAATTTATCATTTTATTTGCATTTGCGATAGAAATAATCTGTAAAAAATGTTATAAAGTTTAATGTACCTAGTTTTAAGTATAGCTAAAATAAATAATGTGATTTCAGGCATTACTGTAAATCAATTGGCATGTGTTTTCCGTGAACTGCAAAATCATATTACCCTTTGTATTGCTAATGATGGAGAACATGTGTAAACTTAAATAAAATTTTAATGAAACCTTAAAAAATATACATATACTTCTTTCTAATCCTTTTTACAAATTGTTTCTATCGCAAATACAAATAAAGTTATAAACTTTATGGAAACCCTGTGTGTGTATATATATATATATATATATGGTATAAATAAAATGACAATTGGAAAAAAGATCTTAGATTTTGCCGACGCGTTTCGTCTTCCGACTTTTTCAAGGCAAAAATGAAATTGAAATGTTTTTGTTGTTATAGTTACATTAAAAAAAAAAAATCCAAATTTAAAAAGATAGACGCTTCTGTCTAAGCCTTTTTTTTTCTGGTTAATGTAAATTACCTTTATTGTAAGAGATTTTTTTTTTTCATGTCAACAATATTGATCTGGGAATTTAACTATATATATATATATATATATATATATATATATATATATATGCTTTAAGTGTACAGGAAATCCTATAAAGCCAGCATGAAAGGAAAATTTTTTTTTTTTTTCACCAATGACTTCATTTAGATTATTATTTTCCATGAATAGAATTATTTACATTACATCAACATCATCAAAATATATATATATATATATATATATATATATATATATATATACATACACACACACACACACACACACACACACACACACTGCATGCCAAATTATTATCAAGATAACTTTTTTTTCTAATATTTCAAAAGGGCAGATAAAGGCAAGCCGATGGTTATTTCACGTCGTCTCATGTCACGACTTAAACGAGAGGCCACGAAGTACCCTGGACTTAACAGTCAAGAGCTTTTCAGTCGCATTGGGGATCCTACTGTGTCTATAAGTACTCGGTGTCAGTATCTGAGGGAAATAGCAACAACAGTCAAACCTGTATCAAAGCCTCCGTTGACGAGAAATCACATTCAAAATCGATTGGAATGGGCCGAGGACAATATGAAGATTGACTTCTCTAAAGTTTTGTTCACATACGAAACTTGAGCAACATTTGATGAGCCAGATAAATGGTGCAAAGGTTGGGTAATGAACGGACAGAATCGCCATTAGCGTTTGAGACGCCAAGAAGGCGGTGGATGCATAATGATCTGGGGTGGTATTATTGAAAAAAATATTAGTGGGCCCATGAAGAGTACCAGATGTCGTCAAAATGACTGCTGATGCATACATAGCGTTTATGAAGGAGCATCTTGAACCGTGGATGAAAAGGTAGAGACTTGCCTTCAGAAGGGCAATTGTTTTTATGCAAGATAATGGTCCCTCACATGCTGCTCACAAGACAGTTAGGATTCGATGGACCTCGAAAAATGAAGTGGCCAGCAAATTCTCCAGATTTGAACCCAATTGAAAACTTTTGGAGCATCATAAAGCGAAGACTGTATGCCAACGGACGACAATTCAGGAGCAACGCTGAGTTGTAGGAAGCAATTCTTGACATATCTCGCGGCATTACAGCAGATGACATCCTACAATTAACAAATCCTATGGATCGTCGACTTCTTCAAGTAATTTCAAAACAGGGAAAGCACATTCCCTATTAATTTGTTTAAAACTGTGCCTTTGTTTGTATCTGTTATTATTTGTTTGATTATCTTATTTATTAAGTTTTTTTGATCATAAACATTCACGTGCAACATTAATAAACGTTTTGTTTGCTCAATTCTGGGAATTTTACTAAACCTTTCTAATAATTTGGCACTCTCAAATCACCATGCTGATAACAAATATGGCGCCAGTTTATTTACAGTGCACAGATCAGTAATAATTTCAGTGACTGTGCAGGTCAGTGTTGTGAACATTGTGTGAAAATTTTGTGTGAATTGATTGGACGGTTTTTGAAATATTAGAAAAAAATAATAATTTGTCACGCAGTGTATATATATATATATATATATATATATATATATATATATATATATTATTAGTTTAATATTAGTTTAAATGTTATTTTTAATGGATACCCATATTTGAGTAGATGCTCTGTTTTTTATTTATTTATTTATTAAACAGTATTATAAATAGTATATTGTCAATAATGACAATTTTTTATACCAAGAGAGAAAAAAAAAAGGAAAAGTTTTTTTAAAATATAGAACTAAAGTGACTAAATAGAAATAATATTGTTTGGTAAGAAAACCAGATTGGGATACAAACGCGATCATTAAGGGCAAGGGTGCTATTTTTGATGAGCATGTTGGCTGCATCGATCTTAAGAAGTGCTTCATTCTGTTTGATCAAATCCGTTGTGTGATCTTGGGAAGATTTGCAATAAACCTCAAGAATCAGGCTGAACCGTAAATTCATCTGACGATCATGCATATCAGACCTAAAAAAAGAAAAAGGATGAATTAATTTTTTTCATTTATTCAAACAAGAAATTAAAGTCACACAAGAAATTAAAGTTGTATGTCAAGATAATAAAATCAAACAAAAAAAAAATATTCACATAGCAAAATCAACTAAGAATTGGGAGTTGTGTACTTTTGGGGTTTTCGTTACATAACATTGTAAAGTTAATAGACTAAAAATATACCAAGATTTATATAAAATATATATATTATGCTATATGAAATACAATAATGAAAGCTGTTGGTTCAATACTGTTGATTTCTTTCTCTATCATTTATCAATCAAATATTTTTAACACCATTTGCCTATGACTTTACTCATTTACCCTTTTATTTATGGATTGTAGCTTAACATCTATCAATGAAGTCATATTTTCAAATTTGTATGAAAAGCATTTCAAGTCAATTGTTATTTAATTCTTGTTTTGTTCAGTATAGTCAATTTCTGCTGTTATGTATTTTTCAAATATTTTTAACAAAGAAAAATAAAAAACTTTCTGATATTTGATAATTTTATACTTTTACTCTTTTCTTATTTATTTATTGATTTCTATTATTATCATTTAAAATATACAATATTCCTTAAAGTGGTACATTTGATGCCAAACTGTTTACAACAACATTCAGTATAAAATATATGGATGTGTTTATGCATGTGCATATATATATATATATATATATATATATATATATATATATATACACACATACATACACACACACACACACACACACACTAGTTGATGTACCCGGTAAGTCCCAAAAAAGCAAATGTCATCCCTAGTTCTCATTCTCATATGCTTTCATTAGTTATTTGAATGTAACAATTCAAAGTAAGTAGCCCTGAAAAGGCTTTTGTGTGTTCACAGAAAATATATCCCTTAAGCGAGTTACTGTTAAAATAAATTTACAATAGATGTACAAATAGACTAACATATACTTTCACAATAGACCTGCAAATAAATTTATATTGAGATTTACAACACTTACAAATAGTACAGTTAAATTATAAACACCTAATGATTTGATGTTTCTTATCAAGTTTACAGAGCCTCTTGATAAACAACATTTTTGATCTTTCCATATGGGGTATAAACAAATGATTGGGATTGCTGATTCTTGAACATCTCACATAAAGTTGGCTATGGGAGAAAACCAGTTCTGCAAGGTTAAGGCCTACCACATCCAAGGACTGGCCTTGAGTTTTGTTAATGCTGATTGCAAAACTCAGTTTCAACAGAAATTGCAGCCACTTGAATTGGAAAGGCATATCCAAGGGAATAAGTGGAATTTTAGGAATGAATACAGCCTCACTACTTGCTTTGTCAGTCAGCATTATCACCTCCAAGACTGTTGGCATTGTCATTTTAATTGTAAATTGTATGCCATTGCAAAGCTTTTGGTAGATCCAGGTTTCTTAGTAGCATCACTAGTCCTCCAATCCTCATGGGAAAATTGTGAGGTGTGAAGCCTGCTGATGTGACGCTATTCAAAAAATTCAACTGGATAATTCACAGCTTCATCGCAAATTAGTATGTCATCAATGGAATTGTAGCTGTGATGCTCAGCTGGCAACTGTTCCAGAAGTTTGATGTTCAAATCATGAACTGCCACATTCAGTGGAGCTAAAATGGAATCGGTTCTCAGTAGGCTAAATATGGCAATTCCTTGGCCTCTGATAGTTTGCACTTGGGAGTCCAGGTCAACTAATGCCTCATTGTAAATGCTAATTAAGTATGTTTGGACTTTTTAAGAAAGATGGCTATTCCCAGATACATTTTTTTTTTCACCTAGATAGTATATAGCACAAAAGTGTCCTTCAAAGAGGTGGTTATTCCACAGACAACAACAATGTTATTTTTAAGGGTAGGTTGAAATATGAGCTTAGGTAAAGTTTCTAATCACATATAAGCTCAAATAAAATGGTATTTTTTATTTAAATGATCAAATGGATCAAGCCAATTTCTTTGTGTTTAATAAATTTTAACCTAGGCAAATTTAATGATGAACATGACAAAATTTGAAACAAATTTTTTGCAATGTAAAGGCACCATGGAGATTGTATTCAAAGAAAGATTATACTGAATACTGTGTTAAATAAAGATTTTATTTAGAAAATAACCTGCACTTCGTTCAGATGTTGTCCCCATAATTTTTAAATTGAACAAAGATCCATATCTGTTTGGAATTTTAGACTTTGTAAAGAGTTATTATTTTGTAACAGAAGTATCTTAATTTCTAAAAAGTTTGCAAGACCAATTATCCCCCTTGCAGCGATAAACAGTGATAAAGAGCGTTTCATGTAAGACCCAGTGGTAAGCTGCAATCTAGGGGCCCTAGTGGAGAAACCATCATAGATTTTTATAAAAACCCAATTAATGTAGTAACAAACTGAATGCCAGTTTAACAAGTATGCAAAGTTTCATTAATATTGGTTCATGGGTTTAGGCGGCAATTTGATTCAGACAGACAGAAACTGCCATTTATATAACATTATATATAAACAGAGTGACACTACAGAATCACTAACAAAGAACTGTACCAAATAACAAACTACATTACTTGAGGACTTACAACAACAAAAACGGAGAGCAAATGTAATTAGAAGAGAAAATACTGATGTAATGAAGATGTTAAAATTCCCCATGACTTCAAACAAAAGATTAGGAAGGAAACCCCCATCAATACTAGAAAGAGCAATAACAACTAGTGGACCTGATACACCTATTTACTTGAAAACCTGTTTTAAAAGAAAGATTTTATAAATTTCAAATTATGGTAGTAGTGGCTACTCAGTCAATGAATGCCAAATGGTTTTATATAAGTAAACAGAGATAAAATTACCATTAAGTTCTCTCTATTATCAATTTCCACTGACAATTTGCAGGTGGAAATACAGAAATGTTCTTTTTTTTTCTAATATACAGCTGAAACTGACTTGTGTATCTTGATTTATAATCGACTTTTGGAGAATTTTAAGTTATTTATTCCTGCTAAGAACAATGACAGTAACATGTTATTCACCCAGTAAATGAAGAACTACTTTTATAGAAAAGTTCTTGATTCCAAAACACTTCACAAGATCTAACCAAACATCAGATTTCCCAGGGTTTTTTTTTTTTTTGTTGTTGTAAAGGGTGGTACTTGATTGAGTAAAAAAAAAAAAAAAAACTTTCTACTCCCCAACATAAATACTCCGCTAATGAGTTACATTGGAAAGAAAGATTAATTTAGTAATTGGATGTAGATACAAGGTCAGTTTTCTGTAGGTATAAAAAATGCATTTGTTATCAACTCCAGTTAAGCAGCAAATGAAAGGTAGAAACATTTTCTGTTATGAAATTAAGGCCAACAAAAGGAGAAACATCTGTCTATGAAGTAGATAAACAATCAACAGTTCATTTACTATTCAACAAATCTTATTACAAAGTTTATCATTTGAAAGAGAAAGTTATGACCTTTGCAGGGAAGCCCTATTCAAAATTGTGTCAGAACAATTGAGGTAAACAAAACTAATTAGATTCTTGTAGAATGACAAAAGAGAAAAGTGATTTTTTTTTTTTTTCAGAAACAATAACAAAAAACCATTGTAATAAATATTACTATTAACATTTTCTGGATGTGAGCAATTATAGTTCTCTACAACATCTTTTTTTTTGCTGTTGTTGTTGTTGTTCTAACACTATTAGTTACTAGCAGTAGAGCCCGTTGTTCTAGTTCCACATGTCATGCCTCTTCCATTGTGAATATGGGAATAAAAATGAGGACAACAGTGTGAACAATATAAATAACTAGCAGTAGCGCCCAGTGTTGCCCGGGGATGTAACAGTAAGAGATAGATCAAGTATCGACCATTATAAAGACTGAAAAATAAAATTGACAAAGATTATTGTTTAAGGTTGACGGACACGCATGTCTTAATTATTTTTTTTTTTTTGTTTTTTTACGAATTGGTCAAATCCAAACTCAAATAAAAACATTGTTTTCAATCGCTATGAGTCTACCGATTGAATAGAATTTTATTATAAACAATTCCCTTGTAAATGGAATTTTTAAAGTATTCTGAATGTAAAAATAAAGAAAAAAGTGTGCAAGACAATAAGAAACACTACCTGCCAAAAAAAAGTGAAGTTTTGTTGAAATCGTCTGAAAAATGTAGGAAATCCGATCCCATATATAAACGAACACACACACACACAACCTGGGTTTTTAACCCCATGTGAGTTGTCCCCCTTTCATTAATGCCTCTTAATCTTGTTTTCAAATTGTTCTTGTGCAAAAACAATTGCGTTTTTCCAATTTGGGGCGCTGTTAGAACCACCGCAAGGTAATTTTATGTAGTCCTGTGAAGTTTTGTTGAAATTGGTTGAAAAATGTAGGAAATCTGATCCAATATATAAACGTTACAGACACACACACACACCCAATCTGCGTTTTATAATAAGTAAGATTAAAGATAAGTTTCATGACATAAACAAAATAATCTATGTAATATCAATCGGCCTTTATAGCAGTGAATGTAATGAATGAATATGAAAAGGAGATTTGAGGCAATGGAGATGTGGTTATATAGAAGAATTCTAAAAATACCATGGATATGACATTTGAGCAGTGAGAAAGTTTTAAGAAAATGTAAACAAAAAGAACAATTCTACTTAGAATCAGAAAGAAACGATTGAAATTTCAGAGACACATAATGAGGAAAGAAGGTTTAGAGAATTTAGCACTTGTATAACCTATTGAAAGCAAGGACAGACGGAAACAGAAAATGAACTAGCTAACAAGCTTTAAATGGATGGTAGAAAAGGCACTGGGAGAGGATAGTATAAAGGATGGGAAGTTGTGGAGAGCTATGATCATCCACATCCTGAAGGGATACAGAAAATAAGAGAGAATTTGATGGTATATAAAGCCACTTCACTCATGATGTTAGGTACAAGTACCTATAATCTATAGTGCAATGGTAAATATTAGTTTAGCAAATATTTCAATTTTGTATATATAAACTGGGAGTTTTGGGGTTTTTTATTTGGGTGGGGGTGATTGAGGATGGAGCTTTATGTGACATCAAATATTACAGGTCCTGTGTAATTCACAAAGTTTACATCAAACTGCACATCTCTTGCATTTCTCAAATTTGTGGTATTCTGTTCTTTAACAACATTTCAATGGAATCAATAGGTACCTAATTTTGGAAAAAAGCATTTATGCCAATGCACTTGATCCAATACTTCTCCATTAACCACAAAGATTAAACATCATTCCTGATCAAAATTCAGTTACTAATTTTATTAAGCTATACAGATTTATTGATGTACTCTTATGCCAGGCCCTCATCTACTAAAAGATATTACGTTTTTAACCTCTTCCTTGGAGGATAAAATGTTTGGTTTAAAGAAACAAATAGTGCAAGTCTGTCAAATTTAGTACAACAAATCTAGATTTCTCAATAAACGACAAATTATTATTAATTAGTAACAATATTAATCAATAATAATATTTTGGTCATTTGTCATACACTAACAAAATTTCTCCCATCTAGAGCAGTGTTTCTCAACCAGCATGCCAGGATGCATTAACGTGCCCTGAAAGATGTGCCCCAAGTTAACAGAAGAGTACTTTATGAATTATTTTTATATTTAAAAATTCTATTTTTAAAAAGTTAGAGACACCAAGCACATAGCTTTCAAGTCGAAGTCAAGTTTTTGTCATTTGATATTTTAAAATAGATGCTAAGTTCCTTAATTTCTTTAAGGAGTAGATAATCCTTTCTCTTCTGTGTAGGATTTAAATGTCATTACCGGACTCTGTAGAAAAAAATAGCAGATTTTTCCTAAATCCATTTGAATGAAAATTGCAGCATTAATCTTTGGGAATGCTAAACCAAAATTTGCTATTTTCAAATTTCCTTATTAAAATTTAAAGTGCAGCCCCAGAGTTTTAGTTATTCTACAAGTGCACAGCCCTAAAGTAAGAAAAGTCGAGAAACAATGATCTAGAAGTACAGTGAAATTCTTTTATCTCTACAAGTTTTTAAAATTTCTGAAACAAAACTAAAAATATCTTTCCTGCTCCCCCAAAATAAAAACATTAATAGGAAAAGTGAGATTTATTATTAAATATAACACACATTTGAGTAATTTTGCAGTTATACTTGTAAAATATCAAAAACTTAATATTCCTCTGCATTTTGTCTATATTCAATAATTTCTGAATATTAAATTAAATTTCTGTATTTCTGCAATAATGAATTTACATTATTTACACATGGACTCCATTTTTTTTGTTGTTATCACAATGTTTCACCTATTGTGGCATCTGACCTTCATCAGGTGATTATTGATCCATGTAACCTTCAGGGAATTTTGAACTGAACCCTTTATTCAATCTACAACAGTCAATTGTTCTCATTCTGCTGTCTATATTAAAGAATATTTCTTATTTAGCACTGCTTAGTTATTGCTTGCCATCATTTTGACCATGTTGAAATTAATACTAACATGAAATTTCTAAAATTGTATATAAGTATCATATCAAAGCCTAAAAGCAACAAAACATTGAAAATTGTTACAGGAAGTACTACCGTTCAAATGCCTAAGTCATGGATTTTCTAGTGGCTCCATAAGAAATATATTTCCAACTTAAAAAAAAAAAAAAAAGAAATATATTTCCAGCTTAAAAAAAATAAAATAAATAAACACTGATTTTCAAGGCAAGTACCTCTCCCTAACTTAGTGAGGCAAACTTGTAAATAGTAAAGTAGAATCCTTTTCCATTTGGCCAAACTAAGTACTGCTGTAATATTTGATGGAACTAAAATGTATTAAGAGAGAAAATTATCAGGACTGTCTGAGATAAGAAAATGGAGAAATAATCAGTAAAAATGGTACCTATAATCGTATAATTTTTTAATGATCTGAAATCTGTTTCAAGGAATCTTACAGAAGGATTGGAATATAAAAGAAATAGAATATAAAACAAGGGGAAAATGGAACCAAAAGCAAATATTGTTTCATTAAAATCAGTAAAAATACCAAAAGAACTTACAATTATGATTAAAAAATAATTCTACCTTTTACTCACAGAATCAGTGAGACACAAGACGCAATCAATTGCACTGAATATTTCAAAAACCTTTGATAGTATGCCATAGAGGATTACTGTAGAAGCTTTCTAGCTATGAAATCACTGGAATAGCCTTCTCAATTATGAAAACCTTCCTAACACACAAGTCCCTGAAGGGAGTTGTTAATAGCTAATTCCTTAGAGGTCCAAGTGATCAACCCAAGGCTTACTTCTCAGACAACTTTCTTTCTACTTCATATAAATGATCTACTTAAGAATATAGTGCGATCTTCTGTAAGTATCTATGACGATGATACAATGGTACATGAATGCACCTCTAAAATCCTAGATGCTCCAAGCTTGGAAGCTGATCTCTTCTTTGACTAATCTCTAATCTTTTTTGTGGGGAACTGGCTGATCACATTCAGTACCTGAAAAACCAAACCAGTGTCTTTTCATCATCACTCAGCAAACCCTAAACTTTCACCTATCGTGATGAACGGGGTCTTTTCTCGGGGCGGTTTGGTTTGGTTTGTTTTGTTTTATGGCGTCTCAACCCCAATGGGCTATTTAATGCTGACAACTTTTTTTTCATGGTAATATTTTGTTTTGTCAAAAATCTATTTCTGCTAATATTTTTTTTTCCTCAAAAATGTATAGTTCATAATATTATTTTCAAAAATGTATAGCTGGTAATATTATTTTTTCATAAAAATATATTGCTGGTAATAGTTTTTTTTTTATCTTCAAAAATTTTTACAAAGTATTTCTGGTATTAAAACCTATTTTTACACTTTTATAATGCATTTTACCTCAGTTTCAGGGTTAACTATTTGTCGATTGCTGGGACCCTAACAGGTGCTACCACCCCAGGTCAGGGTGGACCTGGGAACACCAGCAATTAAGATGTGGTTCCACTCTCCTCAAAACCTCCTGATCAGTGGCCTGTCTGTTGACGTAGTTTATCGTCTTACCCTGGACGGGGATGTAGTTTATCGTCATACCCAGGACGATTCTCTCAGGACAGAATCGTACCTTCAGTACTTAATGGGACATAAGCTCAACCCAGACCGCAAGTGGAACTTGTACATATGATCCATCAGTAAAGATGCTGGAAAAATCATCAATTCCTTGTAGCACTCCAGTGAATACTTAACTCCACCTGCTATTGTCTACATTTACAAGAGTCAGATCAGGTCGAAAATGAAGTACTGCTACCATATATGGGAAAGAGCTGCCCATTCTTTACTTTTCAGTCTTGATAAAGTCTAAAAGCATCTTGCCATCCTTGTGGGTGATGAATTATTTTCCACCTTAAAACCCCTTTCCCACAGATGAAACATTGCAAGCCTGTCAATGGTTCCTTGGTTCTACAAGTTTTAATCTCCACAGCCCTAGACCCACCATGCTATGCATATTATAGCATTTCCTTCGTATTCCCTTGGTGACACATAAGTTCTACTCAAGCTGCTTACCACAAACTGCTTTGTGGAATATGCTTCCCGATCACTATAATCTTAACCTGTTCAAGTGTAGGGTTAAGCATTATTTTCAACACATATCCCTATAAACTGTACCTCTCACTCTGTAACACTCTACCTCAAGTGGCTCTTGGGAATCATACAAAATCATCATTGTGTAAAAAAAAAAAAAAAAAAAATTCTTTCAAAAATTAATCATGTACTTATAAAATCCACAATGCTAAAGTCATATAAAGTCATGATTTTATATGGATTTGTTTTTAATGAAAAATAAAATTACATGGAAAATAAATTTGGTAGAGAAACAATAGAATGAAATCATTAAAAAAAAAATTTAATTGGAAAAAGCAGAATTTGTGGTTAATTACAACAAGCCTTGCAGGTATGAATGAAAACCAATCTCAGGTAACCAAGAAATTTAATGAACTTCATAAGAGGTAAACGTTTGTATGCATGAAGCGAGAAGAATTTTAATTTATGATAGACACTGTTATTAGCTGATAACAGGAAACACTGGAGTCCACTCATTTTCATTGAGGAAGATTTTTGCTTCTTTAAATTTCCTTTTAATTTTTTTTTTTTTTGGGGGGGGGTGTTAATGACAAACATTTAAATAATAAGCAGGATATAACCTTAAGCAAGAATTTTAATCAAAAACAAATTTTTCCATTTCTGATTCCTGTCACAAAACAAATCAAAATTTAAAGACCTCTAATAAAAAGCAGGAAGAAATAAAGCATTTTGTTCTATACAAGATCATCTGCAGTAAATGATTCCATTTTTTTGTATGCCTTTCAAGAGGCAAGATTAAGTGCTTCTTACATAATTATTATTATTTCCAAAACAGCTAAGCAGGAAGTGTAGAAATTGGACCAACGACTTGAGGTTTTCTAGTTGAACATAATTTGATTAGGTAATTTATATTATTCAGCCAAATTTGCATTTTTCTTTTTTTTTTAATTCTTTGCAGTTATTTGGTTTTGTCTGTTACTAGAAAAATGAAAACTGAAGTCATGAACTGATGCAAACAATAGGTACAGACACTAAATGTCGAAACAAATTAGTTGGCTCAATAATTTTTTTTTTTTTTTTTTTTTTCCACAAATCAATATCTTTACTAAATACTGCATGGATTTAAACTCTCCCAACATCTCTACAGAATTTGATTAAAAAAAAAAACACATCTGAGCCTTGGTAAAAAGAGACACATATATTGGCTCACAAAGCAAATACATTTGGCAAAATGCAAATTGTGTTTCTTAAAAGTGAAAGATTCAAACTCACTTAATTTATTCATGAACAGAATAGCTTTTCAAAATGTTTACAAATACTGTCAGCTAAAAGTATCATTTTATTGTTTTAGAGTTTAACAATATTATGTTTACAGTATTAACATCTTATAAAAACATTATCAAAAGAAAAATTTGGTAGTTGAATTTGAGAAATTTGAGGTTGTTTTTTTTTTTTAACCAGTGATGAGCAAAACAAGTGACAGCATGAAGATGACAAGAAAATGTAGATCTTCCCCCCACCCCAACTCTACAATCATTTGTGAAGGCACATTTACAACTTAAGGATGAGTTACTGCAGTAGGGAGCAGATGGTGTGATGGCCCCCAGGCACCCATATCAGAAGGGCTTCTAATCAAAGAGAGAAATAAAAATTTAGTTTGGTTTTTGAAATTTTAAATTCAAAGTACAAGTGCCCTATGGTCCCACAAACTGGTATGAATGTGGATCCATGTTTTGATAAATGAGACCAGAGTAGATGCCCACCTAATTGAGTCTTAGGGGCATACAATCAAGGAGTTGGCCCCAGGCATCACCAAACATCTGCACATCACTGAGTTACTAGTCAACTTCTTTAACCAGAAGAGAGTATTTTTTTTGTTTTTTTTTTAATCTTTTCCTGTGTCATTGATTGAAAGGAAAGATTGAAATTAGTGATTTCATGGTTCATTTTGCACAACTGTTGAACACTGAGAATGGATTCACCTTTAATCTCTGAAGAAGAATCATTATTTTGGTCAATTGAATCACTGGCTGATTAAGAATCACCTGAAGTATTTCCATTACAAGACTTTTAATTCACAATCTGAGAAATTGCATTACAAATCAATAGGCATTTCACAAAAAAAAAATAAGAAGTTTTAATCTATGAAAAAATTGGAAACAATGAACAAACAAACAACCTACCATAAAATGATCTACTGTATGTATGTATAGCTGACCACTTGTATTCAAGGATACCTGTCTACTAGGGCAAAATAGCCAATCCCTATTGCAGACGCTTGCTCACACTTATTTGTGTTTATTCAACACCCACAGAGCCCACCTATGGTTTATACTACAACTATGCTGAGTAGACCTTAGTTACAATTTCTGGGAAAGAGTTGAGTGTAACATAATTATAATTAACAGATTTCTCCGTAGATTGTTATAATTCATCATAGGGAGATGCATCATTATCAACTCCTGCATAAAGTGAGCTGCATTATAATAACAAACACATCTCATAATATCAATAGAAATTACAATCATACATGTGAATATTATTTGCACATTTATTTGCTTATCAGATGCAATTTATGAACAGACTGCACAAATGAGAAATTAGTTCAATATTTAAATACATTACTGTTAATGATATTTGTGCAGCTAAGATAAACCTTTTACAATAAAAAAATTCTTGTTAAATCTTGAGACATTTGTAGTGAAGCACATTAATGATGCCATATGTTTATCTCCAGTTGGAATACACGCCAAGCACCGAGATCCCTATGTCAATTTACACTGTTCCGATAATTGGATATTGACATCGGTACATTGTGGGATGTCAAGAACATGTGGTAATACATAATGGGATATTCCAATTTTGTAAAAAGTGAGTTTCATTAGAACCGGTGTTCGTTATTAACTATAAATGTCTTCCATCTTTGTTCTCTTTCTTTGTATTTTGAAGAGATTACTATTTTGGGCAACCAGCATTTTTTTTAATGGACATTTACAAAATAATGTTTGTTGTGTTCCTTGGGTTGCATAAAATTATTGGGTTGATTGCATGCAGCTTGTGGACTACAGTATATGCATCCTTGTCATAATTGATTGTATTGGCTTGGCCCTGTCACCAGCCACATGCAGGACAGTTGTGTCTGCAAAATATGTCATACAATGAACTTGTCATAGGCTGCAATATCACCACTCCATCATTCCAAAAATGTTTGCAAATGCGACATGAAGGCAGGTGGCATCAACCTGAAAAATTGAGGCAGCAGATCATTGGCTTGATGTCAAAGCTGATATTCAGATGAGTACAAAGAGATTGCAGGTGTCAGCACCCATACAGCCAGATGCAGCTTATACATGCAGCAAAATCTACTATTTCAAGATCAGATTGTAAAGTCATAGCAGGTACCACCAATCGACCACAGAGCAGACTATCTCCTGGTGCATACTCTATTGGCTTACAAGATAGAAGGATGCCAAGAATTACAACAAACACTTTTCTCTGTATAATATTATAATTACTCCATTTTAGTTATTTCTGTTAATTTTTAGTGTATTTAATCTAGAAATCCCATTTTATTGTCAGCTTGTATAGGAAAAATATACTATATATATATATATATAGGGTTTGTATTATTGCTTGTTTATAGGAACTGCTGAGGGTTTAAAGAAATATTTCAAAACATTGTATATAGATTAAAAATAAAGAATAGCTTCAAAATGCATGCAAGGATGGGGAGAAGGAAAGATTTTACTTACTTGAGAAGCCAAAAGAGCTTATGCCCAAAACGCCTGTTTCTCAATGCTCGAGTCAACAGGAATTTTACCAGAGGACAATACAAATACATTTCAAATTTGAGGACTTGAACTAATTGCAAAAGATATTGGGTCACTTCATCATCTCTGAAAAATAAACATTTAACTCCCAAAGTGTTTGTTTAACAAAAAAAAAAGTGTTATCAATTAAATACTGAGGGAAATAAGGTTCCTTTTATTTTTTATTAAAAAGAAATACAAACCAAATTTATCTGATTAAATTATATCAATATGAAATAGAAAAGATTATATCAGTTAAGGAATAAAATTAGATAATCAAGTTTCATGGCAATTTCATCCATACATCAATAAGAGGAGAAACAAGATATATGAACTTCATTTAATGTTGTATCTCTTAATATTGAGTGCTATAATTATAGACTGCTCGACTTAAAAAATGTTATCCACCAGAAATATCCTGGCCAACTGTTATTTTTTTTTTGTTATATTCGTTCATATGATGATGATTATATTTATATGATGATGATTATATTTGTTATATTCGTTCAGATGATGATGATGATTGCCACCATGTTGTTGAGTATGATCATTGCAAGGCTCAATTGTGACTTACCAAACAATGCCTGTGCATGACACCTTTGAAGTCAAGAAAGATGTACTGGATACTCTCTAAGTAAAAACAATGTATACCCAGAAAGAAGGACCAGTTAAGATAAGAGATACTATCATATATATATATATATATATATATATATATATATATATATATATATATATATATATATATATTAGTTAATACACAATAGAATACAAAATTACCTCATATGGGGAATAGGGTTATTTCAACCAATGAAAAATTTGTCAGTCTTATTCAACCCGTTCATGTCGGAATTAGAAATACAGAATTTATCCATTTCAATGTTTCAGTCAGACAAATGGCACAAGTGAGTGGTTAGGTTTATATATATGGTATAAAATAACAATTGGAAAAACATCTAAGATTTTAAAAAATCCAAATTTAAAAAGATAGATGCTTCTGTCTAAGCCTTTTTTTCTGGTTAATGTAAATTACCTTTATAGGGATTTTTTTGGGGGATTTCAATTTCATTTTTTTTTCGATTTCAATTTCATTTTTGCCTTGAAAAAGTCGGAAGATGAAACATGTCAGCAAAATTTAAGATTTTTTTTCCAATTGTCATTTTATACCAATCTGTCTTGTCCACAGAATTCATCTGGGAATTTAACTATACTGTTGATATGGAAAAAACAAATCCCTTATTATAAAGGTAATTTACATTAACCAGAAAAAAAGGCTAAGACAGAAGCATCTATCTTTTTAAATTTGGATTTTTTAATGTAACTATAACAACAAAAACATTTCAATTTCATTTTTGCCTTGAAAAAGTCAGAAGACAAAACGCGTCGGCAAAATCTAAGATTTCTTTCTAATTGTCATTTTATACCAATCTGTCTTGTCCACAGAACTCATCTGGGAATTTATATATATATATATATGCACATGTGTGTGTGTGCTTCTACAGAATTGCTGAGATTTAACACCTGAGAAGGATTTGTACCTTACTTATTTTTGTGTAAATAAAATATAGACCACTGTAATCTTGCAACTCAGCAATACAGAACTATCCAATTTTTTTTCCAGCAATAAATGTGTGTGCATAACAAATTAACCACAACTCAAACAGAGAGAAATGAGAAGTCAGCAACAATAACAAATAAAACTTCCCGGCTCAGTTTATGTTAATATCTTTTCAACTCATCTACTTTTGGAAACCAATTATATAATCTACCTAGATTATCTCTTTAGTTTTCTTTCAAATATAATTCAATTTTTCATTACAGCTGTGCAATTTTGTTTTGAAAAAATCTTACAGAAAGTAACTTTAATGAGAAGAGAAACTAAGTAAGAATACAGAAGAGCTGCGGAAAAGTCCTTATCCCAACCTACAAGTCCTTTAAAAAAAAAAAAAAAAAAAAAAAGAAAGGTTTGGTCAAATTTGTGAAAATAAGCCAAGAACTTTTCAGCATCCTGTCATATGACAGAAATAAATAAAATGAAAAAACAGATTTAATGATGATGATCATCATCATCATCCTAAGCATCCATTCTTGCCATAAATGAAATAACCATAAATTATAAAAGAGAAAATCTTCCTTTTATCTTTCATGACAAAAGAAACCAAAAAGTTTACTGATAAATAGTTTACAACAAGAAATCAAACAGAAATAAAGTGAAACAAAAAGCAGAATAAAATTGTATACATTTTAAGAATAATTAAAAATTAACAAATACATTATAAAGGTAAACATTATAAAAAAAAGAGGAAAATGCACAAAAAAATAAAATTATCTCAAATGTAAAATAAAAAAAATTCAGGCTTTTCTCAAGTTTTATTTTACTTTTTGACTGTTTTCCTCTGACCAAACCAACAAATCAAAAATTCAAAATAAATTATTTACATTATTCGAACTGTTATCCTCATCTTTATTGCCATATTCACAACATTTCAGCCATTGTATGCTCCAGCTTTTATGTCTATGTCTCTCTATATATCTGTCTATATCTCTGAGATGAAGTATTATGATTACTTGCATTATTTACATTATTCGGACTTCATTGCCATATTGACAACATTTCAGCCTTCTTCAGGTGATTAGAATTTTGAACCAGACCCTTTATTCCATCCACTGGGGTAGATTGTTCTAGTTCCACATGCCATGCCTCTTCTAGATTCTCAATTATTTTCCTTTAACTCAACTTTACAAGTTTTTGGTTCACTACTGTTGTGGCCTGGTATTGAACTTTTTGGGTCTAGTCACTGGATCTAAGCAACATGTGTTCAAAACTTGGAGAGTTGAGTTAAAGAGAAATAACTGAAACATAGAGAAGAGGCATGGCATGTGGAACTAGTACAGTGTACCGCTGTGGATAGAAATGAAGGGTTTGGTTTGAAATTCCAATCACCTGAAAATGGTCGGATTATACAATTCCCAGAAACATTGTGAATATTGCAATGAAGATGAGCACCACAGTTCAAATAATGTAAATAATGCAAGTAATCATAATACCCCATCACAGAGATATAGACAGAGAGAGAAAAAGTAAATTGTCTCCACTGAATTTGCTGTCAGTTATTCAATTTTTTTCCTTTCTTTTAAACTATCTTTTAAATATGCTAGCATATAAAACCCGCCCCAACTATTGTATTTACAATTAACATTACATTATTATCATGTTAAGCAAGAAACAAGTACTAATAGTCTAAAGCATATCGGTAAATGTTAGTCTACAATTGTCTGGATTTCTGGGATGAGGAGTTATCACTATTTACCCTAATTGACTATTCTCCTCATCTTTGTTTTTGTTATCATAATATTTCATCCATTTTCTCCTCCATCCTTCATCAAGTATATATCAATCTGGGTAACCTACAGAGAATTCTGAACTCAACCCCTTATTTAATCTATGAGGGTAGCTCTCGTTCCATTGCTCATGTCTAGGGATATCAAGTCTAATTCTTGTTACTGCTCAGTTATTGCTCACCCCATTTCCACAGAGTCCAAACACACACTGCCCAGCTCATGGATTGAACTCACAATTACTGTGTCATCAAATCCATAAACCAACACTTTAATCCACTAGGCTATTGTTCTGTAGGAATTCCCTGCAGGTTACTTGGATTGATGTACACCTGATGAAGGGCAGGGGCACAATAACCAAAATGTTGGGATAACGAGAACAAACCTGGGGACAATAGTAAATAGTGTAAATGTATTATGATGGGCTGAAAAGTTCTTAGGCTGACTATGAACGAGTGATGCTAGAACTGTGAAATCATGCCTGTATTAATTTCAACACTTCTTATTAATAACTGCATTGTTTATTTCCAGGTAAATTGACATCTGACTGTTTAAAGAAACCTGTAAAACTGGCAACTTCTCTTGAAAATGAACAAAATTTGACATTGTAGTATTATCATGTGCTTGCAGAAAAGGGTTTAGCCCACAAGGATGTTCATGCTGACAAGGTTGCTACATTAGGAGATGATGTTCCAGCTTTATCAACAGTGCAAAAGTGGGCAGCTGAATTTAGGAGGGAGATTTCTGCAGCTGCCACCACCAAGGAAAACACTGATCATGTTTACCATATGACTGTAATAGTGATGGAGGATAGGTAACTGAGTATGAACCAAACAGAATATCCCATCCCATGTCTTCTGCCCTGCTTAAAAGCATGACATCGCAGTCACAGAAAAATATGACATTCAGGCAGATCCAGCAGGTATCCTTAAACATTTCCTAACCCAGGATGAGTCATGGGTTCATCATTTTGAGTCAAAGACAAAGAGACAATCCATGCAATTGAAACACTTCTCACCTGATCCAAAGAAAGCCGAGGTAGTTTCATCTTCGAGGAAGGTGATGGCCTCAGTTTTTTGGGATGCAAAAGGCATTGTTTTTATTGACTATCTTCAAAAGAGGTACATCATCAATGTAAAGTATTGTACCAAAATGCTGAGGCAGTTACTAAAGTCTATCAAGACCAAACACCCAGGAAATCTGACAAAAGGAGTCTTGTTTCATCATTACACTGATCCAGCACACAAGTCTTTGGTTTCAGTGGCTGTTGTGTGTAACTGTGGCTTTGAACTGATTGATCACCCTCCCTATGCTCCCAATTTGACTATCATCTGTTCCCCAACATGAAAAACATGTGGCTGAGAACCAGTATTACAGTGGTGATGACATCTACAATTGATGATTTTTTTGACCAACAAGATGAATAGTCTTCTTTGAACAGTCAGATGTCAGTTTACCTGGGAAGAAACAATTATTAATAAGAACTGAATTTAATGCATGCAAAAATCTAGCATCACTCCTTCATAGTCAACCTTTGAGCATTTTTTTTACCCACTCTCGTAGACTAACATTTACCCATACACTTTAGACAACTAGTACTTGTTTCTTATTTAACTCCATAATACTGTAATTCTTATGTCGTGTATAGTTCTCACAAGCATGCAGTGTAATCAAGGAAAGATAACTACCTCCTGAGTGTAGAAAGCTTACCACTTATATACAACCTAATTTGCATATCCCCACATCTCCTGGAACCTTAGAGGCTTGATGCCCTTGATAGATTTTCTACTTCTATGAACAACTCCAGGAGGTGTACTGGTTGTCTCATGGTGATTGCCTAGATTCCTCTTTATGGGAGATCTGAGGTCTTACCAGATTTTCTTCACTTGAACCTTCCTCATGTTCCTCATTATCACTAGATACACCCATTCTCTACTTCGCTTTAGTCTCAAAATCTTGATGATCATCTTGATCCCTCTCTTCAAACCCAGGCTCTTCTTCCATTTCAATATCTTCTGGCTCACTTCCAAATTTAAATTGGTCTTAATGAGCTAACACACACTGTCCATTTTTTGTTAATATCACTGTATTAAATCCTTTTTGATCTACAAATTGTGCTTTCTCAGGACTCAAATCCTTACTTCTCTTGTGCCATACATTCTCACTTGTTGAGAAGGACATAGTTATTGGGGCTCTAATTTGTTTCCGCATCAATGCCAAGAGCCTTTGTGTTCTGCCCACATGAAGAATGGTCCTGTAACTTAAAAGCAATCTTGGCAGATAACTTTCTAGGCTGCAATTCCCTGGAGCCAATGCTTTCAATCCAACTCTTAACATTTCAACCAACCTCTCTGCAATGCCATTTGACTGAGGATGGTATGAGGTGTTTCGTATGGTCTACATTCAATTCATGTTGACCACATACATAAGCTTTCTTCAGAAAACTCATGCATTATCCAACATCAATGTCTTGGGTACACTTTTCCTCAAAAATACTACTCTTAACACCTGTTTTACACTACTTGCTTTTCTGCCTGAAATTTTAACTACTTCAGGCCAACCTGAATATGTGTCTACTAGTATGAGGAATATGTCTACATCTTTAATCTATGGCATGATCCATGGGTACTCTTATCCATGGCTCCTCCTCTTTTGGCAATATATGAATCTTGGTTTGCATAAAGTTCTTTATCTTTACACACTTAGGGCATTTTCTGATATAATCTTCATCTCACATATAACCCAGCAGTTTCAGCTTCAGTTGTGTGTTCAATACATCACCATGTATGTCATCGTGTACTGATTTAATGATATCTTTTCTTAAAGACTTGGTAGTACAATAAGATCTCCACTACATATGACTCCTCTTTCAATTGTTAATCTGTGTCTTGCTTTCTTAAAAGGCTTTTCAGCCATTGAGCCATTGCTCCATATATTATTCTGTGTTCTATTCAGTACTCTTTTTAATACAGGATCCTGCTCAGTTTCAAACTTGAGCCTCCTGAAGGATAACATATGGACAATGTGACTTTAGGCAACTCTTTCCTCGGGTTGAAAATGAATTCTAAGGGCTTACAAGTAGTGTGAGTTCTTTTGTCGGGTCAAATACCTTAACTTGGCTTGTTTCTAAGTGCTTCCTTTGGCTTATTGAAGGCCACATCCTGTCGTTCTGTCAACTGAAATTCATTATTCTTCTTTCTCAAGTTCACAAAAGGTTCAATCATGTCACTATATCGTGGTATATATTTAATATAAAAATTAATCAAACCCAAGAAAGATCCTAACATTTTCTTATTTTGTAATGTACTTATTTCTGATATTTTGTTGATAAGTGTGTCATCTGGCAAGATGCCATCTTCAGACATTTGATATCCTAAGTATGAAATTTTCTTGCAATTAAATTTACAATTATCTCAATTGTAATGCCTGCATTACTCAATCTGCTCAAAATCTATCCCGTTTTATTCTTTAGCTCCTCCTCAGTACGAACGCCAATAATTATGTCATCTTGATAGACAATCATGTTTTTTTTACTCATTCCAAAACTTTCTGAATAGCCTTTTGGAATTTGTGGCTGGATGTTTTAATTCTAAATGGCAGACAAGTCCACCTTAGAAGATCTATAAGAGTGATTATCATGATGACTTCTTGAAAATGGTTGTCAATTTCAATCTGATTATAAGCAGATTCCAGATCAATCTTGGCAAAAAAATTTTATGCCAGCAAACTCATGTCAGGCTGTTTCAATATTTAGCAATGGGAAGGAGTCCAAACATATCTGGCGATTTACACCATCTTTGTAGTCACCATAAATTCTTAAATCTCCATTGGTTTTGCGTATGGCCACGACTGGAGAAGCCCAATTGCTACCTCCCTGACTGACTTTCTCTAATATTCCTTGTTCAAGCATTTTATTAAGTTTCACAATAACCACAGGCAGAAGGTGAACTGGAACTTTACGAGACTGAAAATATACCAGTTGGTTATTCTCTTTGAGCTCAATACTCGCCTCGTAATCTCAGGTTTTTCTAATTTCATGCAATTAATTAACTTTGAGGTTAATATTCTCAACCCCCAGGAGACCATGATCTTTTATGCACTCCACAACTATGATTGGTATTGACTTGAATCAAGTCTTTGTTATGAACACTCCTTCAAAACATGTAAATGTTTTAATAACTGATCAGTCCTTAATTTCCACTAATAGTAATGCTGTTTGACCAAATGAATGCCAAATGTTTTCTGAAAAAAAAAAAAAACAGATTCCACTATTACCATAACCTTAAAAATATCTACAATAATCATTCCAGGATATTTCCTATACAATTGTTATTAAAAAGTTGATCTCCAACTATTGCTAGTGGAATAAATTTGATCCTCACTGGGTGTTGCTCTATTGTGTCTATGCGCCAGATAAAGATGAGTTGATATCTACATATAAACCATGCTAACTGCAATCAAATGAAATCTTCAGGGGGAGAGAGAGAGAGGAAAAAAAAATGTTGAAATTAAAAAATATGGTGGCTCTACTTACGGTAACTGTTCAAGACAATTGACTGCAAATTCTCTTACTGTTTTGTCTGCATAAGTAAAATCCAACAATGCCAAACTAAGTTCACAGTTGAGTCGTGGCCAACTGATAAGAAGAGCTTGCAACTGAAAGATATTTACATATTCATAATGAGAAGATGGCAAAATTCAATAGACTACGTTTTACACTAGGAACATACAAATTATCACAGGTAACTTAGGCTATTAATAACAATAACTATATATTTACTTTGCATTGCAACTGAATACAGAATATGACAAAAGACATTTTACTGTAGGCTTTTAGCAAAAAAAATATTGCTTAGGCAACTTATTTAATGATCCAATTATCAGTTCATGTTTAGGTACTCAGTCACAAAATATTATCAAAAATATTTTTTTCAGTCTTTTTTGTTCATACTATCAAGATTTTCTTTTCTATTAATAGTATTTGTATTTATGCAATTTTTTAAAAAGTACCAATGCTGCATTATTACTATACCAAAATTAATAAACAAACTGCTGGATGATGCGATAAAGTTAGCAATAAATTGTTTCACATATACATATGAATAAGAAACAATGCAAGTTGTCTTCCTTAACAGAAATTAAGTGAAACATAAAAGTATTAAAAGTACATTTTTTAGTATATTCTCTAATATAAATGTACACACAAAAGTAATAAGAGTCAGAGTCCTCATTAAGCACATCATATCAAAAAGTCACAAAATGGCTTTGAAGTTCAACTGGACATAAATTGTTCATTTGACAAACTAGTGAAAATTGATAGAGAAATAATTGTCCTGGAAAATAAAATCTGAACATGTAAAAGATACTTAAATATAAAAATCTTGTCTTCCTGAACTAACAAAAATTTATTTAAACCACTGACCAGAAAGTGAAGTGGTGGTGTATGTGTGTTTGTCTTACTTCATAGTGCTAGACTGCTATGTTATATAACAGTTTTGGTTGACAGCATATCAACCTCAATGGGTTATTTAATGCCAACAAGATTTTTATTGCTGGTAATATTTTTTTCTTCAAAAATTCATTGCTGGTAATAATTTTTTTTACAAAAATTTATTGCTGGTATTAAAACCTATTTTTACACTTTCATAGCATTTTGACCCCAGTTTGGTGTTAACTATTTACCCATATCTGGGATCCTAACAGATGCTACCACCCCGGCTCAGGGTGGACCTGGGAACACCAACAATTAAGAGGTGGTTCCACACTTTTCAAAACCTTCTGTTGGATTCAGTTTATCATCTTACCCAGGACGCTTGATTATTTTTTTTTTTTGAAGCCCCAGCCAACAGGGCAGTATATATGACAGTGGATACTTGACAATTTCAGTGTAAATAACAAAAAAGACTGAATCAAGCAAGAGTTGGTTCTATTAAGACATGTTAAATATATGGACAGAGTTTGTAAGGAATGGAGGAGGAAGTGTGAAGGGAAAGAGGAACTACAAAAAAAAGAAACTTCTGCTTATCAATTAATGAAGACAGATTGTTTGCTGAGGGTGATATGAATAATCATTGAAATATTAAAATGAAATAAGATTCTTTAATAACATTAAATATTAATAACTGTATCACATGTATGCACCATGAATTAACATAAATTAGATACATGCAATATGATTTCAAATTATTAAAATTTAAAACAAATAAAATGAATATGAAATGGAATAGATAATTAAATAAGGCACAAAGTTAAGACGAGAAATAATCTAAGATATTAGTCTAAAACAAACAATAGAAAACTGAGAAAGTCCCCCAGTGGCCTGTATAAAGAGCCCACTAAAGAAGTAGTGGAAACACATGGTTTAAAGATTGTTTGAGATATGAATTCACCAAGCTGTGTCCTTTGTTTACAAATGCTCTATTCCTGATATTGACGACTCTTAGATAAAATTAAAAACAAATAATTTAAACTTTAATATTTATGAAAAGTGCTCAATATCAGGGATAAAATGTTTGTAGATGTAGACCAATGATTCCTAACATGGGACACATGCCCCACCGGTGAGGTATGTGTAGGATGTGCACCCTTTGGCTTGCTATACCAACAGAATAAGTGGCCAATTTGAGAATGAGTTATTAACAGTGAATTTTTTTCCTAGTGTGTCTGAGTGAGAGTTTTAATGTATGTTAATACATACAATGTATATACAGTAACATTATGCAGGTGATTACCAAGAGTGGAGGAGTCTAAGAAAAAAAATATTATTAAGGAGAAAGGACAATAAAAGAACATAATTCAAGGAGACAGAAGATAATGATTGACAAAATTTAAATTTTTGAAGATCAAAACTGAGTGGTAAACAAAAAGTCGGAAGAGAGTTCCAGAGGCAGGAAGTGCAAGAGAAGAAACAGTTAACATAGAACTTAGTTACATCTCACAATTTCAACTGGAAAGTGATGAGACCTAGCTGCCAATCTAGTACTGCGCTTAAATTCATAAAGTCAAGGTACCAAAGAGGAAAGCTCACTATAATAATTACCATGAAAAAATTTGTAGAAAATGAACAAGCTATGTAACAATGGTGGGAAAGTGACTGAAGCGGAGATGCCAGGTGTGTCATTACAGAGTCTATGAATTTTGTCAAGAAACTCTAAATATATAACAGAAGCACCAGACCAGATGTGGTAAGAATATTTAATGCATGAACAAATGGTAGACTTACAAAGGTTTAAGATAGATTCTGGCAAGAAAATTGTCTAGCATGACACAGTGAACCAACTTTCCTAGCTGCAGACTTAGCAATTGATTCAATATAATTCTTCTACTTTCTGTCAGTGGAAAACATTAGCCTAAGAAAGTGCAATGAGTCATTCTCCTGGCATTTAGCATCAGCCATGCTGATGAAGGGCCAAAAAGTTTTCTATGACTAAAAGAGAGCCGTTTCATTTTGGTGGCATTGAAATTAACTAGCCATTTTTTGCCCCAGTTAACAACAATGGCATTTTTGATATCAGCTTCCAATTTGACCTTATCGAATCTATCAGACTTATTCTCAGAGAGGAATATATAGTTATGTCAGCATCATAGATACCAAGTTGAGAACTGATGATATCAGGAAGGTTATAGATGAAACAAAGTAGGTCCAAAGATACAGCTCTGGGAGACACCCACATTAATTTAAAAAGATCTAGAAGAATGGCCATTCAAGACAACTCTCATTTCATGATCTGATCAGAAAGATTGAATCAGATCAAAAATTTGGCCAGAAATATAACTCTTCCACTTGTGAAGACCAGCATGCCAAACCCTGTCAAATAACTGAAATGTCCAAAGCAACAGTTCAATCTTCACCCTTCTTATCAAAAGAAGGATACATTTTCAGCAGTAAATGTTAACACATCAGCAGTTGACCTAGAGAAGCAAAAGTCATTTTCTTTTGTCTGATAGAAGAGCTAACGAAGTGAGATACTTAACCAATCTGGAGTTGATTAAAGCATCTAGAACTTTGCCAAAAATGTAGAATACTAATGTCAGTAGAAAGAACAGATGTTTAATTTATTGTAGAGTTTAGAAAGAATAGGAGTCATTTCTGGAGCACAGGGAAGAGAATTTACTAGCAAAGCATTCAGCTTTATCAACAGTATATGATAACACCACAAATTAAGTTTGAGAGAAGAAAGATAGAGGATTTACCCTTATTCTGTCAGAGAACAAAAACTTAGCTTCTTTGAGGACATGCTTACAATTAAGTAGACACAAAGAGGTGTCTATTGTTCTGATTGGAGCTATCATGCTGGTATAGCTGGAAAAAGTGATTCCTCTAGACTATAGTGGCTGAACAGGAAGATGTGAACCAAGAAGATAACACAAAAGCATCAATGCAGACAAGAAACCTCAGTTGTACAATTTTCAATAGGAAGGTTAAAGATTTCACTGCAATATAACACAGTACGAGACAAAAAAATGGACACACCCATAGAAAGTTGATTTTTGTATTTTTTACCAAGACAATTGAGAAATAGAATTCATTTATTAATACAGGGTATTAATACAGGCATACATATGTACATTATACAAGTCAAAAAATGATACTGATCTTAAGCATAATGCCTTAAGGAATAAACGGTATCTAGAGAGGAAGCATGACGATGGTAAGTTGCAACCTTAACCCAACGGATAACATTTGGGTGATACTGGCCAAGTGGGCCCATAATAGGAAAGTTAAAGAAGATGAGCTGCTTCTTTTTTTTTTTTTGTGAATTAAAAGAATACTGGATAAATCTGGCAAAGAACATTGACTTACTAATAAATTTAGCCTATAACATGCCACAAAGAATTAAGGACATTAGTAAAGCAAAAGGTTACCAATCCTTTTTTTGACATTTTAAATGTCACGATTACTCGCTTGTCTTGGTAAAAATATAAAAATTGACTTTCTATAGGTGCATCCATCTTTTTGCCTTGTATTGTATATATATATATATATATATATATATATATATATATATATATATATATAGTCCAGTACTCTTTTCTTTGTTTATATCAAAATTCATCTGTTTCTTAATACTTTACTTAGGTTTTAAAAGGCAGTTCTTACAAAATTAATATAGACTAACATCAGTTAGTTATGTGCCATGCATGATACATGCTTAGGCGATCATGTATCTTTTGATACATGACTGTCGAGGCAGATTTTTTTCCCCATAGTAGGTTGCCATTTCTTTCTGGGGTAGACCAAGGTTATACAACTTGGTTTGTCCTGCTATTTATCCATAGCTGGGGGGAGAAGAAGAAGAGTATTAGCATGTAAGTGAATGTAATGGATTTGACTGGAATTTGAACTCAGCACTATCAATTACTCCACCATGCCTCTAATGTAGGTTATTTTATTTTGCTATTACATGTATCTAACAAACGTTATACATTACATGTATCTAACAAACGTTTTTAAGAAGTGAAACTTTGTCTCAATTTTTTAAATGAAACATTATTATTATTATTATTATTATTACTACTACTTTCTCAGTAGTTGTTTTCAAAACCTACATTTTTTTTTTTTTTGGACGCCTTAGAATTGTCAAAGTATTCATAACTCCAAACCCCCAAAAAAATGTTCTAACGTTCATAGATGTTTTTCTAGGCTGCTAATTAATGAATAACTAAAAGCTGCTAGTTAATGAATAACTAAAAGACATTCATGAATCAAAGTTCATTCAAGATTCTTACTGACATAGTTCCACTGTTACATTGCATCTAATACAAAGAAGAAAAAAAAAGTTGATGATGAAGTCAGTGTTATTTAAATGTCACAGAATGAGAATACTGAAAAGAAAGAACAATGACTGAATTAACATATTTACTCCACTGATCTTTCCAGTTGATTGAAAAGCTCACAAAAATGGAAGCCAGAGTCAATGAAATGAAAAATCTTGTCTGCTCTTCTTATCAATCTTTTTGACCAATAATTGGGAGAAGGCCAGACAAAATTTCTTTGAAATTTCCAGTCAATCATTTCTCTTTGATCTTTTCATAATATTAAACACAAAACCATTTTCAAAGCCAGAAACACAATGGAAAACTGATAGTTAAATGCAAGCAAACTGATTCTTTTAATTCAATTCTCAAAATATGTGAATATAAATGTGTCAAAATAAACCAGTTTATTACTCGCCACAAACAAAATTATAACTGAAATGAATTACTGCTTTCATGTAAGAAAGACATTCTTCAATTGTCCCTCTTGCACAGTTCTCATTAATATGTACACAATATTAAACAGGTAAAGGTTCAGACAAAAGGAAACAAAATTGGCTCAACAAACCATTGGGGGGAATTCAGGAAAAATATTTACAGAATCAACTCTCTTTTTTAAATGCAAAGTCTAATATTTTAATTTACAAACATACAGCAATATTAGTTGCTAGTCACTTTGATACAAAATTACACATGTACACATTCAAAGAGACAACTGAACGCATTCTGTTTTTGTCCATTCCACATTTGGCCAATCCAATGGCATAAAATGGATCCCTGAAACAATGTCAGAACTATAACAATTTCAAAAATCTGTCTTTAGAAAAACAATCTTTCTCAAAATTATAGACATGTGTCTATGCAGTTTGATGAAGAAATACCTCCAGAACTAATTCCCTATTTTAGATATGTTAAAACAAAGAATTTGGGGGTCTATGAATATTCTACAAGGGTTAAAATAAAACCTGCAACCAGATTTAAAATTCTGACATCTTCAAAATGAGCATTCACTCATTTGTAAAGATCATAAAAAAAATAGCATATCCCTTGGGAACATAGGCTATCCTGAGCCTCCACAGATTCCTTTTCCTTATTATCTATGACTTGTCATACATTCTTGAGAATAGTGAGGTGGTTTCCTGTTGCCTTCTCTACTGTTTGGAATTCAGTTTTCTTTCTCATAGACTGGTTACCACTCAAAGCTTAAGAATACAATCTACACTGTTATTTAATCCATACCTGGGGAAGAAGAGATGGATTCATGCCTCTTCCCAATGATATTTGTTTGAAAGTAAACATAGAAATTATGTCAATATCTGAACTTGTCATTACTGGTTGCCACCCAAGACTTAGGAGCTCACTCTACCTTGCTATTTACTCCATACCTGGGGGAGAAGACAGATTTAGGCCTCTCTGTATGAAAGTGAACACAATAGATTATACAAAAATTTGAACTCTTCTTTCCCATAAACCACCACATTCTCATTTCTAAATTAGGAAATATGTAATTATTTAGCTAAGTTATTGGTAATAAGCAGTTTCCATATGATAAACACTAAATCTATCTGAAGAACAGTTATTTACTCAAAAAGAGAACTTAAGATGATGAATAAAATAAAAAAATTGTAGGTGCAATAATCACCTGTCAGTTTAAAGAATACAAAAAGGGAGAGAAACAACCCCAGAAAAAAAAAGGTACCTTTTTAATATAGGCGGCACAAAACAAAATATTAATGTGCACATAATAGCAAAGACAGTTTATGCAAGTGTCTGATGCACCGAAATGAGAAGCTGATTAATTCCTAATCAAATTTTGTGTTGATTGTTGTGCTTAATGTCTGTGACCAAAGCGGGGGGGGGGGGTTAAGTTTAATTCAACTTTTGTTTTAATAAGAAATGATTAGCATAATTTCCAGAAAAGTCCCAAGCCAAAACGTTCGTTATGAGATCTTTTCAAGAACTGAACAATTTTAAAAAAATTATCTTTTCCCCACCCCACCAACTTTTTTCAGTTTATATTTCATTATGTTTTTAACAAGTTGGATTTATTTTTTTGTTTTTACTCCTAATCTAAAATTTATCAACTCAGATCACTGAAGAATCATAAGAGAATAAAAAAAAAGGAAGTTCTCACTTCTATTACATTTTCAAAAAATAAGAATAATAAAGAATTATGTGCATGATCACAACTATGGTCATGCATGTCAGTAAGGACTTATCAGCTATTAAGAATCTCTCTATGCTTCAGGACATGTGTTAACATGACTCTCCACAACTTCCTGCCTTTTGTAATAATAATAATAATAGCTCTTTTATGAGACCTTTGTTTTTATGGTCCTGTTCCTCCATCCATTTGCTCAAAATTGGCAAGTAGGTTTTTCACAGCATTCTTCTGATTCTCTTGCCTTCAAATATGACCTGTGAGTATTAAATCCTCTTGGTTTTCTTTCCTCATTATGTATCCCAAAACATTCAGCTGTTTCTTTCTGATTACTAACAACAGTTTCTTTGTAGTTTTTATTCTCCTCAGAACATCCTCACTTGTTACATGTTCTGTCCATGGTAATCTTAACATTTTGCAGTCAAACAACACCAGATTCACTTAAAAGAATTTGTGACAAATCTGTCCAGTAATTACACCCATGCAGTGGAGTAGACATTGTATAATAGTCCAGTACTTGTTTGTTTATAATGACTTTCATTCCTTTAATAATTTACAGTTTCTGAAAAAATATCTCACTATTCCCACACACCTAGTTTCTGTGTCAAACATTTCATTGCCTCTCACTACAGCTGCTTAATTTTGATGTCCTTGGTATATATCACACACCTTGGGTTATTAATTAGTCCTTTCTTCTTGCTTTCCTCAACTGAAACATCACAGTGCTGAGTAGCGAATGTTGCTAAGGTTATATCTGTCAATAATAAATGATGGTAGGTCATGCAGATCCCATGAGAAAAAAAAACCTTGTCTCATTCCACTTTTTATTTTACTGGACTCACCTAACTCATCCATTGTTTGCATATAAACCTGTTAATTCCTAGTATAAATTGTAGATTACTTGTATGTCCTTTCCATGTAGATTGAGCTTTCTGAAAATTTCAAGAAGCTCATATTTTCTTTTAACTACAATTGCATATAGCCAGACTTATCTTACAATAAATGAAACTTCTGATACTGAGTATCACTAACATGATGCCAATGACAAAGTAAAAAAAACTGAGTGTTTATTCCCATTAAGCATATTTAAATCTATCTATAATTAAATTATCATTATACTAGAATTTTAGATTATATTTAAAAGAGATATATATATATATATATATATATATATATATATATATATATATATATATATAAATGTTAAATACAGAGATTTTGCCCTTTTCAGACTGAATTTATTTCTAAATTTTACCAGTTTTAACTGAATTCAAATTGAAATTCAATTTATGAGTTCTGAATGAAAGTTAATCTCTCTATATCATATTCTAGTAGAATTATGATCAGATCATGCGATGAAATTCCACATCAATATCAGGCTAAATTTTGTCATTTCTATAGAAACTGAATAAAATTGCCAATAATGCATAATATTATTATAGAAATACATGACCTGATGTCAATGTTCAAATCGTCATCTGAACTAAATTCAGTTATTTACCCAACTTTAAACAAATCATGTGTCAAGAATGATCTTCCAAATCTCCTGGGAATTTAAAAGTCTCTGCTGAAAAAGATTTTGGTCTGACACTTCCTAATGTCTGACCAAGAAAAAAACATTAGGATATTTTTTGGAAAGGCCAAGAATTTTTCAGTGCTCCTTCATGCTAAGCATTGTTTATTACCAATCTTCCAAAAAGGGTAGACATCTTTTCCCTCAAAAATAAGCATTCAGAAGCTTAGACTTTGCCTGAGATTGAACACCATCCTCTGGCATCAGTGAAGAAATATGAAGAGTTCAATAAGTTACAAGACAAGCATATGAGTGTGTGTCACAGAAAAATTTTTAAATTTATTTCTATTTTTTCTTCATTTTTTAAATGTAGATAAACATTAATCTTAGGTCTTTAAAAATAGTATTTAAAAAATATTAAACCCATTTGTGTACATATGGCAGGCCATAGGATAAATATAATCAATTGTAGATATAGTCTATTAAATGATTGAGAGAGATAAAGAGATTTTTTTAATAAGACGTTGACAAAAAAATCATCTCATACGAGTTTAATCTTGCTCAAATTCAGTTATAGAGATTACATTTTTTTAAAAATCTTTTCTCTTCCTTTTCATTTCATATTCACTCATTCTTAAGTATTATCCACAATGAACAAACTGTTAAATGTCTTGCTTTGACCAAAGGACAAAATAGTATGGAGATGGGTTTTTGAAAGCAGATTGTAAGAAGAATCAGGCATTTTTGGGAATCCTGGATGAGCAGAATATGCCAAGTATAGAAATTCCATTTCAGCTTTAGCAGACAACAAAAAGAGTAAGAAAGAAAGAAAAAAAATCTTTTCTTCTGTTTTTTTTTTTAATGAATAATGGCTGACAAGGCTTCAATGGTATAATTTGCTGGAAGCAAAAGAAAAACTTTGGAAAGGAAATAAATGAATTTCAAATATAATGAATGGGGAACTTTTAGGCAAGATGAAGAAATACAAAATGGGTTTCTTTTTCAACAAAAAACTCAAAAGAAAAATAAAAGCACTCAACAGATGAATTTTTTATTTATTTTTCACGGTAGATTTTTATATAATTATTTACAGCCAACTTTTGTATTTGGGGGTTTGAACATAATTGAATCTTTGCTGAAAACATGTAGATTATTACATTTACAAGGATCTTATAGAAAAATAAATAAATATAAATACTAATAGTTGAATCCAATACTGGAGCCATACCCATCTTATAACTGATAACCCCTAATTAAGCGCACGCGCACACACACACACACACACACAGAGGAATGCACAAAAGAACATCACAATCAAAAGAAAATGTAATGCTTGTAGCTTTATTTTATAGTTTTATTAAAAAATTTGGTCTCTAATTCAGCAGCTAAGAGATTAAAAAAATGTCTAAACTAAGAACAAATAGAATTTTCAAATGTACCAAACATCATTATTTATAATCATGATACACCTGTGATTTTCAAGAGCCGAACAAGAAAGCTAAGTTCTTCTGCAAGAGGGTACAAGTGAGGGGTTGGTGGTCAAAAGAAGTAACAAGTTTATGGCACTGTGTCTCTTCATTTTCACCAGGTCTGCAGTGATTTATTCAGAGCTGTTACCTGGAAAAACTTGCAGTGCCAGAAAGACCTATCAACAGTCTATTACTTATTTGCAATGGTCAATACCACAGAAGACTAGGTTCATTTTTTAGTGAAGTTTTATATGTCTCTTATTTGCTGTACTGGTCAAAAGTCAGCTCACCAAACACATGGTTCTTATTGCTGCAAAACACAACCTCAGTAGACAGAAGACAATATGTGGATAATCAGTTATTTATGTGCCATGCATGATATATGCTTAGGCAATCATGTATCTTACGATACATGACTGACGAGGAAGATTTTTTATCACAGCAGGTTGCCATTTCTTTCTGCAGTAGACCAGTTGCCATCAAAGGCTATAGAACCCAGTCTGTCCTGCTATTTACCCATAGCTGGAGGGAGAAGAGGGTTAATACCTTTCCCAAGAGTATTAGCATGTAAGTGAATGTAAAGGATTCAAATGGAATTTGAACTCTGTCCTCTTATTCCTCAATCCGAGTCACTATCCATTACTTCACCATGCCTTCTTTATGGACAATGCAAAAAAAAACAAAAAAAAAAAAAAAAAAAGTCAATCTACTTTCTTTTCCTTTCTTAAAAGTAATGTTTTAATTAGAAAATAAATATTTTTAGCAAGTGTTTTTTGCTACCACTTATGAATGTGCACCAAAGGAAAGCATTCATATTATATAAATATAAAGCAAAAAAAAAAAAAAAAAAAAAAAAAAATCAAATCTGTAGCTTTCAATCCCCATAAAATGACTGCTAAAAACATGTTAAATGACACATTATCAAAATTTGTATAATGATGGTGATATCCAACAGAATTAAGTTTCTAAGTATATGATAACCAAGAGATAGATTATGAATGTTGCAGTAATGGACTGATTATACATGATCACAATTCTACAGAAATAAAATAAAAGATAATTTTTTTTTTATTGTTTAAATCCCTTAACTGCCACATCAGCATCCTCCAATCAATATAAGTTACATCAAATTTATAATTTTATCTGCAAATGCTAATTATCAGTAGGTTTAATTATTATTATTATTATTATTATTATTATAGAAGTATCATCATTGGTATGTGTTGTAACTTAGGGAAGGTTACTGAATAGAATAATCAAACGAAAGTTGGCAATAAACTATAATACTTAGGACAAGAACAACACATAAGATTTGCCAGCGACACGTAGAAGCAGTCAACTGCTAAAAGTGAGTGAAGTGAATTTCACAATGAATCTCCAACTGCAGACCAACATACAGTATTTACTACTGTATTTATGTGAATGGGGACATACCCATTGTCGTTTTGTAGGTATGTCACTATAGCTGATGAAGGAGAGTGCAGAAAAGTCAAGGATTACATTCTGGTTATTTGTCTGAAGAAACCTTATAGAAACAACTGTAATCATCATTTAAAACGCCTTGTGTTATCTCCTTTGGATGGTTTAAAAAAATAAAAAAAAATTAAAAAAAACTTATTTGTCTATTTACACTTAACAAAATTACTTAGAAATTGGTAATCTGATTTAGCTAAGAATTACTTTATTCTTCAAATTCAATTATTTTAACAGTATTGCATTACTAAAAGCTGCTCTACGATGTGTCGTTTTTCCTGTGCTACAGTTACAAACAGAGAAATATGAACATGTTAAACCAGATGGAAGGTTTTAACCTGAAGCTTTTCACTATTCAGCCAAACAGAAAGATATTTTCTTTCAGTCAACAATGTATCAGCAGTCATTTATTTTATAATCAACCCAGGAATTATTATATATGCATGCGAGAGATTGAGAAAATATCTGAATGCAACTGACTGCAGACAATCTTTTTCTCTCTCTCCTTCCACTTATATATAAATTACTTAACCCCACCCTTGTCAGCACAAGGCAAGTTCTAGACACTCAAATTGGGATCCTGTGATTGTTTATCTATTGCTCCCACTTATCTTACCTACCATCATGACAATGTAAGTTCCTCCATCACTTATTACCTCCTGACTAAACAACCTCACATTCCACTAAATAAAAGTAATCAATTCTAAGCCTTTTCACCTGCAAAGGTTTTTTTTTGTTTTTTAGTGCAGCAAAATTTATTAACTGTGTAATTTGAGTGTGCATAACACAGACACACACTCAGAGAAAGTGCTACCCAAAACTTACTATTTTTTTTTTTTAACTTGGCTTTCTAAAAGACAGGAAAAAAAGTGATAGAAATCAGATTATTTCTTGACAAAATGATTTTACAAAATTCCTGAAATGTCCAGTAAGACACAGGAAATCCTGAATATCATCAAAGATAAACAGGTCCTCTGAACTTTTGGCAGCACCTCATTTAATTTTTCTATTTTCCACCATTTTGTTTCTATTTAAAAATTTAACCCGTACCCATTTTTGGGTTTGTTTTTTTTTTGTTTTTTTTGGCTCCATGTAGACTAATTATTTGGTTTAAATCTCATATTTTCTTGATTTCTAATGAAAACTCGGAAATTTTCCAACACATTTCAGAGAAATTTTCACTTTCAAAAATTTTAGTTTAGATATAGAAAGAAAGATAAAGGTGGCAGTTTAAAATGACATCAGGAGAATATGGGTTAAGCCAATTCTATCTCCAGGCACTTTCTTTTAACTGATAATGACAGTGTCAATTGCTAAAGAGGAAAATAAAGGAAATGCTTACATTTTTAATATTTATACTGTCTGCCAGGAGAAAATCTATTGTAACCCCCACCACCAACTATCTATGAATAAAACTCAATTTCAAAGCTACAAGAAATATTTCCTCAAATGAACAGTCTACATTTAAGATTGCCGTGACAAAATAGGTTAAGAAGAACCATGACAATAAAAGAATAGCACACACGTTTCTAAAATAAAGAAGAAAATCTTTTTATGTTCTTTATTCTTTTTTTTTTATAGATGTTATAAATTATAAACTATCAAATGATATTTATATCACTATGTTCTGACAAAGAATAATAATAATAATAATAATAATAATAATAATAATAATAATAATAATCAAGAACAGAATTAAAAAGTATCCTTTTTAGCATGGAGACCTTTAAATGCCTTCAGAACATTAAAACAAAACACATTTAGTACAAGAACCATTTTTCTAAAAACAGGCAGACAATATTAACTTGGTAACATATTTAAATCATGAAGGAAAAAAAAAATCAACAATATGTCTAAGGTTTTTTAAAATATGGCTTCTTGGGATATCAATAACAGCTGGAATCTAATGTACATTGAAATTATTTTCTTAAGCAATGAAAAATCCATTTTTGTAGGACACAGACACACATCTACTTCCGACATTTTCTTTCTTATAAAATCTCAGAAAAGAGGAAATCAGCAGCTGAAAAATCAGTGCGTCTTAGATTCTTATTTTTTGTACCAATTCAAAAAAGATCCGAGTTGCATAGATAGTAAGTAATCAGGATCTGGTTAGATTGACAATAAAAATATAAACGGAGATTCCGTCTACAAAACATGGAAATTCAAATATATATTTTAAGTAAATCAGGAATGTATATAGTGTATGCTGGGAAGGAGATTTTTTAATAGAAAGTTATCAGCTTTCACTCAAGAAATTCTAAACCAATTCAAATTTTATCAATCAAGATTATTTTATTTATTATTTTTCCCATTTTCATTCTTTTATCTGCCAATGGAAACATTTCACAGTAGATAGGGTAGGAATATTTTTGTATCTGCATAAAAATATTATCTAAGCAACAGGATATGTGTGCATGCGAGTGATTGAGAAAGAAATAAACGTGCTTTTTCCTTGCATCTATAAATGGAAATGGAATAATAGCACTTTGATAGGCAAATTTTCTATGCTCAATAAAAATATATGTCACATACCCTTTATATGTAACTATAACCATTTATTATTTCACATCTACTTATATACTTTCCATAATAGATTTGACTTTTCCAGCTTTCAGTGAGTGGGTGTTTACATATACATTGATCAATCCAACCATGTGTTTTATCAACTGAAACCTTCTCTTGCAATAGTTACAAGTTGTTTTCTTATATTTTGTTTATTTTGAATCATACTATCTGAACAACACTTACATTTACTTTTGTTTCATTACCAGAAGTTAAACTAAATTATTCATAGTACCAAACTAGTAACTATTTCTGAAGAAAAACTGCTTCCAAACCTACTGTTCAAACAAACAACTAATGTTCTTGTAAAGATACATTTTGCTCAGGTATTTCAGTCCTACACTTTCACTATCAAAAAAATTAAATGTAACTGCCTCTTCCACTTCAATAGCTTCTTCAATTGCACTTCCTTCTTGCTTCCCTGATAGCTATAATCTTCAAATATTCAAATGTAATGTCAATTAGCATCTTCTGATCCTGATCACAGTCATTCTCTATATCCTTTCCTCAAACACCCCTCTTTACTCTTGCTCTCATTCTCTGCAACCCCTTGCATGCTAGTAGTACTCCCACCTTGCTTGGGGTGAAATGCTTAAAATAAAAAAATAAGAAGAATCTATTCACAATGTCACTTTAAATTACTGGTTACACAACCTGATCTCCTCTACTTGGTAGTGAACACTAAGAGCTTGGTTTTCTTTGGACATTATTTATTGTATGATTTAAAAAGTAAAATTTGTCTTTACATGTAACAGCAGTGTTAAATATATAGATAAATATCCTACATTACTGAAGCAGAAAATATACCCAATGTGATTGTAAAATGAATTAAATATGTCAGCATATGACTCATTATTTTTACTATTTTATGAGTAAAAAAAAAAAGCCATCTGTCAATTGATTTCATAATAAAACTTGTTTGTTAATGTAACCTGTGTCTATTCCTTCAATGTCTGATGAAAAGTAAAAAGTAAACATGACATGGGGAGGGTCTGCTTTGTGGTTGAGACATTTGTACATTTACCAAGAAATGTCAATTAAAACCCAAGTAAAAATCAAGCCAGCTTCTGTAACTGAGCAGACTGGTCTTAAGGCAATTTCTCACATTAAGCCAAGGATAAAACAAAACAAACCTATCTATGCATTATGGAAAAAAGACCTTATCTTACTGTTTGTCTTGTAATCACTTAAAAGACCACATTTTGCTAAAATAATGAGTGTTCCAATAACTTGAACCAATTTTAAATGTGAATTTAAAGTTTAAAATCGGTCCAACTTACTGGAACATCTTTTATTTTCCTTAAGAAAATTATTCAACAACATGAAAATTATGTAAAAATAATCGACAAAATCAATCATTGAAGAAATGCCTTCTCATTGATAACTGATCATTAGTAAAACAAGGCAATAACTATATCTTTCAAATTTTTTCCCCCATAAAAAAAATATTTATTTAAAATAGCCCATTTTCTTAGTAAAAACAAAAAACAACTGAAAGCAGAAATTTAAAAACCCATTCAAGTTGGGGTCTGATTAGCAATGGTGGTTAACAGAAAACCAATAATTTTACCTTGGCTACGTCAATATAATTGCTCCATTTGACTGATGAAAGCAACAAAGCCAGTGATTCTGGGTAATGATGCTGTACTTCATGTCGTAAACGCCACACTAATTCTTTATCTTGTTCAAACATTTGATTCACTGGGCCCTGCTGAAGAATGGTAGACAACTGATCCATCACAATCTTGTTTGACCGCCACATCTGAAAGGAAAGAAAGAAAAAAAAAACAACAGCTTACAATTAACTAGAAAATATGTTCTTTTTAATTATAATGATTTCATATTGCTCTCAAGGGATTAACAAAACATTTCATGAAGCTCCCAAGAGATTAACAAAACATTTCATGAGCCTCTCAAGGGATTAACAAAACATTTCATGAGCCTCTCAAGGGATTAACACAAAATTTCATATGGCTCCAAATAGTTTGGTTTGTTTTATGGCATATCAACCTCAATGAGTTATTTAATGCTGACAAAATTTTCATTGTTGGTAATATTTTTTCCTTCTAAAATCTATTTTTAGTAAGAATTTTCTTTCACTGGTAATATTTTTTTCAAAAAAATGTATTGCTGGTAATATATATATTTTTTTTTACACTTTCATAGTGTTTTGAATAGAGTTTGGGGGTTAACTATTTGCCCGTAGCTGGGATCCTAACAGGTGCTACCACTCTGGGTCAGGGTGGACCTGGGAACATCAGCAATTAAGAGGTGGTTCCATGCTCTTCAAAACCTCCTGATCAGAGGCCTTGCTGTTGGACGTAGTTTATCGTCTTACCCAGGACACTGATGTAGTTTATCATCATACCCAGGATGGCCTCCAAATGGATTAACAAAAAAAATTTCATAAAGCACTCAAGGGATTAACACCAAATTTCTACTTCTTCTACCACTATATTTATCAACTTTTTTCAGATGTAAAAGTTGGAAAAGTCAGGATTGTTCAGAAATTGCATCAGCCTTCATATTTAAAAGAAAAAGAAAAAAAGGAGAACGAGGAACTACACTCATGACTGTTCTATCATCATCATAGTTGCAAACCTCTACTCTTGTTCAAAATACATACTGTGGTCAAGCATCAGAAATGGTAGGTGGGAAGGGGGGGAGGGGGATTATAGCTCTAGAGACTAATTTAACCAACAACTAAAGATGTAGTACATCTTATTAAAATCTTGTTCAATTATTCTTCATTGTCATTATGACAAGATTTTGATCAATATTGGGAATTGGTCAAGCATAGTTTTGTGTAATGTGTGGGTCAGGGTTTGTGACATTTCAATTGAGTTCAAATCTTAATTAAATACGATAAGAGTAGAGCAGCCTTCCTGTCCAAGACAATCACAGGACAGGTGATTAAAAATAAGTGGCAAATGATTCTAAGTGTAATGCTATCACAGGTTTCATGACCAAAAAATTACTAACCCTGAGGTTACCACAGAAAGCTGCACAATATGTAGTGTTACATTTAGCAAATGAAACCCTATAGTCAGGGATGGGCTCATTATAGCTTATCCCTAGCTACACAGTTACTTTTCTTTTTATGTGCCATGTCCCTTCAGGACATAGGCGGTCATAGCTCTCCACTTCCCCCTATCCCTTGTAGCTCTCAATAAGTTTTGTCCCTTTGTTATTTCCCCCCAGGCTATGGTCTGCTATCCACTTGCTTAAGACTGTTAGGTATGTCATGCAGAACTTTCCCTTGTCTCTCTTTCCCTCTATTCATCCTGTGAGTATCAGATTCTCCAAACCTTTCTTTCTCATTATGTGTCCCAGAAATTTCATCTGTCTTTTCCTAAGCTTCCTCCTTGTTTGCATCCTCTTCAAATACCTTATCATTGCTCACACATTCGGTTCATGATATCCTTAGCATCCTTCAGTAGAACCATACCTCCGTTAGTCTCTTCTTCATCTTTGAGGAGACCGTCCAAGATTCACTGCCATAAAGGAGGACAGATGTCAGAGTTACAGAATAAGAATAACTGGGATTCTTTGACAATTTAGTGGAGTGTAGTTGTTTTATTTTCAAAATAGAGCACTTTTCTCTTAGCATTGTAATATCACAGGATTTCTTCTTTAGAGGATACATTCAAGAGCTTTTACTCCAAATTGCAATCTGAGGGAATTGAAATAAGAGATAAATGAATTAATTTTTACAATTCAGTTTCTCATTAGAATGAACAAGGTCTAATCAATTTACAGTCGAGTTGGTTAGATGAAACTGTAAGGTCTATACTAACAGATTTTCTTGCACTTCTCACTTGTGGAATTTCCATTCTGGCTCCATGCTTTCTAGTTGACTTTAATCTTCAAAAATTTAAATGCAATGTCAATCATTATCTACTGTCTTCCTGATTACTCTTCTTTTGTTCTTGCTCCTTAGTAATGTTTCTGTTTTCTAATTCTTCCACACCCAGTGACCCCTTGTGGCTTTACTGCTTTGCTTGAAATGAACGCAATTAAAAAAATAAAAAATTACCCATCATTTTAGCATAAGTACCAATTATATTTGTTCCATAATAGTTGTTATATGCCTATTTTCTTTTTGATTATTGGTAACATTTGTCAAATTTTATATCTTCTACTGACATTTTCATTCTGATGCTATTAGGTTGGTGCAAAAATAATTTCGTTTTCTCACATAGTAACATATGTTAGAAAACGAAATTATTTTTGCACCAACCTAATATTTTAAATGCCAAAAATTCCAACCATCTAAATTACACTCCAGCCTTCTTCAGGTGATTAAAATTTCAAACCGAACCTTTTATTTTGCCCACCAGGGTAGATTGTTCTATTTCCACATGCCAATGGCCCAGTGGATAAAGACAGATCACTCCAGTGACTAGACCCAAAGAGTTGTGAGTTCAATACCACAGCAGTGGTGAACCAAAAAACTTGAAGAGTTGAATTAAAGGGAAATAACTGAGACATCTGGAAGAGGCATGGCATGTGGAACTAGAACAATCTACCCCCAGTGGACGAAATAAAGGGTTCAGTTCAAAATTCCAATCACCTGAAGAAGGCCAGAGCATAGAATGTCTGAAACTTTGTGAATATGGCAATGAAGTTGAGGATAATAGTTCAAATAATGTAAATAATGCAAGTATTTTATCGTCATCTTTTATTTTGTATCTATTTGCAATTGTTTCAGAACAAATTTCATACACAAACTAATAACTTATGGGGGAGTGATAGGTCAGGTCTACTGGTAACATGTAAACCACTACAACCTACTGCATGGACCAGCTGTTGGCTTCTAAACCAGCTTTTCTTTTGGTGAGGAGTGTGGCATGTCACCCCACAAGATGAAAAACAAGGTCTTCTAAAGAGTAGATGACCTTCTTATAAGAGTCAATGACCAACATGGGGTCTCAAGTTTTGAATGGCAACCTTCATAGACATGATATCTCAATGAAAACACTCAGTGTACTTGCATGAGTGTTGAGTTGGGTGTTAGGAAGAGCATCTGACCTTGTAAAACCTTACCTGAAATCATTGATACCCTGTCAGGCAGGACCCACTTTGCTTTTTGCAAGATTAATTCTGGTCCTGCCTGAAAAAAAAACTATTATAATGATGATGATAGTAATATATTCTTCCCAAATTTTATTATTATTTACAATGGGTGCTGAAAATTTCTCGGCCCAATCCACTTCCCAAAATCTGACCAATATTTTTTTCTTAATTGCTCCTGGGACAGACCTGTTTACTACTCATATTCTAAAAATAAAATTTTCAAGAAATACCATCTTAATATTTTGTCGGAATATTGTATATAATAATTTGTGAACTGTAACCCTGTAAAATACAAATTGCAAATGTTATCTTGCCCAAAGTTGACCTAGAAGTGATAAACCAGAATGTAAATAGCATTCTATAACAATCATTTAACAGTAAAGAGAATAAAAAAAAAATCTCAGAAACAAAAAAAGAAAAGAAAAATATCTTAAATGACCAAAGACTCCAGAGTAAAATAGCAATTAACATTAAGACTTCCTCTGCATCCCACCCCCTCTTGTTTTATTGTTTTATTCCAAGAGAAACTGTTGTAATGATTGCTTGTCAAGGCAATTGGTCATCATCTGTAGGTAGCAGCAGCAGCTGCCACAGGACTAACCTATTAGAACAATAGAGATTGATGCTTGTGTTTTTACAGTGGGAGGGAAATGGCCAACTCATTAAACAAACTGGATTTGAAATGATTCTACACAAAGGATACAAGTATTAAAACAACTAAGCCAAGAAAAGGTCATTTAATAAAGAGAAAGTCCTAAATTGAAAAGAAATTAGAAAAATCAATATTTATCATCTCTCTTTAACAAAGTTCTACAAAGAGAGAATGTGAAAAATCAGCGTTTGAACTTTGTCAATTTCAATGAAATCCCAATGTAGCAAATAAATAGGGAAATTTAGAATTGGTGGAATTTATCTTGATTTGGTTTATTTTACAGCATATCAATCTCAATGGGTTTATTTAATGCTGGTAATATTTTTGTTCAAAAATGTATTGCTGGTAATATATTTTCCAAAAATGTATTGCTGGTAATAATTTTTCCAGAAATGTATTGCTGGTATTAAAACCTATTTTTACACTTTCATAGTGTTTTGACCACAGTTTGGAGATTAACTATTTGCCCATAGTTGGGACCCTAACAGGTGCTACCACCCCGGGTCAGGGTGTACCTGGAAACACCAGCAATTAAGAGGTGGTTCCATGCTCCACAAAACCTCCTGATCAGAGGCCTAGCTGTCGGATGTGGTTTATTGTCTTACCCAGGATTCAAAATCCCAGTGTAGGTAATAGGTAAATTTAGAATTGGTGGAATTTATCTTGAAATTGTGTGCAAAAGGCAAGATTCTCAGACAGAAGTTTGCAAGGATCACAGCCAATATCCAGCAAAAATGGTCTCTGACATCAGCACAAAAAATTAAAAAAGAGAAAAAAATCAACAAATATGCAGATATTTTCATGATAATATATATATATATATATATATATATATATATATATATATATATATATATATATATTGACTAATTCAGAATTACATGGAATTTTTAAAAATTTACAATATTACTACTACTTCACTATACAAGCACAAATACATTTTTCAAAATCTGCACCGAAAAAATTGGCTTGGAGAAACTCCATTTGCAGATGAAATATTATATATAATACTGAGAATGCAATGAAAGATCAATTGGAGATTAACCAGGTGAGGAAATAAAATGTAAGGTAGTTTTTAATTTTACTTTAAACAAATTTCAATTTTTTTTACGTTCCTCAACAATAGATTATATACATATATATATATATATATAAACAAAAGGAAAAACTTATCTAAGCTGACAGGTTTCACCCTCTGAGGGACTTTATCAAGGCAAATACATTTGAGGATGGAACATGTCGGCTAAGATAAATATTTCTTTATATCTTTTTCATATTGTTCTTTTACAGAAATACTCTATGTGAAATTTTTACATGTGGGTATGCATCTACAAACAATAAATTTCTGAAAAAAAAAAAAAAAAAAAAAAAAAATTTACAATCAAAAAGTGAATGTATTTCCATGAAATACTGTAATCAGTTAACAATTATATATAAATTATATAAAATTATATAAAATAATATAAATTATATATATTAAGCAATTAATGATTTGTTCTTTTTTAATCTGACATGAGTAGACATACCTGTTTTTTTGTTTTTTTTTTAAACAGTGAAAGTAATGTCTAGTGACATAACTTTCAATCTCGAGCCTAGTAAGCATTATTAGTTCCACTGTTTAAAATGAGATATGCAACTATGGAATATAATAACATTTATAATAATATCTGTGTATGTATGTCGTAATAATACTTTTTGAAAGATACCATTATCAGTTTATTAACTATTTATTTTTTCTTAATTTACCAATGTAATTGTTTTATTTTTTTTATTAAACCAATGATCATCATTTTAGCATACTATTTACATTATTCAAACTATTGTCCACATCTTTGTTGCCATTCTTTGTCGCAACGTTTCGGCCGTTGTACACTCCAGCCTTCTTCAGGTGGTTGGAATGTCGAACTGAACCCTTTATTTCGCTCACTGGGGTAGACTGTTCTAGTTCTACGTGCCATGTTTAATGGATGTCAGTTATCACTTATCTCCTGTTAATTCCGCTCTCCAAGTTCTCCACTGCCTTAACTGGGTATTGAACTCACAATCTTTGGGTCCTGTCACTGGATCTAACTAACACCTTTATCCACTGTGCCATATGTCCTTGAGGACACCTGTGCGAAATAAAGATTTCAGTTCGACCTTCCAACCACCTGAAAAAGGCCGGAGTATACAACAGCCAAAACGTTGTAATAAATATGGCGACAAAGATGAGGACAATAGTCCGAATAATATAAATAGTATACATAATACCTCATCGCAGAAATATAGACAAATATCATTTTAGCAATAGAGATCTTTATATTTTTAGCTGTTGAATCCCTACTTCCAAGGAAATTTTGATATATTTATATATCTCATTCTCTAATCAACTGGAAGAAAAGAGAGGAAGGGTAAAAAAAATCTATGGAGTGTAAAGTGAAAAAAAAAAAAAAAACTATGAAAAGGACAAATAACCACAACATTCTACACATACACAGCTGCACATACATACCCTATGAAAAAAATTTGCACCAGTGAAAATTGCATATAAAAAAGAAAAATCAAGAAATATAAACAGTCAATTGCTGATACCCCTGATGAGTGGACAGAGTGATTCCCAGAATGTCCGTCTATGAAAATCTGCAGTCAGGATGCTGAAAGTAACATCAATCAGCTAAGTGACAAACCTTTTACTTGTATTAATTGTATATAATACTGACTTTTGCAACACATCTAACTTCTTTAACTAATAGGCCTTAAGAAAATTTGAATTATTAGATTTATTCAAGGAACAAAAGAACAAGTCTTTACAATTCAGCTGAAATAAATTGGCTTCAGCTAGATTTGTGATATCTACTAATATGAGCCAGAAATTTATTTCTAATATTGAAAAATCAATATAAAAAACAATGTCCTGCCATTTCTTATTGTTTAGACACTGAGAAAAAAAAATAGAATTAATTTTTCAGAGAATTCTTCTTTCAAGTAACAAAAATTGCCACAAAGAGAAATAAAATTCTTTCCTTTTTTCTATTTATACTTTTTGCAGTATAAAATGAATGAAAAATATTTTGATCAACATTAGAGGAAAGAGACAATGGTTGCCATGTGAACAGAATCAGAGAATGGAAAAGTGAAAAATATTAATTTAATCCTGAACATGAATTAATGATTGTTTATATAAAAGCAAATATTTTTAAAAAAATCTGTTATTCTCCTAACACTGCAAGTAGAAATGTTTAGGGAAAATAATACATAAAGTTGAAGATACAACAAAAAAATCTATAATCAGAATTTGTAGGAGTAATTTATATTAAGTCTTAACAAAACAATATATACATAAGCAAAGGAATTTCTCGAATTAAAAATACGAAAATCATTTCACTTGGGTTTTGCAAAAACTTTCTTGTATTGTATTAACTTTATTCTTTTTCTTTACAACTTTATTTCCTTGTTTATGCTTTTTTACTCCATGCATATCAAACAAACAAAAAGAACAACTAATTAAATTTTGAAATAGAAATCAAAGAAATTTGGAATTGAATTTGGAAAATGAGTTTTGCTTAATCTAATTGGAGATTTTGGAAATGTCTCTGCAAAAAAAAAAAAAAAGACTGAATATGATTTGATAAGATCTTCAGAATTACAAACATAAATATATTAACTTGATAGGAAAAAATGAACAATTTGCAGACAAAAAAACAACCGGAAACCTTTATATTAAAAGCTGTTAGAGAATAACCTACCAGAAAAAGGCATTTGAATGTAATGCTTTCACTTAGTGCATTCAGATCTATAGATTTTACCAAAGACATATAACTTATATCACTCATTATTATAAGATATCTATGCTTTAATTCTTTGTTATTTTTTGTGTTTTTTCAGACAAGCAATATGGTTTTCATTTCTCCAAGTCAAATGCTGACATACTGAAAATAAATGTGAAACATGTCTATCATGCTCTAGATAAAAACTGTGAAACCCAGGCTGTAGCTTTGGACATCTTGAAGGCTTTCAACAGGGTTTGGCAAACAGGTCTTCTCCACAAACTGAAAAGTTATGGTGTCTCTGGACCAATTTTTGAATTGATCCAATCTTTCCTATCAAATTGTGAAATGAAAGTTATCCTGAATCACCACCCATCTAGCTCTTTTCGTAATAATGTGGGTGTACCCGCGTCCAGGGCTCCATCCTTATTAACTCTTATGTAGCGTTCGAATCATATTTTTAAATGAATAATTATGTTTATGCTCTACTTTTATATCGAGCACTATTTTTTTTAAATAATAACAAAAATACTAAAGAACTTTGAATTATTTACCTAACAAATTCTTTCCTATTTTCTATATATTTTTTACACACATATATTTCTTTTTTTTTTCTTTTTTTTTTTTTAATTTGTAAGATGTGATTATGATTCCAATGTTATAACCATGGAATATTAGTGTTTGAGCCTTATATATATATATATATATATATATATATATATATATATATATATATATATATATATATATAGTGCACCTCTTGGCAACTTGTAAAGTTGAGGTACCAAAGCAGAAAGGCCACCAGAACAATTACCATAAAATTATTCATAGAAAAGACACAAGGAAGCTATGCTATGACATTGTTAAAGTGACTGAAGCTGAGATGCCAGGTCAAGGCTAATAATGTACCAGATTCTTTTGGGGATTTTGTCAAGAATTTATAGATATATAGCAGAAGCCGCATATCAGATGGGCCAACAATATTGAATGCACAGGTAAATGGTAGGCTTATGAAAGGTGCAAGACAGATTCAGATGAGGAAAATTGTTAAGCACGACACAGTGAAACAAATATCTCAGCAGCAGACTTAGCAATTGATTCAATATAATCATTGTACTTCATGTCAGGGAAAAACATGAAGGTGCAATGAGTCACTCTCCTGAGGGTTAGCTATTGGTCATGGTGATCATAGACAAAAAAGGTTTAACAAGCCATTTCTTTGCCCACTTAACATGTCATCAGCATAGATACCAAGTTGAAACCGGGCAAAATTTGGAAGGTCATTTATGAAAATTAGGAATAATTTAGGTCTAAGGATAGAGCACTGGAAGGCATCTGCATTAATGCAAAAATGTTTAGGAGAGTGCCATTCAAGACCACTTTTATTTTGTGATTTGGTAAGGAAGAGTGAAATGGAGCAAAACTTTTGTTCAAAAATGTCACAACCTTTCAACTTGTGAAGAAGACTAGCATCCCCAAACCCTGTCAAATGCCTTTGAGGTATCCAAAGTAGCAAAAGAAGGAGCTTCACCATTCTTATCTAAAGTTTGATAAATGCTTTCATAAATAATTGTTAATACATTAGCAGTTGACCTAGAGAATTGAAGGCCATACTGCTTATCTGAAAGAAGACCCTGTGAGGGGAGATGCTTAACCAATTCAGAGTTCAATTAGAGCCGCTAGTATTTTACCGAAAAGAGGTAGAAGGTTCAGATGGTTTGCTTGTGTTCTTAAAGACTGAAATTACAGTAGAGGATTTCCAACAAACAGGAAAGCAAAAGGCAGCAAGGCATTTATTATATAATTTAGAGAGAACAGGAGCCAGTTCAGGAGAACATTTTTAAGGACTATTCCAAGTATACCATCAAGTCAACATGCTTTGTGGGGATCCAGTTTAGAGATGATAGCAGAAACTATGGACAAAGTTATATGTATGAATCAAGATGTAGAATTAGAAGAGAATTTACAAACAAAACATTCTACTTATCAGTAGATGATGATAACAGCTCAAACTGAGTGAAAAATGGGTGTCTGTTGTCTAATTGGAATGAAAATTAATAATATATTTATGTTAAAATCATTTAAATACACTAAATTGAATTACTCATATCACCTGGAATTATCTGAGTTTGAACTCATGACTTTAGATTTTAACTAGCTTAAGCAATTAGGATTGGGCAAAACAAGGAGCCCTTGCCACTAGGAAAATGCCAATAGAACAAAATCTGATGGATTATGAGGAAGAAGCTTGGCCAATATTCAATAAATCAATTTTTAATTCTGCCTTGTTTATGATATCAAACATTTGGTATGTAACCAGAGAGTCACAAAATCCCTTCTCCTGACCCTGTGACAAGCAACATATTCAAAAAGACTTATAACCTGACACCTGAAGAAACATGTTTCCATAAATAGAGAGATCTTTGATAGGATGTAGGGTTAGGCAGTCATGTGGCTAAGTGGTTGACATCTCCACCTACTGCACCAGCCTCCAAGATACTCAGTTATGTGCCATATGTGATACATACTAAGGCAATCATGTATCTTTCAATATACGATTGACGAGGCAGATTTTTTTTTTTCCCCCCACAGTACGTTGCCATTTCTTTCTGCGATAGACCAGTTGCCATCCAAGGATATAGAACCCAGTCTGTCCTGCTATTTACCCATAACATGGGTTGGGAAGAGGATTCATATCTTTCCCAAGGGTATTAGCATATGTGAATGCAATGGATTCAACTAGAATTCGAACTCAGCTCTCTGATTCCTCAATCCAAGATGTTACCCATTACTCCACTGTACCTCCAAGATACTACCTGAGTAGAATTGGTCAACTGAAGAATTTTTCCCTAGCCTAATAAGATTTCAACTGATAGAGGTTTTGAGGTCAACTTTGTCTACAGACCAAAGTTCCATAATGGAATCATTGAACTGACTATAAGTCTCCAGTTTAGCAGTTGGTTGTGAATAATACTGTCACATACTAACTCACCAATCAGCTTTGGTTAGGTAAACCATGGCACCAATGAATTGAGAAAAGTGAAACTAATAACAGTAACCTTTAACAAATCAACTCTGTTATTGTTACTATAAGCAAGGATTTGTCTATAGAAAAAAATCATTTTACTTTTACTTCCATAACCACCCACCCTCATGTTCCTGAGGACATTTTAACAAACTTTACCTTAAACTTACTTCAATCAAAAACTCAAACACACTGTGTGTTTGAGTTTTTGAGAACAGAAGTTTGGTTTAATAGACAACTCACACTTAAAATTCACACACAGATATTGACATGCAGACTGTACTCTTTATATCAATAATGTAAATAACTCATCAGCCCAGAAATTCAGACAGATGATAGCAACATATATTAATATATTTTGCATCTGAAGAGAAAAATACTAAGTTTGTTTGTTTTTTGTTTACGAAACAAAATCATATACCAGAATTAAATCCATTTCATTATCGTTATTTTTTTTTATGATATTGGCTACATAAAATTTATCAATCACAGCACCAAATTGATGTGCATATTGCTCAGATGTCAAGACAGTTTCCAACATTTGAAATATATCCATTAATTGTGGATACACAGTCATCTCTTAGTAGCTACAAGAAATTGGTTTCAGATCTCTTCACCCTTACAGATACCAAAATTTGCAGACACTCAAGTTTCTTATCTGTAAAATAGTACCATATTTGCATATAACACTTATCTCTCTGAATATTTTTTATTCTTCTCTAGATAACTTATCATACCAAATACATTTTAAATGCTATGTAAATATAATGAGGGTATAGAAAAAAAAAATCTGTAGGAAATCAATATCTTCAGTGAAAAAGTAAATTTTACCATCAAAATATTTGTGTCATTAGTAGGAAGGTATAGAGAAATTTATATAATATAAAAAGCTCAAACACTAATATTCCATCATTATAATTTATTACATTGGAATCATGATCACGATTCCTGTTCTTCTTCGTTCTGTTACACCTCTCTCTAGAGCTTTCAGACATTTCCCTCTCACACTTGTTTCCCACTATCATACATACACTCTCACTAAAATTTTGTTTTTATACCCGGAATTTATATTTTCTGATTTCTTTTTGAATTTAGAGGTCTGATGAATTAGACCATGATTACGATTCCAATGTAATAAATTATAACATTTGAGCCTTTTACACTATATTCTTACTCTGTCCTGGACATTGAGTTCTACCTGGATTCTATCCTCTTGGGAATTTATGTGTGTGTGTGTGTGTATATATATTGACCACTAATTTTATAACGCTCTCTCTCTCTCTCTATATATATATATATATATATATATGTGTGTGTGTGTATGTGTGAATTACTAGATAGCCAGTGATATTTATGAAAAGGACAGTGTGGAAAGTTTTCATGTATACAAAAACAAAAAAAAATTTGAATAATTTGCACTAGAAAATATTTATGTTTTTCACAATGTCCTTGAACTTTCCTATTAAGAATTGTGCCACTGAGGTTATTTCTTAGGTAAAAACTGACATCAATACTTTTGTACCTTCTCAGAAATACCAAGATATTTTTGGTGTGATGTGCATTTTGTTTTTAATTTCCCAGATATACTTAGAAAGCAATGTGCTGTTCGCATATTTACTATTTGTGAAAGATGTTTTGTGTACATAATTTCTTTGTTTCCAGGGTCCTTCAGTTACTCCTATGTATACTTTTCCTTCATTATCTTCATTTCTTCAATATACCAAGCCATGATAAAGTCACCAGATAATGAAGAAAAAATATACATAGGAGTAACTGATATCAAAAATATCTTGGAAAATAAGGAAAAGATCATCAGCCTACAACAACCAATCAAAAACTTGCAAGTATTGCTTGGAGGAAAAAATAGCTATCATTACCTTCCCAAACCAAAATAAATTATTAAATAAAAGATCTGAGCTCATCTCAAAATGCAGACATGAAAACAAATTTTTACTACGTTACTTAAAAATCAAAAACTGAAAAAATAAAATAAAAAAATAAATAAACAAAATGACAATAAAATAAGCAAAATAAATTAACCCAAACAAATTACCAAATCACACCCGTTAGAATAGACGAAATAGAATAAATAAATAAAAAATAAAAAACAAAATCAATGAACCCAAATAAATAAAGTAAATAATAAACAAATTAACAAACCATTATGACCAAAATATTAGTTAGACTATAAAAATCAAAAAACATAGCTATACCTGTTATGTAACGATTAAAAAAATAAAATAAAAATAAAAAAAATACTATGTTACTTAAAAACCGAAAAGAATAAATAAAAATAAACGGTATAATAAACAAATAATAAAAAACAAGTAAAATAAATTAACCTAAATTCATCCAAATAAACAAACTGATCCTGATAAATTAAACGTTGGAAAAAACAAATAAAGATAATCAATCCAAATAAATACATGAAGTAATAAACAAATTGAAAACTGTTCCCACCAAAATAATAGTTAGAATAAACTACAACAATCAACCTCCAAATTGAATAAATAGCTTTAATTATCTCCCCAAACCAAAACTATTAAATAAGTGATATGAACAAATTTTTATTACATTAATAAAAACACCAGTAAAAATAAAAAAATATATATATAAGAGATAAAAATAAATAAATAAATAATGACAAGCAAAATAATTTAATCCAAATAAATGAATAAACAAATAAACAACTTCCGTCAAAATAACTGCCAAAATAGACTACCCACAATGCACCACTGACCCGTACATATAAATAGCCAAGAAAAATAACAGTGCTTGTGGCCTGATGATTGTGTCTAGCATGAGACAGACTGTTGCCTCTAAGTGTTGACTTCAATATTCACTTTAGATAGAGGAGAGAAACCGCAAACGTTTTTGGTTGTAATGTGGATTTTTTTTTTTTTTTTTAAATACTATGCTTTAAAATCTACTTTACAACCAAAAACGTTTGCGGTTTCTCTCTTCTTTTTAATATAAACACTTTTCTCTCATTGGAACTACTATAACCTCTACCTTTTATATATATATATATATATATATATATATATATATATATATACATACATATATATATACATACATACATACATACATACACACACAGAAACCCGATACCTAAGGTTTCAAATTAATTTCCATAAATGAAAAATCATTCTTGAAGCTTTTTAGTTTTAATTCCAAGCTAAGAGATTAAATTTGATATTTCCAATAACCAAAAATACTTTGCTGTATTTCAAATCTAATTTAAATTGTGCGTAAGTTTTCGCTTTGAAATTGCTAAAAATCACTGATTTTAGCACCATCATGATGTAATTCTCTTTATCAAAAAATCTTTCAAAAATAAAATGTATTTTTTTTAAAACTTTATTTGAGTAATATTGGCTTATTTAAAGTTTAATCAATCTAATTTGAAACAAATATTACTTTAAGTTTAAAATATTGCAAAATGGAGTTTTTAATATGGTGGTAGGTGTCGACAGCTTGACAGACAGATGGAAGTTTATCAAAATTTTTTTCTACAGTGGATATATCTGTAAAAGTTACTTGAGAAATATAATGGGAGTGTTTTTCTTTTATATAATTTTTAACCATTCAGTAAGTTTAAAAATTTAGGAAAATATTCTCCATAATCTAATGTTTTATTGAATTTTTGATACTTTAGCTTTAAATTTACCATAGTTATCACTCTTATTTTTGGTAATTTTGTGTATGGACATCCATATTTACAAAAATCAGCACATTTATAGACACAAAACAAAATTTTAAATTCTTTAAAATATTGGGGCGGGAAATGAATTGTAGCAATCTTTTCCATTTATGATTAGTAAATATAGTTTTTACTTAATAATATCAGCTAATTGAAACAAATTAATACAGAATTTAAGAAAAAATGAAAACTTTATAAACTATTCTGATTAGAATTTTTAAAAATGAAAAGAATTCTTGTAAAAATTCATTATTCATAAAAAAAAGAAACAAAAAAATAATAGTGTTCATAAAATATCTTATTCATAAAAGCAATCGAAAGCTTTTCTAATTAAATAATGTTTTAGTTTTATTGCATTATTTGTTCTATAATTTGGAGCAGATTTTGGTCCTGTTTTACAAAAAATAATTGATGATTTAAATTCTCTAATGTGTTCTGCATATAACTAATAAAAACATTAAATTAAACTACAATATAAAATTCAATTTTTCAAATGGGGGTAACAAATGTAAAAAAAAAAAAAAAAAAAAAAAAAAAACATGTTTTTACCATGACTTTCTAAAAAAGAAAGATTTCTAAAATAAATTTATTCATTTGTGAATAAGTCCTAAAAGTTTCATTAAAATTTGACAATTATTTGATTTTTTTCAAGAATTTCCAAATCAATGTGTTTTTCACCTCAAAAAGACAATGCCACCCACTCAACACAAGAAAAACAAAATTTTTAACATTCTAAAAAGGATAAAAAATATAATTTAATAAACAAAAATCCTTTGGTCTTTCCTTTTAATGATGAGAAAAATTTTGTCAATAAAAGTTTGTTCTTATTAAGTTTGGAGCAATTTTTTCATCATGGTATGCTAATATATTTTAGTGAATCAGTGAAGATACTGTAATAGTAAATTCATTCAGACATCACAAAATTATTACAAGTTACCTTTGGACTCTACAATCACAAGAGATGCCTAAAATGGTGGCTTCTAGACATTTATTATTACAGCAAACTACTACTTGGGCAACATTGATCAAAGTATCCAGTGGGATTGCTGAACACGCATTTGCAATTTCTGGTCTAAGGACCACCAATGTAGTCAGTTTTCTGTAATACACAACATCCTTTAGTCAAGAAAATATTGTACTACAGTAAACAGTGTTATCACAATTTGATAAAACTGCAAAAGACAAGTTTTCCTTTCTCTCTTTCTCTCTCTATATGTATAAAACAGAAGATGTGTGTGTGTGTGTGTGCTATTTATGCATGTCCACATTTCGTAACCGATTTTGATGAAATTGTACACAGATGTTGCAAATTTACCAAGATAGGCCAAGACCAACTTTTCAATCTTCACCACCCCCCCAACTTCCAGATTTGGCAGAAAAATCAATAAAATTCAAGGTGGGTATGACTTTTTGCAAAAACCACGACAAAGTTACACACAAACAAAATTTTACTGGATGAGCTGATGTTCTTTGCACTTAACACAAAACAGCTTGTGTTACAAGGATTATGTTGATTGTTTAATAGTCTTCCTGTGACATTGGCTTCATACAAAATATTGCAAAATGATGTGAAAAAATTGTTTTTTTTGTACTACTTAAAATAAAAAATTTAATAGCTTCCTCATTTTTATCCGATTTTCTTCAAACATGTTGCAAAAAATTTGCCATCATGCACAAAAGAAGATAGCATGGTTTTAGTCCTGCACACTTCCCCACTTACAATAAAAAAAACTACAAAAAAACTGTTCAAAAAGCCCGTTTTTCAGCCATAACTTCCTGGTTTTTCATCCGACATTTTCCAAATTTGTCATGTTAATTAAATATGACACACAAATTGTCTTGTATGAATGTTTGGTTTAGAGTATTTCAGTTAAGTGTAACAAACCTGTTCCAAAATCGCCATTTAGCCAATAGTTTCTTCATATGATTCCATCCTAAATTGGCATTCGAATGACCTTTGATGCAATGATTGTTTGAGAATGATTATTGAAGAGTTAAAAGGGAAAAATTCCCAAAGAACCTATTATTAACCCCAGCTTTACAGTAAATGTGTGAAGAGGGTGGGGGATGGGGGTATGCATTTGCACTTGAATCAAGCCCTGACACTTCATCTCTGTTTTTGTTTGATTATTATATTTGTGTACAATTCCATACTATTTGAAAGTTATTACAGCCATGGGAAATTTACTGAATACCTAAAACATTGAAACAATTTAACCCTAAGCAACGACTACACAAGATTTTATTGATGGAATTCCTTTATCAAGATCAAACACTTACGAAGGACATATTATAAAAAAGATGAGTGGGGAGTTGCTTAGTATACCAATGGACGATGCATGCAAGCAGAGATGCAGACAGACATTTCTAGATAGGGGGATGCTGGCATACAGGGGGTGCAGTTATACAATAGCAGCCATGTACACCTGGGCAACACCAGGTATCTCAGCTAGTATATATATATATATATATATATATATATATATATATATATAAAGAAATATAGTCTTAAGGTGTGCTATATTTATGGAATAAAGTGCTCAATATCAGAGATAGAGCGTGTGTAAATATAAAAGTGAACATAGAAGTCAACACTTAGAGGCGACAGTCTGTTTCATGCTATATGCAATCGTCAGCACACGTGGCCTGACGATTGCATATAGCATGAAACAGACTGTCGCCTCTAAGTGTTGACTTCTATGTTCACTTTTATATGTATATATATATATATATATATATATTTTCATACATGTTTCATTAAATAATAAAGACAAGTGTTGTCTATTTATTTTATGTAAATTCTTTACATATCGTCTGATATCATTAAATGAAGAAAGAAAATCACAATATTGATCCATATTTTTTAATCCAATCTAAGCTTTCGGCTTACATAATGAAACATGTATGAATGAAAAAATGCTGCCTAAATACACACAATATATATGAAGAAATATAGTCATAAGGTCTGCTATATTTATGGGATAAAGTGCTCAATATCAGAGATAGAGCGTGTGTAAATATAAAAGTGAACATAGAAGTCAACACTTAGAGGCGACAGGCTGTTTCATGCTATATGCAATCATCAGGCCTGACGATTGCATATAGCATGAAACAGACTGTCGCCTCTAAGTGTTGACTTCTATGTTCACTTTTATATATATATATATATACACACACACACACACACACACACAAGTATATTATTATATACAGAATGAATTCCAATAACCTATAATTACTATTCTTAAAAGACTGCTCAATACAGAGTAGAGCAGATATAATTATTTATTTAAAAAATTATAACATGTTATAAAATCACTACAAAAATAGCCATTTTGTTTCAACACCTCCGGTGTCTTATCAAGTGATGATGTTGACCTTGATAAGGCATCGGAGGTGTCGAAACAAAATGGCTATTTTTGTAGTGATTTTATAACATTTATGTTATAATTTTTTAAATAAATAATTATTTATATATATATATATATATATATATATATATATATATATGGGTGGGTGTGTGTGTGTGTGTGTGTGTGTGAAGGCACAAGACATAGAGCGATAATTAGTAAGTTTATTATATAAATCATAGTAAGGGAATTCAATATTCACTGAATGCAGCAGTGTGGCAAATTAGGTAGTTTAATCCTATTCAATGTCTTGAAATAAGCAAATTAGTTTCATATGCCACTGCATATAAGTCTGATACAAAGCATCCTTCAATATTATAACCTTGTGTCAGGCTAGGCTAAGTTAGTAAAATATATATATATATATATATAATTTATTTTAGGATATTACATCAAAAACATGTCAAAATCACTACACAATTACAGTTGTGTTTCAATGTGCATCAATGCATCTCATCAGGTGATTGTAATTTACTGGTGAGTGAACGAATTACTTAGATTCAAAGGCAATTTTAAATCTAAATAAATCGTTCACTTGCCAGTAATTTACCTGATGAGATGTATTGATTTTCACTGAAACATGACTGCAATCGTGTAGTGATTTTAACATGTTTTCGGTGTAATATCCTAAAATAAATAATACTGCTCTACTTTGCATTGAGCCCTCTTTTAAATTATGAACACTGGAATTGTACTCTGTTCATTCTCAACTTAGCTGGATATATATATATATATATATATATATATATATATATATATATATATATATATATACACACACACACGCACACAACTGTAACATAAATTTGTGTTTCAATTTATTTCTGAAGAAAAAGAAATTTTTTGTTTTCAAATAAAAATTATTTCCTGCGCTACATTTTAAAATATTTATATCATTCTAATGTCATATAAAATATGGAATGATAAAGCCTGGCTAATTTAATGTTTTTATAAAGCTGATTAATGAGGTACTTTCAGTAAAATCATTCACTCTTTGTGGAAAACAGTTAATTGCATTGATATCAATAAAGACCACATCTATTATCGAAGAAAAAATACCTAATTTTCCAAGTGTAAAAGGAAACTGAAATTTGAGAATATAAACACAACAATTGCTAGATTGGTATTGCAGCAGGAAAGATGGAAAAAATTATTGATCATAAAAATCAGCAAATTATATAATCTCCAAAACAGTTGTAGGCTCGGATAATAATAGAGATCTATAGACAATGAATATAGTGAATGGAATAATAGTTAAAATCTGTGTTGCACACAAAAACTAACAGTAGGTAAAGACAATAGAAGCAAAAACCACTGATACAATGGAGAGAGGAAAAGAAAAAAAATAGCATCTTTTATTAATATTTATTTTTGTGTGGATAATCACATATATAAAATAAACTGGCAAAATAGGAAAACTTATCTTTGCAATATGCTTCATTCCTTCAGAACTTTTATCAAAGGTAAAATGCAGAGATTTATTTAGAGAAACCTGGATTTGTTCATACAAAAAAAGTATCTTTGAGAAAATAATGTTATGTGTTCAAATTCCAATCAAAGAATATTTTATGTCTACAAATACAAGTTTTTCTTAATAAATCTCATTTTATTTTTGATGAAGATTCTGAAGGAACAAAATGCACTGGAAAAGTAAAATTTCTGATATATATATATATATATATATATATATATATATATATATAGATAGAGAGAGAGAGAGAGAGAGAGATAGATAGATATGCACACACACACAAATACCCACAAAGTACAGGGTTGGTACACATGGAATAAAATTCCAATAACCAAAAATACTGTTCTTAAAAGAGTGCTCAATACTGAGTAGAGCTAATACTATTTATTCAAATTTATAACATTTATGTGTTTATATATATATATATATATATATGTGTGTGTGTGTAATAAAATATATTGCACATAAAGTATAAAGTCCTGGTGTTAATAAAACAGTGCTCGATGTAATACAACAGAGCTATTAAAAATAATGCTAACAGGACTCAGAGTTTCATGCATGACACAATCATCAGGTGCTGAGTATGGACTAACTGTTAGGTAAATTGAATTTTAAAAAATATATGTATCTAGTCATTGCAATGTTCGTGCAGTTAAATATTATACTAGCATTTATTTTTAGAAAAATTTATGTTGTCTTTGTTGGAAATATATTTAATTTGTTAAATTGGGATATAGATTTATTGATGTTACTAATGCAGCTATAGCTGATTTTAACATTTTTGTTAAAAAATCTTTTAGTGATGGTGAATGATTAAAGTGCTTATGAATTAATTTTAGGAAAATTCTTCTGATATTACTTTGGACATTACGATTAAAAAGTGGATTAAACCATATAAAGTTACACTTACTGTGTTTGTCTATTTTTACCTTCTTTGTAAATACTCTAAATTTTCCTTTATGATTGCTTAGTTCCAAAGCCATTATATAATATAGATCGATTGAGAAAAGAACTTATAAAATCTTTTGAAGGTCACAGTCTACATATTATCACCACCAGCACCACTGCTTTAATTACTGCTTATGTGGGTTGTGCATTAGACTGGTTTCAAGAATTCCTTATACACTTTCTTTAATTCTTTACAAGTTCATCTTTCTAATTTATGCCTCATTTTTTGTTGATTAGTTTCTCTCTTCATATTTATGACAAGGTATCTCTTCTTTTTCATCAGTTTTATGTAATTGGTTTTATGGCATAGAACTGTGAAAAAAATAATTTTATAGATGGCTTGAGTGCCTGCTTGCCATATGTGGCACATGGTTTACAAGCACAAGAGGCAATTGAACCTTTATTAGACAAAAGGCCAATAGTGATATCACAGTATACATTTAGTTTTATCACTATTGTTTGGTTTTCAAAATAGTAATTGCCAACTGAATCCACTCACAGCCATTAGTTTCTAGTGAGTGTGATTGGTTTGTTTTACCATATATCAATACCTCAATGGATTAATTAATGCCAAGAAGATTTTTATTGCTGGTAATATTTTTCCTTCAAAAATGTATTGATGGTAATATTTTTTTAAAAAATGCTTCAAAGATTTATAGTGGGCACCCTAACAGGTGCTACCACCCCGATTCAGGATAGTCCTAGGAACACCAGCAATTAAGAAGTGGTTCCACACTCTTCAAAGCCTCCTGATCTGTGGCCTTGCTGTTGGATGTAGTTTATCGTCTTACCCAGGATGCAGATGTAGTTTATCGTCTTACCCAGGATGCAGATGTAGTTTATCGTCTTACCCAGGACGCTTGTGAGTTTCAATCAGGGCTACCACAGAGACTCTTCCCTTAGCACCCATTGGATTCCATTACAGTGAATTGAGACATGGGTGTGCATAATTTTGAAGGCTAGTGAAATTGAGACACAAACCAATGGAAAAAGGATAAATCATGGGCAGTGTGACCATATACAAATAGGGGAAGGCAACAGATGCTGTTCTTGGTGGCCATACTTAATAGGTGTAACTATTTCCGGAGAGAAGAGAAATTTATAATTTGAACTAGTTAAAAGCATCTGTGCTACAATTAAATGAGACTGATCCTAAGTATTAAGAGAGAAATTGAAAAATGTATCAAATGTAATAATAAAAAACAAAATGTAAAAAAAAATAAATTATTTGATTTGGGGGAATTATTTTATAGGTGTTGATGATGAAAGTAAAATAAAATAATAAAATTAAATTGTAAAATAAAAATTTTAAATATAAAATTATAATATAAATATAACATAAAATTGAAAGTAATTTCATATAAGATTTGAAAATAAATATGAAAAGGAAGAAGGCAAACCAGCACAGACAATGTTGAAACTATTTCTACTTTCTTTCTTTGATTAACTCTGAGTTTTAATTGCAGAGTCATCTGAACCTTAAAAAGATAATTGTAGATTTTTACTTTTAAGTCCAATCAAGCTTTTGTAATTTGATATATTCAATATGTAAATGGAAGGGAAGATTTTCGGTTTTTTCTCCAATGTGAAAAAAAACTTAGGAAATTCTTCCAAAGAAGATAGTAAATTTTTAAAACCTAGTTTATAAAAGATAAATTTGGAACAGTAAAACTTAATTTTGACAATAAAATAATTATGATAATAAAGGAACAGATTAGTAGCAGTGAAATTATATTTTTGAGCATAGAAAATACAAGATTCTATTTTTTTGAATCTATAAACAAAGAGGAGATAAAAGATGTCATTCCAAAATAATATTTGCAACTTTATTACTATATCCGAATTGAAAAATAACATTTACAAATATTAAATGACAAAATTAACTCATTGTGTGTATGTAATGAATGGCTAAAAAAAAAAAAAAAAAGTCTAATAATCTATTTTTTTTCTGTTTACCTACTGTTGACTTCTTTGGTAAGACTAATTGATTTGGTTTTTTTTTACAGCTTATTAACCTTTTTATGATCAGGATATAAGATTTCATTTGTATCTATTAAATAGTAAGAATTTATAGCTGAGCTACTGTTTCTTTGAGAAAGATAGAAAAATTATTTCAAATCTCAAGATGATTTTAAATATTTGCTAAAAAGTAAAAAAAAAAAAAAAATACAAGCAATAACAAATAAAAATGTCATCTTTTATCAATTAAAAAATTGAAATACAAAAATTACATTTAGAGAAAATTTTTGTCTATTTTTAAAACTCAAAGAAAATCTATTTCTGCTTCAGGCAACCAACTATTCAAACAAAAATACAATTGGTAGAGCAAGGCACAACTTTTGACCAATGTTTATTGTATTCACTCTGTACTAATGTGTATGTGTGTAATGACTAGCTATAAAAAAAAATAAAAAGAAAGACTTTTTGACAACTTACTGGAGAACCTAATGTTCCTTCTGGTTCCATGTTTCTTGCAGCACATTCAAGTACCTAAAAGAAAAAGAAATCACATTAAATATGATTTTCTGTGTGATCATTATTAACCATAACGTACTCAGTACCCATTAGCACATTTCAAAGCTCTTCTAAGGGCAAAAGCTTTCATATTTGAAAAGTCGATAAAGGAGAGAGGAACAAAAAAAATCGTCGTTGAGCGAAATAATTCTACTTCAAACATCATCTCCAAGCAATTTAATAATGTATTTACTTTGTAAAACAAATCTTCATAAGGAATATTCATAATGGATGCATATTTCCTACAATGAAGACACAAAAAAAAAAAAGAAAACATAAATTAATGGAAACAATTCTAAATAAAATTTCCTTCATGTTAAAATAAATTGAACTTGTTCATTTAATAACCTAATCATTCTTTTTAAAACTTGAAATCAAAGTACAAATTTATCCATTGCAGTTTTACTAAGAGGAGTAAAAGTGTGTAAGGAATAAAGTTAAAAATAAAATATGAAGCAAATGTACAACTTTCAATTCAGCAAAATTAAATCACATAAAATGCAATCAAATGGGTTTGTTTGTGACAAATAGAATTCTAGCATAAAGTGGTCTTTTCTTTGAAAAGAAAAGAAAAAATATTTCCTGCTGCATCAAGAAATCTAAAAATCTGAGAATAATAGATTGAATGATATAACTATTATAAATATTGCCTAAATAATAAAACATATTTGTTTGTACAGTTTTAAGTAGCAAAGTTATATTGTTACAGTATTACTCAACTTCATTAATAATTTAACTTTCATAAGGTGGTTATATCTATGAAGCACTTCAGACATCAAATGTTCAAGGAGTCTAAAAAAAACAATATTGCTACAAAAGCAAACAAAAATATTTATGGTCTTTAAAAGATAGGTTTTTTTTGTTTTTTGTTTTTTAATTTTTTTAATGAAAAAAACTGCCAAAGATGTTATGAAAAGTTTACAAAAAAATAACTACACCTTCAGCAATGTACCATCCTGTTGAATTTAACAATGATCACATTTTCTCTGAACTCTCAAGAAATAGTGCAGTTATCATTGAAGAATTTGTTAAAAACTGAAACTTAAAGAAGTACCAAAATTTAAAAAATATCATATCCTGAAATAGTTTTGTAAGATTGAGACCTTAATATGGAGATCATAGACAGAGACCTTCATATGGAGATCATAGACTGAGACCTTCATATGGAGATCATAGACTGAGACCTTCATATAGAGGTCATAGACCGAGACCTTCGTATGGAGGTCATAGACCGAGACCTTCGTATGGAGGTCATAGATCGAGACCGTCATATGGAGGTCATAGATCGAGACCTTCATATGAAGGTCATAGATCGAGACCTTCATATGAAGGTCATAGATCGAGACCTTCATATGGAGGTCATACGCAGACAAAGACTTTCATATGGAAATCACGCATGGCATCAAACTCAGAAATACAACCATTTTCTCTGATTGATGGTATAAAAATGGCTTTAAGCTAGTAAAGGATATAGGTCTTTGTGAGGACCATCCATTTTAACCTCATGGGCTGGTGCTACAGAAACTCAAAGAACTGTACCAAATAACTGAGAGATTAAATTTTCATATGGTTGTTTTGCACATTTACCATTTTTTTTGCATGGACAAATAACAAACATTTGCACACTTAACCACTGATCACCTTTCCTACCCAATCATATATCTTTTTGTGTTACATTTGTTTACATCTACCCCAAAAATTATTTTTGTATAATCAATGTTTGGTGTAATATCCTTCCATAAATAATTTCAGGAGTATCAGCAGTTAAAGCTATTAAACATTTCTTTGAAAGAAAAAGGCCTATTTTTTGATCAATTGCAAAGATATGGTGTCTCATCATGATAATGCCCAATACAGCAAAGATCAAATCTGAAATGACTGAATGTCTTGGCTGGAAAATATTTAACATTCCCCATATTCTCCAGAACTATTTCCTGAGTTTACATTTTAAAGTACATCATTCAATTGTGTGTGTATTATGTATATATATATATATATATATATATATATATATCTTTTCTCCTCCCACTCAGCTATGAGTTGAATAGCAGGACAGACTGGGTCCTATAGCCTTGCTTTGCAACTAGTGTATGACCAAAAGAAATGGTAACCTACAACAAGAAAATCTATCTAGTCAGTCAGCAATCAAAAATGACATGATGACCAAAGTGCGTACCATGCCTGTCAATTACCTGACTTACCGATTCTTCAGCTACTAAAACTTTCATAAGGTGGGGTTATATCTATGAAGCACTTCAGACATCAAATGTTCAAGGAGTCTAAAAAAAACAATATTGCTGCAAAAGCAAACAAAAAAAAAAAAAAAACTAATTAAGATATGCATGTCCGTCAACCTTAAGCAATAATCTTTGTCAATTTTATTTTTCAGTCTTTATGATGGTCGATACTTGATCTATCTCTTACTGTTAACATCCCTGGGCAACGCCAGGCTCTACTGCTAGTGTGTGTGCGTGTGTGTGTGTATATATATATATATATATATATATATATATATATATATATAGAGAGAGAGAGAGATAAGAGAATCATCAAAAATAAAACAATTAGTATAAGGTATGGTCAGCAGATGTTCATATTTGTAATTCCTGCCGACAGGTGGCACTTTTTTCCACTCCAACACTGATTTTGAATTCAGGCTGGTTTACATCTGTCATTAAAGTTCTTTCAATTACATTTCAATTGTGAATTAGAATACATTTTTGCCAATGGCTCCAAAGAAAAGTCCTAGTGCAAGTGCTAATGCTAAGTTTAAAGCTATATCACTGGAAGATAAGGTGGAAATTAATTATTTTATTCAGAATACTATACATACATATCATGAATACTGTAATAGGCAATGGGGAGTGCTTATTTGCAGTTTATAGTGTGGTTATTTCGACTTGAAGTTGTTTTTTTTACCTAAATCATGACCTCTGGAACTAATTAATAACATAGAGCAATGTATACTTGTAGAAAGAAAAACATTTCAGCATAATTAAGCTATTAGGTTGGTGCAAAAATAATGACGTAACAATGTTGTTTTTTGACGTTAAAAATACGTCAAAAAACGACATTATTACGTCATTATTTTTGCACCAACCTAATAACATTGCTTCGATGATCCTGACTACAGTCAACTCCTTTTTTAATCTAATACAACAGACAGAATTCTTTAATTCAGTGTAAAATAAAATATTTATTAAATACTTTTTTTTCTGAATTTCTGGGATTAGGAGTTAACATTATTTATACTATTTACATGCAGACTGTTATCTGCATCTTTGTTGTTGTTATCATGACATTTCGACCATTGTGCCCTCTGGCCTTCATCAGTATATCATCATGTATATCAATCCAGGTAACCTAGAGGGAACTATTTAACTAAATACTTTATTTAATCTACAGGGTACACCAAGTTCAAGTACACAATGCCTGGCCCAGGTTTGAACTCACATTCTCTGGGCTGGAAAACAGAGTAAGCAATAATGGAGCAGTACTAAAAATAAGATCTAGGCAAGATGGAATGAAAATAATCTACTTCTGTACATTAAAGAGTTCAGTTCGGAACTCCTTGTATGCTACCTTAAGCCACACTAACAATAACAGGGTAATTGTACAAGAATTACTCAAATTAGGAGACATTTACTTCTAAATGATTAGCTTATTAAAAAAAAAAAATTACAAACCGGAATAAGTCCCACTACAACATATACCATATTTGTTACAAGACTGCATCAAGAAATGAAGGTTTAGATAATTGTGAAACATTTGTAGCAGAAGCATATCAATTTGGTAAGCTAGGGTAGGTTTTCAGCTTAATAATACAGTCAGAAAGCAAAGAACCATCTTTAAGGTCTGAGTAGGAGCAAGGAAAATATGATCACTTAGAAGCACCTAGCTGTCTCCAGCTCTCCAAATCAAGATATGTGTCCCTTTTGTATAAGGAAATGTAGAAAACGATTAAATGCTTTTATTGAGAACCCATACTGCGAACATAACAATTGAAATGAAACTTTATGAAATCTTTACATTAAAATCTCTCCACTTTATTACATTAGTCTTGGACAATGATCTCATATCTCACTGTGACTCATCTTCTAATCTAAACCTCTTAAAGGGGCCAAAGTTAAGGTGGTATTTTATTATCCAATTTATTCTCCACTAATAGATCCTTCATTTCTTCTTGTTATTATTGATATTTTAAATTATTCAGATGTTTTTATTTTCATTATTAATCTACTGACTTTGAAATGGTAATATTTTCTTACATTTTATCAGTCCTGTTTAATAAACAAACTGATGAGTTTCTTTATTTTTATTATGGTTTTATATTACTTCCATCATCACAATCATTACTGCCAAATTATTATGCTTATGTTCTTTTCATTATTTTTATATTTTACTTGTCACTTCAAATTAATTTTTTTTTTTCCTTTCCAAGTAAATTGGATTATGTTTGCACAGAGGGAATTTCTTCTTTGCCTGGAAAAAAAAAGACACGGATTTTCTATCTTAATTTGCAGTTATATCT
>OZ010571.1:150446522-150656522 GCA_963932145.1 Acanthosepion lycidas | reverse complement strand
AATAGAAATTCAAATTTGCCTCATCAGAATGGCTATTTCAACTAACAAGTCCTATCTTGGCATTTTCAACTCAGAAAATTTTTCTGAGCTGAAAATGCCAACATAGGACTTGTTGATTGAAATAGCCATTTTGATGAGGTAAATATGGATTTCTTTTTTATGTGACTTATATGCTCTGTTATAATAAATACATTGAGCTCGCTTTGTGGATCAGTTTTAATATTTTACTAGACTGCCCATGACCTGTTGGGTCACGGAGGCTTCAGTTTATAAAACTTTAAAGTTGATTTCAACATTAAAAAAATTGTGTTTGAAGAAAGTTGACATAAAAATACTTACTGTATAAACAACTCGCATTTTTAAATCTTATTCACTTAAAATATTTTTAAATTATATTCACTTGAAAATATATTTTTAATATGCCAAAAAATATTTTTTAAATATTTAAAATATAGTTTTATTTTAAAGATAGATGAAATATAAATAAGCATGGATGCAATCACAGAGAGGTGGAAATGGAGAGAAGTGGCAAGAGTGAGAGGTGGAAATGGAGAGAAGTGGCAAGAGTGAGAGGTGGAAATGGAGAGAAGTGGCAAGAGTGAGAGGTGGAAATGGAGAGAAGTGGCAAGAGTGAGAGGTGGAAATGGAGAGAAGTGGCAAGAGTGAGAGGTGGAAATGGAGAGAAGTGGCAAGAGTGAGAGGTGGAAATGGAGAGAAGTGGCAAGAGTGAGAGGTGGAAATGGAGAGAAGTGGCAAGAGTGAGAGGTGGAAATGGAGAGAAGTGGCAAGAGTGAGAGGTGGAAATGGAGAGAAGTGGAAAGAGAGGTGGAAATAGAGAAAAGTGGAAAGAGAGGTGGAAATAGAGAAAAGTGGAAAGAGAGGTGGAAATAGAGAAAAGTGGAAAGAGAGGTGGAAATAGAGAAAAGTGGAAAGAGAGGTGGAAATAGAGAAAAGTGGAAAGAGAGGTGGAAATAGAGAAAAGTGGAAAGAGAGGTGGAAATAGAGAAAAGTGGAAAGAGAGGTGGAAATAGAGAAAAGTGGAAAGAGAGGTGGAAATAGAGAAAAGTGGAAAGAGAGGTGGAAATAGAGAAAAGTGGAAAGAGAGGTGGAAATAGAGAAAAGTGGCAAGAGTGATAGGTGGAAAGAGAGAGGTGGAAATAGAGAGAAGTGGCAAGAGTGAGAGGTGGAAAGAGTGAGAGGTGGAAAGACAGAGAGGTGGAAAGAGAGAGAAGTGGCAAGAGTGAGAGGTGGAAATAGAGAGAGGTGGAAATAGAGAGAAGTGGCAAGAGTGAGAGGTGGAAATGGAGAGAGGTGGAAAGAGAGAGAAGTAGAAAAACAGAGAGGTGGAAAGAAACTTAAATCATTATATGTCCTATTCACAGACCTTTGATAATATACTACCTGTGACCTGCTGAGTCACTGATGGTTCATATTATAAAACACTGAAGTTGCTTTCAACATTAAAAAAATTATCTGTTTGAAGAAAGTTGAAATAAGAATACTTACTGTATAAACAAATCATATTTTTAAATCATATTCCTTTGAAACTATTTTTAAATATGGCAAAAAATACTTTTTAAATATTTCATATATTGTTTAAAGAAAGATTAAATATAAATAAGCATGCATGCAATCACGAGGAAGGTTGAAAGAGAGCGTGTTTTTTTTCTTTTGTCTCACTGTCAATTCATGTACACACATCATTTCCTTCACAATAACAAATTTAAATCTTTCCTTTCCCTACTCTCTATATATGACTATATGCACAGTGGCAAACACACAAGCAAACAAACAAAGTTCACAGTTTTAGTATTATAAAGATATTAGGATTTACTTTGATTATATATCAACAGATTATTACATTTTATATAAGAGAGTGAGAGAAAAACGTTCATGAAAATATATTGTTTCAAAAATATATCCAATTGTGCATTTTGCTGTTTAGGCTTCATCAGCTCGAAAGCAAAAAAATGAGATGTGTGTGTGTGTGTATTTGTGTATGTCTAAATAATGAAACCCTATTTTTTCCTAAACTGGTGTTGCTCCTGATTAAAATAAAAAGAAAATGAATGACTTTAAAAAAAAAAAAAAAAAAAAAAAAATCACTAACATTTATGTTCTTTGCTTTAAGTTTTTATTTTAGGAAAAAAATAACAAGATTTCATTATTTATACACAAATGCACACACAACTTTTTTTTTTTTTTTTTTTTTTTGCTTTCGATCTGATGAAGCCTAAACAGCATAATGCATAATTGGATATATTTTCAAAACAATATACTTTCATGAACATTTTCCAATTGTCAATATTTTATAACTGTTGAAATCATATACCCTAAGTTTATAACTCCAGCATACATAGATGGCCTTTTTCTCCAATTTTCAGTTCAGGTTGACAAAATAATGATCCCAATTCTAGAGGGGGTGGCAAACACCTCAACATCACTGTAACCATCTTCAGACAAGTCCTTTATGAGTTAATATGTCAAGTATCACTGTCAAAACAAAGCCAGCATTGCATCCTCAACAATATCTCCACTCACTTCCAATGCCAGGGCCAGTGAACTTGCATCTACCCACACTGTCATGTCCTGGCCACTCATACACCAGCCTCCTCTTGCAGAGTTTTCTTAGTGCACTCTCATCACCATCACTGGATCTTGCACTTAAGGGTGTGTCACAGGTTTCATCGTACCAACCTATGGTTACTGTGGTGATCCATTGCTTTAAGAATGCCGCAGCTGCCCTAAGCTAACCACATACCAGAAAGTGCTACACAAGTTTTTCACAGAGATAAAATGTATTATGATGTGTGACAAAGTTAAGTATCTGGGAACTTACTCGTTTCCACCCCCAAGACTTGCAAAACAAGCACTTTTTTCACAGGTTCCTTGAAGATCAGAAAAAGAAAGAAAATGGCATTAACCACATGGCAAAAATGAGTTGAGAAAATGACAGGGGATGATGGCGAGGACAATGCAATACCATCCGCTGTTACTGTTGCCATACTGTGGGCCATATGTCTCAAAACTGTCCGGCAAAATATAAGAGATATGTCAATGCCAGTATCTTCTCTAACATGGCACTACCTGTGATTGGGGTCCAGTTTTAATTCAGAACTCTCACCATGCTGATCAATATTGGTTGTTTGCTGTCTATAGCCAGCAGAGAGATATGCAAGTTGTGGGTGAAAGGACCTGTATGTATAACAACTACAGATGGAGAGACCAGAGCCTGTTGTGGGATTGGAGTCATTGCTTTCCAGTTGCAAGGTGGAAGTCCTGTCAAGGTCAACATACTGGTGGCTCGATAGAAGCCACTTGGTTTCAACCTCATGATCAGGATGAATGCGATCAAAGAACTAGGAGTAGGAATCACTTCTTCAGGTGCAGTGGAGTCCTTTGACAGAAAACCATTCCAATGTGTGGCTCTCACCGTAGAGAAACCAGACTTTAGCATCAAGTTCAATCAGGAAAAGAAAATGTGGACGGCATCATGGAAGTGGGCCGAAATAGCTTGTGGTGTCCTTGCCTGGTTTTTGCATGTCAATACTGGTGTTACGTAGCTCTCCCAGACCTACGCTAACTATTGGCTAATATCTGCCCAGTATCATTCGTATGCAAATAATCAGCGGCACCTTCTCTAAGTAGAATGTCTTCTCTCAACAGCCCATTGTGGAAGGGGACATAACTCCTAGTGCTTACAGCACCACTTACAACCAACTCTGAGTCTCTTATCAGAATGATCCAATGTTTATTTATAGATCGATAGATAGATAGATATAGACTGAGACAGGAAATGACAGACTGAGATTACTATGAAAGTGCTAGAAGTATTTCAAGAGCTAAATGTAATATTCTTTCAAATATTAAATCTTACACACATTTACCAATTGTTATTTAGTATAAAAGAAGTGTAAAAAAAAAAAAAATTGAAGCAAATGCATTCTAACAATTTAAACATTCCATATAGATGCTTTTTAGTTTTTTATGCTGAGCCTTAAAACATTTCATCATTTCCTGTAATTCCATATATAGAGGAACACGATCTATTTTGCAGAGAGCCTACCAGATTGATATCTTCATGCACATACTTACACATTAAATATGACACTTTTATTTACCCAGATGCATTTATATCTGAGGTTTCATTTCCCAACACACCAGTGACACACTTCATTTTATTTTTTATCCAACATTCTTCAGCCAATCGAAACTCTTAAAGGCATCTAACTGACCAAACAACATTGGACAAGTTAATGACTTTACAAAAGTTATTGACAAACACATTTTTTGCCTCGTGTATCAGTGAAAATAAATGGCTTTTTATTTCAATTGTTTTTAATATTCTTCTGGTTTGGTTTCTAATGACACAAATGGGGAGAAAACTGGAACACAGTACAGGTGACTAACAGTCATTTTAGTGTTATTTGATGCCCAATGACTGGTACATACTTTGTATCACTGTACTACACATAACAGAATTATTACAATCGGTGCTTTGATTGGCATGCTTTTATAATGATAAAAATTACAAGGATTAAAAGAAATAACATGCCAACATAGCAAATATATTAAAACAAATACAATGAAGTGACAAAATAAATAAAACATGGATAAAATGTAACTAAGAAAAATGAAAACAAAAACACTTATATCTGTCTATATTTCTGAGATAAGGTATTGTAATCATATATACTTATTATAAAACCCAGGTTGTGTGTGTGTGTCTGTACGTTTATATATTGGATCAGATTTCCTACATTTTTCAACCGATTTCAACAAAACTTCACAGGACTAAGTAAAATTACCTTGAGATGGTTCTGACAGTGCCAAAAATTGGAAAAACAATTATTTTTGCACAAAATCAATTTGAAAACACAATTAAGAGGCATCGCGAGAATGAAAGGGGGATAACTCATATCGAGTTATACTTATTATAAAACCCAGGTTGTTTGTGGGTGTGCGTGTGTTTGTTTATATATGGGATCAGATTTCCTACATTTTTCAACCAATTTCAACAAAACTTCACTTTTTTTTTTTGACAGGTAGTGTTTCTTATTGTCTTGCACACTTTTTTCTTTATTTTTACATTCAGAATGCTTTAAAAATTCCATTTATAAGACAATTGTTTATAATAAAATTCTATTCAATCAGTAGACTCATAACAATTGAAAACAATGTTTTTGTTTGAGTTTGAGTTTGGGTTTGGCCAATTCATAAAAAAAAAAAAAAAAAAAAAAAAAAAACTAATTAAGACATGCGTATCCGTCAACCTTAAACAATAATCTTTGTCAATTTTATTTTTCAGTCTTTATGATGGTCGATACTTGATCTATCTCTTACTGTTACATCCCCGGGCAACACAGGGCGCTACTGCTAGTTATTTATATTGTTCACACTGTTGTCCTCATTTTTATTCCCATATTCACAATGGAAGAGGCATGACATGTGGAACTAGAACAATCTACCCCAGTGGATGAAATAAAGGGTTCAGTTTGAAATACTAATTACCTAAAGAAGACCGGAGCATACATAACAAATATTGCAATAAAGATGAGGACAACAGTTCAAACAATGTAAATAAAAACACTTATGTGAAACTCAAATAGATGACATAATAGAATTTTTTTTCACTTGAGATTTTGAAACAAGTTTTTTTTTTGGGGGGGGGGGGTTGTTTCTAGGAATTATTTTTTCTAGTTTACATTTTAGAATCAGAAAAAAATTGCCCCAGTATTCCTTTATAATAACATTTTCTTGATTAACAGCAAAAATTTATATTGAAAAAATTCACTTGAAAAATACTATTGAGTGAACCAGTTGCAAGGTTATGAAAAACAAATGTCGATAATTGCCTACTTTCTTTAAAAAATAATAAATAAATATGCAAAGTTATAACAAGTTTCTTTTTCAAGCAATCATATACAAATAATGTGAAAATAGTTGAAAGTGCTTTAAAAGAAGACCCACTCAAAGTGTATATAATTCATATCTGAACTGATGAAAAACTCTGAAAATAGACAAATTTTGGCAAAAGAAAATAGTAATAAGATAAAAGCCAATTTGTTCTTAGTAATACAGAAAAAAAATCACTAATCAAAACTGCCAATTATATGATACTAATCTGATTCATTTGTGAATTAGAGAGGGTTTGTGCTGAATCAGTCAGATAAGAAATATAACTACCAAATATTTGGAAGTATTAAACCTTCATTAGTACTGTGGGGTGTTTGAACACCACTACAAAATATTTTTCCTCAGTATTTGGTAGGTCAAATTTTTATGATTAGTCAAGTAGATTTCTGAATAACTATGTCAAATAACTACAAGGAAATTCTGGTTGTAGTCATAATATTTGTGTAAATTACAAGTATTTAATCTTATTTTTTTAGTGAAAATAAAATGAAACCTATTATTACTTATTAGAATTTTTGAAATTTCCAAATTAATGTATTTAATAATGGCCTTTTCATTTGATTTGTCAAAATTAAACATTTTGTTGATTTTTTTTTTCATTTTTATTTAACCATAAAGGACACTCAATATATAATAAGATAACCAAGAATTAAAAGATATATGTATAATATTTCAAATAGGGTGTCACAAAAAAACATAGTATTTATACTGTGACAATGTCTCACAGTACTAATGGAGGGTTAGCCACATCCTTCACAATCAAAGAATAACATAAAAAGTGTTATAATTGTTGATCTTTCATTAAAATAATCCAAGAGAGAAAAAAGAGAGACAAAACTAGAAGAACTCTAGAAATATTTTGCACTGGTTTGAGAGGCTAGGACTTTTGGGTTAATGTAACAGCTCAATGAACAAAGAGAGAAATCAATTTTAATGTTCAATTATAAACTTCCACATATCTTGTGTTCAAGCTTTTCATAATTAGACTAAGCAATGAAGAAATCTTTTTTAGAATTTCTTGAATTTACTAATATTTTAATGAATCACTTCTATAATGAATATTTGATAATCATATAAAATATCTTGCTTTAAATGCCACAAAAAACAGTAATTGAAAAAATGATGTAAAAACCTATCCAATTATGAGAAATACTTCTTTATGAAATTAATTCCTTAAAGCAGGGGAAACAACTCTTAGAATAAGAGATATGTTCTCTTCACACTATTTCTTCTTGTAAGTCACAGTGGACCTAATAAAAAGATGATTAGTGATTGCAGGGATTCTTGGATTAAATATAGACAATCTCTCGAATATTACAATTACCAAGATATAAAAAAAATAGTGTAAGAAAAGCAAGTTTTTTTTTTCCATGTCATAAGCCAAAGAATAAATAAAAATGAAGTCAATAATGACATTTACTGTTTAAAAAAAGTCTCAATTTATATTTTCTCAATGTATTAGAAGCGAATGATGCAATATGATTAAAAAAATTTAAAAAATCAACAACTTTACAAAAATAGCTTATTTGTGTAGATTAGAATAAAAACAAAATTCTTAAAGAAAGAAAATCATAGAGAGTCTCCAGTATTCAGGAAAACTGTCAGAATACACAGCAAGAATTAACACAAGTCTTTTACAATTGTCTTCCCAAGTAGCAAACACACAAAAATGCCAGTCCACACATACAAAAAATTTAAATAAAACAAAAGAGAATAAAAACAGATGCTATTTAAAGGATAATAATGGCAGCTAACAACAGAGAATACAGATTTGATGTTCCAAAGAAAATTTGCATTTTTGTTCCTTTCAGCAAAGATGATAAATTTTACCCAGCACATATTTATTAAAAAAAAAAAACAAAGACAATTAAAAAACAAAAAAAAAAAAATCAAAATATATACAAAGAAAAAGAAATTACAAATTTTTGTGTATCTTATGAGGTTAAAAACCTAAGAAATGGGAATCTTTGACAGAAAACCATAATTTACAAAACATTATTTCCTTTTATAAATGTCTGCTCTTTGAAGTCAGCTAGAAAAAAAAACACTAATAAGCAAGGAAAAACAAATTAAAACCAAGAAAAAACTCAAAGAGAAAAAAAATTTGATTGTTTTACAAAATCAGTACAAATTTTTTTTTTTTTTAAAAAAAAAAAAAAAAAAAAAAAAAGGATAAATTTTTTGGCTTTAAAATATGAAAAATAATTCTTATAATGTCGGTCTCTAACTTTACAATATATATCTGCATGGATTTGTACATATGTGTATACCTGCCACAAATACAAATAATTTAAGAGTTGTTTCCCTTGTTACAAGCAATAACTTCATAAGTTAAATCATTTTTTTTATAATTTCACACACGCCACCAGAATTTAAAAGAAACTATATCCTAACAAAATCAAAGACTTTTAAGATATTTTAATGCCAGAGAGTTGAGTAAATAAACAATTTAGAAAGTGTATGCTTTTTTCTGACTCCCAAATGGTTTGGTTTGGTTTATTTTGTTTTACGGCATATCAACACGTCAATGGGTTATTTAATGCTGACTACATTTTTAGGATAGATTCATATGAACAGAATATATATTCTTTGGTTTATTTTATTTTACAGCATATCAACCTCAATGGGTTATTTAATGCCGACAACATTTTTAGGATAGATTTGTATGAATAGAATATATATTCTTTGGTTTATTTTGTTTTAGAGCATATCAACTTCAATGGGTTATTTAATGCCGACAACATTTTTAGGATAGATTCGTATGAATAGAATATATATTCTTTGGTTTATTTTGTTTTATAGCATATCAACCTCAATGGGTTATTTAATGCCGACAACATTTTTAGGATAGATTCGTATGAATAGAATATATATTCTTTGGTTTATTTTGTTTTACAGCATATCAACCTCAATGGGTTATTTAATGCCGACAACATTTTTAGGATAGATTCGTATGAATAGAATATATATTCTTTGGTTTATTTTGTTTTATAGCATATCAACCTCAATGGGTTATTTAATGCCGACAACATTTTTAGGATAGATTCGTATGAATAGAATATATATTCTTTGGTTTATTTTGTTTTATAGCATATCAACCTCAATGGGTTATTTAATGCCGACAACATTTTTAGGATAGATTCGTATGAATAGAATATATATTCTTTGGTTTATTTTGTTTTACAGCATATCAACCTCAATGGGTTATTTAATGCCGACAACATTTTTAGGATAGATTCGTATGAATAGAATATATATTCTTTGGTTTATTTTGTTTTACAGCATATCAACCTCAATGGGTTATTTAATGCCGACAACATTTTTAGGATAGATTCGTATGAATAGAATATATATTCTTTGGTTTATTTTGTTTTATAGCATATCAACCTCAATGGGTTATTTAATGCCGACAACATTTTTAGGATAGATTCGTATGAATAGAATATATATTCTTTGGTTTATTTTGTTTTAAAGCATATCAACTTCAATGGGTTATTTAATGCCGACAACATTTTTAGGATAGATTCGTATGAATAGAATATATATTCTTTGGTTTATTTTGTTTTACAGCATATCAACCTCAATGGGTTATTTAATGCCGACAACATTTTTAGGATAGATTCGTATGAATAGAATATATATTCTTTGGTTTATTTTGTTTTACAGCATATCAACCTCAATGGGTTATTTAATGCCGACAACATTTTTAGGATAGATTCGTATGAATAGAATATATATTCTTTGGTTTATTTTGTTTTACAGCATATCAACCTCAATGGGTTATTTAATGCCAACAACATTTTTAGGATAGATTCGTATGAATAGAATATATATTCTTTGGTTTATTTTGTTTTACAGCATATCAACCTCAATGGGTTATTTAATGCCGACATTTTTTATTGGTGGTAATATTTTGTTTTGTCAAAAATCTGTTTCCGGTAATATTTTTCCTTCAAAATTGTATTGCTGGTAATAGTTAACTATTTACCAATAGCTGGGACCCTAACAGGTGCTACCCATGACACAGATGCTGTTTAAAGTCTTACCCAGGATGAGACTCCCAAATGGTCTCTAGAAAGCAAAATGTAGGAATATCAAAGTTGTAATGTTCCTGAACCACTGACACTAAAAACAAATGACAAATTTTCCAAAAGAGAAAAGCAATCAGTGACAAATTGCAGACAATAAGCAACTTAAAGTATTTATATAAAGTACTTATGAATACATCACAGCATCTAAACAACTAAAAGTATTTATAAATATTTTCATGGTAATTGTTTTGATGAACTTTTTTCTATAGCACTTAATAGGAGTAGATAGGGTCACCTACCACACTCCTCCAGTTCACACTCCTCCCCAGTCTTTTGAACCAGGAGTAGAGGTGTATCCCTTGTTTCCTGTTTAGGATTGGGTTTCTAATGTCTTCTCATTCACTTTCATTCCCAGTAGCCCCTTGTATTTTAGGAGCATTATCTCACCTTGCTTGGGGTGAATTCATTAAAAAAAAAAAAATCTTCATTTTACTTTGTGCAACAATTCATAACCCAACTTGTTTGTTGAACATAATTAAGTCGACATTGATAAAATCATTACTGATCAGAAAAAAAGAATTACGGTTTTGTCTTCACTTAATACAAACACAAAAATCCACAAGAGAGAGAGAGATATCCAAATAGAAGCCAAGGCTCCATATGTGTGCAAATATTATCAAGGTAAATAAGTTGCACTATTTACATTATTCAAACTGCTTTCCACATCTTCATTACTATATTCACAACGTTTCGGCCGTTGTATGGTCTGACCTTCTTCAGGTGATTGGATACATGGCCCAGTGGATAAAGATGTTGGTTACATCAACTGACTAGACCCAAAGAGTTGTGAGTTCAATACCAGGCGACAGAAGTGGCAAACCAAAACTAGGAGATTTGAGTTAAAGGAAAATAACCAAGACATCCGGAAGAGGCATGGCACGGGAAACTAGAACAATCTACCCCAGTGGACAAAATAAAGGGCTTGGTTCAAAATTCCAATCACCTGAAGAAGGCCAGAGCATACAATGGCCAAAATGTTGTGAATATAACAATGAAGATGAGGATGACAGTGTGAATAACGTAACTAATGCAAGTAATCATAATACCTGATCTCAGAGATATAGACAGATATATCGAGAGACATAGACATAAAGGCCGGAGCATACAACGGCCAAAGCATTGTGAATATGACAATGAAGATGAGGATAATAGTCGAAATAATGTAAATAATACAAGTAATCATAATACCTCAACTCAGAGATATAGACAGATAAGGTAGATGTGTAAGATTTTCTAGAAAAAAAAAAAAAACATAAAAATAATCAAGGTGGGTGGGGAGTGTATTTTTAATATTTTTTCCTCTATTTGCAATGTTAAAAGTTGAGGGGGATGAGAAAAATCAAGACAAAAAAAAAGGTAATGTTTGTAATCAGCTTCTAAATTTGATACAAAATGAAACGGAAAGGAACATGGAGTAGAGCAAGAAAACTGAGCCATGATAAACTCCTGGAGATTGACAACTTTTCAAACTGCAAAGATTATGTTGACAAAAAGTAACTACATTTCTGTTAATCCGATAAGTAACTTATGTTGTTTAAGGATGAACTAATTCTTAGTATTTAGCACTTATATGATGAGAGTTTCAGCTTTTAATGTCTCCTCTTATTAAAAATATTCATAAGTTGTCTGGGTAGTGGCAGGTTTTATTATTCAAAGTACAACATAAATTTTTTATTTATAAATAAATTTAAAAGATATAGGCCACATGAACATACAGTTAATACAATATCCCATATACCTGAATAAATGATTTTTATTATTTATAAGGTTAATATAGGCTCCTTGACATTCTATTTCATTCAGTTTTTCAATGATTGATTTTATTGTTTTAACTTTAATTATACCAAAGATCTTTCTACAATTAAATCTTAGTTATTATTATTATTATTATTGCTCCCCAGCAATATTTCCTTTGTTTGAATATTGTTTTCTATTCTCACACACACTCATTATATATATATATATATATATATATATATATATATATATATATATAGGGTGTTTGGAAAATTACGGTGCACTTTTCTAATCATTTTTTATATTTCAACTTTCACGGCAATATGGTTTTAACAACTGAAGGACATATCTTTCAAGGTGGTAAATACGCAGATTTGGTGCAACAGAGTTTTGCTGATGAATTTTCAGATACACCTGTTCCACATCGCAATGCAGTTCATAACCTTGTTGATAAATTTTGAGGGAAACACGATCAGTACACAAAGCCAAACATTGTGGAAGGCCAGCAATGCTATTGAAGGAGAAACTATTGGATATTTCTGACACTATGCAACAAAGTCCAAGAAAATCATTACAAAAGTTAGTGCAGCAGCAAGATATTGATCTTAGAACTGCTCATAAGACAATCAAACAAAAATTGAAAATCTTCCCCCATACAAAACTGATAGCGGTGTTCAGAAACACAAAATAAAAGGAATCCACAGATTGTCTTTGATGCCAATGGGCGTGTGAACATTCAACATTTTTACAATTTTCATTCATATTCTCCGCCTGTATTCTATATTGAAACATGTCTTAATAAAAAATATAAGTGCATAGTGGCTTTCAAAATATCGCGTGCGTGTGTGTGTGCATATATATATGGGTTAAATAGCAGGATAGACTGGGCCATCTAGTGATAATTGGCAACCAGTCTAGGAGGAGAACACTGAATTCAAAACACTATCACCTGCAGCTGTATCAAGATGGTTAAACACAGGATGTAGATACTATATCTGTAAACCAAGAAAATTATGGATTTTAACTCTTTGGCAATGATAGGGCCAATCTATCGTATGAAAAGTCAAATGACAAAGAAGACAACTGGGCAGATTCACCAGCTAGATAATACAAGCCTTGAGATTAGCTGGCTAGTCTTTATACCAACCAATCAGACTGCTTCTTGCATTTCTTGTACATCTGGGCCTTTCAAGGTGGTTTCTATGATAGTTTGCTGTGTTCTATAATTTTACATTGATTTTTTTTTTTTTTTTTTTTATGTTTCAAGTCAGGGCTTGGCACCAAAACTTCAAATGAGTCTCCATCTCCTAAGTCCAGCTTGGATAATCCTAGTAGAGAGTAATTATCCAGAAAATTGTTAATACCAACAGGTATTGGGAATAAGGAAGGGTGTCAGTCATGAAACAAAAGCTAAAGTTCAAAGACCCCCCAAAAATTAGAATTATGACAATTACTCAGGCTGGTAAAAATCATAAGCCTTGAAATGTAATTGGAGAGATTACTGCATCTGCATTGCAGGATTATTAATTTAAAAAATGTTAAAATAGACCTGTAATTATTCTTTGACTAGTATCATCATCTTTGTTGTTTTCATTAAATACATTTTGCAGTTTGATTAAGACAACAAAAGGAAAACATTTCTGAAAATGCTAATGGATTCTATTTAAAAATCTTTGAAATGACATACACATACAGGATGAATTATGGGAATTAAAATAACAATGATGAGGATACTAGTCTGAATAATAAACAAAATACTACTTCACTTTAAAACTTCAGACACTGTTGTTGCCAAAAAATGGTAATTGAGAAACCAAGAAGAGAAGAAATTCCTGCTTAACACAAAGTTATTACTATTCACCAGAAAGAGACACAAAAATAACCATGTAATTTTATCATTTGACACATTTTTCATCTTTTCTGGTTTGGTCTTCCTCGGATGTTATAGTGTAGCCGGTGGGTTTTAAGGAGGTGCTGAAAACTTCTCAGCCCAAAATCTGACTAATTTTATTTTTAAAAGGGTACACATTTAAATAAAAAGACAGGTCTGAAATTTTATTCAAGGACTCTTAACTAAACACAATGATGTTTCTTTCTACTGCATTGTAAGATGTCTGTCTACTACCAATGTTTTCAGATCTGATGGAGCTTATTATTAGATTTCCTAAAAGAAAAGATCCTATTTTCTACTGGAAAATGAAGACTGCATCCAAGATTTCAGGTTTCTTCCTGATATAATAAATCATCTATAAACTCGCCACTTGTTTCTCCAGAGAAAGGATAAGAATGCCTTTGAACTTTACTCAATATTCAGCTTTCAGTATAAAATAAACAATTTCCAAATGGAGATATTATCAAATCAGACTTTCACAAGAGAGTAGATTCATTGATTTTGAAATAAAAGACTGCAAATTGGAAGAAGACAAAGATGAATTACAAATTGATCATTTCCAAGCCAGGTTTCATGACTTGTAGATGAAGTTCTGCTTAACCTTGTAAATCTATTCACAGTTAATACAATTAAAGAGGGTTGTGTCCAATTTTCTAATCTCTGCTAAGGACATACAACTAATGGAATTACCTTGGGTATAATCAATAAATCCAATTCTACACATTTTATTTCTGGAAAATATTCCAGAAATAAAATATCTTGAACAGGAAAATACTACTGAGTGACTCAAACTGCTGGATGTAATGGTTATTAAGACGGAAAGTGAAATTAGCATACCAGGTTCAAATTCAGACCAGGTTTGTTTATTTTACTTCACATTACTACCCTTGAAAAAGGGCATGGCTCTGTATCCCTCCAGCTTGACAAACTTTTTTTCTTGGATGGCATTCAGTCTAGGAGAAAGAAAATACTGAATTCAAACCTGTGAAAATAATAAGATAAACTGGAGCCTTCTGCCTTTGTCAGCAATCAGTCCAGAAGAAGAATAACTCTGAATTTAAAACTTTTGTAAAATTGAAGCACCATTCCATCGTTACAAATCAACATCTGATGAAATGAATTCATCGTCTTATGTCAGTTCAATTTTCAAAAACTCAAATTTAAACTCACAATCTTTTTAACAATAAAGAACGTCATTAATAGTTTGATACTGATAACACCTTAAAAAAAAATTACAAGTTTTAAAAGATATCTGTTTAAAAATGAATCAAGTTCCATTAGAAGAATTTTCTTTCAACAACATGTACATTCGCAAAAGAAAAAAACAATTCACATTAACTATGTGAGCCCTTGATGTTTTACTTTAAAAGCATCATTATAGAAATTAGATTATAATTAATTTCAACTGTTTCTATTTTTTTTTTTTTTTATTTATTTATATATTCATTTATCTCAAGATTTACATATCCCACATTATTCCAGTACTAATTTAGTAAGGACAGGTGACAAATTCCAGTCATATATTAATTGTTGGAGACTTGTAGATCATAACACTTGCAATATATCAACATCTGAGTAAATTATATTTATCTTTTATTAAAATCATGTCTTCAAGTTAAAATTGTGATGAAAAAGTTCTGGTGGTGTTGAATGTTGCATAATTTGTAAATCACTAAAACTAACAGACATTAACAATATTCTTGTATGCATCAAAATTTGTTAATATTTACATGATTTTTTTTTTTAACAAAATGAAAAAAAAAATTGATATGGCTTGTTATTTTAAGCAGGATAAATCAACACAATTTCAAATTAATAAAAAAAATAATATGAAATATAAATAAATTTTTTAAAATATGAAAATTAGAAGAATTTTTAATAAAGAATAATAATAGATAAAAAAAAAATATAAGTAAATTAATTTATAGATAATAATATTAAAGATATTAATTCAGAATTATAGATGAAGTATATATCAGCAAGACAATCATACATCTACCTACATATAAAAAAAACACAAAAGCATGTGATAAGCAATATAATCACACACACACACATATTTATTTATATATATATATATATATATATATATATGAAAGTTTCAAAAACATTTTTTACATGTTTCACCAATGAATCAAGTGCCATTAGAAGAATTTTATTTTAAAAAAATTAAAAAAATAAAAATTTTGTTTCTGACTTGCAGATGTGGAGCATCTAAATTTTTGTTTTACATACAATAATGGCTGGCAACTCACATCCAAGATTGCCCATCTACTAGGGCAGCTAGCAAATCCCTGTTGCAGACGCCTGCTCAGGCACATTTGTGCTTATTCAGTACCCACAGAGCCCACCTGTAGTTTACACTGCAACTATGCTGAGCTGACTTTGGTTACAGTTTCTAGGAGAGAGTGTGTTATCTACTGTGATCAACAATCTGAACAAGGCCAGCACACTCAAACCCTTGGCCACGATGACTTTATGCTAGTACAACCATGGATGACACCAAAAGAGTACCATCTATCCAATTCCACTTGTATGACTTTTCAGTCACTTTCCAAAGGTGCCACACACTGCAATCACCTCCCCGAGACTGATAACATTAAGAAGTTACCTTCCTGACAAATTGACCATGGTGAAATTCGAACCCAGATCTCATGGTCAGAAAGCAAATGTTATAGCCACTCGACCATGCACCCTTTTTACATATGCAACTTTTCCATTAAGCAAGTCTAGCTGTCTCTGAAGTCATGGCATTTCAGACAATCTCTAACCTTCAAGTGCTTGTCATAGTTGCGAATCTTGCAAGAATTTTAAACTTTACTCTCTTTGCAATATATGGTAACAGAAAAATTGTGATATAATTGAGGAAGTTTCCAAATCCATCAAAAGCCTGGACTCTACAAAGGCTACTGTTCCAGATAAAATCCCTATCATTGTTACAAACTATGTCCAGTCTTGGCAAAGTTGTTAAGCCTGATGGAAAAATGTTTCAGATGTATTTTTTTTTTTTTTCTTTCCTTATCAGTTGGGGTATCCCAATGAATAGGTGTCTTACAGTTCAGGATGGGTGAAAAAAAATAGAAGCACCAGAAACAAACATGAAAAGAGCTGAATACAGGATCAAGACAAGCAGTTCATGAACAGGACTTCCACACATAGGAGACAAAAATAGCCAAGACATGGGGAAACACAAGCAAAGACAAATTTCACATGACACTTGGTAAGACACCTACTTTAACTCAAACAGAAATCCTCAGTAATGCACTGCAATCACATCATACACTCAGCACAGTACACTGCCCATTGCTACTTCTCAGAAATGTCTCTACTGTTATTAAGCCCAAAACATTAGTAGTTGGCTAGTAAAATGAATCATTTGCATAACACTGCCCAGCTCACCATCCTGACTATTTTGTGTGAGGAACTGGTAGATATTTTATTTTATTCATATCCAGACTTTCCAGTGTTTGCACCAGGTCTGTTCTGGAAGGGAAGTCATTTGCTTTCTTTTTGAAGAGACTAAAGACATTGTTTCTATGACCGACAGGGGCAGGTACTGTTATCAGTGGTGGTAGGCACCTCAGTCTGCATTTTGTTTCCACTACAATTTTCCCCGAGTATATGGAAAGTGTCAGCAGTATGCTCTGTCTTCAAGAATACAAAGGGGGTGCTTATCGCTGTCACAACACTGACCCATTCACCTCCTTAGTGCCATCAACAAACTGAGTCTATAATCAAAAGGTTGTTGATCACCTCAATTGTAGCAACCTTCTGTGTGACAAGCAGTATGAATTTCATTCTCAGGTCCACTGCTGATTTCTTAACTGTTGTTACACACAGAATCAATGAGGCATTCAATAATAAATTCATCACAAGAATAATTACCTCAGATATCTCAAAGGCCTTTGACAAGGTGTGTCATAAGGGGTTACTACACAATTAGTAAGTCCTTTCTATCGGGTAGATTCTTGATTGGTTTGGTTTATTTTGTTTAACGGCATATCAACCTCAATGGGTTATTTAATGCCGACAACATTTTTAGGATAGATTTGTATGGATGGAATATGCATTCTTTGGTTTATTTTGTTTTGCGACATATCAACACCTCAATGAGTTATTTAATGCCGACAACATTTTTTATTGGTGGTAATAATTTTTTTCAAAAAACTATTGCTGGTAATAGTTAACTATTTTCCCATAGCTGGGACCCTAACAGGTGCTACCACCCCAGGTTAGGGTGGACCTGGGAACATCAACAATTAAGAAGTGGTTCCACACTCCTCAAAACCTCCTGATCAGTGGCCTTTTGCTGCTGGACGTAGTTTAATGTCTTACCCAGGACACAGATGTAGTTTAATGTCTTACCCAGGACACAGATGTAGTTTAATGTCTTACCCAGGACGCAGGTAGATCCTTGAAGGTGGTTATCAAGAGACCAGCTTCTGAATGTCATGGGATCAATGTAGGCACTTTTTAGAAGTGATAACAGAGAACTGGTGCGTTGTATGTGACAAAGTGTCTAAACAGCCCACCTCAGGTTTTGAATACAGAATTACCCTTCCCCAAGAGTTGTTGATTATCAAGGCTAAAGAGGTCAATCTTCACTGCTATTTAATCTATAGCTGGTTAGAAGAAAAGCTGGACTAATATTTTTTCCAAAGGTATACGTGTGAAAATGTATCTAACCAATTCAACTGACATTCAAACTCATTCAAAACCACTAACTCTTGAAGCACCAGCAAACCATATAAGTTTATGATAGTTATCTATAACCAGCAGAAAGTTTCGCAACATTGACACTCCTCAGGGCCAGATAAGAATTCCCATCTGACCCTGAGAAACTTAGTTTTTTTTATAGATAAGTATTATGAATGTTTTTATTTGATAATTATTGATCTTGATATCTATTGAGCACTCCTAAAATTGTACACACCTTGAAATATATTAAATTACATAAAATTATTTCTATCAAGATGAATGAAGGTAATTCTATTAGTTGTATGGCATCAGCAAAATTTAGAAAATTGGATAATCTTATTTAATTGTATTAACCATGAATAGATTTACAAGGTTTAACAGGAATTCATCTGCAAGTCATCAAACCTGATTTAGAAATGATTTGTAATTTTTATTTTGTAAAGTTGTTAAATTTTATATATATATATATATATATATATATATATATATGTGTATGTATGTATGTATGTATGTATGTATGTATGTGCAAATATATAGAAAATAGGAAAGAACTCGTTAGGTAAATAATCCAAAGTTCTTTAGTATTTTTGTTATTATTAAAGTAGAGCATAAATATAATTATTTATTTAAAAATATGATTCCAGCACACTACGTAAGAGTTCTCATGTTGCAAAACAAGAGCCGAAAACTTCAATATAATTATTTGAATTAAATTGAATTAAAGTAAGCTCTGTTCCATCTTCAAGCGAAATATTATTTTATAAGTTATTCCAAAAAAATTTCACTTGAAGATGGAACAGAGCTTACTTTAATTCAATTTAATTCAAATAATTATATTGAAGTTTTCGGCTCTTGTTTTGAAACATGAGAACTCTTATGTAGCGTGTTGGAATCATATTTTTAAATAAATAATTATATATATATATATATATATATATATATATATATATATATGCGTGTGTGTGTGTATGTATTTCTCCATATCAAATTCTCTGATGAAGCTTTAATAAAATTGAAACATGTTACATTGATATACATTTCGTATTTGTTCTTTATCCTATATTGTCAAATTCCAATACAAATATATATGTATATATATATATATATCTCCCCAGGTACAATGGGAATAAAGAGAGTACACTTACAACATTTGTAACATTTAATTTAAAAGAGGGCTCAATATATGATAGAACAGTAGAGAATTAAAAAGTTTAAGTCTTAAGTTTAAGATAACTTAATATCAAATGAGTAAAAATTTCTTGATGTTACATTGGATCTCATTAAAGATGTATTCCAACCTTACATGAAAGATAATGTCAAACCAATTCTATCCACCCTTGTTCACACAACAAGTAATTTACAACCACCACACACATTGTGTGTTGAAACACAACTGCAATTGTGTTGCAATTCTTACATGTTTTTATTTTAATATACTAAAATAAAATAAATATATATATATATATATATATATATATATATATATATATATATATATATAGAGAGAGAGAGAGAGAGCGCTTGCCTTGATGATCCATGTAGGTGAAACCTAGGTAGGTTTACCTGGCTCTTTAGGTTCATAGGTTTGCTCTACTTAGTGTATTGAGCACTTTGCTCAGTTATTTTTGCTTTACTCGTGTTGGATTTTTTTTTTCTTTGGACTGAGCTTGGATTCTGGACGATTGTTTTCACCTCAATTACATGTCCTTAGTGCTTTCTTTTTTTATCCCTTATTTTTCCTTGGGTATTGGTTTGTTCATTTACAAGCCAAAATACCTAAGGTTTTTCCAAATGAGTATAACTATGTATATATATATATATATATATATATATATATATATATATATGTATGTATGTATGTATGTAGTGGGCACCTGCCATGGAAAATTGATTCATAAGGTCATAATGACTACTGCTACTGAATTTGATTCTTACTAGATTCTCCACTATTGCAGCCTTGAACTAGACTAAGGTTACAAAACCCCTAACCCTGCTTGTATCACATGCCCTCTTCTTGATTATTGATATATTCGTTATGAATATATCAATTATCTATAGTTATTTAAAATCCTTGAAATAAGATATGAAAATCCTACAACATATGTTACCAAATATTAGAAAGAGAAGCTTACTTAAAAAGATAAAAAAAAAATTCTACATTCACCAACATGCAGATAGTTTCCTTCATTTTTCCAAATGAATATCTTCTCATTCAACAAAATGCAGTTCATAAAACATCTTCAAAAAGACAAAATCCACTTTCAAATTCAAGCTTAGCCTCCTTAATTGGCAACAATAATTATTAAAAAAAAAGAAAAAAAGAAAAATTTTCTGTTTTTTTCACTTATTCTTAATAGTTTTATACAATCATTCACTCAGTCTTTTCTTGCTCAAAAACCCTTAGATGAAAAGGTACTATTGTAAATGAAGTAAATTTAAAAATCTTACTGTCACATTAAATCATATAAAAGTAGAAATAAAATATTGGACTTACAACTTCTTTGGGTGGATAAATGATTTTCTCCTTTGCATTGTAACTAGGAAAACATATCGTGAGCGTTGTAGCATTCTTGCCTGCTGGATTAGGAGTGACTGTTCCTGAAAAATCAAACATATTTTATCCACTAAAAATTATTAAAATAATAGAACAGGAAGACAGATAGAAGGGAAACAACTCTTATTGTTTTAGTAAAGAAAACAAGAATTAACAAATGGCTTAATTGCACCAAAAGCTAAAACTTTTCAATAATATATCTGAGTGACTGCAGTCCTTCTCAGTATCCTATCTGTCCTCTATGTTGCTATTCTTTGTACTCAACTCTCCCAAATTATTCCAATCTCTTCAAAAGAATTTTTGGAACTATTTCCAGCAATTCCATAAACATTTAGCTAACTATTATATTAAAATATAAATTTTCAACATTCTCTTTTTGACTTTTTCATATCCCATGTGAGTATCACTAGATCAGAACTGAAAGTTACTTGGCAGAAAGCCAAATATGGAAAGAAATGGACCTTGGGTGATTGTATTGGACCAGCCTACCAAAGTGGAAAGGATCTGTTTACCTTAAAAATCTGCATTCAAAATACAAGCAATGTAACTGGGCTTGAACATTGATAATGGTAATATTAGCTGTTTCCTTAAAAGGAAACATTTGGCATTAGAAATAAGCAACTATTTAAACTGCAATACAAATCTGTGTCAATTACATGCCACCAAATCTTACGATTTGATGGCATCAACAGTCAAGAATGACAAGCCAATCAATTTTTTTGCCTCATTTTAACTGTGTCAGTGATATCTTCTCTTAATAACAAATAATCCAGAATTTCCAGTTCTCAATCAAGTTCCTAATATTTATCTTCTGACTTTCTTTACTTTCAAAGTTAAAACAATGCATAGATTATAAAAATAGCAATGATAAATTGTAGCGAACAGATACAAAAGAGGCCTCAGATTGCATGCAGACATGTTTGTGAACACAAGGGTTTTTTCCATTAGCAGCAGGACAGTTTAGCATGTTTAGCTATATATGGGCCTCTCCGCAACTGCTCAAGATCCAGGTCTTTTTAAGATGCCTTATGCCAAAAAAAGGCTGTAGGAAAACAGAAATCGGCAAGATACATTGTGAAATCAGTCCCATGTGACTTGTTCCTCAAGTTGCTGTGGTTTCCAAGGCAGTGTTATTTTGGGGGGTTTTTTTTTTTTTTTTTGTTACTTCCTGTCTCTTTCCCCCTCTCTCCCTGTTATTCTCATAGTGGTTGGGAAGGCAATCAGATAGGTGTTTCCTCCCCACCAATTTCAACAGACTCTTTTCTTACATCGCAACATAAATCTTTAAATATTGGAATCCTTAAATTGGTTAAACTTTTCAATGCATGTGATGAAATTAACGATAGTAAATACAATCGATAACAAGAGTAGAAGAGTCACTGCAGGAGGACAACCACGATCAAGGTCAACATAAAATAAATACTATCATCCAAGGAGACTTACTATCCTATTATTTTTCAACATAGCAATAATACCACTGAACTGTACCTTGAGAAATTTTAACAGTAAATTAAAATGTACAAATTCTGCTTTTATTATTATAACATTTTTCAATTTTTTTTTTTAAAGTTTTGACTATTTTTATTATTTTTAACAAAATTTTTGTACAATTTCCTGTACTGCCAATAATAATGTGAATACTACCCATGGATACTAATACTACAAATAGCATTTTTTTATTTCACTGTCATGTCATACAAACTAATTTTAACTAAATATCTTGAATGATTAAAAAAAAAAAATAGAAAAATCTTTCAGGAAGCTGTGGAAAACAAAAAGAAATTAATATTGAAATTAGAAAATAAAGTAAAATATTGATAAAAAAAAGTCAATTCTTATAATTGAATGTTGCTTCTAATTCTTGGTTGCATGACAAAAACATTGTTTGGGATTGTAAATGATGAATTACAGATAAACAAAAACATTTGCTTAATATTAATGAAAGAAAAACAATTATATATGCATGCCATCGAAGGTTAAAATTATACAAGCAGTCTACCAAAAAAAGCTTTTTAAAAAGAAATAGAGATGATTGCACTAAAAAGTCTAGACACACACAAGTTTGTTTTTTTTATACTTTGGTCGAGAATTCTATTTGGAAGAAAAATCATGTGATATATCAGAAAAGAGGAGATATGATGTGTTGGAATAATGAAAAGAGATTTGTTATAAGATAAAAGGAAAAGTGAGTCATAGATCTCTGCAAAAATATTGATTTTACAAGCAAATGAAAAAAGAAAATAAAATTGCTGTAGACAAGTCTTTACAAAATCTGAGATGATGCAAACTCAAAGATCTTAACTCACAACACATCAATGGCCAAGACAAAAAGCAGAAATATCCTAAGAACTAAGTGTGTGTGTGTGTGTGTGTGTGTGTGTGTGTGTGAATATATGTACATTTCTAAAGAAATAATTAATTTTTATTTAACCCAACAGATTTTATCACTTTAAATGTTATTTTTAGTCAATACCTGTATCTGAGTAGACTATTTATAATTATCATCTAATGGACAAAAATAAATAAATATACTGTTTAATAAATAGATAGAGTATCTACTCAAGTATGAGTATCCACTAAAAATAACAACTGAAGTAATTACACAAACACATATATATATATATATATATATATATATATATATATATATATATATGTGTGTGTGTGTGTGCGCACATAGAGATACTGAAAAACTTTGAAAAATAGGCAGGGCTGAGAATGAGATTAGATAGATAGATAGATAGATAGATAGATAGATAGATAGATAGAAGGAGAGGGAGACAAAGAAAGGGAGAGGGAGACAAAGAAAGGGAGAGGGAGACAAAGAAAGGGAGAGGGAGACAAAGAAAGGGAGAGGGAGACAAAGAAAGGGAGAGGGAGACAAAGAAAGGGAGAGGGAGACAAAGAAAGGGAGAGGGAGACAAAGAAAGGGAGAGGGAGACAAAGAAAGGGAGAAAGAATATATTGCATGGGTGTAGACTATACTGGCCTACAAAAAAAAAGATTTATGTTGGACAAAAGTCAGTTCTCAAGAGATCTTCACATGAAATATGCCAACTTTCCATATGCAAATCCTCACATACCAACTGAATTTTAAAAGTAATACAAACAAGAGAATTATTCTTATCTACTAACAGATGAATAGTCATCAATATGGCCATTAGAGTGAATCAGTTTGAGTTGTTGAATATTAGAAGTAAAATGAGGGAACAAAAAAATGAAGTGAACTTTCAAACACATTCATATGTCATCAATTTCATCATAGAGAAAAACAGATCCATCATGAAAATCTTGCACAAAAAAATTACAAATTGTTAATATGCTTTTACAATATCTAAAATAAATTGTATGTGCAAGAATTCAATCTTGTTACCATTTTTAAAGTATTTCCGGTATTAAAACCTATTTTTACACTTTTATAGTGTTTTGACCCCAGTTTAGGAGTTAACTACTTGCCCATAGCTGGGACCCTAACAGGTGCTACCACCCTGAGTCAGGATAGACCTGAGAACATCAACAATTAAGAGGTGGTTCCACACTCCTCAAAACCTCCTGATCAGAGGCCTTGCTGCTGGACGTAGTTTATCGTCTTACCCAGTATGCAAATGTAGTTTATCGTCATACCCAGAATGATGGACAATAGGAAAACATATCTACTACTCTTGTCGCAGAATGGAGATCACAACAATAAATGAGATTTTCCAGACTATCTTGCAATATACATTTAAAAACGATACATTATATTTTATTCTCTAGAAGTTAGAGGAAGAGTCATTAACATTCAAAGTTTTGTTTCAATATCTGGAATCTTAATTGTGTTACTACAATTTTTAGGTGAATAAGTCATTAAAAATATGGAGTCCTTTTCTATTTTTTCCTTTTTTAAATACAAGATGGTTGCTATTAGCAACCAGACTGTATATTAGCAGTCATTTTGTCAGGTATAAATATACATTTTCTTTACAAAATATCAAGGAAGTTTATAGACTTGAGCAGGCAAAACACAGCAATAAAAAAACAACAAAGCATAGAGATCAATTTCCCAAACAAAACCTGCAATATGTTATGGTCGAAGTACTAATTGTAATGATTTCTATATTGAATGCTAAATGCTTTGGCCAGAACCAATTAAAGATTTACTTACCAATGGGAAAACAAGACTCCTCTTCTGGAATAGACTCATCCTCTGTAACTGACCACATGTATAATTCATACTCTCCCTGGCGAAGCTGAGACCGAAAGTCAAATAATGAAATATTCACCCAAGCTAATGGCGTGGTATCCTGGTGAAGTTTCAGGTGATGGAATGAAAGAGATAAATATTTACAATGTCAATTCAGGCTTACATAGACAGAAACAGACATAAAAATACACATACAAATGCACATCACTTGAAATGTGAACCCTTATATAACAATAAAAATGCAATAATGTTCTTAAGCTAAATAGATATGTCTATATATGTAAAATATTTACAGACATAATCACTTGGCATACTGTAGTAGACAATGAGATAAACTTCCAGATCTTTCATTAATTTAATTCAATTCTCACTGGATCCAGTACTATCATGGCTTTGTGTCATTAATGTAAGAGGAATGACCGATGCACAACCACATTACAACTCTGAAAATTAGACAAATAATAACCTATAATCCAGTGGTTCCCAACCAATTTTGGGACATGCCCTGCTTTGGTATTTCTGAAATTCTGGTGCCTCTCTGTAATCTTTAATTCTTACATATTTAAAATTTTACTGCAATTCACGTGAAGGAAGCAAACTGAATGCTCACACACGCTGATTGGTCAACAAAACATGGGCTCTTCCAGTGACATGCATCACGCCCTCTCTTCAGGCTCTGATTGGCTGACAAAACATGGACTCTTCCAGTGACATGCATCACGCTCTCTCCTTTGTTGTCAGAGACACTTGAGTGTGGGGGAGGAGTGAAATACCCATTATGCCAATTACACATGTATATACATACACACAAAATATTTTTATGTATGCATAATGTATATGCATTGTATGTATTAACACGCATTAACATTAACACTCTCACTCAGACTCACTAGAAAACAATTCCCTGTTAATAACTCATTTTCTTTATTCTGTTGGTATAGCAAGCTGAAGGGGGGCACATCCTACACTTGCCCCACCAAAATATTGGCATGCACCCATGTTGGAAATCATTGCTATAATCTAAAATTTTCTTTGAAAGCAAATGCCAAACTTTAGAACCAAATACAATATAAAAATAAAAAATACATGATTTTTTTTACAAGCAACCATAGTCAAATGCGAACTCACTACTGATGTCAGTGTGGTTTAAGCAATAGAAAATAAATTACTGCATTAAACAAAAAGATTTACTAAATAAATTATTCTAGTAGTTTAGTTAAAATGATACATCTTTCTTTTCTATTTATTAAACCCAAGCAAAAAAAAAATAATAATCTACTAGTTAAGTAACTTTAGTACAAATTCTTTCATAAAAATTAAGTAACACATTTACTGGCCCAAATCCTAAACTGCTTATTAAAAAGATTATGTAACATAGATAAATAAAACTAAAATATAATTAAGATGATTACTTAATGTATGAAACTACCAGCCATTATAAAGTATTGATTTCTATTTATGGACTCTGTGTGTAATATATATATATATATATATATATATATATATATATATATATATATATGTAGTAATTCATATTCATAGTCTAGAAGAATCCTCATTAGAATGCAGAAAGCACTGGAGAGCCATTTCATCCTATTTGGGACTCGTCAGCAGTGTGCATCCACTACCAAGTATCAAACCCAGACTGTCACGAGACATCATACCACTGGACCAACAGGTCTTGGTGACAAAAAAGAAACTGACTAGACTAGACATAGCTCTACTACTCACTAAATTCCATGGTGATACATAATCCAAGTGAATTCTAATAATATAAAATATTAAAACTGATCCCTAAAAAGAGCTCAATGTATTTATTATAACAGAGCATATAAGTTAGATAATAGAGAAATCCAAAATTACCTCATTAGAATAGCTATTTCAACCAAATGTTACTACGTTGGCATTTTTCAACTCAGGTAGTGTGTAGATATAAATTCAGAAATTTAAAAAAAAAACAGTGAAACAGTCTGTAGATGACAACATATATATATATGCTAAAATATTTGTATAAAACCCTGATCTAAGTATAAAGAAAAGTATTAAGGAATGTTTGTATATAGTCAATTAATAAACAAGTGTTATTGCTATTCTGGTAAATATTACAATATTTTTTTATTCAAAGCAACCTGAAGGCATTAAAAATGCAAGTAACTTTTGCTGTCTATTTGTAGATATAAAGAAAAATTCAGAAAATAGTATAAAATGGACAAAAGTGTTGAGGGAAAAGGAATCTAATAATAAAGTAATAAAATAAAATGGTTGATAATGAAAATAGATTTTGTCCAAGCACAAAGTTTCTTTGACAACATTCAAAATTTAAAATTTCTCAAGAAATTCTTATACAGTGTCTGCTAATGAACCTAAAACTGTTGACAAGAGAGAAAACTTAAGATTACAATTCCTGTTAATCAAATATCAATTACAATCATGTCTTTAAAAGTCTTTTTCATCCTATTGGCAACAAAAACTACAAAAAAAAAAAAATAGTAATATTCTGAGTGTCCAATATCCAAGACATTTTTTGCTTAGTCATCAAAGAAACAAGTGGTCAAGCTTAATCTTGTTACATCCTTTTTCAGAACTAATTCCAGACACTGCCTTTAAACAATCTTATTAAAAGCAGTACTTGGTTGAATCAATTACTTAAATCTCTGGAGGTCTTCCTTCCAAACTCTCATTCATATATATATATATATATATATATATATATATATATATATATATATAGATAAGTAAAAAATTAAATGTTCCTGATGACATGTAATGACAAAAACAGAATAACCTGTTTAGTCCATACCTGCCCAACTTCTTCCTTAAATGGAGAAATCTAATTTGCATATTTATGTTTCAAAATAATTATTAATTAATGGTTTTTGTAATTATTACAAATAAGTGATTACACTTTTATAATTGCTTAGTTATAATTTTCAGTCAAACTATCTTAGCATTTAAATCACAGTCTGAGAGTAAAGGCAAGCAACAAATGTATAGTAGGAAGTAATGTTGACATTTTTTAAATTATATTTTTGAAAACTTAACAAATATTATTAATTATAACAGCGTATATATATATATATATATATATATATATATATATATATATATATATATATGAATACTACCAAAAGGCTAAAATTTATTAAACTAAAATTAATCTAAAATTAATTAGTATCATCTTGCAAATAACATTTTAAAAGCTGATCCTTTATTTATGGTTAATATTTCATTAAAGATTACTTCTAATAATTTAAAACATACTGAACTGTTATGTAACATCAGCCCTCCTATATAGTAGTGAATGCTGAACAATCTCCTCTCAGATGAAGAAGAGACTTGAGACAACAAACAAGATTCTACAGAAGGATGTTGAGAATACAATGGACTGAACATGTGAGCATCAACAAATTTTATGAAAATGGAAACAAAAAGGACCTTACCAGAAAGAGATAGTAATGAAGAGAACTTGGAAAGTTTGATGCTCACGTAACAGATTGAGGGCAAGAGGGTCAGAGGAAAACAATGCGTAACCTAGCAAGCTTGATTAAATGGATGGCAGAACAGGGTTTAGGAGAGATAACAAAAAGATAAAATTTAAGAGCTACAGAGGACAGGAAATTGTGGAGAACCATGATTGCCAACATCTTAAAGGGGCACAACACATAGAAGATGCCAACATTACAAACGAAAGTTTGAAACAAACAATTTGAAAAAATCCCCAAACAGAACTCTCAAATACAATCCCGAAACTTTGATGTTACTTACTTTTTGCTTCTTTTTGACACCACCAACAGCCATCAACATGAAACAAACTCTTGTCATTTCTGGTAAATCTTTGATGAGGTGATCAAAATTTAGGTTGCTGTTCCACGTACAACTTTGATCATGAAGAAGAGTTTCCTCAGTTTTAGCTGCGGCACACAAGATGTCTGGTCCATGGTACAAGCCAGTTACTAACTTTACCTGTAACAAGAAAAATTATATGTAGTGATGTGTACACACACACACACACACACAGATGTTCTGTTAAAGAGAATAGACAAATTTTACCTATATTTTAAAATAGTTTACATATATTAAAATTTAAATATGATCAAGTTGTTCAGAGTTCCGATCAGCTTATTTAACTATTTCAAACTTTCAACTGACTTCAGTCATTGTTAAGAATAAAAGTTCATTTATTTTATAAATCCCATGATGAGTTTTTACCTCAATGTTAAATTTTAAATCATCATAAGATTTGAAGAAAATGGAGTTTAATCAAATAGACTGTTCTACTTAGATACATTTCTTTTTTACTTTCTATATTCTTTGTGAGGCAAATAAAGCCTTTAATATGGTCACTAGCCTCTTGTGGTTTTACTACAATTTATTTGCCTAACCAGAACTTTTTTAAGAAAAAAAAATATTACCATCATGGAAAGACTACTGAAACCAAGATATTTCTCTACTGATCCGGCTAGTAGTACAGCTGGTAAAGAATGGCTATACTGGAGAAAGACCATTGCAAATTTCTTTTCATCTCTGCCAGATGAAAGCTTAGAAAACTCAATGAAACTAGAATTGTTAACCAATTACATAGAACCTTCAGTACACGAGTACCTGACAACCTTCTTACATACGAAGACGCTATGGATGAGCTTGAGAAAATTTATGTCAAAACAAAGAGCAAAGTTTTTGCTCACCATGTCCTTATAACTAGGAAACAGAAAACGAGAGTTTTGACCAGTATTTACAAAAGCTCTCTGTATGATTAGCAAAGACTTCAGATTTAAACTTATGACATCAGAGTAACTGTGATGAGTCTAACTAACGCCTTTATGTATATTATTCGGACAATTGTCCTCATCTTTGTCACCATATTTATTACGTCAATGTCAAGGACACATGGCACAGTGGATAAAGGCGTTAGTTAATCCAGTAACAGGACCCAAACAGTGTGAGTTCAATACCCGGTTAAGGTAGTGGAGAACTTGGAGAGGGGAATTAACAGGAGATAACTGACATCCATTATACAAGGCACGTGGAACTAGAACAGTCTACCCCAGTGAGAGAAATAAAGGGTTCAGTTCGACATTTCAATCACCTGAAGAAGGCCAGAGCGTACAACAGCCAAAACGTTTTAATAAATATGGCAACAAAGATGAGGACAATTGTCCGAATAATGTAAATAATGTGAAAGTAATCATCATACATAACTTGTGTTATGTAAGATGACCATTTGGCCATGATTTCTTACAACACACTCTTCAGTTTCTATGTCATTTGAAGGACCCTTACCAAAAATTATCTTGTTGCTAGAGGTATTCCTTGACTGTAAGCCTATAGCTGTAAAATCCTGGTTCTTTTCAGATACTGATAAAATCTTCATTGCTTTGGAAACAAAGCGATTGTTACAAGAAGGAGTCATAGAACCAAGCAACTCCCCTTGGAGAGCTCAAGTTCTGGTCACTTCAGGAGCTAATCATAAATAAAGAATAGTGGTAGACTATTCACAAACAATAAATCGGTATACATTATTGGACGCATTCCTCGTTCCTCAAATAAATGATGTAGTACTTGAAGAGGCAAAGCATTGCTACTTCAGGTACGTTGGATTTGAAGAGTTTACCAAGTGTACTGATTAAGGACACTGAGAAAAAGGTTTACTGTCTTCAAAGATGACAATCACCTATATCAGTTCTGTCAAATACCTTTTGGCATTACCAACAAAGTGGCTTCCTTTCAGAGAATAATAAACAACCTTATCTTTTCTGAAGGACTTTCTGCTACATGTGGATAATGTAACAGTCTGTGGTAAAACAAGGGAGGAGCATGATATCAACTTAAATAAACTCAGGAGGCTTGTTCAAAAGTATGATTTAACCCTGAACAAGAAAAAAAGCACTTTGGCAGCTGACATTGTCACTCTGCTCTGCTATCTGATCAGCCAAAGATCAATTAGACCTGACCTGGAATATTTACGACCCTTAAGAGTGTTCCAATCCCTCATGATAAGGCAGCATTATGGCAAGTAATCAGACTATTTTCTCATTATTTCCAATGAGTACCAAAATGCTGACTGGATTTAACCCTTAATAACAACTACTACATTCCCTTGCAACTGATTCTGAGAAAGCATTCAATGTTCTTAAAGAGGAGATTGAAAAGGCCCTACTACATTCTATTGATGAAAACCTTCCCTTAATTGTCAAATCCAATGCCTCTTATACGGTACCGAATCAAGCAGGCCAACCGGTTGCCTTCTTTTCAAGGACCCTCTCTCGTACTGAACATAAGCACTCTGCTGTTGAGAAAGAATTTTGCCCTCACAAAGAAGCAGTTTGAAAATGCTCTCACCTCTTAACTGTGAGGTGTTTTACTATCCTTGCTGACCAACAAGCTGTAAACTACATGTTTAATTCAAAAAGACTTTGTACAATAAAGAATGACAAAATACAACAGAGGTCAATGGAATTCGGGTGTTATGATTATGACATTGTATAATGACCTGGCAAAAACAACATTCTTGCAGACGTACTCTCTCGTGCTCACTGTGGAGACACTTATTGGTGATAAAAAATTGCAGGAGCTACATGTTCGATTTTGTCACTCTGGTGCAACAAGGTTCACCCATTTCATCAAAATAAGAAATTTGCCATACTCCATTGAAAAAATATGAAGTGTATATCGAGAGTGCTCTGAGTGTGCTTGCTTGAAGCATAGATTTTACTCTCCAGATTCTACCATTCTCATTAAAGCTACTCAAGCTATGAAGTGACTTAGCATAGACTTCAAACGGCCACTTCCCTCCTCCTCTAAGAACTGTTATCTATCTACTGACTATTGTGGACGAATATTCACCTGTCTGGATTTTATTACTGGCTTGGTTATGAAATGTCAACCAAATTTTCAGTGTTTAGGACCCCCCTTCTTACATTCATCTGGACCTGGCTAACCTTGACATTGCAAGTAGCCAGACGATTCCCATTAATCAATGAGGAAATGGAAAATATGGAAAGTTATTATCTTGGCATTAGCTTCCAGAAATTTTGGGACCTCACAGTGGGAAATGGTATTACCATAAGTACTGCATTGAATCAGGTCACTGCTGTTCATTGCCACCAACACTACTCCCCATGAGAGACTATTCCAATACCAATGCCAAACCCCAGTGGACATTCCCTACCCACTTGGTTAACCATCCCTGACCCTGTCTTATTGTGTCAATATGTTCATAATCATAAGCATGAACCACAAGTGGATGAAGCAGATTTAATTGAGGCTAATCCTCAATACACTCACGTACAAATTACTGATGTACAAGAAGCAACTGTCTCTGTTTGTCAGGGAAGATCGGCTCCAAAACTCTTAAACTGAAGTGAATTTAGATCCAAGTTCTAAGAAATGGCTATCTCCTGTCTCCGAGTAGCCTGGTGGTTTAGTGCCCACACCACCAGCTGAGCTTGTGATCAAAACTAATTGCCTTCTCCTGTGCCTTCAGAGTTGAGACAGACCCTACCTGAAATAAAGCAATCTACACCTGTACCAGTGCAGCGTCTCCATTACATGGGCGATGAAACATCAAAAAAAAAAAATATATATATATATATATATATATATATATATATATGAAGAAATACAGTTTTAAGATATGCTATATTTATGGGATAAAGTGCTCAGAGATAGAGCATATGTAAATATAAAAGTGAACATTGAAGTCAACACTCAGATCTGATGATTACGTTTAGCATGAAACAGTCTGTCACCTGTGAGTGTTGACTTCAATGTTCACTAATATATAGGGAGAATGAAATATTTAAACCTCCAATTCCATCCCAGATGGACTGTTCCACTTTAATAGGGTCACTAGCCTCTTTTAGTTTTACTACTATCTATCTATATATATAGTCAATGCTGCTTCAGTATATTACATATGCATGATTGAATTTATCCATAAAGAAATTCTGAACATTTACCATGGAAATAGTCATAGCATATATATATATATATATATATATATATATATATATATATATATATATATATATATATACACACAAGAACATAGTAATTATATTATATACAGTTTCCTGTGGTGAATGATATTTTATTTAATATGGGCTGTTTAATTATTATAATAATAGCTCCAAAGTTTTTGAGTCTTTCCTTCAATTGAGTGCCATATAGTATTTTGGTATTGCCTACTAATATTTGTCTTATGATAGTTGTATTTTAGTTGCTCATTTTTGTCAGTCACCATCATGCCCTTGCCGGGAAAAAAAAAAAAAAAGTTATTAATGGGCCCAGCAATTATCGACTAGTCACACTTACACTGATTGCTATGAAGTGCTTTGACAGATTGGTCCTGTGGCACATCAAGACAAGTCTGCCAGCTACTTTTGATCAATACCAGTTTGCATAGAGCAAATAGATCGACATAAGAAGCCATTACCACTGCTCTTCATGCTGCACTGACCCACCTCGAGAAAATGGGGGGAGTTACATGAGAATGCTTTTTGTTAACTTCAAGTGCAAACTGATTGCAAAACTCATACGTCTTGGACGTATGAGCTTTGAGAAATTCTTGAACTCATCTGTCATTAGATTCAAAAATTTCTAACAAACTATCAGAATAGGCCTACACCTCACCCCGACTCTCTCTCTCTGAAATATATATATATATATATATATATATATATATATATATATAATTTAAACACACTTATAGTTAGTAACTGCTAAATTTTCTACAAGTGCAGTAAAAGTGCTCAATACTATGTCAAGCTTAAAATACCTTAGCTAATCAAGTTTCTCCCCTATGATCATCAGGCCATATTTAAATATTACATATCTAAACATGGAAGCTGCTGGGTAATTTATAATTATCAAAATATAACCTAGCCCGATGATCCCTAAGCATTGGGATGAAACTTGAGTAGCTAAGGTATTTTATATTTTATAATTATATATATATATATATATATATATATATATATAGATAGATAGATAGATAGATAGATAGATAGATAGATAGATAGATAGATAGATAGATAGTATTTAAGATTTGCTATATTTATGAAAATATTGAAGAGGGCATTTGTAAATATAGACAGTGTGGACATAGGAATCAATACAACATGGTGACTCAAACAATCTACAGACCACTTGTCACTACTCTTTTCCAGTGGCCTATATAGAGAGCATGCAAAAGGATTACATGAAGATCACTTGAAGCATGAAACTGACAGTCACCATTAAGTGTTTATTCTTATGTCTATACTATGTGTGTGTTGTGCGTGTGGGTGTGTGTATATATATATATGCAATAAACAAATGAAAGATTGGGCGCAGATTATCAACAACACATAAATATGAACTGTTTGTCATTGAAACCAGACACTTACCATTTTATTATTCAATATAACGTCTACTGTTTCAGAATCACTTGCCAACAATTACTCGCCCACCACACACACCGCTCACATCTTCCTGGGTATGTCTGTTATCCTCAATAAAACATTTCCATTGATTTTTATCTTCCTCTCTGAAACCAGCTCAAGCAAATAACCTCTGTTATCTGCCAGCCAATATTTGTTTTCACTGCCATATTTTTTTTCAACTTTTCACACAATTCTACATCTCAAACAGATGCAGAAACACAATTTCACACAAACATTAACTCATCAACACATATATATATATATATGTATATATATATATATAGCAGGAATTTAGGTAGGTCCAGTATCAATTTCTCAACTGCTAAGTTAAATTCTAAGTCCCTGATTCCGATACAAATACAGTCCATTCACCAGGGTTGAATAAGGTGATGACTGAAATAAATTTATACCCACATGAAGTAGTTTTGAATTTTTTTGCTATGTAATTTATATGCTCTGTTATGATAAATACATTGAGCTCTCTTTGTGGATCAGTTTTAATATTTGATATTATTAGAATCCACCTGGATTATATACCAACAGATCTATTACCTGTACTATATATATATATATATATATATATATATATATATAAAACTGACATATGTACAGCTGGCCACTTGTATTCAAGGATACTCATCTACTAGAGCAACTAGCCATTCAACACTCACAGAGCCGACCTGTGGTTCATACTGCAACTATGGTGAGTAGATCTTGGTTACAATTTCTGGGAAAGAGTGTATTATCTAGTGTGATCAACAATTTGAACAAGGCCAGCACACTCAAGACCTCAGCCATGATTACTTGTGACTTCATGCTAGCAGAGCTATCAACAGCCCCCAAGGATTCCATCTACCCAATTTCACTCACAAGGCTTGGGTTTACCCATGGTATGGTTTTCAGGCACATTCCAAAAGGTACTGCATGCTGGGATCAACCCTCCTGTCTGATAACATCAGGAAGTCTTATCCTGACAAATCAACCACAGTGAGTTTCGAACCCGGGTCTCGTGTTCAGAATGCAAAAATCCTAACCACTCAGCCACATGCCCATATATAACTGACATATAGCACAAAAATAAATCACTATACACTGGTATATTCAAAATAATTTATGTCTAAAATGTACCCAAAGGTTTTTCAAAAAAAAAAACTTAATTGTAATTTTGCTGTAAAATTTTTATCTTTCTGTCTGAATATAGACCAAAAATATCACAGTGGTTTGTATTTTTGCTTAGTCTCGTTTTACAATAAAGATGAAATTACGTCAGGTTTTTTTTCTAACATCATTAATAAACATGTTGCAGTCAAAATTTTAGGGTACAAAAAGGTTAAACTTTGATCAAAATACGACATGACAGAAAAAAATTCAGAAATGTTTAATAAACAAAGAAATGTTGATTAGCTAAAGTTTAATGAAATCAATGTTTAACAAAGAAAAATCATTTTTTCCTTTGAAGAAATTTTTTTTAATTTACTATGTGAAATGATTTAAAAACAAAATCATAATAAAACAAATAAAAGTTTTGCACATTTTTTACTTTTAAGAAAATTTAAATGATTTTCTCATTATTACCATGATCACATAAAAATAACTATGCCTCAAAAAGAAAAATTTTCATTGCCGTTTAATTCAAGATCAGGCAAAACAAAAATCTGTTTTAAAAGGATATTTTTCTCTTGATACTGCTATTAGCCTAGTCCTTTGGTAATTTTTACTGTTTTAAAAAGTTATTTTTTAAATTTTAATACAAAACTAAATTTATAGAGTTTTTCCTTGAGAACTGATAAAAATGTTAAACACTGCATTTATTTATTTACAAGGTTATTAATTTATAATCTGTAATTAAGCACAATTATACGAAAATTAAATTTATAATTAGTTACTCATCATTATGTATTTACTTAAATTTTCTTGTTTTATAATTCAGATATATTTTTTTAGTTTTAGGAATAAAAAACTTGTTTTCAGAGTTATTTTTGTATATTTCATTATAGTTTGATCACATATTTTTTAATCTTGTAAATATAAAATTATTCTTATTGTGAACTATAAAAATATTTTTTAATTTTGTAAATAATCTATTGATATGGTAAACAAATTAAATTACATGCTCCTGTAAAAAAATTGTTCTTACATGGTAATTGAATAAAAAAGTTCATTTGACACTTTTTTGTTGCTTGATCCAAAGTTAAACTTCAAATTTTCTTTTACAGATTAAGAAAAAAAAAAAATCAAATTGTTTGATTTTATTCAAGAAGAGACAATATCCATTAAATTTAAAGCTTCAGTAAAAATACTCACTCTGCTTTCTGTTGTTTGCACTTGACTGACACATTTGACAAAAATATTCACATTGCTTGAAATATTCCAGGAATAAATGGAGGATTTTTGTGATCCTACCCGAGAGGGAGAAGGACTTAACAATGGAGGAGCAAGTCTTCTGTGTGGAGGAACAACAGGGGCTGGTACTGTTCACAAGAAAAGAATTGGATAATTAGAATTGAAAAATAGGAAGATCATTAAGATTAAAAACATGGTAAAAATGAAAAATTTATAAAACAAAAAAGCATGTTTTTATTATAAGACTTTATGAGAAAAAATTTAGGAGCATTCAAAAAGCTTGCTATTGGTGATAGGGTGGCAGCTGTAATAGCATGCATTTTATGAAATTAACATGTTTTTGTTATTTATTCTAACACTAGTTTAAAAGCTGCCCTATCAGGTGGCATTTAAGATAGCTCCTGCAGAGGGCTCTTAATTGAGCCTTCAGCTTGTACAGGAGCTTGAGTGTCCCTAAGTCTTTGCATATTCTCAACATTGGAAACTCTCCTGGCTGCTGTTTAACCAGAGTTTTTGTTTGCCTGGAACTTTCTTTTCCTTGCTCTTTTGATTGCAATCTGGTCCTCTGTTAACAGAGATTTCTTTTTGCAAGGAATACTGCTACCATATGCGATAGGCAACAATAGACTACAGAAGAAAATTGATTGCTGCATTTAAGTATTGCATTAATATTTAAGCTTACCTTTTAAAAGTCCAATGATAATTCCTTTGTTGCAACAATTTAAAAACAATTTGATGTGCATTGGTCCTTAATTTCTGTACAAACAATTATTTGTATTTCATGAGTGACTTTTGCTGGATTTTTCAACTAGTTTCAATTATTCTCAAATTTATTTCCAATTTTTAAAAATTGTTATCATACAAGAAATTTTGTTGCAAAAAATCATGTTAAAAAAAAATTGCTGAAAACAATTGCAGTAATGAAAACTTGGGACTCCTTTCTGTAAAATAATATATTGAAAGTTAAAGAGTTGTGTCCCTTTAATTGTTTTTATTGTTAGAAGCAAACATGGTGGAATCTGAAAACAATCACAATAATGAATTGGAAATCCAAAATTTCAGGATCTGGCCCAGAATGTTTTTAATTTGCTCACGGAGTCAGCTTGATTCCAAAATGTTGGGTTACAACCTCTAGGAGTAAAGCTGAAAAAGTGTGACACACTGACATTTGCATTTATTATATAGATTGTAGATGAAAAACCTTAACATCTTATATTTTTATTTTATGAAATGTGAAAAAAAATAAGATTTATGCAATGTATAGAGAAATACTGAGAATGATAAAAAAAAGTCAACAATAGTTTGTAAAGATTCATATAAATTTCTTGCTGAGAGAGAAGCTTCACATCTGGATAGACCAGGTAATGTTGTAAGTAATGAATACATAATAATGATCAATATTATACAATATAGGAGATATAGCTAACATACTGAAAATATCCCAATCAAACACTGAAAATCTCTTGGATCTGCTTGGTTATGTTAGACACGATGTGTGGCTTCCACAGAAACAAAAGAAAAAAAACAAAAAATACTGGACCATAATTTTTGTAAATGTTTTATTTGTTATTTAATTCATTAATTTCTTCTGCAAATGCTGGGTAAAAAAAATTGTAGAGAGTTCTAAATCTTTCATCCTGACACCGAAGGTAAAGAGAGAAAAGAAACCACCAACTCCAAAAAGGATGGACAGTGGGAACAGAATGGTCTTTTAAGTTGGTAGGCAGAACAAAATACAATCAGTTTGATCAAAATAATTGTTAAATCAACAACTGAACCGATCAATCTTGATAGTTTTTCATGGGAGGTATACAGGTTTAAATTTAACTATTTGTTAATATTTTTGTTTGTTATTTAATTATTCTTTTCTGCGAACACTGGACAGAAAAAAAAATGTCTTTCCATGTTCATTTTCTCAGTTAGTGCCTAAATAGAAACTTTAAATCCTACATAAAACCTCCTTTGCTATTTATATATATATATATATATATATATATATATATATATATATATACATACACACACAGGTAGTTTATATAACTTAAAGAAAAACAGACCACTTTAAGGCTACATTGTAATAATTTATTTCACGATAGAATTTTATTTTTGTCTGGATCTTCAGACTTCACTTTCTAAAGGTAAAATGAAAAATGAATTTAAAATTTACACTTTATATATATATATATATATATATATATATATATATATATATATGGAAAACAAAAATATATAGACATACACTGGCAAAACAGACTACTCACATGCACACAGGAAGAATGTGTGTATGTATGAATGTGCGTATATATATATATATATATATGTGTGTGTGTGTGTGTGCTGATTCATGTGCAAGCTAGCAGGGGTGGGGGACACACAATACACAAAAATGGAAAGGATTTCACAGCCTCAGGGATGATATGGGGATAGACGGGCACCTATCATCAACACATTTGTCATCACCACCACTAAGACCAAACCTAATGATTTTATTACCACTTTGGCAAAAATTTCCTTTGCCAACAGTCGAAAAAATGAGATAAAGGCTCTCTACAAATACAGAAAATGAACAATGAAATATTAAATGTACATAAGGAAATTTTATTCCTTTAAAAATTGATTCCTTTAATTTGCCTGAAGGTCACATGACCAGAAACCAGTGTAGCAAAAATATCAAGAATAAAATATAATATATACACTAAAACAAATCAACATTATGAGCTAAAAGGTTTGCAGTTTCTCTCTTTATATAATATATATATATATATATATATATATATATATATAGTGTATTGGTGCAGCAAATCATTTATCCAAACATATTCATTCAGTGCATTTGCTTTTGCAATATCTATACTATAAACTATATAGCTTGCTGAAAACTTCAATTTTATTTTTGTACCTTTATTACTTCAAGATTTATGGGGGGTTATTTTATTTTACTTTTTTTTCTTTTCGCTAATTTTTCTTTTTTCCTTTTTTCCCCTCACAAATAAATAATTGACAATGCTGTCATTCACATAATTTTGTTTCTACGATAATATTAAATATAATGGGAGTAGGGGATACTGATGCACCCTCGAACAACCTATGTTACCCCCCACTTGTCACAATGGCTCTTTTATTACCTGAGGTCTGAAACCTATACAATATTTCTGACTCAAGAAGTTCTGTTGCCTTGATTTCTGGATAGACAAAACTAGTGTACTCAGGGTACCATGCCTATATTGCCTTTCCTGGATTATTTGTCCCTTCATTAAGAGTGGTGGATGCAAACATTTTCTGGCTTTTGGAGTTATCTGGGTCAGAGTTAGGTAACCAAGTAAATTCAAAGGAGGCTATCCTATCAGCAGGCGTATAATATTGAGGCTATTCTACTGCCATTTTATGAATGGGTCCTGGACCATACAATAGTCTCCAGTAGGGTCTGTCGAATACTACTACAGCAGTGCCTCGTAACAATTCAATCCATGTTTATGATGCATGCATCTCCTGTGGGTGTGACTCTCTCACTACCTAGTCTTCTCCCAAACACATTTATTTCTAAAAATGAACACAAAATTGAACAAAAAATTAAATCCAACCTCACAAAACAAAAGTAGATACTAGATTCACCATCTCCTACACCAACTTTCCAGAAGTTAACTCCATCTTCTTGATGCCAAACCTGAGCTCTTATTCCTGTCTAAAACTGGTATTGATACTTCTATCCCAGTGCAGGACCTTGCAGTCCCTGGCTACTCATCTCTAATAGCTAAACATGACCATCAAAATCTCTACAGTCACAGACTCAGTGCCTATATCAAAGACAGGTTTCCATGGGGTATAGACCAAAAAACCACAGATCTGATCTCTCATATGTGCTTCAGTATGGCATTTGATTACAGTACTATTTTCATTTTCACTCTGTATCATCCTCACAATGACGGAACTCCTGTTCAACCAAATAGCTGAGACAATTAGCAATATCTCTAATGAGTATCTCTCAGCAAGTTTTCATATTTTCTGGTGACCTCAATATTCACCACCAAAGAGTGGTTAGTCCACTTGAACAAAACTGAAGACAGCAGATACTGCAGAGACTTCTCAGTCGCCTACAAACTAACACAGATCTTTGAAGAACCCACCCACTTTCCTGATACAACATGACAACTGCCAAATCTCCTTGACCTCTTCCTCAAACCCTGCCCTGAAAAATACTTCATTGAAGTTTACTGCTCACCCTTGGGCACTTCAGATCTTTCACTATCAGTGTCAAAGAGTTGATACCAAACTAAAGGCATTCCCTGATATGCCATTCCATAGAACGATTTTTCATACACAAAAGCTGACTAAGACTGCTTCAGATGTTACAAAGCAGAAGCTCTTCCCTCTCAGCCTTCTTCAAACATACTGTCTCCAAAAATACTGCCATTATCTTATAATGGATCCTTTCTGGAATGGAGAGTTTTAGACACCAAAAAAATTCCAACAAAAGTTCATACAGCTAGCCCTGATTCAACCCTGAATGTGCTGCAGCCATAGCTCCCTTTAACCACTACTACAATATCTATCACAGAGAACAATGTAGTAGAACACTTGCTTCATTTAGAACTGTCTATAATCAGAGCAAGAGAGGTCTAGAAAATACAAAGTGGAGACATGCACAAGCAGTCCAGGCCAAGGTTGAAAGCAAATAACTTGGATCCAGAGACTTCTAGAACAAAATCCTGAATAGAGGCAAACCATAAGTACCTACTATTATAAAATGACCCTGAGGTCATCTCCACCTTGTGAGATAAAGCAATCTTTGCCTCTAATTCAATGTTAGATGACAAAGATCATCTATTTTCGGACTTCCCCAGACTCACTGAGCACAATTTCATTAATATTTTTATTACAGCTTAGGAAGTTTCAAGATTTATCAAAATTTTTGACCCAAAGAATGATACTGGTTCAGACAAAACCCCAGTGGGTGTTATTAAGAATATTAACCCAATATTTGCAAACTTTTTTAACTGCTACTTGAAAGATAAATCCTTCCCAGGTCCGTGGAAGGTGTCAAGCATATGCCCTGTTTTCAATAATGTGGGGAAGTGCATATTCCTGTCACGGTATAGACCCATCAGCCTTCCCATGGTCATTAGCAAACATTTTGAAGCTATAATCACCGCGATGGGGGCAACCGCTTGAACTTGAATACAGATATCGATCAGCTTGTTTCACTGCTGATATCCTGCCATTATTCACAGAATCATTAAGGTACTAGATAACAAACACATCTCAAGAACAATTGCATTAGATATTTCAAAGCCTTTGACAGGGTGTAGCATTAAGGATAACTGTACAAGCTCTCCAGCTATAGGATCACTAGAAACCACTCCTCAATTATAAAGTGCTTCTTAATGAGTAGGTCCCTGAAAGTAGTTAACATCCGGTTCTCCAAAGCCCAAGCGATCGATGCAAGCATTCACCAAGGCTCATTTCTCAATCCTACTCTCTTTTCTACTTTACATAAATGATCTTCCATAAGAATATACTTTGATTATTTGTAAATATATATGCCAATGATACAAGGTATATGGGTGCACCTTCAAAACTTTAGATGACTTGAGCTTGGGAGATGATGTCTCCTCTAACCAAGCATTAACAACTCAGTGGTTGGGAGGGGTGGGATAAGAGGGTATATTCGAAATAGCAATCTAAGTTCACCTTTTCAATCTGCTTACTTGATTCCAAACAATATTCTAGAAGCATAGAAAAGTTCAACTTTTTTAACATTTCACAATTCTATTGAACAAAATAAATAAAAATTAATTTTTTCCAGAAATTACCTTCCAAAACCTCAAATATGTTATAGCAGAAACATATTTTAATCACTTCAAGTCTTTTTATCATTTGTGACCAAATTTTTCCATATTGAGGAAAAGTCGGATTTAAATAGCTACACAAAAATTACTACCACTGAACACATTTTTTTTTCTCCATTAAAGAAATCTTTCTGATAGAAAAAATTTGCAATTTATTTTTTTTTTTTACTTCTTGAAATAGACAAAAAAAAAAAATAATAAATTTCACAAATGAAAAACTAACAACTTTCTTTGATTAAAGTTGGAATCAGGCAGCCGACTATTTAAGAAGGATCCCCCCCCCACAAAAAAAATAAATAAATAAATTATAAAGAGAGAACAGCAGCAGCAAAAAAAAAAAAAAAAAAAAATCATTGCATACATTTTCTTGGTGTGCTGGAGATTTCTGAAGAACTAGAATTAAGATTTTATCCTTGAGCAAATATTAAAAGCTTTGGTTTGGGATTTTGATTTAATCAATGTCCATCTGACCTTGTCTTGAGATAATCACTGAGGACCAAAATTGGATTTATTGATAAAAACAAAGATCAAATGACGTGACTTTCTGTTTAGCAAAAAAAAAAAATCAGAGGAATATCAAAATGGAACAAATATTTGAAAATGATAGAAGTAAATGACTGGTGAATTTTGTTCTTAATTTTATTTCCAACTAGTACAATAGATGTTGGAATCAAAACATTAACAAACCAAATACTCACTAAAGTCTATTGATAGTTTTATCAAACAAATAAAACAGATAATAACTATCTATTTGAAGGTGTATCAGTCATTGGAGACTTAAATAACTTGGACAATTTATGGACTACTTAAACCTGCAGAGAGAAAACATTATTAATATCTACAACTATTCAAGTGTAACCATCAACACTTCACCATCAATAACTATTGGAACTTACTTAAGAGTTGATATGTTAACAGGCAGTAATTTTTTTTATCATTTCACCTCAAGCAAGGTGATAAAGCCACTATGATGCAAGGGTCTATAAGAAACCAAAAGAGAGTATCACAAGCAAGAAACTATTAACTTTGAAATTAAGGTTACATCTAGAAAATTTAACAGTGAAATGATGAGACCTAACTACCAATCTAGTACTGTACACGATACTAATCACAGGCAGAATGAGAAATATAACTGACATTGGTTCGATAATTAAATAACATCGTAATAAATTTTAGGTTGATACAAAAATATTTGTTTTTCATTTTGTTTTATAAATTTGAAGCCTTTTTGAAATAAACTGTTATTTAACTATTTTTGGTGCCATACACCATTTGAAAGCATGAATTTCACTATTTATGCTAATTATCTTGCTTTCATGGTTTATTTTAGAGTATCAAACATAGGTGTGGGGATCTAATTCAAGTGATTTTATAATATACAAAAGGTCTAAATGTGATCTTAAACAGTGGAAACATTATTATCACACAAGTATTTGACCAGGGGATTTTTCAACTCATAGTATGCCTTAAAATTGGTCCCAAAATTTTCATAATGACAACAAGAGTCATGAAAATGAGGAAAGGGTGCAGACATTCTTCTGTAATTGATGACAACCAATTAACAGATATTGTTGAACTGGATCCATGCAAAACAACTGATGAGGCTGCAGAACTCAAGGTTCTCCATTCAACAATTGTTTGACATTTGCATAAAATTAAAAAACAAAATAAACAAATGGATGTCACGCAAGCTGAATGAAAATAAAATATTTGCCATTACAAAGTTTGCTCAACATTTTTTTGGTACAAGAAAAACACCATTCCTTGATCATTGTGACATTGTGATCAGAGATGAAAAGTATTTGTCTATATTTCTGAGATGATGTATTATGTACATTATTTACATTATTCAGACTATTGTCCTCATCTTTGTTGCCATATTTATTACAACGTTTTGGCCATTGTACGCTCCAGCCTTCGTGGTGGTTGGAATGTCGAACTGAACCCTTTATTTTGCTCACTGGGGTAGACTGTTCTAGACTGTTCCACGTTGCCATGTTTTAATGGCTGTCAGTTATCAGTTATCTCCTGTTAATTCCTCTCTCCAAGTTCTCCACTGCCTTAACCGGGTATTGAACTCACACTCTTTGGGTCCTGTCACTGGATCTAACTAATGCCTTTATCCACTGTGCCATGTGTCCTTGAGGGAAATTAACAGGATAATTAAAAAGAAAATAACATGGCACGTGGAACTAGAACAGTCTACCCCAGTGAGCAAAATAAAGAGTTCAGTTTGACATTCCAGCTACCTGAAGAAGGCCGGAGCATACAATTAAACGTAATAAATATGGCGACAAAGATGAGGACAATAGTCCAAATAATGTAAATAATATGAAAAGTATTATCAGGAAATCAAAATGAACCAAGAACTGCAAAATGTATATCCAATAAGGAACACTATCTTCACATGCAGAAATTTGTGGAACTGGCCTACAATACTCTAACTCACATTGCTTATAAAAAACCATTGAGACCAACTATCACCTTTTTCTTTTGAAGCATTTTACTAATTTCATGAAAGAGTTAGGAATAAAAAAGTAAGCAACAGTTCAAAATGCCTTTTGGTTCCAGGTCTTCAAAATTCTATTGCTGAAAATCTGTATATTCTAATGGTTCTTATTTCAATTAATAATTTTATTCTCAGTCGAGATAGGCTGCTTAATGAAAAATTGCACCAATCTAATGCATTAATTTAAGAGACTACAAAATTCAGATAATGTCAAATAAATTCATAATTTGTTCATACTAATCACCCAATTTAAAATCCAGGGCTTTGCTGATAAAATCTGATTGGATAAAATTTCATATTCATGGAATTAGTCAATCTATCTAAATGAATTGTGTTAAGAAAAAAAAAAAAAAAAAAATGCTTTTATCAAAAATAAAAAATAAAAAATCTTTGATTTTTTTTATTTCTGAAAGACAAATTATTAAAAAATAAATACTTAAAAAATGTAAATACAATTTTGAAATAGTAAATAGATATGATACTTTTGTCCAGGTTCAGTTAATAAATCAATAGAATGAAATTCCTGGATTTTAAATTGAGTGCAGACCATGTCATGTTAATGTGCAAATGACCTGACACATCACTGGCACATTAACAGAACTCATTCTTCACTCAATTAACCTCACACATCAATAATGTATTAACACATTCCTCACTCATATGACCCTACAGATTACTGGTTCTTGAAGCCACTCAATCACAATTTTCAATTTAAAATACAAAGGCTTCTAACACTTCATGGTTTTTTTAGTACTCAATTTATTAAGCAAAACAAAAAAATTGTTGAGATCACTGCATGAATATAAAAAGAACATTATTTACACTTCATAAGAATGGCAAATTTTTTAATTATAACAAAATTGATAATTATTTATATTAAAAAAACACATCCATTAAAACTTCATGAATACCATGCTGAAACTATGACCATAAAAAGCTTGGAACAGTTATAGACACAATATTATGATTTCTGGGATTTATTTTAGTGCAATACCATTAAAGTGTTGGTTTGTGAATTTGGTGACAGTGATTGTGAGTTCAATCCCGGGGTTGGGCAGTGAATGGAAACAAGCAAAATTTTGGACAGTGCTAAAAATTAAAAACTAGACAATATCCCTAGACATGGACAGTGGAATGAGAACAGTCTACTCTATATAAATTAAATAAAGGGTTCAGTCCATAATTCACTGCAGATTGATATACACCTGAGGAAGGCTGGAAGGCACAACAGCCGAAACGGCTGTGATGAGAACAATATTCCAAATGTAAATAAAAATAACAGTATTGTGGAAGTCAACATTCATGCTTAGTCCAATAATCTATATTATAAATCAACCAATTTTTCAACGGAAATTACTCTAGGTGCTTTAAATGCTAATTATAGAGTAGTTTCACTTATTTTTTAGGCAATAATTTTATGTGTTAAATAATTTACCAACAGTACATACTAGAGAGGTTTTGTTATACCAATACTTTTAAAATGTTCTGACTGAGAATAAATTCATTTCCAGTCCAATTTGCAACTCTATAATTGTGTTTCTGAATTTATACGCAATTATTCTGAAAGTTCTAATTCCTCAAGTATATCAACTGCTATTTATAGAATAGTTTCCTTTATTTATTTGCAAATAATATAATTTTTCTAAATACAAAGTGACTTAGTATTAATTACTTCCAGTGAGCTTTTAAAATAGCTTTGTATGTTATTTCCTAGAGAGAAAGTAATCAGATATTGCAGTTTCTTACTAAAATTCCTTTTGCTTAAAACAATACAGACAAGTCATTTGATCTATACAATAGACAAAATAAAAAAAACTATGTAGTTTAAAAGAAGGAAAGTTTAATTTTGAATTTTATTTTGTTTTCAGACTTGAACATTTTTTTTGAACGAATATGAAGTAAAAAATGAAGAAGCAGGAAAAAGTAAAATGAAAAATGTCTGAATAAAAAGAAGACGAACTCATTAATAAAAAATTGTCCAGGAGTGAGAAAAATGATTAATGTTGACAATGACAGATCAGATTAAAGCACTGAAAATCCCTGTACTATTTCAACTGGCAGAAAACATTCCCGAAATTAGTTTGTTCTTTTTACACACTAAACTCAAAGAACTTGGCAACTAACAACAAAGATAAATCCATATAACTTTGTACATAATTTATCCTTTTATTTTCAACAATGTTTATGTTGCCAGAGCAGAAAGAAAACATGGAATAATCACCAAACAGACAGAAAAGAAAAAGCAATACAGATTATGTAGAGTAAATGAGTTTGTGTTCCTCTGACATCACTCGTACAACATAAAATACTTCTTTTTCAATCTACCATTCTTGATTTTCTGCACACGTCACCAACATAAAAATTGCTCTGCTTCTCACTGCTTCAGCCATCTTTTGTCATACCAACACCACGGCCGACTGACCAATTAGCATTCTTCGCTTTGTCCTCAGTTACCCAATCAAATCACAACCTCCAGTCAAACCAATCAGCACACAACTTGTTATTGGTCAAACAACACTAAGCTGTACAAAAGCTACCATTACAGAATATACTTTTGGAATAATCTAAAGTGGGGAGGGGAGATTCATGCCATTTTCAAGAAACAAACGGCTGCTGCTACATGTCGTGTATTGAGGTAAGGAACTTATTTTCCTTTGCACCAGATGCAAGCCACTCTGACTCACCTGTTTCTATGTAATTGTTCACCACAGATCATTACTGATATTATTTACATGTGGACTATTGTCCCCATCTTTGTTGTTTACTAGTCACAAATCTGCACAAAGTTGAATTAATAAGACTATTTGTTCATAATGACATTTTTACACATATATACTGACAATGCTAGATCAAATATAGTAGGCTGTGATATGATTATGGCAGTTTCTATTTTTAATGAATTTTCTGACAAATTTAAAGATGCCTTCCAAAAGCTAACCAAAGTATTAAGAAACAGGAAAATTTTGTTAGAAACAAAGAAAAGAATACTGAACTGTTATGCAATGCCAGTTCCCCTATAATTATGGCAGTGAATGCTGGGCAATCTCCTCACAGATGAAGAAGAGACTTGACGCAACAGAAATATGGTTCTACAGAAGGATGCTAAGGATACAAGCGACCGAGCATGTGAGCGATGACAAAGTTTTAGAGTAAATGGAAACAAAATGGCCCCTTAGTTAACAACAGAAAGAGTTGAAATTTCTCTGGGCATATAATGAGAAAGTAGGGCTTAGAAAATTTGATACTCACAGGACATATTGAAGACAAAGAGGGACAGAGGAAAGCAACACATGACCTACCTAATGAGCTTGAGTAAATAGATGGAAGAGAAGGATTTAGGAGAGATAACAAAAAGACAAAATTTATTAAGAACTACAAAAGACAGGAAATTGTGGAGAGCCATGATCGTCAAAGTCCTGAAGGTATATAGCACATAGAATATAAAACATTTGACTATTCCTTTGTAGTCTGATTGGTTCAGAAGTACTTGAGAACCTATAAGAACTATACTGTTTTGTCTTGTAATGAAGATACAATAAGCAAAATACTGTCATAACAACAACAAAGATGGGGACAATAGTTAACATGTAAATAATATAAATAATCATAAAATCTCATTTCCATCCTGGGTATGACGATAAACTACATCCGCGTTCTGGGTAAGACAATAAACTATGCCCAGTAGCAAGACCTTTGATCGGGACGTTTTGAGGAGCGTGGAACCACCTCTTAATTGCTGGTGTTCCCAGGTCAACTCAGACCTGGGATGGTAGTACCTGTTAGGGTCCCAGCTATGGGCAAATAGTTAACCCCTGAAACTGGGGTAAAAACACTATGAAATTGTAAAAATAAGTCTTCATACCAGAAATATTTTGTAAAAAATTTTTTCGGCATTAAATAACCCACTGAGGTTGATATGCCATAAAACAAACCAAAACATCTCATTTCAGAAATTCAGACAGAATGCATAATATATTTTACAAGTATATAAATGTACCAAGTACATACAGATTGCTGTCAAACTGAAAGTTCTTAGAATTCTAAATAGGATCTTTTGCAACACCAACTCTTAGAAGCATCACATTTCATTAATCGTAAGTTCCAACTTTTCATATTTATAGTCCAAAAATCTACCAAATATACAAAAGTAATTTTATAATCTCTACAAGATTACAAAAGGCCAAAGAAGCTTAGAAGTTGGTAAAGAATTAGCCTGAAGATCTGAAACATTCTAAATTCAAATCCTAGAATTCAATATAAATATCAATTTCTATTTTATGTGAATTATATTTTACTGATCAGTCAGTTAAGTGCCACACATGATACATGCTTGGGCAATCATGTATCTTTCAATACATGACTGACAAAACAGAAGATTTTTCCCACAGTAGGTGGCCATTTCTTGCTGTGGTAGACTGGATGCAAACCAAGGCTAAAGAACCCAGTCTTTCCTGCTATTTAACCCACAGCTGGGGGGAGGGGAGAAAAGATAGATTCATACCTTTTACTGGGCTGATTTTTTTAAATGGTTGATATATTTAAATAGAGAAAAGTCATTAATATAGTTCTTGTTAGCAGACAGTATAGTTCAGGAAGTTGGGAGAGTATTAACATAAAGGTCCTTTATTCAATAGTGTTGGCATGGACATCTTTTTATCAATCAAGTATAAAGTCTCTAAGAATGACAGTTACTGTTGCCACTTCAGATTAAATTCAAAATGTTGAGCCTATAATATTTGCCTTAAACAGAAAAGTAGATCTTGTTATAGAAGCAGACTTCTAACTTTGATCTTAAGGTTATCAATTTATCAGTATGATGTTAAAAGGGTGTTTGTGTGAAATGAAAAATATATCAAAAGAAAAAAAAATAAGAATAAAAATGCATAGATTTTTTTTTTTTTTTTTTTTAATTGGGGCCAAACTCCAAAATCCAGAAATTTCTGTCATTCTTTTTGGCTCATTTCAAAAATGGAAAAAATGTACAAACAAGACATATGTCAACTTACACCTGTTTAGATTCAATCAGAAAAATCTAAGACTTACATAGTATTGTAATATCCAGGATTGCCAATGAATTTAATAAATAAAGATTATTGCTAAAATTATTTAACAAAACATGTTAAAAGCATTATACATGCTAATGACTTGCTTCATGGTCACTTTCTCTTAAGTACAAAAATGTGCAACTCAGGCCTTAAAAATTGCAATTGAACTAGGAAAACACTATGTTTCATTCAGCTTTAAGAATGTATCTGATTTGCATTGCTGTATACAAATATAAAAACTTATATTTCTCTTAACAGATGAGTCAAATGAAAATATTTTAGACACAAACTTGCAATACTGTTTTTCTGCCAAGATTTAATCATTTTAGTTCATTTACTATTCTTTTTTTTTTTTTTTTTTTTAATCAACGACAGGTTACTATACTGAAATAAACCAATAAACACAGGGGCAAAGGAATACTCAGGAATAATGAGAGGGACAAATAAACCAAAAGCAAAATAGGGAGTTTAATCAGATTTACAGTTACATTTCTTTTTTATTTTAATAATGAAATATAACTCAAATGACAGCAACATGATCAAAGCTTGCATTATTTACATTCTTCAGACTGTTATCCTCATCTTCATTGATACATTCACAACATTTCAGCCGTTGTATGCGCCGGCCTTCTTCAGGTGAATGGAATTTCGAACAGAACTCTTTATTTCATTCACCGGGGTAGATTGTTCTAGTTACACGCGTCATGCCTCTTCCTGATGTCTCAGTTATTTACCCTTAACTCAACTCTCCAAGTTTTTGGTTCACCACTTCTGTGGTCTGATATTGAACTCGTAACTCTTTGAGTATAGTCACTGGATCTAACCAACGTCTTTATCCAATGGTCAATGAAGATGAGGATAACAGTCAGGATAATGTAAATAATGCAAGTAATCATAATACCTCATCTCAGAGATATAGATAGATATTAACAAAGCTAATAATTTCTGACCGAGTGATCAAAAAGACATTATAAATAAAGAGTAATATGTAGCAATACTTACTGACAATTTCTGACCGAGTGACCAAAAAGATGCTGGGTATAATATCTTTCTGCAGACATTCATAAATATACTGCAAAAAAAAATAAATAAATAAATAAATAAAAAAATATCAAGAAATATAAGATCAGCTTTTGTTTTAAGAAATTATAGTAAATATCAGTTCTTTCAAACATTTTTATAATGGATTTAGTGTAAAATAATAGATATTAACAACTAACATTTAAGCATTGGTTTTTGGTTTTATATTTTTTATTAGACTTTACAAAGGATTTTGACAACGTTTTACAAATAGAACAGAAATTTTTCAATTACTGAATACAAATCACACAAATTCAAAGCAAAATACATGCGTAAGAGCAAACAGAGTTCTTCTTTTATGAAGTCTTAAAAAAAAAAAAACAAAAAAAAAAAAACATTTGAAACCAGATCTTTCTGCAAGTGTTGTACTTCAGGCAAACATCACATTCTTTTTTTTTTTCTATGCTAATAATAATGACAATAACCAAAGGACAGCACCACCAACAATTTAGGGACTAGTCTATTCTAAATCAAATATATCATAAAGAAAACTGACCGATCCTATGATTGGAAAGCAATTATTTCAGCTAATTGTTTTTTGTTTTGATTGCAATCAAATTCATTTTGCCTCTACTGAGAAGGATACCAAGAATCGTACATTAGGTGTGTGTGTGTGTGTGTGTGTGTGGAGAGTTGCTGAAATGTTCACAACCAAATCAATTTCCCCAAATCTGACCAAATTACCAAACTTCTCTTATTTTGTTGGAGGCGGTGGAATAAAAACTTTTCAGTATCTCTGATAAGAGATAGATAGGATTTTCTTGAAGGTTTCCTTCGTTCTTACCGATTTTTTTTTTTTTTTTTTTACCCCATGACCGGTATGGTTGCAGAGGCACCATGTGTATTGCAGCCACAGTAGAAGTGGTATTTCTTGGGCAACATAGCCTGACAAAGCACAACCCTCTCTAGGCTGGTTTTGAATTCAGAGTTTTTCCTTCTCCTACACCAGCTGCCACCCAAGGTTATAGAAGCCAATATGTCCTGCTATTTACCCATAGCTGGGGGGAGAAGAAAATGATTCATACCTTTCCCAAGAGTATTAGCATTAAGTTAATGTAATGGATCTGACTAGAATTCGAGTTTCTGAAATGTTCTCAACCAAATCAACTTCCCCAAATTTGACCAAATTACCAAACTTCTCTAATTTTGTTAAAGGTGGGGGGAGATAAAAACTTTTCAGCATCTGATAAAAGATAGATAGGGTTTTTCATGAAGAAGGAGGTGTCCTTCATTCTTACTAATTACACCTGACAAAGGCTGAAGACTAGATCAGCCAAAGCTATGTTATACAACAGCAACTATACAAAATTGAGAGTTAACTGTCTTAACAATGTTAGCAACATATACAAGCAAAGGATCAACTCTAAGTACTATTTATATAGGATATTCTTCAATATTATTCTGTGTTGATATATACTGCAGCTATCACTAATATACATAGATCTAAACAACAAACATGCAAAAATGTAAGATGCACATAAACCTATCACAGCATCAATACAAGTTGATATTCCCTACTTTAAAACCAAAATAAACTACTCTTAAGCAATCTGCTACTTCCCACCATGCAAAAAAAAAAAAAAAAAAAAAAAATGAAAAGATTTTAAAGAACTGACAGTATTAGATATTATCAAATTGTCAATGGGCTTTCATATACATTCTTGATATAGTAGATGTTTACATTTACAGAGTCACTTACACATAAGAATTTAATATACACTTCAAGCTATATATATACATATGATAAAATATAGTCTTAAGGTATACTATATAGATAAAAGTGCTCAATATCAGAGAGAGTGTAAATATAAAGGTGGACACTGAGATCATCACCAAGCAGGAACAGCAGTGTTTCGTGCTTGAATGCAATCTTTATGACCTGAAGATTGTGTTCAAACATGAAAGACTGTCGATGTGGGTGTTGGCCTCATTATACACGTACATGTGTGTGTGTGTGTGTGTATATATTATATGCGTGATACTTAGTGGAAAGTGCTCAATATCTGTGATAGAGTTAACATATGCAGTTGCATGGATAGTATTTTGTAGTCCCTGTTTCACGCTTTTGCAATCGTCAGACAAACTCAGATGATTGATCGCAAAAGCATGTAACCCAGTTTACAAACTACTATCCATGCAACTGAAATATATATATATATATATATATATATATATATATATGTGCGGTACTTAGTGGAAAATGTTCAATAACCATGATAGAGCTAAGATATTCAGTTACAAAGATTGTAGTTTGTAACCCCAGGTTTCATGCTTTTGCAATCATCAGACAAACTGGTTTATATTTTCAAAAGTGGATCTATTTATGCTTATTTCTGTTTGATTATTTGTGTGTGGTGAGGGGAAATTTTCTTCTGTGTTTGTTTGGGATGACACTGACACATACATACAGGTATGTGCATTTTAGTTTGTACAAACACACCCATATAAATAATAATCTGAGGTTAGACACAGTTACACATCTATGCATTCAAGCATACATATATCCGTAATTGTCATTCTATTTCAGTGTATGAAAATCAAATAATATTAAACACAAATAAGCATAAATAAATCCAATGATGAAAAAAATAAACCAGTTTGTCTGATAATTGCAAAAGGATGAAACCCAGGGTTACAAACTACTATCCATGCAACTATATATATATATATATATATATATATATATATATATTACTTCAAACATTATTTTTAGTGGATACCCATATTTGAGTAAGGTCTCCCAACTCTTTTTTATTTACTTTTTAAACAGTGTCTATTCTATCTACCAGGATGCACACTGAAAAGAACTTAAGAAATGTGTCCTTTCTAAATTAAGTTCTCTCAAGTGTGCAAGGTGATACACATAATGAACAGTGTTTAAAATTAAGCGCAAGTCAAATATGGGTATCCCTCAAAAATAATGTTTGAAGTAATATCTCAGATTAAAAACAAATCCATTAATTATATATATATATATATATATATAAAACTCACACATGAAGGCATGTTGAAAAGTTCTCAACATAACCTACTTCCACAAATCTAACCAAATGACCAAACAGTCGGAATTTTTGGTTTGACCAAGAACATTTCAGCATCCCTCATATTTATACATATGTGAAAATCATATATACTGGGTGTGATGGGTAAATTGTCACCATTTTATATTTTTGATTAATTTTTAATTGCACATTGTTTTTGATTTTGTCGACTGCACAGTATAGTAAGATCAGTTGGACACTGTAAGAAAAAGAGCACAATAAAAATTCACTCGGCCAGAAATTTGGCAATGACATGCTGTATTGTTTGGCATTCATGCTGGAAGCTCCAATACAAACATTTCAGAGTGTTTCAGTGAGGACAGTGCAGAGGATTTGGAAAGAGTTGGATGAGCCTAATGGTGATTATGAAGGTGTTTGGAGTGATCAATAATTATGGCAGCATTATGCCTCCATTCATTTTCACAGGGTGTCTACTGGCAACAGGATTCTGAACGATGCCGCACACACAGAACCCAGTCATAGCTGTGAGACAATTTCTGTGACGACATCACCCCTTACATCTGGCCACCTAACTCCCAAGACTGTAACACCCATGATTATTATGTGTGGGGTGCAGTTGAACAAGAGATAAAACTTCTTATAACACCAAAGCTGAACTGAACACAAGGATTATGGTTGCATTTACCAACTTAAACAAGGAAACCATCCAGAAGAGTTGCAATTCAATCCAAAATCATGTAGATGCTGTGGTTGAAGCCAATGGTGATTTTATTGAATAAATTTACTCTTTAGTATTTCAAGATATGTTTATGTAATTTTGGTAAATATATCTGTTAAAATGAGATGTCAGTGTTATTTTCATTTTTGTGTAATTTAGACGACAATTTATCCATCGCACCCTTTCTGTGTGTATGTGTATATATTTCATACTGAAATATACTAATATCGAACCTTTACCAAATTTATATCTTAAAATAATTTACCAATTTGATGGTGAAACAAATTCCTCAATGTCTTTATAAAACTCACTTTCAATTTTTTAACAAGAGGTCAATCCATGACCTCATCAGGTGACCTTTCATACCATCCAAGTAAACTATACTAAATCTAACATTATTATGTTATGCCAGCAAAAACAAAAATGCTGATATCAAACCTAATATGCCATCTTCTTGTACAAATAAAAGTTAAACATACAAAGAAACAAAGTTATGAATTAAGGGGATCACATGATTAGCAATGACCAATTGGAAGCTGCATCAGTGAGATTAGCTGCTAGAAAATAAAATGGTTAAAGAAATATAAAAATTAAAATAAAATTAAACAAAAATAATTCTTAAAGTGAGACCTGCAACCATGCAGAGTTATAAGGAGCTGAGTAATGACCAATCCATAGAAAACAGCAAACACATTCAATATAGAAAAAATATACTCAGGTCAGATAATTGGGATAGTAAAACACACAACAGTGTCAGCAAACAATAGATTTTATGCAATTAATATGTAAATTTTCAAGTCATTTTATAAAGTAAGATATTTTTAGATACTGTTTTATGTGCAAAAGACATTCAATCTGGTGAGAAAAATATTTCATTAATACCTTTTTACAAATATAATTGCTTACAGTAAATAACCATGCTATAATGTAACAACAATGTAAATTGAAAAGGGAAAATTATGAAATTGATTCAATAATAGTTTCATTTCAATTATTTAAAATTCTCGGTACATCATTGTACAGTGAGTATAGTGTCCTGTTCAATCCTCATCAAGTGCACTTTTGAAATAAAACCTTGTAATAAAATTAACTGCAACCCCCATGCAACAGTTTAATCTATATTCTGCTGGTGTCAGTTTAAACCAGTGATTCCCAGATTTTTTTTCTCTGGGACGCATTTTCAGAATGAAAATTTGCTTGGGCTTCACCAAGAAGAAAAAGAAAAGAATTTCCAATGACAATCTCACGTTACATCTAAACAACTTAATATCTGAATTCTCTGGCTCAATAACAACAAACAAAAATATTGTTTCACTTCATACATGTCATTTCAGCAAATGTCATATAATTTAACTTTACTGATCTTTTATAGATCCCCAAAGCATCAACTACATTTAAAACTGCCACATGTCTATAAAAACAAAAAGAAAGCCGCATCTCAATTTGTAGATTTTAGATTTAGATTTCTGTCTCAGAAAACCACAGAGTAACAGTAAGAGAAAATGAGAAGTTAGATAAGTAGTTTCTGGTCCTGGCTAAAGAACTGAAGAAATTCTGCAACTTAAATGTAACAGTTATGCCAATAATTCTTGGAACACTGGGAACAATCTAAAATGACTGAAAAATTCAATGAAGAATCAAGACACTCAAAGTAATCATCTTTTATGTGCTATGTCCCTTCAGGATATGTGTGCGATCATGGCTCTCCACAGATTCCTATCATTTGTAACAGCAATATATTTTTTTTTGTTTTTTTTATTATTCTTCCCATTCTCTGTTCATCCATCTACTTACACAAGATCATTTGGCAGATAACTCACTGAGTTCTATTTCTGTACATGTCCCCAAAATTTCAACTCTCTGATTCTAAGTATAAGCATTCTTTTTGTTTCCATTTTCCTAAAAACTTCCTCATTGCTCACGTGCTGTCTATAGAGTTCTCACTATCCTTCTGTAGAACTATATCTCTGTTGCCTCAAGTCTCTTCATCTGTGAGGAAAGTGTTTAGCATTAACTGCCATGGAAGAGGATTGACAGTATATAACAGTCAAAAGTTTTCTTTGTCTCTAACATAATTTTCCTATTTCTTAATACTTCATTTAAAGTTTAGAAGGCATTTTTGCTATCCAATGCACCTTCATGTTTCACTATCTCACTCTGTTAAAACACTTCCCAGATATTTAAGTTTTTGAATTTGTTCAATTTTGACATCTCCAGTTTATAGCTACCACATTGGGCTGTTCCTTTTGCTGGCAACCATATATTATATCTTCTTGCAATGAATATCTTTTCTTCTCACTTTCTTTTACTATTTTGTCCAGAAGGTACTATAGTTTCCTTTCTGTGTCTGCCATCAACACAGTGTCATCTGCATATCTGATGTTGTTAAGATTGTTCCTACCAATAATAAATCCTGGTAGAACTTCTAATTTTCTTAAGATTGCTTCTCTGTACAGGTTAAATAAATCTGGTGCAAAGACATATACTTGGCTATCACCAACTTCTCTTTTCCAGTATATACTCAATTCATTTTCTATCTATTTGTTTTGGTGGTTTGGTCCTAGTATTTATTCTAGATTATTTATTTAGGAAAGATATGAATAAAGTTTTCCTGGCAGTTCAAATAGACCTTTGTGCCACACTTTATCCAATGCCTTCGCACTGTTCATGAAATATAGGTATATATCCTTCTATTTTTGTATTGCTCTCTTTAATATCATTATGCACATTAATATTACATTTCTTGTTCCAGTGCCTATGACAGAACCACACTGCTCTTTCCAATTTCCAGTCTAATTCTACTATGTGATTTATTAATCAGAATCTGGATGATAACCTAAGTTATATGGCTCAGTCCAATTGAGTTGGCATCTATTTGTCCCTGACTTTTTAGGCAGTGCTACAAAGATGGATCTACTAAGGGCTTCCAGTATGTCGCCATTGTTGTATATTTAATTTATTATTTCTAGAAACTGTCTATAACTGATAGCATCTCTATTACAATTCCATCTGTTTCTGCTGCTTTGTTCTTTATTTTGGCCAGTTTATACTAAGACTTCAATATTTCAGCTCCTTCTATATTTTTGCATTGTTGGTTTCTCTTTTCTTGTGAAAGAATTTCCCAAAATATCCATTCCATCTTTGAAGTATTTTTCATTCTCTTTTTATGCATGCCTGTTATATCTATAATGCTCATTCTCTCATACTTTTAATTGAACTAGTCATCTTTTGCCTGCCTGTATTCGCTTCTAATGCTTGTCGTTAAAATAGGTACCTCTACTAATTTGCTAAAAAAAAAAAAAAAAAAAAAATAGCATAGCACGATAAAAAAAAGCACCAAATTTAAAGTTTTATTGTCAAAATTTTTATGTTATTAAGAGGAAAGACCAAAGTATTTTTAAATTATCTTTTTAAATTTATTACTCCTTTCTAACACATTCAAAATTTTTGTTAAAAATCTTGTTTTTTTTTTTTTTATGTGTCAATGGTGTAACAGAACTGGTTATGGAAATTTTTGCAACTGTTTTCCAATAAAATAACAATTTAGAAATACTTGCAAAAATCAAATAATTGTTGGATTTTAATGAAACTTTCAGAACTGACAGACAAATGAATGAATTTAGTTTTGAATTTATTATTTTTAGAAAATCTTGAAAATTTTTTTTTGCATCTTTTCATTTAGGGAAATTCATTTAAACCTATAGGTATACTAAATTAGTGGAGGTACCTACTTTAATACAATATATTCTGTACTATTCCCAGCCATTGTTTAGGGTCTCTTTTTTTTTTGTCTCACTTTCATTGAGATGATCTTGTTCGCCAATTAAAACTTCTTTTAATGTGTTATATATATATATATATTTTTTTTTTATGCATAACTACTATACAATACTCATTCTTTCTATTTCTGCAAACTTTTTATTGAACCATTCCTCTTTTGCCTGCTTGCATTTGTTTCTAATACTTTTGTTTCATGTTTCATAAAACAACTCGAATACCAAGTAGAGTGCCAGGATATTAAGAATTGTTGCCATTAAATCTCTAAGGAATGCAATCACTTTTGCTACTGGTAGATGAATATTCATTGATTATAAATAATAATAACCACACTGGAAATAAAAAGAACAAATATTCAAGGAAAAATAAATTTCACTGGTAATAATATGAACCAATAAAACCATATAAATGAAAAACAGAAAATATTGAGTCTGTATAAAAATACAAACCAACTCCTAACTTAAGAGTAATTAGCCAGCCTCAATGACCAAAGAAATAACTGCATTTACAAATTTTTATTAATAACTACCAGGACTCATGAAAATTTCAATTTTCTATTTTAATTTTCTGATGACTCAGAATTCTTAAAGATTGAAAAATCTCCCCCTGTAATTTTCATGAATATAAAATATCTCTAGAAATTATTCTATTGCCTTGTTAAGTACTTGAGCTTAAAAACACTAAGAAAATATTACAATAACAATCATAAATATGAATGCATGTATTTATATCAAGAAGTAAGAGGGTACAAATGAAAGATTATAAAACACCCTTGTTAAGTATTTGAGCTTAACAACTTTAAGAAAATATTACAATAATAATTATAAATTTGAATGCAGGTCATTATTTAAAGATGTAAGAGGGTATAAATGAAGATTTAAAATTTCACTAAATGTATCAGAATGTTATTGTCTCCTCCTCTTCTTCTAAGTTCCATTTTATCCTACTTTTTCTCCCTAAATCAAAGCAGCACCTTTGATATATCTTTTTCTTCTATATTTCCTCACAATTCAAAACAGAATGGTGCATCATTTATCCAAGGTAATGGCATGGTGTAACTAAAGAACAAGTAGAATTATAATACGATGACACTTTTGACTTACATGACCAATTTGCATGCATCACTAAAATATTGTTTTTAGTCTTAACCAATTGCTTCTGAATACTAGTGATTAGTTTCAGGCAAGCAAATAATAGTCAGCTTTTAAGAAAAAAAAATTTGATTAACCAATCACATGGAATTGTTCCAGTTTCCATATTACATAAAAAAAAAAGTTTAAGAAGGAAACCCCCATCAATACTGGAAAGAATAATAACAGCTACTGGACTTGAAAAACCCATTTTCCTGGAAAATGGTTTTAAGAGAAAGATTTTATAAATTTCGACTGAAAGCAGTACTAGGTGCTTGATCAATGAATGCCAAATATTTCTTCATAAGGAAATGGTTAATATTATCATTAAAGAGTTCACTACCAAAATATCTAAAATTATTCAATTTGAAATTGACAGTTAATTTTAAACTTTATGTTCTTTAGATATAATCTTCCCATGATTTTTACAGCTACGTAAAATAGCTAATGACTACAAATCTTAAAATATTTAACCCCCAGCAGTACATTAAAATTAATACTATCACTTTAGAAGAACACTATGAACTAATGATATATCAAATTTGTCAAATCAAACACTATGAACTAATGATATGTCAAATTTTTCATCTTGAGATTTAAGTATAAAAACCAAGTTTCTTCAAGCAAATGGTGAAAGTAACAACTCTGCTGTTAATCAAAGGACATTCTTAACAATTACAGATAGATGGTACTGCTGTGCCAATCCACTGAAATATATCAGAAGACTTAAGGAAAAAAAAAAATAATGAGTTTAAGGAAGGATAGTCTTTTTGCCAAGTTTCAAGTCTGCTTGGTTTCTTGCTTTGGCCCAGTAAAGAATTAATAGAGAGGTATTTTGCAAATGGCAATAATAACAACAACCAATAGAAAATTGATAAAAGTTAAATGTAAAAGAAATGAAAGCAATCCTTTTGGTTTTATGTCTTTTTAGTTGAAAATGTAAAAATAGACGGATCAAACAAATATTCTGGTGAAACATGCAAAAGAAAATATAAAGAAGAAATGAAGGAATATCCTTGCCTGATTTTAAGTAAATACAGGCAATTTGTTTGTCCTGGAATAGATAAAAAAAAAAAAAAGAAGAAAAAGAAAAAAAAAAAGAAGAAAAAAAAAAATAGCAGAAATAGACAAATAAAACAATAACTACACCATTTCCAACCCAGAGCTGTTAGAAACAATTATAATTAAAACAAAATTAAAAATGTTAAAATATATTCTTATTATAAACTAATGTTTTTCTCAGATGCAGAAATGTTAATTTTTAGAAGAAATCTGTCAAATTCTATTCATCTAGAATTCATAAATGACATTTTCATTTTTCTGAGATGTTATATTAGATAAATTTACATTAGAATTACAGAATGAAATTAAGATTTTGTAATATTTTTCTATTTAAAGGCAAATTCAGTAAATAAAAAACTTTTTTTATTTTGTATCCGAAAATCCATAGGAGGGTGTTTATGCATGTAAATGTTCTAAATTGTATGGGACCAGGCTCAGAAACACCACAACCGATTCTCAAAATATTCTAAATCTTATGGGACCAGGCTTATCTAATGAAAGTATAAACTATAGCCTTTTATATATGTAGAATATACAAACTTATACCAATTTCTCAAAAAACCTATCATGCACCATGTAATGAAGAAATTAGGATTGGTAACAGACAATAAAGAAGAAAATTTAACTGTTCATCAGGATATCTTAATCCTATAATTGATGGAGTATATCAATGATCATTAAACACTGTTTAGGATAAATTAACATTTTGATCAAATATGTTTAAACTGTAACTTGTAAAAAGTTAACCTAGGAAGAAAGAAGAAATACAACAAAACTATTCAAATACCTTCAGCATTTTTACATACTTTGATCTCCACCCCTTTTCACCCTCATCAAAGATTATTACAAAATCCTACATCCCTATAAGTACCATTACTGAAGATAAATGAAAACATGCCAGCTAAAATGAATGATTCAAAAACTGCTACTGAAGAAATTATAGATGATTTTTTTTTTAACCAAACAAGTTGAATATACATATGTGCTGTGTTCTTTCAGGGCATGAGCAATCATAACTTTTTATCCTTTAGTAAGGTTTTGACTTTTAGCTACTTGCCTATATCTCTGTTCTGCACCTTTTCTATGAATACTTTCATGGTAATTATTCTGATGAACCTTCATCTATGCTATCTAGACTTTATGAATTTAAGTACAGATTGGCAACAAGGTCTTATCATTTTACAGTTAAATTGGCAAGTTATAATGAAGTTCTAAGCTAATAGCTTCTTTTCTCACAATTCTTGCTTTTATAACTCTTCTGGCTTCTCAAAAATGTAAATGTAACATCAATCCTTATCTACTGTCTTCTTGATTCTTCTATTGTTCATACTACTTACTGTTTTTCCTTTTTACAATCAGTTACTTCTTGTGTCTTGGTAGTTTTATTGCATTATTTACACAAGTTAGCGAGGTAGGTGATTTGTTACTTTTCTCTGTTCCTCTTGCATTCAATATCTCATTTGAGTGTCAAATTCTCCAAGCCTTCTTTCCTCATTATGTGCTCTAGAAATTTCAGTTGTCTCATTTTGATTCTAAATATAAGTGTCCTTTTTCATAGCTCATATATTAGATCCATATTCTTAGCATCATTGGGTAGAACATTTGTTGTTTCAAGTTTTTCTTTTTTTCATCTGTCAGCAGATTGTCCAGCATTCATTGCCATATTACATAACAATTTAGCATTATTTTCTAATGAAATTTTCCTGTTTCTTTTGTAACATGCTGACAACAGTTTAATTTTTTTTTTTTTTTCCTGTTTTTGTCTGTGGTGATGAAAAACGTTTTCACAATAACAAACTAAAAACAAAACTGAATAAAGCATAATGCATTATTTTAGTCAGAAATGAAATTAGCAAATAACAATTCATATGTCTCTGCATGTTTGGAAATACAAGCAGTGTTAAGAGAGTAACGATGCTAAGTTTGTTGGTTTTAAATGTAATCTCGTGTGAATTGTAATTTCTCAGATTCTATAGCCTCATTGTCATGAAAAAGACTTTTATAGAGAGAGAGAGAGAGTCTGAAATTATCCTTTGAAGATTTTAATGACTGTCTCTGTATACAAGTTGGCTGAAGACCTTTCAACACCTCTTTGCACATAAATACACAAGTGGGTGGATGCTCTGAGAAAAATAACCACACTTGATAGATCTTATATCAATAGATAACTGATGAAATTTCCGGTTTGCTTTAGGGGGATAATTACATCTTAATTTCCATATACACTTATGCTAATTACTGTTTGAATTGTTGATGATCTAAACTTTGCCGACTCATCTCAGATAATTAGCAACTTTACAATGTTATCTGCACAACATAGAAATGGTACAAAGTTTACAAAATTATTCATCTGCAGGTTTCTGCAGATCAGATTTACTTGATTCTTTTTTTTTTTTTAACTGTTTCAATGGAAACACTTTTGCAGACAATATAACAGGAAAATTCTTTTTCTCATTGTGCACAACAACATTCCAACAAAACTCACAAAGGAAATAAAATTTATGTCTCCCCACACCTGATAAAAGGCTGGTTTCTTACACATGCACACATTTTTTTGTGTATGTGTAAACTGATTAATTTTTTTTATGGCTTATCAACCTGTTCTGAGTTATTTAAAGTTAAAACATTTTGTATTGTAAGAATTTTTTTTTTTTTTGTAAGTGAACTTTTTAATAACAATGATTTTTCCAGATACAAGTTCTACAATTTAACCCATAGCTGGAGGTAGGATGGAATCATACCTTTTCCAAGGGTATTTGCATGTGCTAATGTAAGGAACTGACTCAAATTCAAACTCAGCTCTCCGATTTGTTATTCCAAGCTGGTAACAATTACACCGCCCACACATCCACCTATAGCTATGGAATTTTCCGATCACAACAGGTGCCTATTTGTCTGCACATAATAATTGCAAACATGACCTCAAAAAGGCTAAGTATTTATTTACTGATAAAATGAGTCACTGTATAGGTATAGTATCTAACGACTTTGATTCTCATGACTACTGATGGCTTTGCAATAGTATATTAAATAAAAGTAAGTCTTCTATCCCACCTCTCTTCTCTCAGTTTGAGATGTTAACATCTTTTGCTGATAAAGAAGATAAAAATTCTACTCTTGACTCATCTGGAGGTATCCCTGCCTGACTTTCCACTTAGTACAGCGTCTCTACTGGGCAATATGAATATAACTCTTTGCATGGTTTCTGCTATCATTCCTTAACTGGATCACCACAAATAATGTGAACTTGATGGCATCCCTGCAATAGCCCTTAATGAATGTGATTCTGAACTAGCTCCTGTTATATCTAAAGTCTATATTAAATGCCTGGTTGCTTCTTGCTTTCCTACTTGTTGGAAATCCTCTTAGTAATTCCAGTCTTTAAGAACTGAAGTGAACCACCTGATCCTTCTAACAATCAGCCTATTAGCCTTCTACCTCTTTTTGGAAAAGTACTAGAGGCTCTAATAAACTCTGAATTGGTTAAGCATCTCACATCACAGTCTTCTTTCAGATAAACAATACTGTTTTCATTTCTCTAAACCAACTACTAACATACTACTGATTATTGCTGAAAAAAAGCTTTAGATAAGAATGGTGAAGCTCAGGCTGTTGCTTTGGAGATCTCTGAAGGCATTTGAAAGAGTATGACATACTGGTCATCTTCACAAGTTGAAAGGTTATAGTATTTATGGGTTAATTTTTGCGGGTTTCCATTCTTGGACCTACATTGTTCCTAATTTTCATCAATGACTTTTCTGATTACATCAGTTCTCAACTTAGAATCTATGCTGGTGACAACTATTTACATCTGTCTTAATATTAAGTGATTGGTTCCATAAGGTCAAATCAGAAGCTGATCTCAAAAACGATATATAATCTGCTTTTAACTGAGACAAGGAAGTGCATGTCAATTTTAACGTCTCCAAAACAAGAGAACCTTTCTGCCTTCCATGACTGATGCAAAACTCCAGAAGAGTGACTTGTACCTTCTTGGGCTAACATGCTCTATCAACATGAAGTAGAAAGATTATATTGAACCATTTGCTAGGTCTGCTTGTATCATGCCAGACAATTTTTCTCTCCAAAATCTATCTTACAAATTTCTAAGTCTACCATTTGTCCTGTCTTTGAATATTGTGCCACATATGGTTTGAGCAGCACTGGACTAAACCAAAAACTTTTCCGTCATTAACAAACTTCATTAATTCATTTTCAAATTTGGCTTTTAAAAAATGATAGGAATTTATGGACAGGATCTCAGAACTGGTCAAAGTTGGATTATCAAACAATGAAAGTAGTATGGCCTCACTTCAGTAGTAAGAGAGATGTATTGATTAAATTAGAAATACAAAGAAATATTACAAAGAGTAATGAGAACTTCTGAGGTTTATTAATTATTATCAATTTATTATTATATTTATTATCTACTGAAGTCTTCTAGTATTCTGCTGCTATCATGTATTTCATTTATTATGGTAAACTTATCAATCCTGAAATCAGCAAAATCTAACTGCATCTCTAATACAATCCTTTCTGAGCCTGATGTTTTGTTTCTGTTCATTTTGGACAGGTCCTTCTATGTTTTTAAGTAATGTAGGTTTAATTCCTCTGTTGTCATGAAAGAGTTCTCCTACATATTTGTTCCAGCTTTATATAATAGCTTTTCCTTTTTCTATTATGCATGTTCCCTTTTTTAGATTTTATGCACCTTGTCAAAGAGCATATTTTCTCCAATGCTATTTCTTTTATCCTTTTATGCATGCTAGGCCATGACATCTATGTTCTGTAGTTTCTTTTTAATCTGTTCACTTTTTGTTGAGCCATCAATGTCTTTGCTTGCTTGCATTTATTTCTGTCTGCATAACATCCTACATTCTTTGACATTACTTGAGGGTCTCTTTTTCATTGGTTCAAGAACTTCACTTGTCATCCACTTCTTTTTCTTGTTTCTTCAATTGTGATAACTCTGTTCTTGCTGAAAAGTACTTCACTTGATGTGTTTCTACTTTGAGTTACTGACATCTAAGCTTTTATATTTCTTAACTACACCAGTAAATGTGTTTGTTTGCAGAGTTGTTTTGGAGACTGTTGCATCATATTCAGTGAGCCAAGTTTAAATTCCAGTCAAGATCATTACATTCACTTACACATGAATACTCTTGGGAAAAAGAATCTCTCTCTTCTCCCTCCATCTATTGCCTAAATAATAGGAATTGGAGCTTAAAAAAAACAAAAAAAGATTTTAGTACAATATTCACTTGAAGAATTATTCTTGCAATCTAAAGCACATTCCAGCTTTAAATAATCCACAAAGGGTTGATAAACAGTAAAAGCCAAATCAAGTCAGGTAGTTTTGTATTAGGTCAAGTCATAAATAATTTCTGTTTTTGGTTTTGTTTGGTTTGATTTAAAGCATATCAACCTCAATGGGTTATTTAATGCTGACAGGAATTTTGGGCTGGTAATATTTTTTTTTCAAAAATGTATTGCTTGTAATAATTTTTCCTTCAAAAATTCATTGCTGTTAATAATTTTTACAAAAATTTATTGCTGATATCTAAACCTATTTTTAGACTTTCATAGTGTGGCAAAACTAGACTTTCATAGTGGCAAAAATACTTTCATAGTGGCAAAAGACTTTCATAGTGGCAAAAATAGTTAACCCCCAAACTGGGGGTAAAAACCCCCAGTTTGGGGGTTTACTATTTTTGCCCATAGCTGGGACCCTAACAGGTGCTATCACCCCGGATCAGGGTGGACCTGGGAACACCAGCAATTAAGAGATGGTTCCACACTCCTCAAAACCTCCAGATCAGAGACCTTGCTGTTGGATGTATTTTATTGTCATAGCCAGGACGTTCTGCTTTTTGTTTAGCGACTATTCTTCAAAGGATTACAACTGGTTCAAAAAAAAAAAAAAATTTCAGAAATTACTTATGATACTTATTCACACTATAGATTTGGGTGTTCTTTTATTTTCATAATTCTATCCTTAGTATGATTGGAAAGTAATCACTCCCACAGTTGGTACTTGGGTGTTTTTGAGTCTAGAACTCTACTTCTAAATCTGATTTACTGGTGATTAGATAATATACCTGGATCTTTGTAACTTTTCCTGAGGTTTGTCCACATCCTGAATGTTCTTCAGGCCAGGTGTTGGTTATTATTTGGTCATTCATTGGGTACCAATGCATCCATTTACCACAGAATGATCTAAGTCCATACTTGCCATATTCACATAAAAAAAAGCTGTACAGATAAATCCACTATATTACCAAATAACATGTGTGTGTAGTAGTAGTAGTAGGTTGTGTGATAAACAAATTTTTTTAAAGCTCAATGTTCAGTGGCCTAACTTTTCAAATTTTTGTAAAATGTACAAAAACATGACAAAAATTTTTAATAAGAAATTGATAGGAAAAAAAGAAAAGAAATAGTTAATCCTTAAGATTTAGTCCAGATTCTTGTATCCATTAGGTCAATAGATTTCTAATCCTGTAAATGATGCTGCATTTGAGGACCTCAGACATACAGAGTAAGACAGCTACTGCTACAAAAATATATTTACTGTAACAGAGATACTGTTGTGGATTTTACAAGTAAATCAATACCTAGTGGCTGGTTGAAATGAAGTTAACCTGATAAGTTACCTTAAAAAATCTAGATAAACAAGCTAGGTAACTTAGATTTTACTAGGATACCAGAAGTACACTAAGTTTTTTTTCCTACTTACAAAGAAATTTGCCATTTTGAAATAAAAGTAAAAAAGTACATAATGTTGACCAAAACAACAAGAACAAAAACCAGTTATCTGAGGAGTGAAACGCAGAGACAAAAATATCAGTCTAAAGAAAACTGAATTATCTTGAGAGTGCAGGTGACACTTATGAGAATTAGAGAAACAAAATGATCATGGGGCAAGATACCCGATGAGTTTAGGTAGCTAAAATATGGACAGATACTTCATGGACAAAATGAAGGATCATTATTTGTTGATCATTAATTTTTTTGTCCACATTATAGACAGGTAATTTATGAAACTATAGAAATTATGCAGAGGTATAAAAATTGTGTGAATGAATTGACATTTGGTTGCCAGGGAAATGCAACAAGTTGATACCACAACCACCACCACTTCTTTTTACCATCTAATTCACTACCCACTTACAAGATACTGCCTAAGAAGAATTGATAACTAAAGAAAAAATTCTTCAGCTTTTGAAGCTTCTGTTTTCGGAGGGACAATCTAACAGCTGTTTGAAGGTTCCTATAGCCCCTGTAAACTTAAATAAAGTCAATTCTGGTTTGCTATGGTAAAAATTTTCTATCCAAAGTAAAAATCATAACAAAAATAGCAAAAGTCATTTTGTCACATAATTTCTTAATGCTAACCCCCTGAGTGACATTTTTCACAGCCAAATTAATTACCAGTGAATAATTCCATGTGCAAACAATAGCCGTCTGGATTCAATAATATGGCCCAAAAACATCTAGAAGGTACCTGATTAATCGAAAAACTTGTTGCACATAATTGTGTTTTCCACAGTCAGTTTCCATTATTTCATCTTAATGTGGTCATTTTTGGACAGCCAAGTCATCAAGGATTCAGGAAAACAGTTTGGCACGGGTTTACTTTGAGAACTTTGCATTCTATAAGGGGTTTAATGTTACTGAAGAATCGAAATTTTCACCGAATATTTCGTTTAAGCGTGATGTTGGGTTTTCCTATATGACAAAAACAAGAGTTTCAAACAGCTGTGAAGAGAAGACAAGGTTTTGGAGACCAACTTTGTATGCAAGCCTGAGACCAAACTTCCCTGACTGGATTGGTAAACAGACTACCAGCTACCTGTCCAGGGTAGTGCTATTGTTTTGATAAAATGTTGTGAATAATTCATCAACGTACCGACTATTCTCTCTCACAAGGTGTTTTTTATGCCGAATTGATCTCACAAAAAATTTGCTCAACCATTCTGACCAATTCTCCTAGCTCCAAGACCATGTCTTTCTTAAATTAATGTGTCAGTGTGGCCATATTTCTTTTTCCTTTTCTTCACTCATTTTGCACACCAGGCAGGCTCGGTTTGCCACACTATATTACTGTTTCTATAAAACAAGAGTCAGTTGTCATTAATAAAAGTTGATTTCTCTTATATTTCACTTTTGTGCCCCCCACCCACCTTATGTCCCTTTGGGAGAGGGGACTTTTTGACCAAATATATCTTACACTTCTTCACATCAAAAACTTAAGCAACATATATGGGGAGGATTAAATGGCAAAGTGAGACCCCCTAGCACCAAGAGATGAAGACAATATAATCTAGTCCATACCAAATAGTTCTGTTAGTATAATTATTGTATTATCTGAAAGGATTCAACTGTATTGTGGGTAAACAAAAAGTGGGATTGACTTCTACCTTCCAGCAAGAAATAGAATCTTGGAAAAACTGCTAGAATCGATATTTTGAAGATGGGTGGCAGAAATCAATTTCAAGATAACTGAGGTAGTATCTCACGTGTAACAAAACCAAACTAATTTTAAATGTATTTTCCAAAAAGATTTACCAATGAACAAATTGCTTCATTTACTGAAATAAGCCCTATAGAAAAACATTACCCAAGTGATAATTTTCATTCTTTGCCGAACACAAAACACTTGAAAAATAAAATTGGCAGTTACAAATTAAAAGCAACAAGATGAATAAAACAGTCAAAGAAATTTTGTGAACTTTATTCTTATAAAATCCTCTCTGATCAGAAATATAAAATTCATTAGACAGGAAAGAAAGTGTACCAAAGAAGTCTAAGAAATAATTCATACAGATTATATTTTGGGTATTTATTCATAAATTAAATATTTTAGCAGCTCTGGGCTTGAAAGGATTTAGATAAAACTTTTAAACATACCCAGAATTTTAGAGTTCTTTACAAACACAATAGAAAATGCTTTTTACCTAATTTTAATTAAATCTAATAATTGAAAATTTCTTTCTTTCAAAAAACAAAACCTGTTTACATATCAGGAATCACAATTTCAAGAAAGAAACAATTAAAACACAACAGTGAAATTATAAGCAGTGGAAATAAATAGTGGACACTTGTCCCGATCTCGCTTTCATTAAATAAACAAAACATGAATCATTGTGCAGACTAAACCTGATCAAGACAAATCATATTTTGACCTTTAAATTCAATCAAAGTTTACAAGAAAATATAACAATAATGTTGAAGAGAAATATTTTACATTTCATAATGTTTTTCTTTACAGAAAATTTTACAAAAATCTAATATTGGAATTCTGTTATTCAGTTTTGATTGTAGTAAATTAGATGCCTTCAAAAAATGAAATCTGGAAACTTAAATTTCATCAACTTTCATTTGATTGAGTTGAATTTTTGTAATTTCGCATAAAAACAAAAACCATATCAACACAAACCTGACTGCATCAGTTATGAGAGATTTTTAAAGAATTATTCTTATGTCTTATAAACACACTTAGTGTAACTGTATTTATTTCACCATATATATATATATATATATATATATATATATATATATATATTATTAATGCAATATTTTGACACACAAAATTAATTTAGTTTACCATCATATATGTATCACCAGACGCAAAGAAAATTATTTTTTGAATTAAGATACTGATACAAAACAAATTAGATTAATATATATTCCATTCCTTTAACAAACTAAATTGTTTTGATTTAAAGTTTAGAAATATACATATATATATAAAAAAAAAAGTCAAAATAGTTACCTTAAAATGTAACAAACAATAATCTCCATACAAGTACTCCTCATACCCTTTCACTTTCAACATGAAGTTTGAGGGGTCAGTATCTGGAAGTTTCCACAAATTGCTAAATTTTTTTAAAAGGTGGATAATCAAACTTTTGGGTGTCGAGTTCATGTCTACAATTTCTTTAAATGACTGCAAATAGAAAAGAACAAAATATTATTCACTGTAAAGAAAAACTTAAAAACAAAAAACAAAAAAAAAAAAAAAAAAAAAAAAAAAATCAATTTTTTCTTAAATTTCAATGTTTTTTTTATTTTTTATTTTTTTTATTTAACTTTTATTCTCACCATTTCTATTTTTCAGTTGATTCATTAATTTTTTTAAATTTTTTTCGACCTTTTTTTTCCTAAAGACATTCTTTTATTATTTGTATAGCCTTGCTGAAAACTGATTCCCTAACATAGAACTCATTTCTACACTAGGTTCACCAATAGGATTCCAAAGTGTGGCAACATTTCATTTCATCCAAGACAAATACATAATCAATATTTTTCAAGAATTAAACTCAAAAACATTTGCCATAATATTAAGTAAGTATCATTTCTTGGTTTTTTCAAAGATAAAATATCTTTTTAAAAAATTACTTTTTTTTCTTACCAGTAAATATATACAGGTAGCAAAACAGGAACTGGTATGCCAAGTTAAAATCTGTTTTGTTCATTTTGTACTAATGTTCTTGGGATATAAATCTATTTCCCTCTAACTATGGGTTAAATAGTAGGGTAACTGGACTCTTACTTTTGCTAGCAGCTAGTCTAGAAAGAAAACTTCAAATCTTGTAAATAATAAGGTAGACTGAGTTCTTTCGTCTTGGTAGCACAAGCAATCTAGGAAAAAGGCAATTTTGAATTCAAAACCAACTTGAAAGGGATGGGTCCTATTATGCTGTTATGGCTGCAACACATTATGTCTCAATGACTCTAACAGGGTTAGAGAACTGTGATTGTGACCAGAAGATAATGTGTAGGTTTATTTTAACAATTAAATGATTTTGCAGGATAGTATGATTGGCTAAGAGCACCATAAAAAATTTAATAGATTTAGGTTAAGAAAACTTTTTTGCTGTTAAAAAATAAAAAAAGCTACATTTTCTATTAATCAGTACATAGCAATCATGAGCCATTCAGGTATCTTAAGATTTGAGTAACATTACTGTTTGCCTCAATAAATGCTGAACAATTTCCTCACCAGGTGGAGTAGAGACTTGTGGCAACAGAGATATGGTTCTACAGAAGGATGCTGAGAATACCATGGATGGAGCATGTGAGCAACAGGCAACGTTTTAAGGAAAACAGAAACTAAAAAGGTCACTTATACTGAGAATCACAAAGAAAAAAGCTGAAATTTCTGGGTCACGTGATGAGGAAAGAGGGTTTGGAAAATTTGACACTCAGGGTATATTAAAAGCAAAAAGGATATGGTGAGACAACAGGTCACCTACCTTATGTAAATGGATGGTCGAATAGAAAATGAGAAAGATGATAAAAAGACAAACATTACAAAAGACAGGCAGTTTTGGAGAAAAAGTTGGCATGAAGAAGTAAAAAGCAGGTATTCAATAACATGTCCTCCTTAGGCTGGAAGGGATCTAGTGCTTAATATAGCTACTCTGTGGCTCTTCTGTAATTTCCTGATAAGTCTTCTAATGAGGTTTCCTCTTTGCTATCTAGTCTTTATGAATTTAAGCACAGTACGAGATTAGCAGCAAGGTCTCATCATTTTACAGTTGAAATGGAGAGATGTAACTAAGTTCTATGCTAACAGTTTCTTTTCTTGTACTTCTCATTTGTGTAACTCTTTGGGCAGCTTCTTTGACCTTCAAAAATCTAAATGCAATGTCAATCATCATCTTGTTTTCATAATTCCTATTCTTTTATTTTTCCCTCTAATAACATTTTCTTTTTCTCATATTTCTTTTACACTCGTCACATCACTTGCTTCTTAGTGACTTTAATTGCTTGAGGTGAAAGGATTTTTTTTTTTTTAAAATAACGTATTTTTAAAACACTTTTATAAATTCCTTTTTGAAACTAATGATTTTAAGTTGACTTCATCACCTGTACTACAAAAATATCTAAGATCACAAATACACAGAAGCAATATAAAACTCCTGCAATACAAATTCAGTCTTATTAAACATTTAATATACGAGACACCAATTTAATGAGAAATTTAAAATCTTTAATGTTTACTCATATTTTACTCAAAAACCTGAATAGAGAACTTAAACATTTCACTGCATCATGGGTAAGACAATAAACTACATCCATGTCCTGAGTAAGACAATAAAATACATCCGGCAGCAAGGCCTTTCATCAGGTTGTTTTGACTAGCGTAGAACAACCTCTTAATTGCTGGTGTTCCCAGGTCTACCCTGATCTTATCAGGGTCCCAGCTATAGGCAAATAGTTAAACCCCCACACCGGAAAAAAAAGGGGGTCAAAATACCATGAAAGTATAAAAATAGGTTTTAATACCAGCAATACATTTTTGAAAACAAAAAATATTACCAGCAATAAATCTTGTCAAGCTTAATTAACCCATTGAGGTTGCTATACTGTAAACAAAATAAACCAAACAGACATTTCACTCAGTTTTATATTCAACTACCTAGGTTGCACATTTGCAATATAGTATTTTGTTATAAATATGTAAATTGTTAACTAAGTTATTACTTAGAACTAAAAGCCATGCTATATCAAACTGATTAAAAAAAAAAACTACAACAATAAAAAGCAATTCTTGCAATCTGCATGAAAAAGATACAATGATTCTTTTCATGTAAAGGTAAAATCAAATTTTTTAATAACCAAACCACTTTTATCTAATGAATTTCAAGGTAAAATGGAAATGGTAATATTAGCCATTTCCTTATAAGGAAACATTTGACATTCATTGACCAAGTAGCCAGTGCTACTGTCAGTTGAAATTTATAAATTCTCTTAAAACAATACCAAAAAATTCAAATATCTTAGAATATTCATCAGTTATAATAAATTTAGTACAAGTGATAAAAAAATTTAGTACAGGTAATAAGGAGATTGAACATAGAATAAGCCATGTTAGAGATAGTTTTCCCCAACACCACCAGTTGCTACAAAGCAAAAACATTAGCCTGAAAACTTGAGTCTTGTCAGATTGAGACTTTCATATTGATATCATGCATAGTGCTAAACCTGTTTAGAAATATCTAAACTGTCAGCTGTATACAGCCACCTTCTAATATCAATGGGTTTGAGGAAACAAAACAGTATCAAAAGACAAATTTATGTTCAACTTTTACTATTTATCCAAAATGTCTTAGTGTTATATAGACTATATTTTGTGAGTACAAACAACCAGATTTTAACTGGTGGAAATAAATATGCAAAATAAAATTAAAAAAAATAAAAAAATAACTAAGTCATATTGCATTCTCTGAAGAAGTCAACAAGAGAATCAATATCAATGCTGGGAATGCTGATATATGTAGAGTGTTATTTTTGCACCGACAACAGAATTAAAAAAAATATAAACAAATGATATTTTAAGTAAGAGTGTATAAATCGTTCAAGCATCTATCTTTACATTGTCTGCATATTTAATCATATTGCCTGCTGACAATAAGTTCAGATTGTAACCCACTTTTAGGCTACTTTACTGGTCTTTATTAATTACTGTCTTTATATGCAATTTACTTTTAATTAAGGTGTAGTCAGTCTCATCATGCTTGAACTAAAATTCCTGTTCAGAAACTTATGTCACAGATTACTTCCACAATGAAGAAAACAAATCGCAAGACCAAACTCGAATATCAGAGACAGAAAGAAATGTCAAAATCTCAATTCGCAGGTCCTATGTCACAAATCCCAATGCACGTAAACAGTCAGAAAAATAATACACTTGCCGACGAACACAGTAGTAAAATAAACGACCCCCGCTCCCAATTCAAGAACACCAACTGTTTTTATTGACAGCATTTTTTTTGTTCATTGACAGCTGGGGGAGGACACACAATATTAGCATATCCAAGATATTTTCATGATGACTCCTGTCACTCGTTTCTACTCTTAACTTTGGACCTTCCGTCTTTGACATATGCAGAATACATGCCCTTTTTCTCAGTAAGTAACTTTCTTTTTTTGCCACACTTTCCATCGTAGAATACATGCAAAACATTTTTGCTTGGTTTGATGAGATAATTTGCCGTTTTCTTCACTACATAACGATAGAGTAGGCCTTCTACTATTCCTATGCACTTGCTGACATAAGACTAAATATGTCAATCATATGAGATTTGACTGATAAAGACATTCTTATCAAATGACACCATTAATATATGCCAAGGATGAGGTGGAGGGGGGAATCTAATCAGAGTCATTTTCTCAGATAAAGTTATTTTGCACTTTTGAACAGAGCAAAAGTCAATAAGATAAAGAAAGATTTCTTTGTACACACAAAAATACTGTTTTCACTTGCATTGTCTAAAACATTAGACCAAGAATTATTCAGACTAGTATCCCTCTCTTTTGCTGTTTTTATGACCACATTCCAATCAACATACACTCCAGCTTTCTTCAATAAAGTTATAAGCAGAAATACTGTTATCATTAGAGAGAATTATTCTGGACTAATATCCTCGTCTTTTGATCACTACATTTCTTTCAAGTGGGTTCTGCAAAGCATTCCTCAGATTATTGGGTTTCTTTTCTTCCCCCAAAGAAAAAAGCCAAATGTGACACACACTTGAGAAGAAAAGCTAAAGATCCTACAACCCAATGTATAATGATCAAAACAACAAATGTGGGATACCAGATCATTTACTTAACAGTTAAAATAAATAAATGAACTGCACAAAACCTAATGAGAATGGTACCATTAGTAACATTAAATTCACCAACTGAAAATCTTTCAGCAAATAAAGGAAAATTCATTGAACTAATGACATGATGAAATGCCCTGTAGCTTTGTGTCCACAATCGTGAAGAAAAAAAAAAATTTAATTGAACAGAAAGAGAGAGGAAATGATGTTAGCCAAGTCTTACAAGAACTGAAGCAAAGAACCTTATTACTTTAGCTAAGAGCAAAAGTGATGAAATTCAATCACTTTAGATAAAATCTAATCAAGAAGCTCTTTTCATTAAACTAATTGGCTTTAGATAATTAATCCTCACAAAAACGAAGAACACTTTCACATTAAACAATGATAAATCTTAATTTCATTTATGGAAAACTTAACCCCATTGTTAAATCCTTATAAAAGCTGAGTAGATGTTAAACAGTAAAAAAATATAAAAACTATCTATAAAAATATTTTCTTGAAATAAACCAACAAATTAATATTGTGATTATAATAACTTTAGGCAATAAATATTCTACCAGCTGACAGACATGAATTAATTTTGTAAATGTATATATATCATTTTTTTTCACTTATTTTTATTTTTTTGGACAGGTAAAAGTCAAATTATTTTATTAAACTTGAACTTAATAAAATTTATTGAGGACAATTAAAACTATAATTCACTCAGAAGAGAAAGATCTTTTTAAATGAGCCTCTCTGAAAACCAATGAAGACTAAATAAATATATAAAATTATAATATTTATTATATGCTGATGAATATAATTTACAAATTATAATTATGACTATATAATTTTACAAATTAATTAAAAATTCCCCCCAAATATGTTCCTTTTAATTATTATAATAAAATTGTTATAAAAATAAATTTATAAACATGGACTGTTTATCAACTAGTTTCCACTAAAAAACGTTTTTCATTCTTTTATCTGTTTGTATAAGTCATGGTATCAAAGGTAGGATTTATTAAAAAACATACATCAAAAAGATTCATTCACTTTTATTAGTACATACATCAAATGATATGGCAAATTCTGATGATGAGAAGAATGAAACAATGATAGTTGTATTTTAACACAAACTTCATCTGAACCCAGTATATATAGATGAAATGATGGTTTTATCACTGTCCTCTGACATTATCATTACTCCAACCCAACCCCCTCAATTAACTGTTATATAAAAAATAAATAATGTTTATGGCAGAAAAAGAAAATCATTAATAGTGGATATTGGAATTCTTTAATCTAAAATTTAATTTAGCTGGCTTTGGTACTTAATCTGGATGTCATACATTGAAATTTAAAAAGAAAGGGATTATGAACAATCTGAAATCAATACAAACATTATTAACTAAATACGGTTATTATATTCATAATGATAACATTCTTAAACTCTTCTAGCAGCTAAGTATAAAATACCCAGATTATAATAAAGATTACATGAAATTATTTAAGGTTCACCCTGTACACGGCCTGGGGTCCACTCAAGGTAGAGTGTTACAATAAGGGGGAGTTTATACTGATAGGAGGGGAAGTAACAGTTAACTCTAGACTTGACCAGGTTAAGATTGTAGTGATTGGGGAAACATCCTCTTGGGAGTTTGTTCCATAGGGCAGTGGTTTGGAGAAAGAGCTGTTCAATTGGAACTGACTTCTCACCAATGAAATACGGAGGGGATGTGTATGTGGGGGGAGGGGGCTACCATATAAGTGGTATGGCAGATCCTAGACAAAATAAAATCTGAAAAACTTCAAGCACTTATATTGTAGGAAAAAGCTATCATAAGCCAAATAACATTTTAAAGAAAATTTGATTAAAAAAAAAATTATTTGTAAAGTTTCTGTTTTTAGTTGTTCACTAATATTTATTTGGTAAATAATGATTATAGATCTAACTTTATGAATTGATGCAATTATGTTAAAAACAGTTTCAGGTTATTCTGAATAATAGTTGTATAAAGAGAATGCAAAAATTAATTAATTGCCACTATCGTTAATTTGAGCAGGTAATAAAGCAGATATTGGCATGGAAAGTGAAAGCAGCATTTCCATTTCAAATTCAGGCTAGTCTATTGCATTCACCTTTGCAAAAATGCTCTTGAGAAAAAGTATTAATCTGTCTCTTCTCTTCCCTCCAAATATGGATTAAATAGCAGGGTAAACTGAACCCTCTAACCTTAGAGAGAAACCAGTCCAAGAAAAAACTTTCCAAGATTACATTGTAATTCAACAATAATAAAGAATATAAATCTGTAGCAAGTCTTAATTACCAAAATCCCAAAATAAATCTTTGATTTTCCAGAAATTCAAAGAATATTCTATTAATATTTGTCTTGTATTTCGTCTTTTCTGTTGCTTTTCATGACAACTTTCAAGCTGCCGTTTCACCATCATTTGTAAACAACAGAGAACAGAAACAAAGAATTTCACCACAAGCAAGGTAATAAAAACCACTAGGATGCAAGGGGTTACTGAGAGTGAAAGAAACAAAGCAAACAATACGAGAAGAGGATTCAAGGAGATAGAACTGGATGAGTGACATTGCATTTAAATTTTTGGAAGATGGTAGTTGACAAGAAAGCCAGAAGAGAGTTCCACAAATGAAAATTGCAGAATAAATTATTAACATAGAAATTACAATCACAACTAACAATTTCAACATTTAAATTATGAGACCTAACTAACAATCTAATACAGTGCTGAAGTTGAGGTACCAATGAGGAAAACTCATTAGAACAATTACTATGAAAATCTTTATAGAAAAGGCAAAGAGAAGCTATATTATGGCAGTGGGAAAGTAACTGAAGCTGAGATCCCAGGTCAGGACCAATAACATTGCAGATTCTTTGGATTGTGTCAAGAATCTCTAGATATAAAACAGAAGCACCAGCTCAAATGCAGCAGCAATATTCAATGCACAAATGGTAGACTTAAAATAAATTCTGGCAAGAAAAATTGTCTAGTACAACACAGTGAACTAACTTTCCTAGCAGCAAACTTAGCAATTGATTCAATATAATAATTCCACTTCATGTTAACCTTCAGCAAGTCTTGAACCTTTATCTCTTCAAAGATGCAAGTTTAAATCTTATTGGAGACATTTTATTTCTGATCTATACTCATGACTGACAACTGTACATTGACAAATCTGAAATCAATAGAAATAAGAGAAAAGAAATTCGTCAGAAATTAATGAGAATTAACAATTCCTCCAAGGAATTTAGCCAACTTAGTACTATTACTATAAAGCACAAAAGAAATAAGAGTCAAAAAACAAATAACTGACAATACTTCACCTTTAAATAGAATACCCACTTGTTGAGCCTTCGCTTTTATGATTAACCCTTTGAGTTCTGCATTCCTGAACAATTTTAACCCTTCTACCTGAGCTCCCGAGTCAATATTTGTAAATAATTGCGATTTAATGTTTAACAGTAGATATAAAAATAGTTACAAGTGCTTGCCCATTGTTCAACCGGTGACTTGGACATTACATCATTTTTCACTACCACCAGTAAAGCAGTGGTCAGGGCTGAAAGGGTTAAATCTCAATTGATCTTTTAGCTCCATTATTCTATTGCTAGGAGTAGATGCAACAGGCACCACTAAATTACAGAAGAAATCAAATTTCATTGCTGCATTTGACTATTGCATTAATATTTAAGCTTACCTTTTAAAAGGTTCAATGATAGTTCTTCTGACGCCGCTTAATTTAAAGACAATTTGATGTACGTAGGTCCTTACTTTCCGTACAAACAATTATTTTTATTTCATGGGTGTTTTTCGCTGGATTTCATAATTTCAAATAATCCTAAATTTATTTCCATGTTACAAAAATTATTGTACAAAAATTCGTTGCAAAAAAATCACCTAAATGCCAGAAACAATCGAAGTTATGAAAATTTGGGAATCCAAAATGTAAAGATTTGGGGTCTGGATTCGGCCCAGAATGTTTTGAATTTGCTCGGACTGATTCTAAAATTGTATGCTAGGCTACGGCCTCTTGGAGTAAAGTTGAAAAAGTATGACACTCTGATATTCGCATACATATGCATGTTATATTCACGTTGTTAGATTTTATAGGAATCTTTAAAAAATAAACTCATACTAGAATATTCATGTATGTAATTATTTTTTTGTTTTTTAAATATTATTTTTAGTCATCACATCCAAAACATAAATCTAAATATTTTCAAAATCTTGACGGATGATGTTTTTCATGCATAGTTAATATTTTAACCCTTTGAGCCATGGATTCCTGAACAATTTTAACCCTTCTACCTGAGCTCCCGAGTCAAAATTCACAAATAATTGGTATGCAATGTTTCACAGTAGATATAAAACTAGTTACAAGTGTTTACCCACTGTTCAACCAGTGGCTGGACGTTACGTCATTTTTTCTCTACCACCGGTAAAGCAGTGGTCAGGTCTCAAAGGGTTAATCATCTCTTATAACAGCCATATTTTACAATGCCCTGGTTAAAAAAAAAGAAATCTCTAAATAAATATTGTTTCTGTCAAGTATATTTCACCTTTATAGAAAACATGAACTAAAGCTTTATTCTCAATGAATTGTACAGACAGTTTTTCTGCAAAATTCTGAAACTAAGAAAATTGGTTTGACATGAACTTTCAAAAAAGTAACATAAGTTAACATTTAAACATTTTTTCTGTCTTCTCACTTGAAAAAGAAAAAGTTATTTTTGAACAATATAGTCACTGACACAAAAAAGTGATTTATTACAAGAATTCAAACAGAAGAAAAAACTGGTTATGTTGAGGATGGCCTTCACTCGAAATGAAATTTATTGAAGGGAAAAAATTTGTCACGATTCAAAGAAAATTCTTTATTATGAACTACTAGAATAAAATTGATATTTTGCAATACTTCTTTTAAATCCTTTCATAATAGACGATCACAGCTCTCCACAACATTCTTGCTTTTACTGAAGTAATTTTTTTACCCATTATCATCACTTTATCTCTTTGTTCTACTATCCATTCAGATAAACACAAGAGTTTGCTTTTTCCTTTGTTCCTCTTGCCTTCAATGTGTCCTGTGAATGTCAAATTCTCTTACACTACATTGAAATATATAATGAAGTATGTCTGACGTCCAGATCATAACAGAATAGAATTTGCCCTGAATATCACAAAAGACCATCAAGGGTGCCAGGTGCAGAAACATGTGACCTTATAGATGCACCTGAATTTACAAGTATAGGAAAGAATTGTATTACAGGGAGTTATATAAACACCCACCTCAGAGAGGATTTGGGCAGACTTTTTCAAACATTGCAGACAAGAATGTAAGGACCACATCCAGATGATATTTGTCTCTTAATTCTACAAATGTATTTTGGTATTCACTTTCATGCATCAATTGTTTTTAAATTCTCTCAATGTGAAATCTATTTCAAGTTCAGTAGTCATCCAGGTTGGTATATTAGAGAATTTGAACTGCCGGGGTTTTCATTTACTTGTTCTATGGCTTCTTTATTATGGAGGCCAAAAAGAGGAATTGTAGATGGTTTGCTTGTATAAAAGTGAGAATTTTGATTATTAACCCTTCAAGCACTGCGTTCCTGGACAATTTTAACGCTAACCCTGCCTGAGCTCCAAAGTCAAAATTCACAAATAATTGGTATGTAATGTTTCACAGTAGATATAAAACTAGTTACAAGTGTTTACCCACTGTTCAACTGGTGGCTGGGTATTAAGTCATTTTTCTCTAACACTGTTGAACCGTTGGTTGGGCATTACACCATTTTTCTCTACCAAATACTTTCCCATTGGTTGGGTTATTGGGATTATTTGGAGTTTAATTACCTATTGAAGAGAGAGAGAGTTTTTTCCTATCTAAGGAACAGTGGAAGTCCATTAGCTTTTACATACAGACTATATATAAAGGAAGTATAATAAGCATCCAGACATAGTCCTTGATTTTGGATAAGTAGTAGCTTCTTTAGGTAGGATACCTATGTATAACTATAAATTATGCAGCCATTATCTAGTTTCAACTTAATACGAGTTCTATACAACTAAAACTTTACTTTTTTGGTCTGCTTCTCAATTTATCTTTAATTGGACCTTTAATAAATTTAGGGTTTTTAGGCATTTCTTCTATAGGTAAACAATATTTTTCCTAAAGTCCAACTTGTTATCAAAAATAAGTTTGCTGAACAATTGGAATTGGTGTCATTCACTTTTAGTTGAGAATCAGGATAGGAGGAGGGATCACTTATTACAAAAATTCACGCTTATAGTTTTGATTTTAGAAAATTGGAAACAGCTTTTTTTGGCACATTTTGCAATTTTGTTAAGATAGTTTTGAGTTTGTCTCTCTGCATTTCACAAAAATGATGATGAGCAGACAACTGCAAAATTGTCCACAAAGATTTCTAAAATCAATCATTTATCATTTTAATAATTCTGTTTATTCATATTATAAACAAGATGACAAACAGAATTGTCCCCAAAGTACTCCCATTTCTTTATTGTGGAGTTCAGACAATGTAGTCCCTATATGGACCCTAAAGACACATTGTGATAGAAAGTGTTTTAATGAACATGAACATTCTGCTCTTTATTTCTATGTTGTTTATATAGATACCTCCACAAAATCGCTAAAAAAAAGAGCATAGTCTGATGAAAAAGACGCCAAACTTTATGAAAACAAAATGTTATCGTCTAAATGCTTATGTTTTTATGAAGAGAAAAGACCAAAGTTTTTTTTAATTATTTTTAAAATTTTTGCTTCTTTTTAGAACATTCTAAATTTTGATTAAAAAAACCTTGTTTCTCTTTGTACCAAGTAAATAACATAGATAATTTTTAGCACGTTTTTTTTGGTATTACACACATTAATTTGGAAAATCTTGCAAAAATAAAAATAATTGTCAGATGTTAATGAAACTTTCAGAAACTATTCACAGAATATCGAAATTATTATAAATATGTTTTTTTTTTATTAAAGTCATGGCAGAAATATTTTTTTATATATTTATTAACACCCCCATAACTAATTTTATGAAAAACTCTAGAAATTTGAGCGCACCAACCTTAGTGATTACAATAGTTAAAAGCACAAGGCTTTGAAGAATGCAAATCATGTTTTGTTTTTTTTTTAATTGGAGCCAACGTACCTGAAAATCAGCTCTGAATTGTAACATACAAAACTCAATAAAACAAATATATTATTTAATTTCAACTGCTTTTATTTGTTTTTAGTTGTTTTTATGAATATGGACAATATTTTCTGAAAGCAAAAAATTTTTTCAATGAAAATTGAATTTTTAATACAATTATTTGTTATTTCTTTAATTATAATAGATTTTTACATTAAGTTTTTAAAAATATTATAACATTAGTTAAAAGCAACATCAACCTTTCAAAGTGTCCAGATGAGATCGTCATTGTCTAGCGCTTTGAAAATTGTATCGTTTGGACCAATCAGAAGAGCCATGGTAATTAAAAAATGTAATTTTTGTGCTTATAATCGGGCAGTAATTATAAAGTATGCAAGACCAACCAGAATACAATTTAGTTGCATTATTTGAGTTCAGCATTGTTCTCCACTGTTAAGGCCTTTACTTTTGCGAAACACGTATGGAGAAGTTAATTTGATTTTTCAATTTCAACTGAGAAGGGTACCTATAAGTATCAGTATCATCTTATGAAATTTAACTACTACTAAACTTTAATTTATATGATCTTATTTTTATATTAATCTCAGTTATGACATTTTTCCATAAATGAAATATCAAAATTAATAATAAAATGAATGGAAATACAAATAACACAGTAAAATGTAATAAATGTACATAAAATTATAGTATTTTATGTACACTTCTGATAAAATTTCATAAGAAAGATACCTATAAATTAATTAGATACCTTTTTCTTATGAAATTTAATCTCACTCTTAACAGTCTTATTTTTTTAATTTCTTTATATTTTCCATAAAGCATCGTAAACGTAAAGATGAAAGCTAGTACAAAAAAAAAAAAAAAAAAATGAAAAATTAGAGCGCTGAAAGTTTTCCTTAAAAGTAACGAGGTAAATAATTTGTTCATTTAAATCTAAATAATTTCACTTCCTTCCATCCATAGAATGAATTATCCTCCCGTAAGTTATCTAAACGTCATGAATGTGTCTTTCGTCACTTGTCAATCGACGCAAAAGGTTATGACCTGCTTTGTTTTATTTTCAAATTACATTTTTTCGGCGCAGAAGCTAAGTTAAGCTTGGTCCAAAATATTTTAAATAAACATTATAATTTCTGATTTTATTAAAAATCAGTTTTGAAAAAATGATAATTGATTTTTAAAAGAATATCAAAGTCAGATTTTCATCTTTTTTATCAAATGATTGAAAATGATTGATTATCTGTCCTTTTTTTTTTGACAAAAAAAAAAAAAAAAACAAGATTTTTAACGAAAATTTTTGACGTGCTAGGAACGATTAAAAAATGTAAAAAAAATACCCCCAAAATACTTTGATCTTTCCTCTTTAATAATAACATTAGACGATAAAAACTTGTTTTCGTCAAGTTCGGCATCTTTTTCATCATGCTATCTCTGTTTGTTTACATTTTCGTGGAGGTACCTATGTTTATATCTTTCAGGATACCATATTTCCGTGTTGCATTGTATGCTTTTTCAAGGTCAAAAATACTGATGTAACAGGATGTCCTTGTTCAAAGCAGTCTCAGATAAAGGATTCAAAGCTGCATGCTGGGATAGTCTCCTCAAGCCAATATCAGCAAAAAGTTACTTCCTTAACTATGGTGACATCCAAACCCAGGTTTCATGATTAAAATGCTAAAATTCTCACCATTTGGCCACACTCCCATTTGACAGGTCAAGTAAAGTTGAAATAAAAAAAATCAACTAAAAAAATTAGGGTAAGATTAAATCTGAATAAAAAAAACAATATTAATATTTTTCATAGGGAAATCAAACTAAATCCTATTAAATTTGCTCAGAATTGTGAAAACTTGAATTTTCAATATTTAAGGAAATGCAGCAAAAAAAATGTCTTGCAGAATTTTTTCTCAGCCAGGCACATATACATAATTACAGTTAAAATCAGGTTTTACTTTTCTCTTCTTAGATGATTTAAGTTGCATCTATAGATTGTTTTTACTTTCTCAAGAAAACAAAACACACAGATTCTGAACCTTGTTATTCTTCAAATGCAGAAATGACAAAAGCTTTTAATTATTCCCAACATCTCTCAAAACTCTAATGTGGACAAAGATCTAAATGCCAACAAGAATCTTCGTTATTGAAATGTATAAAAACAAAAAATGACCAACTTTACACTATAGAAAAAAATCATGCTTAAAAAAAGAAAAAAAAAAAAAAAAAAAAAAAGGATGCAAAATTTCCAGAAAGGGATCTTAAGAGTTGCTGATGACTGTCACTTTATTTCTATGATAAAAATAAAGTATCAGGAATCCTTTTCATTCATACAAGCAAGACATGAAGAAATTGCATGTTTAGTTTGTTTCTCAATTTGCATATAAAAGAGAAATCTATTTGAAGATTTGAACAAGGAAACCATATATGATTTTTAAATAGTGGTTCACTCAAAAAATGTGTATATATTTAATAGAAAAATTTTATTTATTTTCAACACTGTTACAAAAGAATATTCTTTTTATTATTAAATTTTTATGAATTTTTCTTTTTTTTTAAAACATTTTAGCACAACACCCAATTTGTTTCATACTGTTTAACTGTTAACTAAACAGTCTATATTGGAGATTAACAAAAAAAAATAAAAGATAATCCCAACAAGAATTAAACTTGCATCCTGTATGCTTGGGGAGTTACCTAATATGAATAAGCCTTACAAAGTTAACTCACGCAAAGTATTGACTATATTTTGAAGTATTTAATTGCCTTCATTCTGAACTTTATTAAGTCCAAACACAAACCAAAAATCAATCTAAAAATTGATGAAAAAATTAATTTCACCAATTGACTTCAGATTGTTTCATAAAAAACAATTTTCTTTTTATACTAAATCTATATTACAAGTAAAAACTCAAAAAAATTTTTTATAAATTCATGTTACATTAAAATCTGAGTGATTTAAAGAAAGAAAAAACTCAAATGTAGGATAAAATGTTTTACTAAATACTTGAATCTACTTGTAAAATCTCTGAAAGTCAATGTAATTTAGCTGACAAATATAAAAAATGACATCAAAATACAAGCCAGGAAAAGTTATGTTAAAATGGCAGGTTCAGAGTCACTGATACTTGATGTGAGTAATAATGCTCTGTCAGAGATGTTAATGAACACTCAATGTGTTCTGCATACTTAAAGAGGACGCTATAACTTTAAATAAAGAATGAAAAGATTTAACACTATGAACTCTGATTGAAACAAGCTGTTGTGAATATGGATTATCTCCTCTTTGATAATCCAAGCTATAAAAGCTGTACATTTCCACTTGCCAAGTAGACGAGTAGTAAGATTCTTAATTGAATAAAAGATTACTAGACAGAATCTCTTGTCCTGTTTTCATTACAATTTATTCAATTAAGAATGGAACAATTAATGCGACCGGAGCGATTTACCACAGATCCAGAAAGCGATTCAGCCGACAAGTGCTGGAAACGTTGACGGGAGACATTTACAAATTTCATCGAGGTTCTACATTCAGAAAGACCAGGACATCCCATCAATAAGCGTGCACTCCTAACCAACTACCTGTCTCACACAGTCAACGAAATTATCTCGGATTGCGTTACCTACGAAGAAGCAATCGATGTACTGAACGCTACATACATAAAGCCCAAAAATGAGATATTTTCTAGACACCTACTTGCGACTCGCCGACAAGAATCAGGCTAAACATTGGACCATTTCCTTAAGAGCCTTCGGACACTGAGCAAAGATTGCAACTTCTGCCCAATGACGGCATTAGAGGCCCAAGAGTAACACATTTTGGACGCCTTCATTAACGGCTTACGTAATACTCAGATAAGACAACGTCTTCTTGAGAATAAGACCCTTACACTTAGAACAGCTTATGAGCAAGCCTATATCTTCGAAAGTGCTATACAGCAGTCTAGTTCTTATTTACAGCCAGACACCGTGGGCGCCGCGTTAAACTCACCTGTTCCTACTACCCCCCCTCATGACGATAGTCCAACAAAGCTTTAAGAACAATCGGTCACTGCCGCTTTAAAAAGGGACACCTGCTATTTTTGCGGCTTATCAAAACACCTACGAGTTTCATGCCCTGCCAGAGATACTCGTTGTCATAAATGTGGAAAACTTGGTCATTTTTCAAAGGTATGCAAGTCTTCTAAAACTCTATACAAAGCCACTCGTCAAATTACATCTGCAACTTTAGCCACCTCCCCTGACTGCCTTTCAAAAACTATTGTAAAAGTGAAAATTAACGGGAGGTCTACAAATGCTCTGCTTGATACCAGGAGCTCAGAAAATTTTATCAAAGAAAGCTTGGTAAAAACCAACAAATTGTATTTTGTCCCCTCCCCCAGCAGAGTAACAATGGCAAACGCGTCACTGTCTGCGCAAGTAAGTGGTTATTGTTTGGTGGACTTACTATTTAATGACGTCTCCTATAAAACCACTAAATTCTCCATAATGAAAAACCTTTGTTGCGAAATAATACTGGGACATGATTTTTTGCAGCAACACTCACAGATTGAAATTCCGTTTGGGCGGTTCAATGCCCGCATTGAAAATTTGTGGATTGGCGACAGCAAAAATCCAGTACCTGTCACTTTTCGAAAACCTAACTGAAAGCTGCAAACCCATAGCAGTGAGAAGCAGCTGTTTTTCTTATAATAATAAAAAATTCATTGACTCTGAGATAAAAAGACTACTCGAGGAGGGTATAATTGAGCCTAGCAAATCACCCTGGAGGGCTCAGGTAGTTATAACCACTTCTAAAAACCATAAAAAGAGAATGGTTATAGATTACTCCCAAACCATAAATAGATTTACTTTTTTGGACGCCTTCCCACTACCCAGGATGGATGAAATGATAGGCGAAATAGCCAAATATCGTATGTTTAGCACTCTGGACTTGAAAAGCGCGTACCATCAGATCACCATTAGACCTACAGACAAGCTATACACTGCTTTCAAGGCGAACGGTCGACTATATCAATTTCGCAGGATTCCTTTTGGCTTTACGAATGGGGTAGCCGGCTTCCAAAGGATAGTCGATCAAATCATAATGGATGAGAAACTGGAAGGCACATTTGCATACATCGACAACGTCACAGTATGTGGCCATAATAGAAAGGAACACGACGAAAATCTCAGACGGTTCACGTCCGCCGTCGACAAATACAACCTTACCCTAAACAACGACAAATGCTCATTTCGACTGGACAAAATAAACCTATAAGCAAAGGTTTTATGGCACTGGACGCAGATCGATTGAAACCTTTACTCCAGATGCCTGTCCCTCACAACCAGCCTTCCCTTCGACGTGCTATAGGCATGTTTGCTCACTACTCCCAATGGATTGCTTTGTTCTCAGAAAAGATACATCCATTAACACAAGAAGAGACGTTTCCTCTGTCCCGTCAAGCCGTTGAGGCATTCAAGGGACTGAAAAAGGATATTGTGAAATCTGCAATTACAACAATAGACCAAAATATTCCTCTGGTTGTTGAAACGGATGCGTCAGACTGTGCTATTGCTGCTTCTTTGAGACAAGCTGATCGTCCTGTAGCCTTTTTTTCAAGGACCTCTCACAGGCTGAACGACAACACCCCGCAATTGAAAAGGAAGCCTACGCCATAGTCGAGGCATTAAGAAAATGGCGACGCTACCTGATCGGACGCCACTTTAAACTTATTACTGACCAGAAATCAGTTGCTTTTATGTTCAATTTTAAGACTACAAGTAAAATAAAGAATGAAAAAATAGCGAGGTGGAGAATTGAACTATCTTGTTTCTCCTTTGACGTCAGTTACCAACCTGTAAGGAGAACTTAACAGCTGATACACTGTCAAGAGCATGCTGTACGGCATCAAGCGGGGATGAACTCCGAACGCTACATAACAATCTCTGTCACCCGGGCATTACTCGAATGGTTCATGCTGTGAGGTGTAGAAACTTGCCTTTCTCAGTGGAGGAGGTAAAAAGAATTACAAATTCCTGTCGAACGTGTGCTGAAATAAAGCCTCGGTTTTATAAACCCAAAACTGGCGTTTTAATAAAAGCAACACAACCGTTTGAAAGACTCAATCTTGATTTTAAAGGACCGCTACCAAGCAAAACAAGGAACTGATATATATTAACGGTTGTCGACGAATATTCATGGTTTCCTTTTGCCTTCCCTTGCTCAGACATATCAGCTGCTGCAATTATACAATGCCTCTGCTCACTATTTGCCATCTTTGGAGCCCCTGCCTATATACATTCGGACCGAGGAGATTCTTTCATGTCAGAGCAGCTTCGACAATTTCAACAGGAACGAAGAGTAGCTATAAGCCGGACAACTCCCTACAACCCTAAGAGTAACGGCCAATGCGAAAGATATAACAGCATTATTTGGAAGACCATTCAATTGGCTGCCTCAAATAACGGATGCTCGATTGATAATTGGGAAGATCTCCTTCCTGTCGCATTATACGCCATTCGATCCCTATTGTGTACCGCCACGAATGCCACCCCACACAAAAGGTTTCTACCTTTTCAGCAACGATCCCTTGGTGGACGAGGTAGAGCTTATAGAGGCGAACCCCCAGTACGCTTTAGTACGACATGCAGATGGTAAAGAGTCTAATGTGTCTCTCAGGGACCTAGCACCGGCCGGAGACATACCAGGACCATGGATAGCCCCTGAGGACAGACCAACTACCCCTGACACTGAAGCCCCTCCGGAAGATCAGGGCACTGAAATTGCTCCTGACACGTCGTCTAATGACACTGTCTCCGTTGGGGCTCCATCAGACACTTCGGATGGGCCAACACCTGAATCCCTGACAGATGAAGGACTAGCACCGAAAAAACGTGTTCATCCAGAGACTGACTGACATGGAATGGCCTGCTCCTCTGAGAAGGAAACATTTCGGAGCAAGGTATTTTAGAGCCCACAGACAGACTCGCACTGAAGAGCCTCCCTGTTCGAGTACTCCGACGACAAATCATGGACTGCCGAGGCGGCCACTGAGAACTCATAGGGAGCCTGGACATTTAAGGGACTTTCTTCCCTATCAGTGAGAAATTTGGTGGGGGAGAATATTGTGAATATGGATTATCTCCTCTTTGATAATCCAAGCTATAAAAGCTATACATTTCCGCTTGTCAAGTAGACGAGTAGTAAGATTCTTAATTGAATAAAAGATTACTAGACAGAATCTCTTGTCCTGTTTTCATTACACAAGCTACAATATTTAATATATGCATTTGCTTACTCTTTCGCGTATATATTTTTAGACACATTTTAAACATTTACCAACAAGTGCCATTTGTGTATGGAGCAAAAACATAATTCCAAACTCCAGATGCTAAATAACTATCACTTGTCTTATCCTGCTAAAATTTACTTCTGGCGATCAGCCTTGCTATAATACATCAAAATGTAAACATGTAGCATGAACTTGGCTATACTTGGGTCACTATATTAATCCTAGAACACTAACCATCGGCATATAGTACCCAGAGCAAATTTTCTTATTTTTAATTACAATTTTCAGTACCTGATTTTCTTACCTAAATAATGTTTTTTAGATTCCTGTTAATGTTAACTCAAAGTACAAAGTTTGAAGTGCCCACATGTAAAATATTTCAAATAAAGATTTCTATTTAATATTTTTTTTTGATATTTTCAAAATCGGGTATGATATACCCATGGTTAGTAGTGGTGTAACTTTATTTGCTGGTTAGCTAGGGTTAAGATGTAAATGCTTCAAACACCTACCATATATGTTTGTTATTTGTTCTATTATAGGTGTTGATCAAAAAAGAGATTTTCTGGTTTTACAAACTTCAGATTGCAGTTTTTATAGTAAATCCAACAACTTTAATAAAACATGTTGAAACTACCTAAATGTTAAACTCAAGATTTGATTTCACATCTAAATTAATCTTTTAAATTTGACAAAAATTATTTACGCTATTTACATTATTCGGACTGTTGTCCTCATCTTTGTTGGCATATTCATGACGCTTTGACCATTGTACACCTTCAGGTGAATGGAATTTCAAACTGAAACTTTTACTTCAGTCACCGAGCTAGATTGTTCTCATTCTACATGTCATGCCTCTTCTGAATATCTCAGTATGAGTTACTTCCCTTTTAACTCAACTCTCCCAGTTTTTGTTCACCTCTGTGGTAACCAGGTATTGAATTCACAACTCTCTGGGTCAAGTCACTGGATTCAACCAATGCTTTTATCCACTGGGCCATATGTCCTTTATTGTAAATAATTACAATACCTCATCTCAGAAATAAAGACAAAAATTGTTCAAAGCAAATTTGACAGTTATTGACATTTATGTGATTTGCATAATAACTTGTTTTTTTTTTTTTGGAGAGGAGATGGGTGCCGCCAAGCTATCAGAAAACTCACTGAAAGGATTATGAAGAAGAAGAATCAAAAGTCTGTTTCTTCTGATTTTGGAACAAACACCCACCCACCCAACAAATGATTTAATCAAGTGACTGATGACAACAATAATAACTTCAGACAAGGTGTATTTTGAATTGTTAGGCTTTCCATATCAGGTGTCAACAAAAGGTTATTTCTTGGATGAGAATACAAAGATTTTGCAAGTCCCACATAAACACAAAACTTAAGTACTCAGTTCCATAGCCTTGTTAAATTGTGATTTTCTTGTTGAGAAAATAAAAGATAAAAAGAGTACTACAACTAAGATGACTATTTAGTCCTGTCAGTAAACAACTTCTCTAAACAATGAGTTGGTGACCAACTAACTGCAAAGCTTTGATGACCACAAGATTCTGCTTGTAACCTATTACAGTAAACCCTGGCAAACAATGACAACCTGACTCTGCTGACACAATTGACAAAATTAAGCACTAATGACAGCGTATTGTACTGTTTCCATTTTAAGAAAAAGTATTTTAAATTTTACAATAGTTGATGTATAAATTTTCATGCATAAAAAGTTTGCATTATAGATTATTAAATTATTATTAATTCATTAATGTGCCTCATTTTAGGGACAATTGACATTAATGTGGGTCAAAGTAGGTAGCAGCAGCCATCAACACTGTAATCACACACATTCACAGAACTGGCAATTTTCTTTCAACTTAACTCAATATGTAGTGTTGGTCTGTCGAGTTCAACAATGATATCTATATACAGGGGTGAATCGTAAAGTCCATTGCAGGAACATCAGATGTCCGCAGTGGGAACAGAAAAACTGGATATACTAGACCAATTCACATAAAAGATTTTTGAAACTAAAGTTCAATCGTTCGTCTTTTTCGATGTACTATTTGATTGTGAAATTATATATAACAAAACCCTCAAGTATTACAAGATCTCCTAAAAAGAAGGGATGAAATTATTTCACCATTATTTTTTTTGTCAAAACCATATTTCAACCCTCACTTTATACTCTTCTGACAATTTGTACTCCAAGAAATACCATATTTTTGGTAAATTCAATCAATTTTCTCTTCAATGGTATACAAAACTAAACACTTTCTCCAAAGGGAAGGCAGTAACAAACATCAGAATAGTGTCAAGTGATTTGTTTTTTTACAGCTTATCAACCTTTTGAAGGTTTTTTAAAGCTAGAAATTATTTTTAGATTTTAAGAATTTTTTTGAGAGATAATAATGATTTAGTGATACAAGTATTACCCATAGGTGAAGGGAAGAGGTGAATTCATACCTTTCCCAAGGGAATTTGCAGCTAAGTGAATATAACAAACCTGACTGAAATTTGGAACATAGCACTCTTATTTCCGTTATTTATTACTCCACCTGCACCTCCAAGCTTACAGCACATGGCATTCCCACCCATTCAGCTACTCACCAATCTCAATGTTGTTTAACTTTGGTGATCATACGAGAACTGGTGCTTCAACATAAGCCAACAGTGCAACTAACTCACTTCTGAGAAAATAAACAAAACAATATTGACTAAGTCATGATACTGAGGCCTGCAATTTGCATCCATTTTATATTTTCTTGGTGAGTATTCCTGTAATGCTTCAGTGAATTTGCTTTCCAATGCTTAGTACAAATGTTCATAATAATATTTATTAAAGTAATAGTCCATGTGGATTAAATTTTGGCTCATTGTATAACAGTCAGCCACTTGTCGATTTTCCTGACTGGCCAGAACTTGTATTAAATATTTCTTTTTCAAAAGTGGACGGTTCAAACAAACCTATAAGTTGACTAAGTTAAGCTTTTATTTTATTTTTAAAGCATTGAATGAAACCTGTACATTTAAAATAATATTTTTTTAAGTTGCTAAGTGAAAATCAAAAGGCGGTAATCCGAGGTTATTGTTCCAAATTTGACCAATAATTTTTTAATTTTCTTGTTGCTAAAAGTTTTGGGGATCTGGATTTTCAACCAAAGTGCATTCACACATGACCACAGCCTTATCAAAATAATGAAGATAAATAGGTTCATCTCAACATGGTTTATCAACAAAACCAATGAGGAACAGAATGTCCTGTAAACAAGTTGACTCGTCAGCAACTGAGGCGTCAAAAGAGAGCATGACTGCTCTAGTACTTTTAGACACAATTTGTTAATTACATTTTTTTCACTTAGTCCACCAAATGTGGAGATATGGCAGAGTAATGGATTGCAACTGATTAAGAAAGCAGAGAGCCAAGTTCAAATTCAAGTTGAGTTCATTAAAGTCACTTACATGCTAATACCCTTGGGAAAGGTTCACACCCTCCCAGCTATGAGTAAATAGCAGGACAGACTGGGTTCTATAGCCTTCAGTGGCAACCGATGTAGAAGAAAGGAAAACTGAATTCAAAAGCAGTCAGGTCCAACTCTTGTAGGGCTTGTCTCTTTAGGAAAAAAGGCTAGAAGAAGGTAACTCTAAAAGCAAATCCATCTCACATGTCATCTTGAAGAAAGAAATTGGCCCTACTACTTTGAGCTGTAATAGAAAATAATGGACTCCTCAGACTTAGTACAATAGTTCAAACTTTGAGACATGGCACATCACCGTAGACCTCTCTGATTTCAGACCATTTGCTTATGGTTGTATCACCTACAGCACTGAGTTAATACGAGGCCCAAGAGTCAATCAGGGTAGAGGATTACTGAGTGAGACCATTGTAAGGAAGCAAGTAAGATTGCATTAGGAGGATGAGTAGAATAGATAAACAATTGACCAAGATTGTTGTTGTCAATGAAGTATTCTTGGGTTGGTTGGTTGATTTTGTTTAGAGGCATACCCTATGCACAAGCTGCTAGTGGCCTACTGGCTGGACACTGATGACAACGTCAGCAGTCTTCTAGTGGCAGCCACCAGCATCACTGGTGTACCAAGAACAGTCCACCAGTGGTAACATTCCTGAGAGGAACACGCCATCAAATATATGACAGTGGGCCACCAGCAGTAAATGCTAGTGGCATGCCATCCAGTGGCAGAGTGGTGACTTGTGTGTAAGAATATGGGTTATTTAATGCCAAAATCTAAATATTTGGAACACAGTTTTATGGTTTCAACTATAGATAAAATGTATTTTTGGTCATTTTGCTATAAAATTTATTGTTGATAATTCTGCTTTAAAAATGTATTGCTGGTATTTTTATTATAAAAATGTATTTTTATACCATTTTGTTTTTGTTAGGGAGTTTGCTATTTGCCCATAGCTGGGACCCTGACAGGTGCTACCACCCCAGGTCAGAGTGGACCTGGGAATACCAGCAATTAAGAGGTGGTTCCACACTCTGCAAAACTTCCTGAAGAGGCCTTGCTGTTGGATGTAGTTTATTGTCTTACCCAGGATGTTGTTGGTTCAAAAAAAAAAAAAAAAAAAAAAAAAAAAAAAAAAAAAAATTCAGAAATTACTTATGATACTTATTCACACTAATGATTTTGGTGTTACTTTGGTATTCTTTAATTTTTATAATTTTATCATTGCATCTTTGGTTTTGCTTTGGTTTGTTTTATGGGATATCAACCACAATGGATTATTTAATGCCAATAATTTTTTTTACTGGTAATATTTTTTTTCCTTCAAAACTGTATTGCTGGTAATATTTTTTTTATAATTAAAACCTATTTTTACACTTTCATAGTGTTTTGATCCCAGTTTGGCGGTTAACTATTTACCCATAGCTGAGACCCTAACAGGTGCTACCACCCCAAGTCAGAGTGGACCTGGGAACACCAGCAATTAAGAGGTGGTTTCACACTCTGCCAAACCTCCTGATCAGAGGCCTTGCTGTTGGACGTAGTTTATCGTCATACCCAGGATGGTACATTTTTGGAAAAGCAATGTTAAATGATTAGTTACACATTGAACTAAACATAGTTATATATTCAAAATATTTAAATCAAATCCATGCATTAGGTCAAAAATCACATCCATTTTTGTTTTGTGCTTTGTGGAATTTTCCTTTTGGTTAAATTTCTAAATTCGGGACAGTATAGAATTGGTATGCATTGAACTAGAAAAAACGAACTTATTCTATCTAGAATCAATGCGATACTCACCTTCATAAGAAGGATCCAAACTAGTGTCCAGCTGTAATTCAACATAGCTCTGTACTCAAGCAAACATAATGGTGAATAATGGATATTTATTTATTACAATATTCACACTAGAACCAACAGCCAACCGGGACGCGGAGAATGGGATTGCCTAAGTGGCAGAACAGAACATTCCAGCTTGTTACATGTACCAGCTCTTCCAACCTCTGTGAGCAGAGAGCGTACAATACAGCAAAGCACTAATCTGGTTATTCAATATTCTATAGATAGAAGTCTCTTTGGAAAATTAATTTTAGACTGACCTCCCTTCTACATATGATAGTATGTTCAGCTAAAATGAACACTTTCTCTAAAATTGTGTCGTGACAATTTGTGTATCTTGTGATTTTTTTCTTTTTTTTGGTTGTTTCTTTGAAAGCATTCTTCACCCAGGAGGTAATCTAACTTAAAATAGGCTAGTAGTAACAAGGTTAGGGTCATGTGCAACAAGACTAAAAAGAATGAAAAAGTGACATTTACCTTTTGCTCTCTGCAAACATCAATACAACCAGAGCCATGTTTCAATTTAAGTGAAATTTTATTTAACAGCTGATCATTGATCAGTCGCAATGGATAAAGATAACGCATCCTTTCTTCCCAGCCCTAAAAAACAAAAAAAAATAAATAAATAAAACATTCATTAAATATTCAAGTTTAAAAGAAAAGTTAATCAACTGTATTAAGTGTTGATCAATGTTTTTATAGAAACCAAACATCATAAAGGTAGAAAGATGTTTTATAATGGGGTGAATCAAAAGGAAGAGACTCAAAATAATTTCAAGATGGAAGCTAAAGGTTTCATATTCAGATCACATGACAGCACATTGATACTGTGTAACCCGGATATAAGAGATATTTTCTCTGGTCCCAAATTACAGCCATACTTAACTAAACAAAATAGACCAAACCCGGATATAAGAGAAACCCAGATATAAGAGACTTCTTCTCCGGTCCCGACAACTCTCTTATATCTGGGTTACACTGTATTAAAAGATAGGGAATAGTAATTAAAATCATAAAAGCAATAAAGGTTTTTTTTTTTTTTCAGATTCAAAAACAGCTGCATTATATGGTTTCCAAAGAATATGTAGTGTGAGGCAGATACAACAAACATCAAAAGTTGTGTTATGGTTGGATTTCTAACTCCTCATTAATACAGCAGGTTGCCAAACCATGGCTCAAGAGCCACATAAGACTCTTTGGCATCTACTATACAGATGATAGGAATATATTTAAATTGCAAAAGGATCTGGGTCTAAAGATGATCCATAAATCCAAATATATGACCAATTTCCAAAAAAAAAAATAAATAAATAAATACATAAAACATTCCAAAGATAAAATAACCTTAACAGGACAAAAAAAGATTAGTGTGCAATTCATCCCAATTTTCAACATAACCCTGTTGTAAATCACAAATCAAAATTTTCAAAATGTTTTATCTGTTTATTTTCTGATTACTGAAACTGATATAAATTAACAATTCAAAAAAAATAGATTAGTGCGTATATATTTATATAAAATGTGACATAATGTATGACGTTAAAATGTCTGTAAACTGTTTTGAATGCCAATCTTTAACAAATATCAACACAAGTTCTTGTACATGCAATTATTTTTTTTGTTTTTGTTTATTACCATGCTAAAAAATCGATAGCTGACATCCATTAAACATGGCACATGGAACTAGAACAGTCTACCTCAGTCAGCGAAATAATGGGTTTAGTTCGACGTTCCAACCACCTGAAGAAAGCCAGAGCGTACAATGGCTGAAACATTGTAATAAATATGGCGACAAAGATGAGGACAATAGTCCGAATAATGTTAATAATAAACATTTATTTATTAAGATTTTTCCAGATTTTAAATCTTGTTCTCATCATATTTCTATTCAGAAGTATGTTTTTAGTCTTTAGTGTCGTCAGCTGTGTTATGGTTTCTTAGCCATACTAAATCACTGCAGTCCCAAAGATCCAATGGAAGACCTTGAAAATTTATGACTAGAAAACTTGCCACATGTTTAACTTCAAGAGAATTTCTTTTGTCAGAATTATGTTCACAGAAAACCCTCTTTCAGCCTCTGCAAAACTTGCAGCAATGGTATTAATTATATTTTTACCTTTTATATATCGGCTATTAATATACAATATTATTTTTGGATAATCCAACAACCAGTTTCCTAAGCTTTTATAATTTTAAGAATTGGTTTGTGCGAACAAGTAGGACACCACCATTGGCGCCATACCTTGAACATCTATTGGGACTCAAGCTAACCACAAATCTCATGTGAAACTCATATAGCCACTCTGTTGTTAAAGATGCTGGAAAAATGATTGATTGCTTGTGTCACTCCAGAAAGTACCCAACTCTACATGCCATGCACTATCTTTAAAAACCAAATCAAAAATTGAGTATTGGTGCCATAACTGGGCTGGAGCTGCACAATCCTCACTTTCTAGAATCCTAAACCTACTTCCCCACAAACATAGCATAGCAAGCCTATAACTCCTCTATCGCTATTTCCATGGCAAGTAACTACAGACCTTATTTCCACCAGTTCAGACTTTGACACTAGTACACACCATGTCACGTAAACCAATCAAATCATTGTAATTCTCTTCCTATTCTATTAGTAAATAGGAAGTTCCACTAAGACAGCTTTCCCTCAAGAGCTGCTGCTGCTTAGTGGGAAAAAACTCCCAAGATCATACTTCCCTGATCAATACAACTTCTTCAAGTCTAGGGTCAAGTGTCACCTATCCATATCCTCATAATCTACACCTACTTTCTCTTCTTACATCCATACAACAACATTACTCAGTAACACTACCTTGAGTGGTTCTTGGGCCTTGTATTGTGTGAACATTTAGTAAAAAAAAAAAATAGGTCATATAATTGGGCAAGTCATATAATTGAATAGGTCATATAATTGAAGTCATATATAAAAAAAAGAAAAGGCATCATGTTTCAAATAGAAGGAAAAAGATGGAAACTATATTTTTCATTTTTTCTTCTTTTAAACTTAATACCTACAATGTTTTTGTCCTAAAATACTTGTCATCTTTTCCTTGATGCCAATAACTTTTTCATTCTAAAATATTTTTCATCTTTTCCATCCACTTTAAAGTTGATAATATAGAGACACATAAGCTGGAAATATAAGCTAAGCTACTATACAATAATTGATGGCTGAATATATGAAGAATAGAGAATTATAAAAATGAGTGGAAAGCTGTAAATAAAAGAAAGTATACAATGACATTACATTTTCATTTGATATTTCTAAACTGAAGAAAATCAACAAAGATGCCTGCTTGCTGTTTTATCATTATTCAACTGTAGGCAGAATCATTGAGCCAATGTGAACAATCCTTTCTTTAGCTGTATAGTATGTGATATGCCAAGGCTACATACAGTTTTGAATTCAGAGTTACTTTTTCCTAGACTGGTTGCCACACAAGGCTATATACCCCAATCTGTCTTGCTATTTATCCATAGCTGGGGAGAGAAGAAGAGGATTCATACCTTTCACATAAGTGAATATAACGGATCCAACTGGAATTCGAATTCAGCTCTCCGATTCATTAATCCAAGCCATATCCTAATACAAAGTCCAAGAGCCACTCAAGGTAGAGGGTTAAATTAAAATGGCCATGCTGAATGAAGTATATGACAGGAATGAAAGAAAAGGCAGAAGAGAGTGAAAATTATTACAATAAGGAGGATAGATAACGATTGATCCTTGACTTGAATGGGTCACATTTGAAGTATTAAGAGAAACACCCATATGGCGGTCTGGCACAAAATAGACAGGGTTTTTTTTTTCCAAAAAGAACTGCCAAGTGGAACTTTCCACTTACATTTGGAATACAGAGGAAATGAGAGTGATTCAACTCCATGGAAGTGGCATTGTATGTCCTAATTATAAAGGTCTGAAATGGAGGAACTAAAAAATAGACCTTATCTGAATATCTGCCATGGAAATATCAAGAGAGTGATAGTCAACTTGTAATATTGACTCTATGGGAAGGAGGTTGCAGTGTGTAAAATACATAATTCCTGCAAGACTGCACAAACAATTCCAAACTCCATAATAAAGGTACTGCTGGAACTCGCTCAGTTATAATGATGAAACCCAACATGACCCCAAGATTATTTATAAAAATTTGATTCCCTACCAAATCCAAGATCTTGTGCCAGACACAAAAACTTAGTCTAGTAGGAATAGCAAAACATAATAGTCACAAGATTACAAAACAAGACAACCAATGCATAGAATTTTAAAAGAAAAAAAAACAAAACATTTATTTTACAAATTACAATTTGAAAAAGGCGATTACCATCAGATATAAGAAAAAAGTGTCACAATTTTTAGAAAGTCATGGTTTCAATGACAAAAAAGATTACACCCTTTGAAAATGTAAAAAAAAGGGAAAAGCTTAAGATGCAACAAATTACACAAGACAAAAAATACAAAACACACCTGCCTCCATTCTTAACAGAATATTCAATCATAGAATGTCTCAGCATGAAGGGGGTTTCATGTTTTCACAGGTTGTTATCTCAAGGGCTTTTCATAGTACTTTGCTGGAAAGTTAAAGTTATTTTGGTTTAAATTCATCGCAGAAAGGAATGTTTTGTCCTGCTTTGAATCTGTTGGCTCTTTCTTTCGCCCTACCCTGTGTTGATTTATGACCCCTTCAGTTGGACCAGTCCTCTTGAAGTGTGGGTGGTAACAACTTCTTCCTCAACTGTTAACTGCTTTCTTAACAGTTCCTTCTTTCTCTGATTTATCCACTCATAGCAGTCCTTTTTATTGAAAAAGCAGGGTCATACTGGTTCCATCCAAAATTTCACAAGGGGTCAAAAATCTCACCTCTCATTGCCCAATATATATGAACCTACCTTCTCCATGAATTTGAAAAAAGAATTTGCAACAAATAATTTTGGCAGTCAACTGCTGATCCGAAAGGACATAAAAAATGCAACTATGCTTTACACAAATCGTTAGGCCTTTGTAAAAATAAACTTCTCTTGAAAAGCATTTATTAAAATAAAACAACCTAGATGATTATACATTTAAAATTTTTATATTATCTAATGAATTCTTTACTTGTGGCAAGGGTGTTGTGTTTGCAGGAACATGTCTATGAAATCATGTACCTAGCCCAAACTAAACAAAATGGCGATCAGTGTTTTTCAGTAATAGTCTTATTAAAAATATATAAATATATTTAATTTATAATTTATATAACAATAAAATTGGTCATATTTAGTCAATACATCATCATCATAATGAGGAAATAATAATAAAAGAGAAAGACACCAATGCACACATTTTCATAAAATATAAATAATTATAAGAATTTTTCTTTTGTGAAAGGAAACCTTAAAAGTATTAAGATTATTGAACCAAACAGAGAAAGAGAGAGAAAAAAAAATGTGTTTTTTAAACTACTAAATAATGCAATAAACCATGTCCATGTTTCAAGTGTTATCACAGGTCTTACAGGTGACTAATGCTATAAACTATGTCCAAGTATAAAGTATTGTCACAGGTTTTACAGGTGAATAAACATTGCTGGACAGTGGAATGAATTCAAGTTTCCACTTTATGACACAAACCAATCAAATAATGAAAATTGAAACAACTCCTTTACTGTCAGTTGTGTAATTATTTCAGCAATCAGCTTCTACAGTACATTTTAATTCCAAGTGTCATTATCATTATTCCAGGTATTATTCAAACTAGTATCAATATCCGTGTTGTTGTTGTTATCATTGTGGTCAGTGTGCTCTTCAACCTGCCTAATTATAGATTTTTCCCCAGATTAGTTTTCTCTTTTACAGACATTAAAAAAAAAAAAAAAAAGAAAAGGTTTTCCAAACAGAAGTAATAAAAATATTTATTTTGCCTATTGACAAATACAAAATATAACAATATTTTTTTTTCCTTTTATTTTTGTTTATGTGGATAGTTATGAAAATCTCCCTGGTCGCTTTTGTCTTCTTGACCCTATCTGTTTCAGTACAATGGAATGATGCTAAGAGACATCTCTTCCTCAGTTAACACACCATTGTAACTGTTATTTATTGGATATCTGCCAAAACAACATAGGAGCAATCCCTCCCTTCCCTAGTCAGTCAGGAACAATTCTAACTATGTACTGAACAGAATGATATATATGCCAATCCTCCCCACACAGACACAAAACATTGATGGATGTTCTTATCTTTTGAACGCCTTAGTTTTTCCCCCTCTCTTTTCACCTACTGAACACAGGCCACCACTTTCAATTAAACTCTGTACTGGGTCTGTAATAAAAAAAAAAAAAGTGACTATTTGTTTTACACAAAAATTCCTTGTTCAATCCAAGTGGAAAATAACTCTTGCTTCAAAGAAACAAGTGGATCTGACTGCAACAAAAAATTAAATATTTGCTTTCTTCAATTCAAGTAGTGATACAAAAAAAAAAAAAAAAAAAAAAAAAAAAAAAACTCCATTTGATAGAAAATAGCACCAGATAATGAAAAATAAAGAAAAATATATCAAAAATAAATATATTGCAAACAGTTTGCCAGGCATGTAATAGGCTAATTCTAAGTTTAAAATCAAGGCAGAATATTTTACACAAAGTTAAAAAAAAAAAAAAAAAAAAAAACACAATATTTTTACAATATAAAGAGTATCAAGTGGTACTCTTTATCACCCAGTACTATTAGGTTGGTGCAAAAATAATGACGTAATAATGTCGTTTTTTGACGTATTTTTTAACGTCAAAAAACGACATTATTACGCCATTGTTTTTGCACCAACCTAATATTTGTGTATCAAGTATTTTATAAGTATAAAATTGATGAGCAAATGAAAGAATCATGTTTCAATCTGAAATCAGTTATCCTTTCACTTTGGTGTCTTTGATATCTTAAAAGATTCTCCAGCCCAATACTCTACATTCACATTATATTTTTATGTACCATGTCCCTTCAGGATGTGGCCGATCATTGCCCTCCACAATTTCCTATCTTTTATAGCTCTTAGTAAATTTTGTTGTTTTGACATCCTTCACTCATTTTGCTATTGATTCACACAAACAGTTCAGGTAATTATTAACCTACAGCCTCTCACTGTCTCTTTTATCTTCAATATATCATATGAGTATCAAATTCTCCAAACTCACTTCCTCATTACATGTCCCAGAAATTTAGGCTCTCTTTCTGATTTTGTGCATAAATGTTTGTTTCCAAAACTTCAAAAAACATGTTTTTATAAAACACATTTTATCCATCATATTCCCAGCATCCTTCTGTAGAGCCACATTTCTGTTGCTTTAAGTCTCTACTTCATCTGTATGGAGATTGTCCAGCATTCACTGCCACATAAGAGGATTAATATTACATAGTTCAGCACTATTTCCTTTGTTTCAAATGTTACTGTCTCTTAGGACATTACATGTTGTACTTATAGACATAAATATTTACTTTCATCTGCAGAAAAGCAGGGTTACCTATTGACAGAAACAAATTTCACACAAATTTTAGATTCTTTTTAGTGGCATATCAACACCTCTATAGGTTATTTAATGCCGAAATATAAATATTTTGTACAAATTTTTATTTGAGATAATAATGGTTTTAGTGACAAGTCTTACTAATTAACATGTACCTGGGAGGAGGGGTGAAGAGGTGGTTTCATGCCTTTCCAAAGGGCATTTGCACGTAAATGCATATAACGAACCCAACTGGAATTGGAACTCAGCTCTCTGATTAACAATTCTGAGCTATTATCCGTTACATCACCCACACATCCAACCTTATAATAACCGGTATTTCTAAGTGGTCACCCATCTAGGTACTGACCAGGCTTGCTTAACTAGGGTGACTGTATGGGAATCAATGTCTCAACCTGATGTGGCCATAAGCAATACAAGTTTTTCCATATCTGTCTATATTTCTGAGATGAGGTATTATGTACATTATTCGCACTATTGTTCTCATCTTTGTCGCCATATTTATTACAACGTTTCGCCCATTGTACGCTCCTCAAAGACACATGGCACAGTGGATAAAGGCATTAGTTAGATCCAGTGGCAGGACCCAAAAGAGTGTGAGTTCAATATCCAGTTAGGGCAGTGGAGAACTTTCAGAGGGAAATTAACAGGAGATAACTGATAACTGACATCCATTAAACATGGCACGTGGAACTAAAACAGTCTATCCCTGTGAGCGAAATAAAGGGTTCAGTTTAACATTCCAAATACTTGAAGAAGGCCGGAGCATACAATGGCCAAAATGTTGTAATAAATATGGTGACATAGATGAGGACAATAGTCCGAATAATGTAAATAATGTACATAATACCTCATCTCAGAAATATAGACAGATACTGAAAGGCTGAAACGTTGTAATAAAGATGAGGACAATAGTCCGAATAATGTAAATAGTGTACAAGTTTTTCCTTTTCTCATTTTTAGTGCGTAGAAGTTAGAGAAAAATGTAGTCAACACATCAGCAAGAAAAAAATCTAATTCTAACTTGACAGTCATCAGATAACGTCTTGTGTCTCCTTAAACTAGTTTTCCAACCTTAACACCTGCCTATATATATATATATATATATATATATATATATATATATATATATATATAACTGCTTCTGTTTAAGCAAACATCCAAATAACAATTTCCCATTAAGTTTACAACTAAAAGATTTCTTTGATGCCTTACTTTATGAAAACAAAACAAGACAAGCAAAGACAGATTGTGATTTGAATTTCTGTTTGTTTTTAATTGCCATTTACATCAACAAGAGTAGGAAAAGGAACACAGACAACAAAGCATCCAATAAAAATATAAACAAGTCTTAAGCATGTATTTCAAGGCTATTTTATACCCTAGTGTTGCCCAGCCCTTCAAATCTTTTCTAGTTTTTCTATTTCAATGATCCCCATCGGTGAGGCATGGTAATATCTTGGTGGGGCATGCATAGGATGTGCACCCCTCAGTTTACTATACCAACGTGAACTCAAATTTTATTTTGCATTATTATTTCATGATTAAAATGATCAAAGTATATTACAGAATGAACTTTCATTCAAATATTTTTCTGTCTTTCAGTTCTCTATTATATGTTTTGAAACTATATATATATATATATATATATATATATTTAACTGTCTTTTTGTTTTGTTTTTTTAATGGAAGCTTGTTTGGAGACCAAGTTAATGGCTTTTTAAGATTCCTTCACATGAATTGCAGGAAAATGTTGAATATGTAAGAATTAAATATTACAGGGGGGCACCAGAATTTTTGAAATACCAAAGAGAGGCATGGCCTAAAATTGGTTGGAAACCACTGGTTTACTTGGAAAAATATACAAATATGTTTTATGATTAAGCACTGAATTATGAGTGCTAGCCATTGCTAAAGAGCCTGACATGTTTAAGCTTTGCACTGCTTACTGAAATTGGAATAAATATACTAATGGCACCTGAATTGAATCTGTGACAAAAGACATGATTTACCTCAGAATTTGAAACGAGCGTGAACATGTCTTGCTTGCAAAGTGATTACGAAAAGAAATATGGCCGCTATTAAAGACGCAATTTATGCGTGCCGATCTCATCCGAAAAAAGATGATATTTGAACACATGCAAATTCGGTTGTATTAGAACATCATAAAAAGCAGGGTGTGATGAGCACAAGTGAACCGGAAGTCGTTCAGCGGACTGCGTGCAATAGAGCTGGACGTACGAATTGACAGGCAAACAAAGAGGAAGTCAAAGTAGGTGCGGCTGAGTTCGGTGTCTGTTTCACAACTGCCTAGTGCAACGGCTGAGAAATAGATTCATGCAATCCATTTCCTTGAGGTAATCGAAGAAGAAGAAACAGCTGGCCTGTCGACGAGTACTGCACTTTTCGACACCCCCGCATCACCATTTTCTACAGAATCCATCATAAAAAATCAGAACATCAATTAGATAAATTCTAAACATTTTAAATACCTCAGTTTCTGGATCAGTTATAATAAATTTAGTCGAGAAAAGAACTAAAAAGAAGTTTATATAACGATAAGTTGCAGTAGAGGTACTTTTGTCAAACACCATGAGATGCTAAAAAAGCAAAATACTGACCTGAAAAAAGAAATGTTCTTAAATAACCTCATCAGATCTAGATTTGCTCCAACTAATTAAGAGATTTCCGTTTGAATTTCTGGGATGAGTTATTATTTACACTATTTACAATCAGATTATTACCCTCAACAAAGATGAGGACAATAGTCCACATATAAATCGTGTTAATCATTAAGAGATGTCTAAGCTATCATCTTTATACAAACATTTTCTCAGATCAATGCTTAAAAATTGCTTTAAATGAATCAATCACATAAATGTTAAAGACGATCAGATCAAATCGACTCTGTTACTAGAAAATCACATTATTTTTTTTTTATTTCACCCCAAGCAAGACAATAATATCACTAAGATGCAAAGGGTTATTGAGTGTGAAAGAGAATTAAAAGATTTTAATGAGGAGTAAGTAAAATAAAAGAACAAGTATTTGGAAGACAGAAGATGATGATTGGTGTTGCATTTAAATTTTTGAAGATTGTTGGTGACAGGAAAGAAAGAAATCTGAAATGAGTTCCACAGGCAAGAAGTTTGAGAGAATCTGTGAAATAGAACAAATGCTTGCATCTATCTAGTTCAATAGTAAATAGTAAAGGGCGCACTTAAAATTATGCAGTAGAGTCACCAAGGAGGAAAGCTAATACGGACAAAACTGCCATGAAAATAATTGTAGAGGGAAGCAAGGTTGTGTCAGTGAAAAAGTGACTGAAGTCAAGATGCCAGGACATGATTGATTATATTACAGACCCTTCTTTGAATTTTGCCAAGAATCTCGAGATATATATTAAAAAAGACCAAACTCAAGACAGTTCAAGAATGACCGATCTTGGAAAGCTTTCTTTCTTGGAATACAGTTTAAATTTAAAAATGATATTGAAATGAGTCAAACAAGATTTTAACCAAATTTAAAATGCAAGATTGCAAACCTAGATAAATGCCTTGTGAAAGTGATATCAATCTAATGGATGAGAGCAATTCTGAACCAGTAGACGGAAAATACTACCAAGAGATAGTTGGCAGTGTTATATACATTATGACGGCCACTCATCCTGATATTAGTTGCATGGTAACAAAACTGTCACAATATTCCGAAAATCCAACAATGAATTACTTGATAAGAGCCAAACAAGTCTTGTGCTACTTGAAAGGGACAAAAAAAAAAAAAAAAAAAAACACACTGTTTAGTGTTTAATAAGTCAAATAAGCCCCTGACTTTAAGAGGTTTTTGTAATGCTGATTGGAGAAATTCAAAAGATTGCCATAGCATTACAGGATATGGTTTCCAATTAGCACTAAAACAGTTTAATGATTTTGTGGAAAACAAGAAAGCAACCTACAGTTGCATTACCAACTTGCAAAGCAGAGTACACAGTATTGTTGGCTGCCATACAAGAAGCAAAATTCTTTATTCAATTATTAGCCACCATAATTAATGCAACTAAAAAACAAGCCACAATCTATTACAATAATCAAGGTACCATTGCTCTAGCTAAGAACCCAGTCTACTATCAATGTTCAAAACACATAGACAAAGTACCACTTCATAAGGACTGAAATTCAAAAAGGTACAATAAAATTAGATTATATTCCAATGGAAGAAAATGTTGCCGACTTGTTCCCTAAACCTATCAGCAGGACAAAATTAAATAAAGTTTTTTTAACTGTTCTAAATGGAGCGTTATACTGAACAAATTTTTTCAGTGGCATTTTAATTACCAGTTTTTGTTTTACTTTTACTCCCTCACTTTTTTTTTATTACCCCTTTTTTTTCTTTTTTTGTAAAAGGAATAATATGAGAAAAGAGAAAAAAATTTTTTTTTTAATTTTAAATTAATGAAAGGTTTCAAATATTTAGAAAAATAAAAAAAAAACAAAAAATTCTTATGATGTATGTAAATTGTATCCAAATTATGTATATGTAAATTTTTGCATCTATTTTGTTTATTTGTATTAGCCCCATAGAGTGGTGGGGTATATGAGTGAGCTCATCCATTTAAATTTGGTGAGGGTGTTGATTTCCAAAAAATGTGGGAATGATTGCAAAAGTTTTCCCTTTCATCCTCTTAGAGTCAGAAGGACACAAAAGGCATCCTGGGATATTTTTCTTAAGCAATAAAATGGGACAGCTTGTGTTTTGACATGATTGCCAATTCAGGCTAATTTGTCAAACACTACTTTCGGGCAGAGAGGAACCTAGACGAGGCCATGCCAAAGAGCAGAGTCATGTCTGTGGATGTAAACAAGCCCAACACCATGTATGTTGGGCCTACAGGAAATGGGCTCGGATTCACTCCACATAAAAAACGGCCTTGTGCCACATCCCGCCTTTTTGGGAGGCTATGGTAAATAACCTTAATCCAGACCTTACTTTCGTGTACAAACACCAATTTGTAAATTCTTTTGCCTTCTTACCTATTTGATTTGCTTTAACTATATTGCTTGCTTGCATGATTATTGTTGTTTCGCCTTTTTTGACCTCTATTCTTTTCATTGCAAACTTTATTAAAACCTAGCAATTGATTCAATATAATCACTCCACGTCATGTCAGCAGAAAATGTGAGCCCAAGAAGGCACAAAGAGTTTCTCTGCTGGTGGTTAGCATCAGCCTGCCTAATGTCAGACAGAAAAGGTTCTCTATGGTGATTAAATGAAAGCAATTGTTTTTGAGGCATTATAATTTACAAGCTATTCCTTGCACCACTTAACAACTGATTGAAGGTCTTCTTCAAGAGCAGTTACCATTTTCAATTTGCCAAACATGTCAGACTTGCTACTAAGACTGGAGTAAATAATTGTCATCTGTATAGATAACTAGTTAGTCACTGATGAAGATAAGAATCAATGTAGGTTCTAGGATAGAGCCCTGGGGGTGCCCTGCATTAATGCGAAATGAATATGTCTGTTCAACACAACCTTTATTATACGATTTGTTAAGGAGGATTGGATTAAACCAAATATTCATCAAGAGACACCATAGCCCTTAAGCTTGTGAAGAAAACCAGCATGCCAAACCCTGTTAAATGTCTTTGAGATATCAAAAGCCACAACCAAAGCCTCAACATTCTTATCTAAAAGCTTGATAGACAAATTCAGTGATAACTGTTAACACATTGGTTGCATACCTGGAGAAACAGAAGTCACATTGTTTATCTGAAAGAAGGCCATGTGAAGCAAGATGCTTAACCAATTCAGCATTAGAGTTTCTAGTACTTTGCCAAAAAAGAGATAAGATACTAAGAGGATGATAATTTGAGGAGTCAGAAAATTCCTAAGAGTTCTTAAGGACAGGAACTAACAAAAAAAGCATTGCATTCAACAGCAGCAACAACAACAACAATAATAAAAATGAGTAGAACATTTAATTAAAAGATAAAATAATAATATAATTAAGCTGTTAACTTTCCACACTACCAAAAGGAAAAAGATTGAAAGGAAACTCCTGTCAATAATAGAAAGAGCAATAACATTTAGTGGACTTGAAAAATTAAATTTTCTTCTCACAAATATTTATTGCTACCATTCTTTAGAATTTGCTCCCTACTTTTTACTAATTTGAAAACAAAAGACAAGAGAAAAATTTATCAGACAAAAGACAGTGCTAATAACATCAAAGATGAAGACAATATTTCAAAGAATATATAGAAGAATGAAAATGCTTCTCTCAGAACTTTAAAAAGCAGGAAAACTGAGTGTACATCCTGTTAGCATTTACATATTTCTCCCCATTTCTTACATTACAGACTTCTGGAATCCTTAATAAAAGCTTCCCTTGCCCATTTTGCAAACCTTTATCTAACATACCAAGAAGCTGTCAACTCTGATAACCATTTCTACTGGCAGCTACTGTTTGATTCCCAATTACATTGATATCATCAAGGGTAGAGGAAAAAATGAAACCAAATCTGCAACTCTCTTCCTCACGAAAACCTTGCTGCACGAAATGAAAAGTTACAATATGTTGCATTTTTGAGAAGCTGCAAAAATATGCAGAAACCAAAGATACAGAAAAACAGCCTCCACCTTCACACAAAAAACAAATTTTTGTACATACTGAACTCTGCCGTCAATTTTGACATACGAGTGTCAAGCAACTCAATTTCTAGAAACCAACAACCAGAACACATGCACAAATCATTTGATTATAGTGGTGATGGCTTTATGCAGAACCAACCACTCTTTTTGAAGAGGCAAATACAGAGACCTGCTGTACCATGTGCCACAAAGTCCCCAAATGACCCTCCACAAGTTTTGAATTCAGAGTTGTCCTTCTTCTAGACCAGTTGCCATCCAAGGCTATAGAACCCAGTCTGTCCTGTTATTTACCCATAGCTGGGGGGAGAAGAAGAGGATTCATGTCTTTCCCAAGAGTATTAGCACATAAGTGAATGTAATTTATTCGAGCCGAATTTGAACTCGGCTCTGCAATTACTCAATCCAAGCTGCTATCTATTACACCACCCTGCCTCCTGTACATATAAAACAAGAAAAAACTTTCAGGCTGATGTATGAGGTTTGAAAAGCTCAAAAGTAGTACAGAATTCATAATAAATTGAGCAGAACTAAAAAAAAGGAACAAGATGTGATATCCCAAAACATGGACAACAGAACAAGAACAATTTATCCCCATAGATTAAATAAAGGGTTTCATTTTAAATTCTGTGAACATTATCCAGATTAACACTGAAAAAGGCTCGAGAGCACAACAGTCAAAATGTTGTGATAACATAGATGAGGAATTATTTTCTCATCAAAGTCTTCACTGCAAGTGACTGACAAACACACACACACTTATATATAAGTAAATGTTCAACTTCTCTATACTGACTCAAGAATTTTGTGAATATATAACCACATGTCGGGCAGGGGTGGGGGATGTCCTTGATAATAAAATTAAATTTATTTACAGAAATTATATTTTTCTAGAAAGATTTTTTGAGGTGGTATTGGGAGGTAGCAAATGAATATTTTTTTTTTTTTTTACAAAGGTATATTTCTAAGTCCACATCCTAATGGCAACAAGCCTCTCTTTTACAAAACAAATTATTTTTAAATATTATCTCCCTACTTGTCAATGCACCCAATTCAATAGGATATGGAAATATATATATATATATATATATATATATATATATATATATATATACAAGTATTTATATTGTTGTCCTCATCCCTATTGTCATATTCACAATGTTTTGGCCATCGTACACTCCAGCGTTCATCTGGACATATATGTTTGAATTTCAAACCAAACTCTTTATATTGTTCTAGCTCCACATGCCTTGCCCTTTGTGGATATCTCAGTTTCAGTTAGCAACTCAACTATCTAAGTTTTTGTTTACCTCTGCTGTGCTAGATACTGAACTAACAACTTTTTGGATTAAGTTACTTCAATTAACGCATTTATCCATCAGGCCATAGTCCTTATAAACAAAAACATAGAGAGTTGAGTTACTAAAAAGAAAAAACTGAAACTGAGATATAACAGAAAATTCATATATTATTTACAACTAGTTTCCAGATACACTCATCAGCTAGGGTGGGTTAGCCAATCCCCCTGTTGCAGATGCCTGATGACTTATGGCATTTGTGTGAGTACAATCATCAATGACTTCAGAACAGTTTCCTCTACCAAATTTCACTCACAACCTAGGGGTGTGGTTTTAGTCACTTCCCAACAGTGATGCATGCTGAGATCATCACCCTGGGCCAATAACATCAAGAAATCACCACCCTGATGAAACTTGAACCCAGGTCTCATGATCAGAATAAAACATTATAACCACTCAACCACACACAGACATGCATTTAAATAAGGTGTATTTTAGAAGCAAGAATTCTCTTAAATATGTTTTGTTAATAATATGGACAAGTTCTGTCTATCAATTTTTTTTATTAAATCTTTCAAATTTCTGAATAAGTTGTTTTGTGTTATCAGTAAAATTGCCAAAATGTTTACCAACTTTTATTTTATCTTATCCCCCCACCACAAATACTTTCAAATGTTGCTATATTACTTTTCAAAGATTGTTCTGTATGTAGTTACTTAACTGGTTTTTAATTCCAGCATTCTCATGTTTGATGCAACCAATTTCAAGTCACTCAAAGTGACATCATGTAAACAGTATAGTTAGGTCAGCGTAACAGGAATAAATTAATTACAACTGGTAAAGTTTCCCCAGGCAGCTAACAAATTAATATGGAGTAAGGCTTGAATTAAGCCAAATGGTTTTGATAAGCAGGTTTGACAGGTCTCCTGCAGTTTATGGGAATCAGCGAGTTGGAGTAGGGGAACAATTATTTACAGCATAAAGTTCAAGTCACAGTAAAGGCAGTTGGTTTTCATTTTAACACACACACACACACACACACACACACACACGTGTGTATGTATATATATATATATATATATATATATATATATATATATATATATATATATATATACACACACACACACACAGGGTGTATCAAAAATACTTTTACAAACTTTGGAGGCAGGTTACTCACACTAAAACAAGAACAAAAGTCCATATAAATATGTCCACAAATGCTTCATTTTTTTTGTTAAGCTTAAAGTTTACAGTAAATGCTGTTAAATGTACAATCCAAAAATATTTTTACAGAATTTGTGGATGAGTTCATGATACCAAAACAAGGTAAAATATTCATATAAACATATATCCAAAAGGCCATCATTGTACCTCAACACAGAAACACATTAACAAATATTCAAAATGTCCTCCACTGGCTTCTACACACACATTCACTCATCAGATCATTGACTGGCAGATCCTTTCAAATACTTACACACGGTGTTGAATGGTTTCACAGAGCCCCCATGACACGTTGATGAAGCCTCTCTGCATTATTAATATCTGCTGCATAAACCAATTGTTTTAGGTGACATCGAAAATCTAAAGGATTGAGGTTGGGGGAACCGACCAGCCCACACATTAACCGTAAACTGATGCAGGTATCTAACCTGTATTGTACCATAGGGATTACGATGTGCCTACAAAAATTGGTTGTGTAAATTTGTTATTCCATGTCTTCCAAATGTTACCTTATACATAATCAAGACTGAAGTAGAGAAACTATGGATCGGCTGTTTGTGCAATAAACCATCGGCAAAAGTTCTCCTGTTGTGAGTGATCAGAGGGCGAAAGACCCTGCACACATTACAAATGATATGGATGCGGGAGCTGCTCTTGAAGTAACTCTCCATGTGGTACTATGAGATGTATGACATGCTAGGGCCACTTGACATGTGTTGATACCTGGACCATCTCCAACAGCCTGTAGAATATGTTCTTTGTGTCGGGTGTATGAGCGGATCTCAGTCTTCCTCAATCCATAGTTTCTGGTGCCACAGATCCTGTCTCAGTAACACAACAATAAACAGCAGCAAAGATTGGATGACTCGGCTGCCTTTCATCTGGAAATGCAATCTGATGCAGCCGCACAGCCTCATATCCATTACCATTTGTGTGGCTAAATGCAAAAATCATATCTGCCTGCTGACGATATGAATATCCTGCCATTGTTAAATGGAACACTTCTCAGTTAATGAATGTACTTTAGCCTAAGGTAAAGTTAGAGCGGGGTTAATCGCCTAGTGTATATTTATTAAGTTTATGAGTTTAGTTAGACGTAATCCAGTATCTGTCTATATTTCTGAGATGAGGTATTATGTACACTATTTACATTATTCGGACTATTATCCTCATCATTGTCGCCATATTTATTACAACATTTCAGCCTTCCAGTATCTGTCTATATTTCTGAGATGAGGTATTGTGTACACTATTTACATTATTCAGACTATTGTCCTCATCTTTGTCGCCATATTTATTACATTTCAGCTGTTGTACGCCCAAGCCTTCTTCAGGTGGTTGGAATGTCAAGCTGAACACTTTTTGCTCACTCGGGTAGACTGTTCTAGTTCCACGTGCAATGTTTAATTTAATGGATGTCAGTTATCAGTTAGATTTTGTTGATTTCCCTCTGCAAGTTCTCCACTGCCTTAACCATGTATTGAACTCACACTCTTTGGGTCCTGACATTGGATCCAACCAATGCCTTTATCCACTGTGTCATGTGTCCTTGAGGACATCTGTGTATGATTTTCTAGGTATTATAAACTTAATGTCTTCAGCATCAATTTTTTTTACCAGAGCTCATATTGCAATTTTTGCTGTTATTCCACATTAATTTAAAGGAGACCAATTTAACACGATTACCATGTAGCATCCAACTTGATCAAAAATGCATATATATGCACATTATATATATATATATATATATATATATATATTCTCTTTCTTCACCTATAATACATACACTTGCAGTGTTATATATCTAGAGTCTTTATAAATATGTTTCTCTGAATATAATTAATAATCATTTAATTCAAATTTGTTAGGTATTTTAATTTAAATTTCTTGGTTAATTATATAAAAAGCTTGGGAAAATTTGTTTTTGCTAATTTCGAAATCTTTAAAACTGTTCTCTTTTAATCATTTACAAATAATTTGTTAAATGAAATATATCAGGATTGCCCGAAACAGACGGAATTGTTTCCAATTGACACCTGAACTAACTACACTAAGCCCTTCCACCATCCTCAAATGACATACTGAGGTCAGTATATCAAAATAGGTCAACAGTCTCTGCCTTTTCCCACTCTCTGAATAAGATCGCAATATCTCTCAACCCAGAATATTTTTTTTTCCTTTTCATTTGTGATTTGTTTGTAGGTTTTGAAGAATGAGAACCGCTTCTTTTTTAGAGATCTCATGAAGTAAAAATTATTTACCTGTAAGATTTTAAGTGTTTGATATTCTTTAATAATAATTTTGCTCTGTCTTTTGACATCTCTCCCTGGATCTATATCTTCCTGGAAATTCCATACGAATTACCATATGGTATCATTAATATATATATATATATATATATATATATATATATATATATATATATATATAATATAATAATATTTTTTGTTTAAAAATATGATTCCTTCGCTTTTTTAAACAAAAAATATTATTATAATATAAGCTCTACTTCTGTATGAAGCACTGTTTTTTAAAAATAAAAACAAAAATACTAAGGAACCCCGGATTATGCACCCAACGTGTTCTTTTCTATTTTCTGCATACCTGCACAAGGATATATATATATATATATATATATATATATATATATATATATATATATACACACACACAGAGAGAGAAAGAAACAGAGTTGTATAAACTTGCACCACTCAAATATTAGGCTGGTGCAAAAATAATGATGTAATAATGTCGTTTTTTGATGTTAAAAATTACGTCAAAAAACGACATTACGTCATTATTTTTGCACCAACCTAATAACATACTGTAGATATTCATAATAAAAATGCAAGTTGAAAATTACATGGTATATTTATATAAATGTATTAAACAAAATTTACAAATATTGGTTGGTTAATATTAACTTGATTGTGAAAAAACTGGCTTATAAAATATGTGAGTATTCATTTATAAATCTAATGATTTGTTAGCAAGTATATTTTTCTGTTTCTAAAATATTAAAATTTACAGTCAAATCAGGAATGCACCCCCAAAATTTGTAAAAGTATTCTTGGATTGTATAGTTAACAGTGTCTACCATAAACTTTAAACTTAATAATTCAAAAACAAAGGATTTTTTTTGTCCTTTTCGTGTGAGGAACATGCCCCTAATATTTGTAAAAGTATTTTTGATACACCCTGTATGTATCTCACACACAAACACAAAGGACAAAAGGAAAAATAACAAAGAAGAAAAGAAAAGCGACACACCAAGATTGTAAGATGATCAATAGGAATTAACTTTTTTGAACATTTTTAATAAAGCATTAAAAATGAAAATTTTATTAGAAAAATAAAAAATTTGAAAATTTATTGCTTTTCTTGTAATTTAGCATATGATATCCAATATAACATAGTTGAATGTTTATATGAATAAAAAAAATGACTGGCACCTCAAAAGAAACTAATGTATAAACTTCCCACTATTTCTAATAAAAAAAGATGTTAACAATTTTAACTAAAACGAAAAAAAAACAAATACAAACTTACATCACAAGAAGTTGGGGATTTCATAAAATTACAAAGACAAAAGGAAAATAAAATTATATCAGAACAAAAAGCAAAGAAAATATCTGAAAACAAGATTATTTTTTTTTAGAATTCAAAAGGCACAACGATACAAGATTTTCAAACACAGAATAAATGGCTTTCTTCAATCTAACAGCAATGAAGCTATTGATTTTCTGAACAATCTAACATAAAATATGCCATTTTCTTCCTTTTTTTTTCCATAAAGTCTAGTTTAATCTTTGTTCAGTCATCAAAAATCATTTCTATCCTTGCCTAATCTATAGTTTTTTGTGTTTTTTTACCAGTCAAGCCATTTTTATTTCAAAGTCTGTCAGATCTGATCTGCACATGCTTTCTATAATCACTGAATATTCAATTTTGGCAGAATGGGTGAGGGAATTGGTTATTTTATCTGATCTAGAGGCCTGTGGGTATGTTCATTTTTGACAAAAACAGGTTCTACATAATTTACTTAAATGTATGTGTTAATGATATGCAAAGCTATGGAATGCTTCTCTTATCAAATTGTTGTTTAGACATTTATTTATCTATACTGTTCATTATCCCCTGTAAAAAACATACTGGCTTACAGACACATCACCAAAGATAAGTAACATCGAGCCTGGTCAGTACCTAGATGGGTGACCATTTGTGAATACCAGGTGCTGTAAGGTTGGATGTGCAGGTTCTTTATAATGGAATGGAAATTTTTAATCAGAAATCCAAACTCCAATTCCAGTTGGGGTCATTATCATTTACAAACAAAGACCCTTGGGAAAGGGTATGGATCTACTGCTTCTCCCTACCCACGAGTTATGGGTGAATTAATAAAATTTGTATCACTAAATCATTATTTCCCACCAAAATTCTTACAATGTAAAAATTTCTGGCATTAAATAACCTGCAAAGGGTTGTTAAGCTGCATTAAATGAATCAAAAAAACACATTTACCAAGTACAAAATTTAAAAGAAAATATATGTGACAATCTCCTGCAGTAAGTGGCACACAGCCAGTTTTAACCAGGTTTTCCTTCTGAGTAAAGATTTCACATTCTATATTTGGCAAATAGGTTGAATCCTGATTTGAGATAGAGTCTTGTAAACGTTAAGGTGTATGCTGCAATTTATAACAGAGAAGATAAGTGAAACAACATAAACCTAACACAGTTTAATGTAAAAAGCCTAGAAAGTTGATGTAGGTAATTTGGATTTTACAAGTACATCAGAAAACTAACTCAAGATTATCTGGTTAATATAAAATCCTTTATCTTGAACTAAAGTTTAAAAAAAAAAAGAAAAAGTTTTAGGAACTCAGAATTGACAAAAAAATTAAATACTCAAAATATGTTTATATAAAGTCTAAAAGTCAGGTGGTTAGCACAAGTCCTGAGTCAGAAGTCAATACTTGATGGATATATATATATATATATATATATATATATATGGGGGGGGGGCTTGTTATGACAATGGTCATCAACTAAAGATATCTTAATTCGAATTGTAAAGAAAATTTTGCTCTGTTTAATGAAAATAAACATTGAGTGCTCTTTGTGAGTCAGTTTTAACATATTTCAAATTTTATATTATGTTAATAGTACTTGCCTGGATTATACCAACGGATTACTAAATTTATATATATATATATATATATATATATATATATATATATATATATATTAAAAAGAAGAGAGAAACTGCCAACGTTTTTTATTATAATCTGAATTTTTTTTTTTAAATAAATGTTATACTTTATTTTCCATATTTTTTTTGCTACACAGGTTTCCAGTCTCATGACCTTCATCAGGCAAATAGTGGATATTTCCACATATTAAAAGGAAATAATTTTCCTTATGTTTTTCGATGTTTAACCATAGTCTTTTTGTTTAGTAGTAATAACCCAAATGTTTTTCTTGGACTGGTGGCAAGTGTTTTACTGCTTAACGGGTAATAAAACAATTGTTTTAATCAAAGAGAATGTCATTATTAATCCCATTCATTTCCTTAATGACACCACATTTCTTAAATGTTTTAATCATGATAAAGCCTTATTTTTCCTCATAAATTCTTCAGCTACATGAATACCTGAACAAGTGTTGGTCATTTCCTACATATTACTGATACCTTTGGTTTACAGGAAGCAAACAGATTTTGACATCAAATTTTCTAATAAAAAAAAAAGTGTCATGCACACCAAATAAATTCAGTTTTAGTGACTATTTTTATTACATTGGATTTTTGCTAGATTTATAAAATCACAAAACAATGAAAGGACACCTCAAAAAAAAATCTAATTTCATTTCTCATGAAGAACTGATATGTAATTCACTTAATGCAGATTTTTAATAATTTTTATCTGAACTTCAAGTTAAAACTATAAATAAATAAATGTTGATTGGATTTTTTATGGTATCCCCATAAACAGGGCTGGAAGGGCTCATCTCCTTTCCAAGGATTTAGGTCACCAGGATGTCCAGGGCAAATACTCGTCTATTCTCCAACCAAACAACAAAAGACAGGTAACAACCAAAGGGGACTAATAGCATAAAATATTCTTCACTTGACTACATGCTTCCCCATCAATAATTGTGAAATGTTAGCAATGTAACATTTAAACTTCAGGGTGGGATGGAGTACAAAGAGATTCAGGTCTCTTTCCTAAAGGGTGAAGTGAATAGAATTCACCAATTTTGTTTTCCACACTGATAGCCAGTATGAATAGGTCTACACAAGTAGCTGAATTTGATTTCCAAGTTGGTCACATTCACTTTCGTACAAAGACTCTTAGGAAAGGTATAAATTCATCTCTTCCAAATTATGGGTTAAATAGCATGGCAGACTGGGCTCTCTAGCCATGGTTAGCAACCAGTCTAGAGGAAAGACAACTCTGAATCCAAAACCTGTATGTAGCCCTGGTGTAGTACATACTATACAGCCATTGATAAGATCATAAAGTTCACAATGACTATAATCTCAACTGCAGCTGACATATGACTGTGTTGATTTATTATTATTATTATTATTAGGAAGAAAAAGTGAATGTATAATGGATTTTACAAGAGTGCAACTGTTAATAGTGCTACACTAAAAAGTTTAACTTTTGTAATATTAATGTATTGCAGGCAATGATTTGAGATAACAGCTTTGATTAAACTATTTTCGTGATCCTCATTGAATGCTCCCAATATTTAGCCATGTGCCTGACTTTGGTAAATTCCCCAAAAAAACATTTTTAACATTCCTCTTATTTTGCCTTGGTCAGATGGTTTAATTTCAGATATTAATCAGAATAATTCACAAAGTTAAAGGAATTCAAATCAATTAGAGTTTGCATTTGTTCGGTTCAATTTGGATGCAATTTAACAACCTCATTAGATTTTTTTATCTTTAATTTCTTCAATATTAATGGAGATCAAATGTTAAAAGCTTCTTTTGGCCAATTTTATTAATCACCAATCAAGTGGAAATGAACAGAATTTCCATAACAGGAAATAGCAACAATGTCTTCTGGGAGAACATTAAAATTGTAAAGAATTAGTATAGGAAGTCTCAAATTCAAAATCTGGTATTCAGGAGAGGTTATGATCTCATTAGTCATAACTTGTTTATGATGTAATCCTAATCTAATATATAACCCTCACAACTGTTTGAGGGTTCCTATACACACCCCACACTAAACTTAAAGTCAATTCAGTTTGCTATGGTAAAAATTTTCTATCTCAAGTAAAAATCATCATCTTCAAAAATAGCAAAAGTCATTTTGTCACATGTTATTTTCTGAGGGAAAAAAAAAATAAATAAATAAATAAAAAATGGATTTTCATATTTTTATAGGAGTACAACAAAGTAAAATATTGAAAAATGACTGTTTTATCATATGAACAAAAAAAAAAAAAATCAAGGAAACTTTTGATCTGAACCACATGAAACTAGGTATTTTCTGAAAGCAAGGAATATATTCTTTCATTTAAAAGTAAAATTGGCTGGTGTAAATGACTCAAAAAAATTTTTTTCAGGGGATAAAATGTGAAAAAATAGTGAAAATTTTGCATTCTTTTCTAGTTCTAAACAAAAATGGGGGGGTGGGGGCTAACCAGGTTTTGGAAAATCAGAAAGCCTAAATCCTAATCAAACTATTTCAGGCATAAAATTGAGAGCCTGAAGAAAAACAAAAATTCCTAGGGGGTCAAAATGTGACAAAGTCCATTGGTAATTTTCAATTATATGGACACCAGGAGTTAAAAAAAAAAAAATGACACCCGGGCCATGGAAATCTTTAGTAAAAGGCGAAAGATTTATCCACAATTCCTGACCGGAAACCAGTTTTTTTTTTTTCAAAAATTAGCAGCAAAAAGGAAAATAGGGTTCAAATTAAGCCAAATTGACTTTGACATGGCTTGGTCAAAGGCCAGCCAGCAAGGTAGCGATAAAAGTTAAAACAAGCTGTCATCAGCTGGTGATAAATCCCACCACTTACAAGATAAGAGCAAAGAGTTAAAAAAAAAAAAAAAGGGAACATTGGTAAAAAGTGCTTGATATGGGTTATTTTTTTCAAACCTATGTTTGAACAATAGCTTGATGTGTTTGTTTTTTTTACACCTTGTGACCCGGGTGATGACAAAAACACTTAGCAGCTGATATTGTTATTTTTTTTTTTTTCATTTCCTATAGTCCAGTCATATAGCAGTTCCTTTTATTCAATGATGTTTACACCAACTTAAAGAGAAAGGATTGAAGTTTGAAAAAAAATTGTTTTGAAGTAAAAAAAAAAAAAAAAAATGTATTTTTTTTATTTATAAAAAAAAAAAAAAAAAAAAAAAAAAAAAAAAAAAATGCCTAACCTCCGAGCAACATTTTTTCACAGCCAAATCAAAGATTATTTACCAGTGAATAACTCCATGCGCAAACAATAGCCATCCAATAATATGGCCCAAAAACATCTAGAAGGTACCTGATTAATCGAAAACTTGTTGCACATAATTGTGTTTTCCACAGTCAGTTTCCATTATTTCATCTTAATGTGGTCATTTTTGGACAGCCAAGTCATCGAGGATTCAGGAAAACAGTTTGGCACGGGTTTGCTTTCTATGAGGGGTTTAATGTTACTGATGAATGGGAATTTTCGCCGAATATTTTGTTCAGGTGTCATGTTAGATTTTCCTATATGTTTTCCAAGCATTTTAAACCAGCTGTGCTCTCAAAATTTGAGCATGAGTGTCTGCTTTCCCTTATCCCTTCTAATCTTTATTGCCTCTTCATGTTTTTATCCAAATGCCACATAAAAATGGATTAGTTGCATAACACAAAGATATATATCTTTGTTTAAAAGAATTCTTGCTGCCTAAGCACAACTTATTTAAATCATAATCCAGCACAACAAAATTTCAATGCTCCCCTTGTAGAAAGCGAAATCAAATCATCCAAAGAAATAAAAATTTGTACAGACACATTTTGTTGTTATTCTTGTTTGAAAGAATTCTTCCTGCCTAAATACAACATTTTATATATATATATATATATATATATATATATATATATATATATATATAAAGCAACAAGAGACATTTTCAATGATTTGAAAAAAAAATTTTTTTTTTTAAATTAACATTTATTTGTAAATTAAATATTCCTTCTATCTTCAAAATACTATTTTGTTTTGAAATAAATTTATCAAAAGATACAAACAAAAGCAAAATGTGACTAAAAACTTTTTAAAATGATTTTAACTTCTTCCAAACTTTAACACATTTTGAATAAACTAAGAAATATGTAATAAATACACAATAATACACAACTTATTATAAATAATTATTAATTGTAAATATCAATTTTTTATATAGAATTCCTAAAGTGAAGTTCTTCATTTCTCTCATAAATTAAAACAACCAAACTTTTAGTAGTTTTTCTAAATCTCATTAACCAATCACACAAAGTGCAAAATTAAACGAGATAAAAAAAAAAAATAACAGAATAGCACTTAAGGTAAAAAAATATTTCATCCCCTTTTTGTTTTTTCAAATTTTATTTGACATGCTGCAAAAAAATAATTCTATAACTACATTTTAAGTTAGATTTACTAAGATTTACTGTCTCAAAGGAAAAACATTCATAATAAATAAATAAAAAAAATAAAAGAATTAGATTAACAAGATTTTCAAAAACATTCACAAAATTACTTATTTTAAAAAAAAAAAAAAGGAAAAAAAAGTGATCTTTTTTTTCTTTTTACTTTGCATAAAAGAGTTAATATGAAAAGCTTCTATTTCTAAAGGACATTAATAGTTTCATATATTTTATTATAACATTTGCTTTCTATCTAAAGTTTAAATTTCATAAAGATATTTTTTATCTATAAAAATATCCAAAATCATTATTCTACTATAAAAGAACAAAATTCAAGAGACAAAATGCAAGTCCTAAAATAATAAATAAAAAATGCAAAATGAATTTTCTTACCATCAGATCTCTTTCCTGAATAATTTTTTCTGTTTCATATTTAATCCTTAATTTGAAATCTGAAACTTCAAGTGATTGGTAATCTGTTAAATTCACAATTGGAGCTGCAGAAAAAAAAAAAATACAGATATTACATAACAAAAATGTTCATTCCTTAAATTATACAAAATTATTCTACAGTCATAAACAATTATAATATATATATATATATATATATAATAAGTTAACTGAATTAAAATATAGTTTTTTTTCGATACACAGTAATAACCATGTTTCACAAATGGAAGCTTAAAAACTTTAAATTTAATTACATAATTAAATTAAAAGCATTACTTGTTTCATCTTCAAGCCAATATTCACTTGAGGATGAAATGAAATTAATGCTTTTAATTTAATTATATAATTAAATTTAAAATTTTTAGCTTCCATTTTTGAAACTGGTTATTACTGTGTAGCGAAAAAACCATATTTTAAATCAGTTAATTTATAATATTTATGCTCTGTAAATTTACATTGAGCACTGTTTCGTAAAAATAAAAAATAACAAGAACACCGGATTATATATCTTACCGTTCTTTCTTTTTATTCATATATATATATATATATATATATATATATATATATATATATAGCACATACATTGGACACACAACTACAAGTCTCTCACATAACACCTTAATGACATCAGTGCCATAAAAAAAATCTTGTAACGACACACTGCACAACTCGTAACACATTCAAATCATTCAAAATAAGAAAAATTCAAAAATCCTCCATAAAAACAATTGCAAGAAATGATTACAAATTACAAAGCCATATTAATTAAAATAAAATAGCATTTAATACTGGCAGAAACATCTTAAACATATTTAATAATTAATATTCCAAATAATAAACACCCACTCCCCTCCTTATTAATAGTGAACTGGTCCAACCACATTGTCTAAATACCCAAAATATTATCTAAAAAACTAAAATAAGCAACCTATTTCAAAACAAAACATACAGCCTTGATGATAGTTGATGATGACTGAAAGCACTCAGCAAAACACCATAGACTAGGGTCTTATTTCAACAACTTATACTCAAATATTAAAAAAAAACTAGCTAAAAAGAGAAAAAAACAAAAAAAAACAAAACAGAAAAAAAGCTCATTAAATGGAAAAGTTCTGTAGTCTTTAACAACACAAGCCTTAATATATATATATCATTTTTAATATGATGTACATTTATTAGAAATTAATATAGCATTTTATGTATAGACATGATTATAGGCTGTAAGGGGATCTATGCTACTATAAAACACACTATATGAATGTCTAGGCATCCTACTCATGTATTAATAGATTAGAAAAGAGTCCCAAATATGCAGCAAATTAAAAAAAAAAAAAAAAATGGTTTAAATAAAAATGAGAACATTGCAAATAAGGTGTGGTAATCAGCTGAGACAGTTGCATAATTTCTGCTAGTGATCAGTGTGCAAGCCAAATTAAAAGCCAAATTTTCAAATGAAGTTTAATGAAACAAGCACATAAAAGATTTGCCTATATTCATTAATGTTTGTAAAGTTTGTTTTTTCCATATTATATATTTTCTATTTAACATTCTTCCATAAAATAGCTAAAAATTAATAATAAAAACAAAATATGAAAATTAATAATGAAATGTGAAAAGTTTAATACAAAATTAACCCAACATTAACTGGCTTAAAATTTGTGATTTATATTAAATAAATGTTGCTATTAAAAGGTTGGATAGTGAATTCAATGAAAGGATTATTATTTTAAATGCCTCAGAAAAAAAATGTCAATTAAAATTATTTTTTATTATACACTTTTCTCTTATTTATGAGTCAATCAAGCATAGAAATGAATACAACATGGAAACCAGTAATAAGGAATGCCAGAGAAAAGCAATAATAACAACAAAAATTGCAATATGAGCTCTGGTAAAAAAATATAAAATAACAGCAAAAAAAAATTAAAAAAAATAAAATAAAATAAAATAAAAATTGCAATATCAGCACTGGTAAAAAATGGTTGGTGAAGACGTAATACCCAGAAATTCATACACAGATGTTCCCAAGGAACATGGCACAGTAGATAAAGGGATTGGTTAGATCCAGTGAGAGGACCCAAAGAGTGTGAGCTCAGTACCCAGTTAAGGCAGTGGAGAACTTTCAGAGGGGAATTAACAAGAGATAACTGACATCCATTAGACATGGCATGTGGAACTAGAACAATCTACCCCAGTGAGCAAAATAAAGAGTTTTGTTTGACATTCCAACCACCTGAAGAAGACCAAAACGTACAACAGCCGAAACGTTGTGATAAACATGGCGACAATGATGAGGACAATAGTCCGAATAATGTAAATAATGTACATAATACCTCATCTCAGAAATATAGACATTCACAATTTTAATCTGGTCAATTCACCTTCTAATTTAGTCTACTTGTCCATATTTACAATCCTGTAAATTTTTGTTTAAAAATTTTTAATTTTATGTTCAGTCATAATTAGAAATCATCCAATGACAAAGTTTTGTTTACAATTAGATTTACAAGATAAATCTATATAATACTAAAACATTAATCTTGTATGTGTGCTCCCAAGATACAACTTAAATGATACCTTGTACCTTGAATCCCTGCCAGGTGCAGTGCAAAATGTTACTAAAATTAGACAAGGGATTCTTCAGATATATTTTTAGAAAATTCTTCATAGGAAATTCAGTATTTGTTTCCAGTACACATTCTTATATCAATCTGCATACATAAACAAACTTTTGCATATTATATTCTAACTATTATCTGTGTGAAAAATAATAAACATTCATAATACATTACAAGAATATAAAATAAATTTAAATATGCATAACATAACATATATTTATACAATTCCCTACACTACATAAGAACTTTTGTTTATAAACAACTACTTGAAAGGCAAAGAGGCTTATGTGTCACATGACTTGACAGTAAATAAACATAGATGCAAACCAATTTGTCACCATTACATATTTTGAAATAGAAGTAAGGAAGAAACAAGCACGTCTAATAAAAATATTCTTATTTTAAAAAAGGCTACATCTGTTTTAAGCTATTACTCTAAATTTTCATGCAATGTGTTAACTATGAAACCCAGTGGAACAATAAACCTTCTTTTACCATCATTAATTATTAATTTTGTATTCAAAGTACATTTTATGGAGGAAATTTGTCTTTTAATGTAAAGAAGTAAAAGGTATGTCTATTGATATCATAAAATAATTTATTTTCATACTTTAAATCAGGATATATCTGCATTCAGTCATTTTGGGTGATTTTCATTGGTTTTCACAAATTCTGAAAATCTTTCTATTTGTATATATAAATGAAATATATATATTTTGTTTGGTTTGCTTTGTGGCACATCAACCTCAATGGGTCATTTAATGCCGACAACTGTTTTTATTTTTTTCCTGGTAATACTTTTGTTTTGTCAAAAATCTATTTCTGTTAATATTTTTTTCCTCAAAAATGTATAGCAGGTAATATTTTTTCAAAAATACATATAGCTGGTAATATTATTTTTTCTAAAACATATAGCCATCAACACTGTTCTTTCAAAAAGAAAAACATATACCTGTTAATATTTTTTCCAAAACATACAGCTGGCAACAATATTTTTTTAAAAACATTATCAGAGGCCTTGCTGTTGGACATAGTTTATCATCATACCCAGCATGTGGATGTAGTTTATCATATATATTTTGTAATGTGAGTAATAATGATTATTACAATAACTTGTATTGCAAATACAAATCAAAATATGTGTAATTATTGATAATATTCTTACCTCATTTTGTATCATGAACTGATTTTAAAAGAAACCCAATGTGTTTATAGGTGATCTAGGACTATATAAAAATATATTAACCTGAAGAATTCTACCAATTATATTTAAATACAAATTACTAACTTCTTTAACTTCACTTGATTACAAATGAATTCTTAACTAAAAATCCTAACTTTTGATTATATTTACAACACATTCCAGAAATATTTAAATCATGAATCATAATTATATACTGTTTGTCTATATAGTTTTAAAAATTAGAAGACAGTACAATTTTTTTCAAGGGGAATAACTCTTACCTACTTCACATGAAAAGACGCTTATATTTGCCCATGTGAAAATACCAGAATGTCATGAAATAAGTCATGGGAAAAACCCAACAAACTTTAGAAAGAATTTCTACTCTATACTATGAGTTAGTGAAAAAGTGACCAGCCCAACCTACTAAGCAAAATCTGATCAATTTTTGTGCTCTGTTTTTGGTTGGGCCAAGAACATTTCAGCATAACCTCATCCTTGTTTAATGAAAGATACTTCAAAGAATCTAAAAATAAGGAATATGGTCATCAGTATGAGAAATTGTAACATGCATCATGTATAAAGATTGATTATCTTCACTTACAGAAACTAAGGCAAATACTGTTTAAAAGTATGAAATGGAAGAGACATTTAAACAACAATAAATGAAACTCACTCACTAATGTCATTCTTTATTGATTTCATTCATTGAAGGATACCAACTACAAAAATTTAATAAATTGACCAAAAGAACTTTATTGCTTAACAAAAACAAAATTATATAAATAGTTAATATTCATTTAAGAAAGTATTGTTAATGTTGTTAATATTTCAATGTTCATTTACATTATGATTCAATGTTTATTCATAGTAGTACATAGGAATAAATGATAAACAAAATGAACTAAATATGAAGACGTACTGGACAGAAATACGTAAATGAAACAAAGTGAGTTATGATATGAATAAAAATCCAATATTAATAAAATAAACCTAACTTTCTTGTTAATTAAATTCTACCTACATATATATTTTCTACACTTTCTCGTGTTCATTATTAAGAAACACAACTTTTAACAAGTAAAAAGATTACTTTTATATAAAAAAAAAATTTTACTTTTGGCCATAAGTGACTAAAGACAGAACCAAACTTAACCCAAGAAGCTACAGAAATGCTCTACAGTGCAAATTTGAGGATTGATAAACAAAAAAAGAACTTATTTGCAAGCAGTTTCCTTATCAAATGCAGATGTCTTCAAAAAGAAAATTTTTTTTGTAAGCTCCAAATCTTTTTTTTCTCATGTGATCCTCTGCAGCAAATAAATAAAAAATGCATCAGCTGGTCCTTACACTACTGCCATTATTCAAAGAAACTTGAAATAGTAAATAAAATTGCAATATCAAAACAAAAGAAATGTGATGTCCCCAATATTCTGTAATATAGAATTAATTATTCAATAAAAACAGTCAAAATTGATTTCTAGAAATTCACTGGAACTGAGGTTAGATTGCAGGCAACTATGAATGTATTAAAGATAAAACTCCCTGACATTGATAAAAATCCTATTCAACTTGATTTCATTAGAAAGTAGGAACATACAAAGCAATGTAAAAGAAAATCACTACAAGTAGTTGACCTAATTGAAGATAGATTAAAATTAGATCTATTTGTGAAATTATTGTCTACACTATTTACACTATTTACATTCGAACTATTGTCCTCATCTTTGTTGTTGCTATCATGTTTTGGCCATTGTGCTCTCCGACCTTCATCAGATGTATATCAATCTGCGTAATCTACAGGGAATTTTGAACAGAACACTTTATTTAATCTAATAAGAACTAAATCAGATATCCCAAGACATGTAGAATAAAATGCCTTCTCCTATAGATTAAATAAAGAATTCAGTTCATAATTCCTTGTAGGTTACCCAATATACACCTGATGATGGTTGAAGGGTACAACAGTCAAAACAATGTGATAACAACAATAAAGATGAAGATAATAGCTAGAATTTAACTAGTGTAAATAACTCCTCATCCCAGAAATTCAGACAGATATTGTCAACAATATTAAAGATATCTCAGCATTTATCAGAGAAATGATTTAAGTTAAAGTTTACTGCCAATTTCAAATAATTCTTCATAATATTTAAAAAAAAAAACAAACTTAGAGAAAATAAAAAAATAATCAGGTTCAAAAAGTGAGTTTTTCCTGCAATTTAATCAAAGATAAATATTTACTACACATCAGCTTTTGCAAAAGTTTGTCAACAACTATCTTTCAATGAGAATATATCAATGTTACTTTCCCAGATGTGTTTGTTTTTATTAAATATTTTCTACTATCAAATGTTATTGTCTGTCAAAGGTTATTCTTCACCAATGATAATAAAAGATTTGACTTGAATGTACTAAAATGTTTGTAGACGATATAGTAGTACATGTATTTTTCTTTTCATAGCAGTAATAAATGACCTAGCTAATTTTTAAATGAAAAAATTCAATTATTTAAAAAATTTTAAAAGATCAAGTGATAGCAGACTATTTTGTAAATTTGCATACATCGAAATTGCTTCATATTAAATCGATATTTACATATTTTTTTAAATAAATATTGTCTTAATAATTATTATAATAATTCTTTTCTGTAGATGTCTTTACTATGAAATATCAGTTCAATGGAAACTGCAAATGTAAATCTATATAGCTAATAGTTAACTTGGATTATCTGCAGAAACAGGTATAGATTAACAAGCCTATGATTATTGGCTTATCACTTTAACCCGTTAGATTTGCATGCAAACACAAAACGTGTAAAAACTATAATAATTTTCATTTTAAAAGTATTTTAAATAGTGAATTTTTTCTACAGATTATATAAAATTTTGCCATTCTTTTCTCTTAGTTGACATACCAGGTTGGCGCAAAAATAATGTTGTTTTCTCACATATGTTACTATGTGAGAAAACGACAATATTTTTGGACCAACCTAATAGAAATTAATTAAGAGACTGAATAATATTTATACTCCAAATATAAACAATTTTTATTTTTTGCTATAAAAATAATTATCTGTACCTGTCTAGATTTCTGAGGTGAGTTATTATGTACATTATTTGGACTATTGTCATCTTTGTCGCTATATTTATTACAATCTTTCAGCCGTTGTATGCTTTGGCCTTTTTCAGGTGGTTGGAATGTCGAACTGAACCCTTTATTTCACTCACTGGGGTAGACTGTTTAATGGATGTCAGTTATCAGATATCTCCTGTTAATTTCCCTCTGAAAGTTTTCCACTGCCTTAACCAACTGTCACTGGATCAAAACAAAGCCTTGATCCACTGTGGCACAGTGGATAAAGGCATTGGTTAGATCCAGTGACAGGACCCAAAGAGTATGAGTTCAATATACAGTTATGGCAGTGGAGAACTTTCAAAGGGAAATTAACTAACAGGAGATAACTGATATCCATTAAACATGGCATGGGGAACTAGAACAGTCTACCTCAGTGAGCGAAATAAAGGGTTCAGTTCGATATTCCAACCACCTGAAGAAGGCCGAAGCATACAACGGCTGAAACATTGTAATAAATATGGCGACAAAGTTGAGGACAATAGTCCGAATAATGTAAATAACATAAATAATTATCTATTATTATAACAACTAATATTTTTGAAAATATGATTACTAGAAATTTCAACTGGAATTTTCCAATTAATAAACACAAAAAAGAAATTAGAAAAATAATAAACCTACTTAAGTTAATACATTTGTGAAAATTAAAACTTGATATTCAAGGTAAAAATAACAGTAAAAAAGAGATAGTAAGGTTTTTATTTTTTATTCAACTAAAACATATAACAATATAGGTGTTATATTCCATGCTAATAGGAATATATACTTGAAAAATACGGTGGATAAAACAAGTAAAGGTTTATTGCAAAAAAAAAAAAAAAAACAGTACAATAAGAATAAAATGTAACAGTTATGCACAAGGTCATTGCAAGTCAATCCAGTAGTGAGTGCTACTATTGGTAGTTCGTACTGAACATATCCCAGCTAGATGATATCTAGCAACTGCCCCATGCAGTCACATGTGGTACCAGGTTGAATTTAATGTAGGGTTCCTGAGCCCATAGGCTTGGCCCCAAAAATCCCTGTAGACCCCATATAAATGGGATCGGGTCTGTCTACCTCCCCAGATAAGACTGTCCTTTGGCATAGTCTTGTCCGGGTTCGTCTCTGCCCAAAGGCAGAGTTCAACCAGCACAGCTGGAAAAGATTCCAACTAGATTATTTAGCCACTCCTCCATGAGGGTTGCATGTGGCACAAGGCCGGGTTTAATGTGGGTTAATGTGGCTTGGCCAAAAATATTCCCTTTCAAACCCGTATAAATGGGTTCAGGGTCAGTCACCCTCCCCAAACGAAACTCTGCCCCTCAGCTGAGCCTTATCCAGATTCCTCTCTGCTCAGATGCAGAGAGTTCAACTGTCTAGCGAAAAAAGATTTCGGCTCGACTCTGTAGTCCATTGAAAAGATTCCAGCAAGAATATTTTCGGCTGAGCCTCGTCTGTGTTCCTCTCTGCTCAGAAGCAGAGAGTTCGACCTCCTAGCTGAAAAAGATTTTGGCTAGACTCTGTAGTCCATTGACTACCTATAGTGTAGTTACTCATGGGGTGACCAGTTATTCCATTGCATCAATAGGGGAGTCATTTATTGATATTAAAAAAAAATCTTCAAAGTTTATTCATTAATAATATTAAGACCAAAAAGAAGCAGAAATAAAAGAGTAAAAAATAAACAGTATTTTATCAAATAACAAATTTACTCCCATTATCCATCAGTAAAGAATCAACTCTTTCTTTGCAATGTTATATAATTACTTAATTAAATTTAAACTTTAAGTTCTAAAATGAATTATACCTCTAATAAGCATAAGCAGGTTAATCATTAAAACTTCTTTACAGCCAATAATTCCAGTTTTCCTTATACTACAATTCACAACTTACAAAGAAATAAAGTACCAAAACTTTCTAACAAACAAACAAACCACCACCACCAACAACAACAACAAATTTTGCTTAAAGAAATTGCAAAATTCAATGTGTAAACATGAAAACTATCCTTCCTGAAGGAAATCATTTGTGGATGCAGAAAATGACTAAAATGAAGCAGGAAGTGATTAAATAACAGTAAAGAAAAGAAAAAGCCAAAGTTTTTTTTTGGGGGGGGGCGGGGGTTTCTTCTCCTACAAATAGAATTTTCTATGAGACTCTGGATGAAATCATTAGAAAAAAAAAAATTATTAATTCTCCAAAACTGATGCATTTTTTTCCATATATCTAATCTATAATTTTAGAAAGTGAAAATTTCACTGCAATCTGTTAGGACATTTAAAAGTTTTCATTTGAAATCAGGAAATTTGAACTTTAAAAAAATAATGGTTACAATATGGAAAAAATAAAGCATCAGTTTAAACAGGCACCAGGAGGAAATATGGAAATGAATCTTGTCTCTTGTCATCATGGATAAAAATAAAAAAAAAACAGGAAAGAAAAATCAAGAAAATTTACCTCCGATAAGTGAAGTTATTCGACGATCAAAAGAATAACATCGTTCACTGTTTGGTTCTTTCTCTATAAGTTTCAAAAATGTTACTGAAGGTTTAATCTCAGAAAGTGACTGACTTTCTGATAATACTTCTTCCTGAAAAAGAATTTTAAAAAATAATAATAATAAACTTCTTAATAAGAAACAAAAGAAAGAAAAAAAAATGACATTCTTTTATACTTGAAATTTTTATCAACATTTGCAATTCATAACTTATTTTATGAAAAAAATTGTCAAAACTATTTTCAGAAAACAAAAGAAAAGTAAAAGAAAAAAAATATTACAAAAAAATTTTTTTTTTTATATTTTGACAATAAGATCAGGAGAGAATATGATATATAAATTTCTATATATCAGAAAATGTCATGAATAACAAATAAAGTCCATCTAGAGGACTAAATGCATTAGACATAATTTTTCCAGTCATCCATTTACCTAACAATAACATCAAATGAATTTTTAAAAAACAAATAACGTTATTTTATATCAACACTTTTGTGAGGAAAAAAAAAAAAAAAAAAAAAAAATCAGTATTTACTCAAATTTCACTTCCTATCACCACCTCATTCATCATAACAGTAACACTATCTCGAGTGGCTCTCGAGCATCCTATTAAGTAAACTTTAGTATTTAAAAAAATAAAAATAAAATATAATTTATTTTAATACTTCATTTTGATTCATGTTAGACAAAAAGAAACTAATTCAGTCATATTTGTGCTTTTAATTTTCATCAAGACAAAATAATATGTATTAGTGTACTGAGTAATTATTTTATTAGTATACAAAGAAAACTTTCTCAAATGTACAAATCCTTTGCTCACTCCATCACTTCCTGATCATTCCTTATTTTTATTCTATCCAAACATTAAATGAAAAAAACATTAAAATCAAGATTCTTGATAGTCTCTCAAAAAAATGCAAACAGAAAATGTTTTCCCATCTTTTGAAACCTGTATACAGATTAATCAAAAATTAGAACAATAATTATGTTTTTTCTTAAAAATAAAAATTTAAAACTATAATACATCATGTTCAAAGTCAAGACACATGCAGTCATTTAAGATATTTTTAAACACAATTTCATAAGAGTAAAATTTCTTTCTCCTCAAAGATTTCATTCTCAAAAAAAATATCTTGACTATTTTTATTTAAAAAAAAAAAAAAACAAACAAACACCTAATCATCAAGTACTTTGTGAAATATGACAGTATTCTAAGACAAGCAATTGTGTCATTTGAATAGGTCAACATTTGATATTTTTTCTTAGTTTTCTGATTGGATATTTGTCTCAAAAAAGGTACAAATATCAATTAATCACAACAAATCCCAAAACTGGGAAAATTAAAGTCATTTTAAAAACTTTCTAATGTCAATAGAAACCTTGATACCCAATTTTATCCGGTGCAGCTGAGAACCAAGTGTCACACTTGCAATTAACAGCAACTATAAACAAGATTCAAATAAAAAGTCACCATAAGAAATTAGACCTAAATTTTTGATGTTAATGATTTTTAAACAGTGCTTTTATTTGATGGGTGCCTTCTCAGATTAAAATAAAAAGCAGGTGAGGATAGTAAACATAAAATACAAGACCCCCTTTTACAATCTAGTCATATTTAACAATCAACCCTGCTTCTTTTTTCATGTAGAAATAAGTTAAAAAAATAAGCCAATTTCAGTGTTAAGATCATAATAATTTGGGTTCAAGTAATTTCAAACAGTGAATACCTCAATTGCTAAAGGCTGATTGGAAAATTAATAATTTGAAAAATTGTATAAAAGATTAAAAAAAAAAGGAAGAAATAAACAAGTATTGAGAATATTATTTGAATGAAACAAACAAAAACAAAATAAAAAATATTTTCCCCAATTCTTTTATGCAGGCCAATGATACATAGAATTTCTTATTTCTTTTTTAGTGAGAACGAATCAACTTAGTAGGAACATTAAAATAAAATTAATAACAAAATAAAAAAAAATAAAATTACCATCTTTCCCTTTTTTTTGGTTATATTAAAGGATGAATATTTAAAAAAAAACACAAAAAAAAACAAAATTTTCTGCATAAGTTCCACAATGGCAGCTCAAAAACTTAAAAGGCTCACTAATAAACACAACTATTTCCACATAAAAGTTGTTGATACTTTCTCTATACTTATATACATATACTCTAATTGTATTAGTATAAACATACAATACAAAGATTTTATTAAAATAAACCAAATTAATTGATGAATAGAAAAAAATGTTCAATGCTTTTTTTTATAAGCAGAAAAGGAGTCCAAAATACAATTCAAAATTATATAGGCTCAAAGTTCATATTTGTCATTTCGTTTTTTTTCTTGTATTAAGCAAATAACAGCTAAACTCATTGTCAACATTAGTTCTTGCTTGGACAAACAAATTAACCCATTGTACCTGAGGAATGGGTTAGGGCACAAATTAAGCCAAATATTTATTTTTAATGTGATTATGGTAATGAAATTTTTTATTACTACTTTTAATTAATCCTATTTGGAACTTGGAGGGATTATTTTAGACAGAATAATTAAGAATCAAATGGAACTAAAGAAATTTAAGTACTTTTATTTTTGAAACTGGTATTATTTTTAAGGTTGAATATGTAGGTTGTGTAATTGTTTTTGGCATGGAACATGAAATCAGCAAGCCAAGTTCAAATTCTGGCCAAATCAGTTGTATTCATTTTTTCTTAAATACCATTTGGAAAGCATGAATTTCTATCTTCTCTCTCCAGCTATGGGTTAAATAGTGGAGTAAACTGGATGATTGCACCTTGGATGACAATCAGACTAAGAGAAGGAAAGCTGAATTTCAAACTGTAGAGAAGGCAATGGGGTGGGGAAACTCCTTCCTTATCTTTCACAAGAAAGCATGGTAATTAAAAAAAAAAAAATATTAATTATTTAAAAAAAAAAAAAAAAAAAAAAAAAAGGCATTTGTTGTTTGTTTTTAATTTGTTAATGTCAAATATTTTAAATCCAAACTAAAATCACCTAAGGCTAACCATTTTTACAGACATATTTTTCAACATAAAGACCACCGAAATTCAGAGTTATTAAAAATGAGAACTTTCCATGATGGATATTTTGATTCTGTCCAATTCAAATGATTCATTTCAAAGGAAGTCAATTGGATTTTAAAATGATGAATAAATTTAAGAACACTCTTAAATACAGTAATTTCGTACTTTCCCTTACACTCTTTAAAAATGATGTAATATTTTTTAAAATCTACTTCAGAAAATATTCTTCACAATCCCAAAACTATTGTTTAACTTAAAGTTTTAGTAATTAGGTTAAAGAAATTAAAAGCACAAATAGAACACTAAAATAATCAAGTCTTATTTTTATATAATTTCATTTTAGATAAATTAAACTTCTATAAATAAAAATTATACCAAAGAAAACTTACAATTATGTTAACCATAAAAAATTTAAACATATCTGAATTTCTACCAGATGACTATTTGTAAACAGATAAAGTGAATTTTTTTGTTTGCTTTTGTGTTTATTCATTAAAAAAAAATAACTTAATTATATATATCTGTTTACTTTAGCATAACATTGGCTTTTATAAAAAAAATATTTTACATAGTTTATTAAAACTTATTTTGATTGAGGGCAAGTAAACAACTTATGAAATTCAGTAAATTATACAAAGAAAAAAATAGTAGTCAGAGACGGATTGACCTCTGACTCTTCCCTAGAAGAACGGACCAGTATTCCAATAGATAATCTGATGGAGATGTTGACTTTCTGTACACAAACAACACACTTCGGAATGGGATCACACATATATTGACAGGATGAGGGCTTAGCAATGGGCTCGCCATTATCACCAGCAATGGCGAATATATACATGGAATACTTTGAAGAAATGGCATTAGAATCTACATCTCTAAAGCCAACTATATGGTTAAGGTACATAGATGACACCTTCATACTCTGGCCACACCAGGAAGATGTTCAGGTTCTACTGGACCATATGAACTCAATAAGACCTTCAATACAGTTTGCAATGGAGAAAGAGAGTAACAACACACTCCCATTCCTGGATGTACTAATATCTCGAACAGAGCATGGGTTCAAGACATCCGTATACCGTAAACCAACATTCACCGGACAGTACCTCAATTTCAACTCCCACCATCCATACAGCGTAAAGAAAGGGATCATCCGTTGCTTACAACACCGAGCAAAAGTCATAAGTGGCGACCCAGAGACATTTGATAAGGAATTGGTCAGTATAAGTAATACCCTACAACGTAACAACTACCCTGGGTACATGGCAGCAGCCCCAAAAAACTGGGATAGGCAGATACAAGAGGAGGAGGAGGAGGACAACAACACTCAGAAAACAGTCTACCTGCCTTGTGAAGGGATTATCAAAGAAAATACAAAGGATCTGCGATCCATATAACATCAGGACAACCTTCAAAAGCGTAACAACACTTCGCAGATATCTCTCTCGAGTGAGACCCCACATAGAAGAGAAAGCTGTAACGCGGGGGGGAAGTAGAAAAATCAGACATGGCTGACCACATATGGAAAGAGAAGGGAGATCACCGTCCCCTGTGGGATCATGTTGAGATCATAGACAGGGAACGCCATTGGAAAATTCGTAAACTTAAGGAATCAGCATATATGCTAGGTCACAAAAATCTCCTGAGCCGACCAAGCATAGAAATAAATACAATATGGGAACCAGTAATAAGGAGTGCCAGAGAAAAGAAATGATAACAAAGTTGCAATATGAGCTCTGGTAAAAACATGTAATGATAACAGCAAAATTGCAATATGAGCACTGGTAAAAAATAGTTACTGAAAACATTAGGTTTATAATACCCAGAAATTCATACCCAGATGTCCTCAAGGAGTGGATAAAGGCATTGGTTAGATCCAGTGACAGGACCCAAAAAGTGTGAGTTCAATACCCGGTTAAGGCAGTGGAGAACTTTCAGAGGGAAATTAACAGGAGATAACTGATAACTGACATCCATTAAACATGGCACGTGGAACTAGAACAGTCTACCCCATTGAGTGAAATAAAGGGTTCAGTTCGACATTCCAACCACCTGAAGAAGGCCGGAGCATACAACGGCCGAAACGTTGTGACAAAGATGAGGACAATAGTCTGACTAATGTAAATACTACACATAATACCTCATCTCAGAAATATAGACAAAGAAAAAAATGTTTAATTTTTTCAGTCTTCCAAATTTAATGAATAGATAACAACCAAAGATTTCAACCATAAGAATTATAAATAAATTGGCATAAAAGAGTTATTTTGCAAATAATATTTGGAGAGATAAAATCAGATTGTGTTAACTTGTAAATCTTGCTAGAGAAGCTGCAAAATTCTCATTTGTTTACACTAATTGTGCCCCATTTTTTTTTGGGGGGGGGGGCACAATTGGGGGGGGGTTAAATATTTAAAAACTTTAGTAGATGAGGAGAATTCTGAAGACATTACCAAAAAATAACCTTAGCATTATTTATGAAAGACCTTAGATAGCAACAGAAAATCATGAGCATAAACTTTCACTAAACAATTTTATACTTAATTTATAATGTAATAAATTTATTTTGTAAGATTTAGTTAATTGAGATTAGCTTTCTTTCTAAGCAGAGTTGCCAAATTGTGTTAAAAGATGTAAATTTTAGCAATATTTAAAAGCCCACTAAATCTTGTATTGACTTACAAGTAGCTGTACTTAACCTAACTTATTTTTTAAAAAATAGCCCCCAAAAGTTAAAAGTAACAAAAAAAAAAAAAAAAAATTGTTTTCTGTTGCATTATAAGATCAGTTGTTAAAGTTTAATTAAATAAAACATTTATAGACACTTTTTTCAGAAATACTTACTTTTTGTCCTCGGCTGTTCACAAAGAGAAATGTGTAAGTGTCACAGTGCCTCAACAGATTGTATAATGGAAAATTAACAGATTCCAGCCATAAATCCTGGGGGAAAAAAAACAAAAAAAATGACAAAATTAATATTCAAATGGTAAACAGATATTTTGCTAATTAATAGATAGACAGAAAAGATTATTTTTTACAAATGAAATATAAACAAACAACAGTGTGTCATATAATTTAACCTATGATAATGTGTACATGTATGGATTCTTGTGTTGTGAGTATTCCATCGACAAATTACCGAGGAGTCCTTTCGTGAGAGTAGAAGATTCATCTGATGTCGTAAAATGACCTGCACCCGAAATTTATTTAAGTGAGAAAGGTTTGTGCATTCCCAGTCCCACTCACTTGTCCAATGCCTGCCATTTGCTTTCTGGTGTAAAGGTTGCCACTAGATAAGCAATATGCAAGGATGTAGGTTATATTTAGGAGTGACCTTCCCCTAGATAGGGGCTCTGGAGCTTTGCAAGGCAACCTATCTGCCCATCAAGTTTTGCCTCCAGGCCAATTTTGAATTCAGAGTTTTCATTCTCCTAGACCAGTTGCCACCCAAGGCTATAGTACCTAGTCTGTCCTGCTATTTACCCATAGCTGGGGGTGGGGAGAAGAGGAGGATTCATACATTTTCCAAGGATATTAGCATGTAAGTGAAAGTAATAGATATGACTGGAATTTGAACTTGGCACTCCAATCTTTTAATCCAAGCTGCTATCTATTACTCCACCATGCTTCCTCATTATAAACAAGATAAACAATAATAAACAAATATTAAGCAGTAGCCATTTTATATGACCTGTATTAAAAGAGAATGTAAGAGGGGAAATTAATATATATATATATATATATATATATATATATATATATATTTAATAACACTAATAGGTGCAATAAAGATAAAGTTTTATTTATACGATAAAAGATTTGATGGCACATTTCTGACCATCTAATGAAAGTTTAACTTAAAATAGGAGGAAAGGAGTCTAAAAATAGAAAAAGAAATAATTCTACAGAAATGGAAGAAATGCCTTTAGTCTTCAATAATGCCATAAGAGAGAAAGCAACAAGACATAAAAACACAAAATGACTTGTAAGATCAGCACTGACAAAGATGAATGGAAACAAAGACACACAACTAGATGAGATTGTAACTAAGATGTCAGCTTCAGGCAATTTCAGAATTAATAAGATTACTGAAATAATAAATGAAATCTATATGAAATACTGAGAGACTTCAGATCTATCTTCATAGCAAAGCTAAAGAAACCAAAGAGCAAATAAAGGCAAACTCTATGGAACAACCAGTTTAATGAGCCACATAACTAAAATTATCATTAAGATTTTAACGAATGGAGCTTGCATGAAAATTAAAAGAGAAATAAGACAAGAACAGTGAAATTGTTAATCTTTAATATTAGGGCAAGCAATAGACATGCAGAAATATCTATGTCTAAGTTTCAGAGATTATGCAACAAAAGTATTTGATAAGGTTCAACACAAAATCTTAACTAAAATGTTAAGAAAACTGGATTCATATAGTGGAAAATGTATTAGAATAATTATTTTTAATCCCTTAACCACAAGCAAGACAATAAAGCCACTAAGACACAAAGGATTACTGAATGTTAGAGAATATGAAAAAAAAATATACTATTAAGGAGAAAGAGCAATAAAAAAACAAGAATTAAGAAGACAACAATAGACATTGCATTTAAATTTTTGAAGATCAAAGTTGACTTGAAAGCAAAAAGCCAGAAGAGACATCCACAAGAGAAGAAACTGTTAACATAGAACTTATGGTTACATCTAACCATTTCAACTATAAATTGATGAGACCTTGCCGCCAATCTAGCACTGCACTTAAATTTGTAAAATCTAGTTAGATTGACTGAGAAAAAACATTTGCATGCAGAGAGAAAACAAGTTGAATAAGTATCCAAAAACAGAAAAAGGTATATATAAAAAAAAAAAAAAAAAATTTATTAGGTTGGTGCAAAAATAATGTCGTTTTCTCAACGACATTATTTTTGCACCAACGTAATATTTAACATGTACAGCAAGGCAATCATAAAAGAACAAATCCTACCAGGATTTGTTATTTGTGGACATAAGGCAAGATATATAGATGACACTGTATAGATGACAAATTCAAAACAGAAACTGAAAGAACTGTAAGACAAGTTAGTAAAGGAAAGCACAAGTAAAGGACTAACTATTAACAGTAAGAAGACAAAATATGTTTGTCAGCAAGAGAGACAGCCCAAGGTGTAACCTACAAATTGAACATAAGAATAAAGTAGGTACATAAATGTAACTATCTGGGAAGAATTATAATAAGACAGTATAAAATGGGACATGCATCCTGGGTAAGACGTTAAACTACATCTGCATCCGGAGTAAGACATTAAACTATGTCCAGCAGCAAAAGGCGTCTGATCAGGAGGTTTTGAGGAGCGTGGAACCATCTCTTAATTGCTGGTGTTCCCAGGTCCACCCTGACCCGGGGTGGTAGTATGGGCAAATAGTTAATTATTACCAGCAATACTTTTTTGAAAAAAATTATTACCAAGAATACAATTTTGAAGGAAATATATTACCAGAAACAAATTTCTGACAAAATATTACCAACAATTAAAAATTTTGTCAGCATTAAATAACCCATTGAGGTTGATATGCCGTAAAACAAAATAAACCAAACCAATCTAAACCAAAGAATACATAATCTATTCATATGAATCTATCCTAAAAGTGTTGTCAGCATTAAATAACCCATTGAGGTTGATATGCCATAAAACAAAATAAACCAAACCAACCCAAAATGGGACACACAAATCAAAAGCCATATTGAAATAGAGAAAGATGTCTTCTAGAAACAAAGAAAAGAGTAATAAACTGCAATGTAATATCTAATCTCCTATATGACAGTGAATGCTGGATACTGTCCTGGGTTTGACAATAAACTACATCCACATCCTGGGTAAGACATTAAACTACGTCCAGCAGCAAGGCCTCTGATCAGGAGGTTTTGAAAAGTGTGGAACCACCTCTTAATTGCTGCTGTTCCCAGGTTTAGCAGACCATATAAATCCAGTTTTCCTAGTATTTCAATTAAGATTTTGTATTGAATGTTAATGAAATAATCATTATTTTAGTGGATCAGTTTTAATATATACAAGGTGATTGAAAAGTAACTCCAATCTTGTAAAAATTATAGTAAGCCAGGAGAGTCGATCATATATAAAAATAATGAGTTACTTTTCAATCAACCTGTACTCGAATATAGTGCAAGTTTTTGTGATCATTTTTTTATGCAAAAAAAAACAAAAAATAAATAAATAAATAAAACAGGGTCCCACTATACACAGGTAATTTTTTGAAGAGGTTAAAAATCATGCATTTTTGGTGACTGGTTGCACTATACACAGGTAAATCTTTTTTGGAAGGGTTAAAATTCATGCAAAAAAAAAAATAAAAAAAAATAAAAAATAAAAAAAAAAAAAAAAAAAAAAAAAACTTCAGATAGCCGCACTATACATAAAGTTGGCTTATACACAAATATATACAGTAAATAAAGTTGAGTTTTGTCATTTTTTTTTTTCAAGTTTTTTTTGTATTTATATAAGAATAGTTTTACTGTAAAGTTCATGGAACTTGGCATTAAATTTATTGCTAATTTACGAATGAAACAAAGAAAATCCTTTGGAAAAAAGATAAACAGAAATACAAGGTTACTGCAGAAAATGCATGTTTATGTTTGTCAATTCATACAAACATTTTGAAAGAGCATGAAATAGCAAACATTTCACTCTCCACAAAACATGCCTAAGTTTAGAGCTCATTAAAACCAAAAGGAAAATAATGGACCAACTCAATTTATAGAAAGAAATGTTTAGTGCATTCTCATACTTTTTTCTGTTGATAATGTTGGTTTTGTTCTGTAGTGCTTTCAAGACATGATATTTCAAACCATTCCTTACATTTTAATCTCAAATTAGTTCCTCCTATGTTCAGTTGATTTTAATTTATTTCTAATCAAAACATTGCCTGCATTTGTTTACAGAAGTAATCTCAGAAGTTTCCTAATTGTTAGTAAAATCTATACAATAAGAAATTAATTGGTGAAATAATGTCACTCAGCTTTATGCTTTGTCTTCCCCCTACTTCCTCCTTTTCATTACTCATCATGTAATTGACACTTTTCTATCATAAATATTATCCTTCCCAAACGTGTGTACAACTGAGGTCAAAAGTTGTATTAAAAAAATTACAAGTATTACTTCATTGTAAACTTATGTAAACAGACCTTGTCATTTTACAATATAATATCTATTTTTGTATTCTAATATAAATAATGATGATTATTTGACTAAAACTATGTTGTAGTATTTGCTTTATTAGATTATTTTTTACTTATATTTTACTTTAATCTTAATTTTGAATTGCTTTTTATTAAGACTCAATCTATGACTGTGAATTCTTTATTCACAAAATTGAAAGACAAATCCTGCAACTTAGAACTTATTTCTGATTTTGAACAAGATTGACACAGTAAAAAGTTGCAATAAATTGCAAATAAAAATTAAATTAAAATACTAATCAAAAATTAATAATATAGGTATACCTCACCCTATGCCATTAATTGGTTCCAGAGTTCACAACTTAAGTAGTTTTTCGACCTAAGTGGTAATAACCACACTATAAACTGCAAATAAGCACTCCCCATTGCATATTACAGTATTTATGATATGTATGTACAGTATTCTGAATAAAATATAAAATCACAAATGAATGAGAGAGTAGGCAATAAGCAGACGTATACTGTGCGTATGCCTAAACTAAACTAGATTTCAATTTTGCAGGAATCAAGAATGGCGCTGACAACACCAAACAGTAGATATTGGAAGTACCATGAAAAACGCCAATACTGAACTCTTAAAGACTGCTAAATAAGATGACAACACAAAGTCACAGATGTTTTCATATTTCGTTCTCTAGGATTTATGATGATTATATTAACATTTACTGTAAATGTACAGATTTTAATATGATTTTATATACTTTTATTCTTATTGTACAGTAATATTTATGTGCTTTTAACGCTTTTCTAGTGATATTACATCTTCAATATTTGTGGCAGACAGACATAAAGTCAGAATAAAATGACTTAAAATTGATTTTTATTTTTCCATATATTTTTTGACAAACGATGTATAATCAAGAACAATTTAACTCTAAATGACGTACCCCAAGGTATACCTGTAATAATAATAATAAGCCTATGATGTTTGCATTCAGTTTTCTATTATTTTACACTGAAAGATCTTGTTTCTTCAAATAAAAAAAACTATTAGACAAGTTTAATCAAATGCAATAAGTTATAAAACAATATGTAGAAACATGAATTATTTTTATTATGTTTAATAACATAATATAATAACCAGTATATTAAATTGGAAATTTATATTGTTTGCTTTACTATGACAAACTTAAAGCTGTTGTTTGATTATATAAAGAAGAGTTATGCTTAAAACTTCGTATTCTGATCTTTCTTTTCCTTTCAGGAATACTTAATGTCAGGTTGAATAATTTTTTAGGTTTTCCATAAAACGGAGTGTAGATGAGGCTCATTTAAAACATGACAAGCTCTAAAAAGAGCTCGTCATGTTTTAAATGAGTCTGAAAATATTCCTTGCTACTTTTTTAAGTGGCAAGGAATATTTTCAGACTATAAAATACTTTTAAATGCCAGGACTTGTTAGGGATGGTTTACTCAATTTTGGTCAGGGAATCTTACCCTTCACATTCTAGATGATAGTCTTCAATTGACAATCAAGCACACCTAACCATAATTGAAGAAACCTGAGACAGACAATGAAAAACATCATGAATGTTCAATTAAACACAATGATCATAACCCAACCGTATAAACTTGTCCCATGAGTTCCTCATAATCTGTTCGATTCTCAACAAATATCAGATTGTCATTATAAAACAAGCTACCAAACCATTTCTGGAAATAATCATCAGCAGTGATAAAAAGTGGGTCTTTAATAATCATATTTGAAAAAAAGAGACAATGGTTATGACACCAGGACAAAAAGGAATGTGTTTGTGCCAAAAGCAGGATTACATCCTCAGAAGATAATTCTTTGTCTTTGGTGCCATATATAATGAAATGGTTATTTAAAATCAAAAAGTAAAATCTAAAATACTCTCACCAACTGGTTTCACAACAAATGAAAAATAAAAGATTAATTTCAGTCTGAATTTCTGAGATAACGAGTTATTTACACTACTTGTATTCAGACTATCATCCTGATCTTTATTGTTTGCCTAATTGCTACTGCTGTGGTTGAAGACAGCAAGACATGAACAGTGGAACGAGAACAGTCTATCCCCATCGATTAAATAAACGGTTCAGAATTCCCTGTAGGTTACCCAGATCAATATACACCTGAGGAATGCAGTAGGGAACAACAGCCAAAACCTTGTGATAATAACAACAAAGAGGAGGACAACAGTCCAAATATAAAAATGTAAATAATTCACAGATTAATGTCAATACACTATCTCACATGGAAGAATGCACATAGGGAAATATTTTGACTGAATATGGACATTTTACTCCCATCCACCTGACTCATGACCTTGCTCCATCAAGTATATTTTCACTTTCAGATTATTTCTTCAACAGAATACAGTAGACTAATTATGAAGAAATCAAGGTGATTTCTTTTACCTCAAAATCCAAAGAATTTTATCTGAAGCATTAGTAATAGGTTCAAAATTCTTATAAAAAAAAAAATAAGGAAACTAATATTTTATATATAACAGGCCATATTTAAATAATTAAACCAAACCAATTCTGAAAAGGATCATCAGTGATAAAAAGTGGGTCCTTAATAATCATATTTGGGAAAAGAGACAATGGTGATGACACCAGGACAAAAAGGAGTATTCTTGTACAAAAACCAGGATTACATCTGTGTGGAAGGAGGAAAGAAAAAAACTAGAGAACACCTTTACAGAATTCCTAAAATTCTGATAAAAAAAACATTTTCTTTATTCAAAAATTTTCTTTTTTTTTTTCTCTCGCAAAGAGTTTTAAAAATAAATTCAAAAAGTGATTCCCTCCAGAAACTTGGAATTTATTTTTTTTTTTAAACTTTGGTACTCAAAGAAAAAAAAAAAAACACTTCCAGTCAGCCTAAGTAACATTTCTTTCCTAATAAAAACAAAAGAACAAAAATATTGGGAATGCTATCTGCTGGTAGAGTTTTTAAAATTAGCATTTATTAACACTATTTATATTCAGGCTATTGTCTAAATAAAAATAAGAACTAGATGATATCTCTAGACATGAGCAATGGAACGGAAACAGTCTAGTCCTGTATATTAAATTTCTGTTCAGAATTCCCTGTAGGTTACCCTGAGGAAGGCCAGAGGGCACAATGGCCAAAATATTGTAATAAAAACAACAAAGATAAGGACAATAGTCCGAATATAATGAGTGTAAATAAAGACAACTCCTCAATTTATTAACATTTAGATGATAACAGAATTTCTAAATTTTATGATGTTTCCAAAATGAGGCAGAAGAATTGAATATCATATGGTTTTGTTTATTTGGAACCAGAAAATTTCATTCAAGTCTTTTTTTGTTAAGTACGTATTTCCTATATATATGTGTGTGTGTGTGTGTGTGTGTGTGTGTGTGTGTGTGTGTGTGTGTGTGTGTGTGTGTATATATATATAGATAATTTCAAAGAAAGAAAGATAAAAGGGATAGGTATACTTTAAATGGAGTATTTGTTATGTTTGTTTTGTGAACTAATTTCTGAAGGTCAGACTTGTTTTCTTATTGGGGTCAGAGGTTAATCCTTTGAATTTCTTTTGTGTCCAAGTCAGTCACTGATCTTTTGTTTATATGGTTTCTCATTACAAAGAGTCAATCATCTAACATATGTTCTCAAAAAGAAAAAAAAAAGGGAAAAGTATACAAAATAATATAAGAGAAAAAAGTTTTTTTTTCTTGATTGAATTGATTAATGAGATGATTCTATGAAGCTTCAGTTAGAAAAGATATCAATAAAGAATTATTTCTTTTTACAAAGACAATATAGTACAAGCATCATTACTGAGGCCATGGCCCTATACCATACCTGGAAGTATACAAGTTTAACATCATAAAATCAAAACCAGCAAAATTAAATTTGAACATATAATTTGATAATGTAAAATTTAATGTAAATTTAGCAGTGAGTAAATAAATTTAGATTCTTGCTGAAATGAGAGATTGATCGTCAGGAATACGAGTGTAAATGGTAATATTAGCTGTTTCTTTATAAGGAAACATTCAGCATCCATTGACCGAGCAGCTGGTGCTACTTTCTGTTGAAACTTATAAAATCTTTCTCTTAAAACAATTTTTCAGAAAATAGGTTTTCCAAATCCAGTAGCTGTTATCACTCTTTCCAGTATTGATGGGGGACTTCTTTCCTAACATTTTATTTGAAGCAGTGCAAAATATCAGCATCTTGATTATATCATTATTTTCACTTCCAGTTGCATATGCTATCTGTTTTAGTTGTTGCTGCTGTTGGTAGTCCTCAAGAGACATGGTTTTTTATTACAGTTCTTTATGATTCTGTAGCACCAGTCCACAAGGTTCGAAGAAAGATTTTCAAAAGGATTCATTCTCTCAAAATCATTTTAATCATTGATCTTAGAAAGCAGCTGACAGTTTAGATATTTCTGAACAGGTTTGATGCCATGCATGACATCCATATGAATGTCTTGAGCTGAAAAGGCTATTTAAAAACATGGCTCAAGAGTTTAGGTAAAATGCTTTGAATTTGTAGCAGTTTGTGATGTTGGTCAAAACTACCTCTAGTGGAGCCTATCCTATATTCAATTTCCTGATCCCCAATACTAAATTTCTTATAACTGATGCATGGACCAATGAAGTGTTTAGTATTTACTAATTCCACATTCTGAATTTTTTTTATGATGGATTCAGAATGTGTGACATCACTGATTTCATTCCAATTCCAAATCATAGTTTCTTTTTGGAAAGGTTTATCTTGAGTCCTATTTCTTGGAGTACTTGATAGAGTATGTTTTCCTTTTGATGAAGGATTCAGGTCAGGTGCCATCACTGATTTCATTCCAATTCCAAATCATAGTTTCTGTTTTGGAAATGTTTATCTTGAGTCCTATTTCTTGGAGTACTTGATAGAGATTGATGATTTTTTGTTCAAGATTATTTTTTCTTACCTCAACTATGACTGTCACCAGCACAGTCACCTTCATCATCAGTACATTGGCCTCGGGAGGAAAAGCAGAAATCACCATCTTCTATTTGCTGATCCATTTAGGACGTGATATAGAATGCTTAAATGATCAATACCAATCTCTTCACATCTATGCTTGTAATGTGCAAGACAATAATCTAGCAAAAGATTAAATTGATTAGGGCTCTCATTTCCTCCTTGTCATGCCCCTGAAAAGACCCTCATGATATGAGAGTTGTAAGTAGATAAATTCATATTCTAGCTTGAAGCAAGAGACATTGTCAGGGACACCAGAGTTTAAAACAGTTATTTAAGAAATTTAAACATCTAAATCTGTAGCAAGACTAAAATAAAATAAGAGACACAATATGGATAAAAGTATGTTGAAGACCAAAAAATTATATTTGTTTAAAAATTTATAATCATTGAGCTATAATTTAATTAAGTATAAATTATCAATAACATTTCTTTATAACTTTGGAACTAAGATTTACGATTCTCAAATAGAAATACTATAAACAGAAGATTGGTTAAATAGAAGGTGTGAAATCATTTTGCTTTTTAGAGATCAATGGTAAAAAACACAGGTCAAAGGTTCTATAACCTGAACGGAATGGGTCCATAGCCATTTCAAAATAACCTTACAGACTATTCAGGGTGTCAAATGTCACTGAGATAGCTATGAAGTTTTGGTATGGATTATTCTGTTTTATGGCATATCAACCTCAATGGGTTATTTAATGCTGACAAAAATTTTTTATTGCTGGTAATATTTTGTTTTGTCAAAAATCTGTTTCTGATAATATTTTTCCTTCAAAATTGTATTGCTGGTAATAATTTTTTTCAAAAAAGTATTGCTGGTTAACTATTTGCCGATAACTCGAACCCTAACAGGTACTACCACCCCAGGTCGAGGTGGACCTAGGAACACCAGCAATTAAGAGGTGGTTCCATGCTCCTCAAAATCTCCTGATCAGAGGCCTTGCTGCTGGACGTAGTTTATCGTCTTACCCAGGACGAAGGTAGCAATGAAGTAACAAGTAAATATTCTTTCAATCAACTATATTAGTCTTGTAATAAAATGTCTAATAGATTAAACCCCAAGAGCATTAATAACTTTAATTTGCTATTTATGTTTTATAATCCATATGACATATACAGTGTGGGGCCAAATGTAGGTGGACAGTTACTCACATGATTTTTGATTTTTTTTTTTACAAGTATTGTGAATAATGGCAAATAATTTGAGTTGAGAACAAAGGATATGGGTTGTAAAGTAGTATTCGAATATAGAAAATGTAGAACAGGTGCACAAAGCGTGAGGAGAAGCATTTGACACTGTTCCACCAACACAAATGATGCAGATCAGAATTTGTGTCATACAGTGTCCCAGTGTCATGGAGATGTTCGAGGAATGTTGCAAGGTTGAAGAAGGGCATTTCAAACACTTACAAGTTTAAACAGTGTTAAGCAAATGTAATTGTAATATAAATTTAAATGTAATAAAATGTAAAAAAAAAAAAAAAAAAAAAAAAAAACTGTAAAGTGTATATCTACTTTTGGCCCACCATGTATAATTGGTTAATTTAGATTTTACAGAAAAATTGAAAGTATAAGCTGGAGAGGGGCTCTTCTTCAGATCAATGACATAATTTCAGTTCTAAGTAATAATTTAACAGATGAAAGGCATTCAAAACTCGATACACATAAAATCTCTTTTTCAACTATCTACAAAGGAGTGCTGAAAAGCTCTCAAATAATTAATAAAATTCTTAAAAAAAAAAAAAAAAGTTATAAAGTTTGGTAATTTAGAAACGGGTTGAAACAAAAGCTTTTCAACACCCAATTATATTAGTAATTTTGTTTTATCTAATGTAAAATATACAGGTTACAAATATATTATTATAAAATATCATTATTACAATCTCATATTCATAAGAATGAATTTATAAAATATGTATACCTGCACATTCTTACATGTATATACATAATTTATATGTATCATCCAGAAATTTGTTATTTAGTAAATTATGTGTAATAGCTGTGGTCTGGAGACGATGTGAAAAGTAAGGAAACGATTGACTGTCCATCTCTTTTCCACGCAGCCAAATCGCAGCGATTTATAACGGTTTTTCTTTTGCTCCTGTTCTCCTCCCATGGAACTGTTAATTCTACTAGGAGGACACATTTCTTTGAATCAAACCATGCTACAATATCAGGGCATGTGTCTGTCTGAATGATGTGTACCAGAAATTGCAGAGGTGTTCTAAGATCAACTAACACCCTCCTCCAATCACAGGTTCCACTCAGTAGCGCCATGTTGAGAGTTATTTGGCTCTTTCGTACAGGGCATTCACCTTCCTTGTGTGTATTTTCCAATAATTTTCATCCTGTATAAGGCCCAAGAGCCACTCGAGGAAGAGGGTTACAAAGTAAGATATAAAAAAATTACACAAACCATTTTTTCAGGATTTATTTAAAATTTAAACAATAGGGATATTGAAATCAATATTGAAATGACAGTTTAAGATTGTTTCATATATGATTTTAATACTCTTCTTTTTTTATGTATACAAGTGCTCGATTTAAAATACTTTTAAAAGAGAATTTTCATGTGCATAAAATAATATTTTTTTATTATTTACCCATTAACCAGAAATAGAATGGGATATAATAATAAATATTAATAATAATAAATATTAATAATAATAATAATAATAAAGTGTAGGGCCACAGTTATGCTATCATTTTTCAACAAAATGTCACATTCCAATTTACTTTTATTATTTGCTATATTTTTGTTTCTTTAACTTTCAAATCCCTTACATGCCAAGGAATTGTTACCAAAATAAATATAACTAGACGACCCATAAACCTTTTGTGTTCCTGTTAAAAGCAGCCTATGATATTAAATAATGAGATAACAATATTATGAGTTTTATTATTAATTATACATAATTTCTATTTGCAAGCTCTTGTAATAATTATCATTGCTCACTTTATATAATATTACTTAGATCAAACACAATAAGAAATTGATAAAAAGTTTACTTTTTTCAAAATGGAATTGCAAACTGAGATCACACTAAAGGTCTTTCTATTCAAGTAATAGTTGCCACAAGGTGACAATTTATACCAATTTTAGTGTTTACCATATTAATATTATAATAAAAGAAAAAAAAAACATCAATTGTCAACTTAAGGAGATTCATATTTATTAAAATAAAGTATGAATTACTCCTTTTTGTTCACTTTGTTTCATTTTTTACAAGGTAATTTTTTCAAAATAATTATACTTTTTTTTATTATACATACTTGTTTCTTCCTCACATTTCTTTCAAAATACGTAATCGCAGCAAATCAGTCTGCATCTATCTGTTTATTTACCATCAAGTCATGTGACAATTTTCCATCCATAACAATTACAATGACACACCAACACATTGACACTTCACCCATCAAGTAGCTGCCAAACATCCAAGATATTAGTTTCTAAAAAGTTCTAATGTAGTATAGTGAATTATGTAAATATATGTTGTGTTATGCATATTTATATTTAATTAATAATGTTGTTATATTGTATTAGTAATGTTTATTCTTCACACCTGATAGTTGGAATATAATATGCAAGTGTTTGCTTATATACGCAGATTGATGTAAGAATATTTAAACAGTTTTTTCAGAAAATTAAATTTCTAAAGTCCACTAACTGTTATTGCACTTTCTAATACTGGCAGGAGTTTCCTTCCTAACCTTTTTTTTGGTTTGGTTTGGTTTAGTTTATTTAACAGTATATCAACCTCAATGGGTTATTTAATGCCAACAACATTTTTAGGATAGATTCATATGAATAGAGTATGTATTCTTTGGTTTAGATTGGTTTGGTTTATTTTGTTTGATGGTATATCAACCTCAATCGGTTATTTAATGCTGACAACATTTTTAGGATAGTTTCGTATGAATAGAGTATGTATCCTTTGGTTTAGGTTGGTTTGGTTTATTTTGTTCTACAGCATATCAACCTCAATGAGTTATTTAATGCTGACAAAATTCTTTATTGCTGGTAATATTTTGTTTTGTCAAAAATCTGTTTCTGGTAATATATTTCCTTCAAAATTGTATTGCTGGTAATAATTTTTTTCAAAAAAGTATTACTGGTAATAGTTAACTATAACTGGGACCCTAACAGGTGCTACCACCCTGGATCAGGGTGGACCTGGGAACACCAAAAATTAAGAGGTGGTTCCACGCTCCTCAAAACCTCCTGATCAGAGGCCTTTTGCTGCTGGACGTAGTTTAATGTCTTACCCAGGACACACCTTTTTTTTTGGTAGTGTGAAAAGTTAACATCTTAATTATATCATTATTTCCCCTATGTTACATGTGCTATCCATTTTTTTGCTGTTGCTGACTCTTCTTAAAATTACTGCCTGGTCTTAACTTACATTTAATTTATACATACGACATAGTAATATTATGAGTGAATGCTAAAAAGTCCTTGGCCCAAACAACAATAGATTTTTTTTAAATTTATACTTTAGGAAGTGGGGTAGACCAAGAAATTTTCAGCAGCATCCAATTAAGGTGAGATTATGATGCAGGTATAAAACTGTTTAGTAGTACAAGTCTCATATTTGTCAGTCTGTGACTGATTAAAAATACAATGAGAAAAATTTTTTTTTACAAACTGAAGACTGAAACTAGCTTCCCCCCCATGTGTCAAATAAAATGAAAATGGACGTGTTTATATGCAAATAAAATAAACAGAAAATAAAACATAAAATCATATTTATTTGTTGTCCTCTTATAGTAGTGTAAAATAATTTTAAAAAAATGAAAATTAAAAAGATTCTGTACTAATTTTATTTAGTTTATCTCATCTTATTATTATGCTTTTTATCAAAATACTCGGGTCACTTTTACATTCAATATATACTAATAATAAAGACATGTTTAGTGTGTGGCACAGTGCATTCATCTACTTTTTGGGACAATGATTCAAGAGATCCGGTTGTGAAAATTGTTTTTTAGAGATAAAAATCACCAAACATGTCATGTCTTGCAAATGAAGCAATATTATGTTTGTGCCCAAGATCTTCATACACAACATAAGATTTGCCTTTTTGAATTCAAGTAATTAATTCACATTGACATTACATCTTAAGATGACCATCAACAAGATACAAAGACAATCTCTCAAGATCATTGACCCTTAATGCTCAAGTTCTCCATGCTTTTCCATATGGTCAACTCTATGTTGATTATTTTAGAGAGCGATCCCAAAACAACATTTCCATATTATTAGCACCCAATATGAGAAATACTAAATGTTGCCTACCCAGAAGCCCTGTCAAATTAAGGGATTACATTGGTTTACACATCAGTATATTTTTATGTGTAAATGATCTTTTTCTTCATTGATTATTTTGTGAAAAAAGAAAGATTAAACATTCTTTTTTTTTTCTAATTGTGCTGTTATATTTGAAGTTATTTTCTCCAGGGGCAATACCAGATGTCCCTGATAAAGTCCATTAAATAAACAGCATGTATTAGAAGTCTAGAACTAGCCTGTGACAATATCTGAATTCACATCCAAGATTATTTGCATTATTCAGACTATTGTCATCATCTTTGTTGCCATATTTATTACTACGTTTCAGCCATTGTACGCTCCAGCCTTCTTCAGGAATGTCAAACTTAACCCTTTATTTCGCTCACTGGGGTAGACTCTTCTAGTTCCACGTGCCATGCTTAATGGATGTCAGTTATCAGTTATCTCCTGTTAATTTCCCTCTGAAAGTTCTCCACTGCCTTAACCGGGTAATGAACACACACTCTTTGGGTCCTGTCACTGGATCTAACTAACACCTTTATCCACTGTGCCATGTGTCCTTGATATAATGTAAATAATGTACATAATACCTTATCTTAGAAATATAGACAGATACATCCAAGATTCTAAGGACCAATCAGATTAAAAAGGTTGTAGCTCTATGATTTAAGTTAACTCCCCTTTGCTGGTCGGTCTCCATAAAACCAGTACGGTATTGTCTAAGTTGAACAAACACCCAAAGACATGGAATACAAATACAAATTTTGTAGGAGACTCCCTCTTTCTTAACAATTGCAGAATGAAAAATGTTGCAAGTCAAATGTAACAAAAAGCAATAAAAACTACCATGTTTGATGCCATATAAAACCCAATTTTCATCACCACAAAAATGTCTCAAAAAATATCTCCTGAGTTTTATATGCAAAGTTTAGGTAACTGATAAGCTAATTTTTATCATAAACTACCGGTATTTGTACCTCACCTTAATATTGTAATAAAATAAATATATAAATAAAATAATATTGTAATTTGTACGTCACCTTAATATTGTAATAAAAAATTTAACTAGGGGAGGTTTTATTTTAAAAGAAAAATCATCATATTTGTTTCATATAATCATATATGATTATGGCTCTATTGAGGATATGTCTGAAATATTTATAAAAAAAAAAAAAAATTACTAAAAAAACAATTGCCTGTACCAAGCAGAGTTCTATAATAATGTCCACTGTTATCTTGATTACCATCAATGAATCTCTCAATAGCATTTGCCCCACATTTCCAGGTGGGCAAATAACTCACCTGCTTGATCTTCTCAAAGGTAGAGCAGTAAAAATCCACAGACATGGGGATGAGGATGCCATTTGGCATGAGGAAGTCAAGGCTAATCTCACCATTAGGTTTGACCTTTGCCGACACATCCGGCATTTGTACCACCACCATGGTGAGAGAGTTTTAGTTACACCACCTACAAAGAAAAAGAAACAATTGGCTCAGTTTTTTTTTTATGTCAACAGATCAAGTTTAGAAATACACAGAAACAATTCAAGCAACACTCACATTCTCTTGGTAATTTTTTTTTTTTTTTTTTACAATGTATTGGGGTTTCATTCAGTGATAGCCATGCTTTCTTAAATTCAACTTTCTTTTCATAAAAAAGGGAAACAAAAATGAAGTCACTACAGTAGAAAAGATAAGAAATTATTTGAAAACAATGAATGAATTCTTAATTGGGAAAAACTAAGAAAAAAATTAATTCTCAAATTCAACATATGCCATATGGGACAATTTTTTTCTCTAGAATTTATCTTACATATCTATAAGCTTACCATTCATCCAGGCTTAGAATATGGTTGCCACATATGGTCCAGTGCCCAAAGCAAAATCTCAGCAATATTATTGGTCCTGATCTGGTAGTTTGGCTTTAGTCACTTTCCCACCAGTATAAGGTTACCTCTGTGCCTTTTCTATAAATACTTTCATGGTAATTGTTCAGATGAGCTCTTCACAATTGTACTTAGACGTTTTGAATTTAAGCATAGTACTAGACTGGTACCAAGACCTCATAAATTTCCAGTTGAGCTAGCTAGATGGAGCCATGAGTTCTATGCTAACAGTTGTTCTTGCGTGTGGAACCCTCTTCTGCTTCCATGCTTTCCAGCCAACTTTAATCTGCAAAAATTTATGATGATGTTAATTTCCCCGAAAATGTTGCCACAGAACTTGATCTAATGTGTAATGAATGCAGTTGCCTCTAAGTAACACAGGCCTCAGAAATCATCATAGACACAATACAGAGGGAACATCTGTGCGACATCTGTGCAAGATAAGGTAAAATCCTACCAAGCCCTATATTTGAGGATGGATCAGATCAAATCACAGCAATGTTGCAAGGATAATTCCCAGGACCTATGTGAGAGGATATGCATAGTGTATATTGTACCAGATTTCATGGGGTGGGGAGCAAAGGCAACCCAAGATTTTTTTTCTGGAATTTCAGAAATGCATTCACAGGAGTGAGTGCTGAAAAGTTCTCAAATAGACCAAGAAGGGATTTAAAAAAAAAAAAAAAAAAAAAAAAAAAATCCTCATTGGATCTTAGAAAAATGGGTCAAAACCAAAAATTTCAGCATTCACACCCACCCATATGTGGAAGACTAATATTCACATTTTGTTTAAGTCTTACAGCTCATAACATAAACACAGCAGTTGATAAAAGCCGGATGACTAATGGGGAACAAAACCCTACACCATCGAGAAAGAAACTTTATACTCAACCATTGACAATATTCCTCTCAGAGGTTCTGATGACTGCTTACAATTCAGTAAGTATTCTTACTATTATGGAAGGGGTGCTACATTTGTTGACTCACTCTAGCCAAAAAACAAGTGCAAACCAGAAGAAACTGACAGATATAACATCATACAATGCTTAATAGAATAAGTTATTAAAAAATTACCATGACAATTAAATATAGCCCTTAGATCGTGCAGAAAATAAAACTATACTAGATGGACATTTACCTGAAGGTGACTATGATATACACAGGCTAAAATATTTTTAAACAACATTGAAAAGAAAAAAAAAAGAATGGTAAAAGACAATACATAAAGTATTTATCAAGATGTGAATAAATTTGAAAATAAAACCATGTAAATTATCACAAAGAATTTCTTAAATAATGAGACAAAAACCTATTTTAAAAAAATATTTAAGAAATTTCAAGAGCACAAGAAGAATTTATGATTGTTTGTCATCAGATATGAGCTTAAATGTATAAAAAATTATAGAAATACAACAAACTTTATAGAAATACAACAAACATTATAGAAATACAACAAACTCCAACAAATTTGTTAGGCCTTGTATTCTCTCAATCAGGGTTTTTTTTTATTTATTTACAGACATCTCAATAGAAAGCCTATTTCTTGCAGAGTTTTTTCTATTATGAAAATATTAAGTCATGTTAATTACAAAGAAACAGGAAATTTATCCAGAACTCAAAGTATTATAAACAAATGATATATGCTATGAAAGTCTACAAGGTTACCCCACCCTTTAAATCAAAAAGGAGAAACTCAATGCCTGCGTCGATGGTGTCACAAGTATAAAATAACATTGAACAGCATTCAGTCAAACAACAAATGATTCCCTCAAACTTGTTTTCAACTTACATTTACAAAGATAACAGTCTAATTTAAAATAACTAGACATTATACAGTGGGGGGAAATAAATATTCATACACTTGAAAAATTGTATTTTTATAAATGTAAAAGCCTTAAATAAAAAAAAATCTCGGCAATTTTTATGTATAAAGACACATACTATTAAAAAATAATAATAAACTTAATTAATTCTTATTCTAACAGAAATGAATGCATTTTTTTAATTCTAACTGGTGAAAAAAGTATTCGTACAAATCAATTATTAGAATAAAATAATCAATTAATTATGAAAAAAGTATGTTCTAGAATGTTCCAGTAATGTTATCAGTAATTATAGTTAACGCTATTAGACATTATCAGAGCATTCTGCAATTTTTAGTCTTACGAGAAGGTTCTAATAATGCCTAAAGGTAAAGAATGGACTATTTCACAAAAACAACACATTTTGTCTCTTTGGAAACAGTTACAGAACGATTTCTAACAACCTGAATATTCCTTTTACTACAATTGCTTCATTCACTGAAAGGTTTAAAACTCATAACAGCGTCGAAAACCAAAGACGAACAGGTGCTCCAAGGAAGATTTCACTAAGATCAGCAAGGATATTAGGATGCCAGATCCAACAAAATCCACAGGTTACCCAAGAAGAGCTGCAGGAACATCTGCGTGCATTAAGGATTAAAGTAACCAAGCATACAATAAGTAATGAACTACACAAAAACAGTCTGAAATCATGCATCCCAAGGAAGACTCCACTCCTCTTGAAACGACACAGAGATGCTAGGCTAAAATTCGTTAGAGAGCATAAGGATAAAGAATATTCGTTTTGGGGAAAAGTACTATGGACAGATGAAACTAAAATAGAGTTGTTTTATCAAAATCATGTGTGGAGGAAGGACGGTGAAGCCTACTTACCAAAGAACACATTGCCAACTGTAAAGTTTGGTGGTGGCAGTATCATGATCTGCAAAAGGTGTTGGCAGAATATAAATAATAGATGGCAAGATGAATGCCGAAAACTACCAGAAAATCTGGCAAGACAATTTAATGCGTTCTGTTGAGAGACTTCGACTACCTCCTGATTGGGTTTTCCAACTGGATAATGATCCTAAGCATGACACTCTGGACTTATGAATATATGTTTTTCACCAAGTGTATAAATAGCGATGTCAGGCTACTGACTGAAATGATTACTGAGTGACTATTGAGTGGAACTATCCAGTTGAATTAGTGTGAATTATTGAGTGACAATGATTTTGATTTTGATTTAGGATTTACCAGATGTTAAGCCAAGCTGTGCTACTAACAAGTTAATCACTGAAATGATTAATTATCTTTGGTTGACTTTTACTTCTTTCTTCTTATTAAGTATTTATTTGTGGTTGCAATTAAATACTGTTTTATCTTAACAATAAAGTCTCAAGTTGTACTTATTTATTAACGGCAACGTCACAAAACATTGTTAGAGTTATGTATTTCCAAACACATTGTAATAATAATAATGCCTTTTAAACCTACTTCATAAGATTTAACATCACAAAGACTGAATGTTTTTTTGAAGTGAAGAAGGAAGTGATGGCTTACCTCCCAAAACAAGACACCCACAGGTTGTGTGTAGTATCTGCCAAACAAATAAACCCAAACTCTCTTGCTAACTCTTTTTCATGTCATTTTTATCTTTTAGTGACCTGGTAGCTGAGATCAAAGATTGTTGACTTAACAGACTTTAATTGTCTGTCAACGTTATAGCTTTCAACTTTTTCAAGTTTGATTTATTATAAGTTATCAAACTGAACACACTGGTTAAAGAATTAATTAAATAAAATCACCTAAAATGAATGAGTTGATGCTACAAAATTTCACCTGTGACAAGAGATTAGAAAACACAAGAACTGGAATATACCTGGCCACACAGATATTTGAATACTAAAAAAAAAAAAAAAAAAAAAAGCATAATAAATTACATTGTTTGCCTCACATGTGCACGTATCAGCACAAAAAGTGGAGGTGATGTGCCAAGTTCAAATTCCAGCCAAGTTTGTTGTGTTCCCTTTTTGCACAAATTCCCTTAGGAAAGGTATGAATGCATCCCTTCTGGCACCATCTATTGGTTAAATAACAGTGTAGACTGGGCTTGCTAGCTTTGGTTAGAAACAAATCTACGAAAAGTTTGAATTCAAAACGAGCTGGGAATGAGGCCGTCAAAGCCACTCAATAAAAAGTAAATTGCTAAAAAAAACTACAACAGTAAAACCTATCAATGGTGAAGCTTTGGCAATATACTTCACAGTAGGAGAAGTCTAAGGGCACAAACAAAGACAGGTGGAGGAAGAGGTTAGGGTTATAGTTCAAACTAAAATAATTGCCAAAGATTCCAACACACATGAAATAAAAATTTTGTTGACAACCACTCATTTGTAAAAATACTGAACAAAAGAGAGAAAAAAAAAAAAAAAACCTTCTTTATAGTTTCAGGATATGCTGGGTTTTTTTTGTTTTATCTTTCAATAATCTTTTTAACAAATTCTGTGAAAATAAACAATATTTTTTCAAAAGGCAAAAAGCAAAAGGAATCAAAAGCAATTACTAAGCATAAAAGGAGTGGTACTAAGCAAAAACAATAACACCTTATATATATATATATATATATATATATATATATATATATATATATATATACACACACAGATGGGTGGTTCATAGAAAGGGAAAATGTTTGTATAATACTAAGTAGATGAATTAACCCATTAGCTGTAGCAGAAATCCCCATCAATAATAGATGAGGCAAAAAAAATGATGTAATGAAAATTCCTATTGTTCACAGTTAATAGTTTAATTGGTTTAGGTTGAACTGAACATTTTAGCTGAAGCAAAAACAAGGCTTATGTATTTATTGGTATGGGGAAATATAACTAAATAAATAATAATTGCCATCATTGTTTAAAAAACAAAAAAAAAAAAAAAGTGTGTGCGTATATATATATATATATATATATATATATATATATATATATATATCCAAATAGTATTAATAAATGGAAGACAAATCACAAACTAAAGTTGTACAGCTAAAGATTATAACAGTAAGCTGAAGACCAAAAGCAAAAATGTTTACATAATAGGTTGATGCAAAAGTTCAGTCTGTTGCAAAATGTTAGGAAACTGAGAAAGGAAGATGCAAAACAAACCTGAACTTAGAGAAAAATTCAAAGAGAAAAAAAGCAACTACGATTATAATTATGTACAAGGATAAGCCTTTCTCATGCATATTATGGTACAAAGAGTACTTTTGAGTATATTACAGTAGAAAAAGAACTTTTTCAGAAAAAGGATTTTCTTTTTTACATGACTACTCATTCTCACACTGCAAATATAATAAAACAATCTTGTAATTAAGATGGGAAATTCTTCCACATGCAAGCTCTATTCATCTACCTTGTTATCTCCAGACAATCAAGTTCATGGCACACAGAAGTTCCAATCAGTTCAAGATATCAATAGAAATAATTTTTAAAAATACTAATTAAAAAGTAGAAATATTTTTTATAATGTTGAAAGATAGTAAGGCCATATAAAATCAGGGGAAATATATTGGATAATATAAAATTCAAAAACAATGAAAATTTTCACAATTATATATACAGGTGCGATGGATAAATTGTCATCTAAATTACACAAAAATGAAAATAACACTGACATCTCATTTTAACAGACATATTTACAAAAATTGCACAAAAATATCTTGAAATACTAAAGAGTGAATTCATTCAATAAAATGACCATTGGCTCCAACCACAGCACCCAGACAAGTTTGGAATCTCCTACAACTCTTCTGGACAGTCTCATTAATTAAGTTGGTAACTGTTGCCATAATCCTTGCCTTCAGATCATCTTTGATCTCACAAGGAGTTTTGTCGGTCTCACACAACTGCACCCCACACAATTAAGGGGGTTGCAGCATGGGGAGTAAGGTGGCCAGATGTAAGAGGTGATGTGTTCACAGAAATTGACTGGGTTTTCCTGCTTGTGTGGCATGGTGCAGAGTCCTTTTTGCCAGACATGGGGTCTTCCAGCACTCACCCTCTTTACCCAGAGCAGCACAACCTCCTCAAGACACTTGATGTAAGTCTCCATATTGAGTCTGAGGTCCTGTGGGTAGATGAATGGAGGTATGCGTCATCTTCACTCCTGATAATTCCAAATACTATCACGTTAACTGGATATATCATCAAACTCTTTTCAAATTCTCTACAATGTTCTTGGATTGATGCCCAAACCTCCTGAAATGTTCATATTAGAGCTTCTGACATGAACGTCAAGCAGTACAGCATGCTGTTTTGAAATTTCTTGCAGAGTGAATTGTGTCATGGTGCTCTTTTCCTTACAGACAGTGTCTAACTGACCCTACTATACTGTGCAGTCAACAAAATCAAAAACAAGCAAATGCACAAAATAGCAACAATTTACCCATATATATATATATATATATATATATATATATATATATATATATATTAGTTTGTATGTGGATGACAAATATATACGCCCCTAAAAAAATAAAATTTAGTCGAGCACTTTAGAGGGAAAAATGCAAATTTGTAAAGAGTGACTGCTTCTGCCAATGCAAAAGCTCTTCTATGAATTGAGCACTCCGAGTCACTGGCATGTTTATTCTAAAATAAATACATAAAGATTCACCTTCCTCTCTACCAGGAGCTGATAGCTCAGGGGAAAAATCTTCAACTGATGCCAAATTGGTTGGGTTTCAATCCTGGTTTGAGGCAATCAGATGTTTAGCCACACTGATGAGCTGTGATACAGCGAAACAGTCCATCTGTGGATGACGTACATAATATATAATTTCTATGTAAATTATATGCGCGGTACTTATAGGAAAGTACTCAATATCAGTTATAGAGCTGACATATTCAGTAGTATGGATATGTGTTTGTAACCCTGGTATTCATGCTTTTGTAATCATCAGGCAAACTTTTGTTTGTCTGATGATCGCAAAAGCCAAGGTCACAAACTCACATCCATACAATTGAATATATATATATATATATATATATATATATATATATATATATATATATATATATATCTCACACCTCACAATTTGTAAACCAGTTTCCAGGCAATAAATGTTGGTTAACTAAAAAAGCTCTCGCATTGTAGTTACAGACAAAAATAATCAAACAATAAGACCACACATCTGTCAATTGCAGGAAGGATAAGAAGTAGATAGTAATGTGTCACATGACAACTTCCCTGTCACCAAAGAAATTTACCAGGATTTACTATAATTGAGATTAAGTGAAAATGATAGGGAAAACATTCAGCAACAAATTACAGTGATTGGTGGATTCAATTCACAAATAAACTGAATAATTAGAACTTGAAATTTAACAACAATTGCAAAAAATTTATAAAAATTAAAAATAAACATACCAGGAAGTAAACGATTTTGTTACAATGAAATATTGAAAAAAAAGACTTGAAAAATGATGGGAATGAAATCAAAATGTAGTGACTAAAGTTTTATCTGCTTTCAATATCTTATATTTCTACAGAAATATGCACAAGGCATTTGTATTTACTAAAGGTTCGTAAGGTAAGGCTATAAAAGATTCTCTAAAAGAACTATTCAGAAATGATGTGAAATAATAATAATACTGAACAGCTAACAGATTCTGATCCATAATATTCAATACTTGCAGTATTTACCAAAATAACAAAATAAATTCATAAAATTCACTTTCTCATTTATAGACAGTTTTCATTAAAAAGAAGTTAAGAATTTTTTTTTTTTTTAATAGTTAACTTTTTTTGTTTATGTAGAAAACAATATGTTTGGGTTCAATGCATAGAGACATTGTGATCAAGCACATTCAGCCATACTTTTGATCATTTTCAAGATCTCTAGTTATGTTGACAATTACAGTTAAGTAATTTTTCCATCTATATCAAAAATATTATCAGTGCTCTATTTTTAATATTGAGCATTATATGTTGAATTAAATTATTAATTAATTATATATATATATATATATATATATATATATATATATATATATTTATATTTATATTTATATTTAGACAGCATATCTTCATTCAATGATGTTTGGTCGAATAACTTAGACCTATGTCTATTCATTTTTATTTTAATCCTCTCAAATTCACGGATAAATTCCTTAGTGGTGTTAAAAAAAACTAAGTAAGAAAGACGTCATAGTCTTGGGTAGTTCTTTCATTTTCCCCAGTATATTGAATCTTGTGCAAAATCATCTTCAGGGGTAAATTGTTAAGACAATAATTAATGCAATTGATAGTTGTGACTTTTTTTGTAAATTCATAAATGAAACACACCCTGTCATTTTAATTATAAAAATAAATATAATTTAAGCTCTACTTCTGTATGGAGCACTGTTTTTTTAAAAATAAAAACAAAAATACTAAAGTGTTCTTTCCTATTTTTCTACATATTTGCACACACACACACATATATATATATATATATATATATATATATATATATATATATATACACACACACACACACACATACATACATACATACATACATACATACACACACACGTGTGTGTGTATGCAGCAGTTTTTATAAAAAGTATATTAGTGTGCTCTATCTTAAATTCTCCCATGACTAACTTGTTCACCATAATGTCTTTAAGTCAAATAATCTGTTCCTCCTTGTGAGAAGAATTCTATTTATCAGTCTGGAGTCAACCAAATGCAGTATTCTCTTGTTACTCAGTAATTAATGATCTTAATTCGCACAAGCCCTAAACTCCTTCTTTGTACCTTAAGTACCAATCTTTCATAGATCTAGCTTAATTAGTGAGGCTAAAAAGCTGTCATGAGTTATGGCTTTCATCTGTAGTTTTCTATGATTATTTTTTGATGACTATTTTTGATCAGGATTTCTTTTATCTTTTCCACCTGAATTTCTTGAATTTCAATTGTGAAAGTTTCTTGAAAGTTTCGGCTACCAATTTGCCTAATTAGTTTTTTTCAATTGTACCTGCATTTTGTTTTAGAAATTATGTGCAGAAGACAATGAGTAGTGAATTATCTTTTGATTTGAAAGGGGATCTTTTTAAGCTTTTTTACAAAGTATAAACAAAAGTCAATAGGCTCAAATGTAGAACTCTTTCTACAGAATTTGAAATGGATTCTTGGGTTTCTTTGTATTTATAATTTTTTTTTCCAATTTGTTGCTGTTTATATATGCATGCGCACACACACACACACATATTTTATTATTATTTCTTCAGGTGATGCTAAATAACTTAAGAAATTCAATCATAATATTGAAACATGAAAGTTTTGTGTAGCAATTTCATAATGTTTTTATTATAATCTCTTATAATAAAAATATAATATATTGCTCTACTTTGTATTGAGCACTTTTTTAAAAATAAATTCTATGAACAGTGATTTTTACTCCATCTGTTCTTGCTCTCATTTGGAGATTTTATATATATATATATATAACACACACACACACACATATATATATATATATATAACACTGCTGTGTAGAATGTATTCAGCCATTTTGAATCTCATGTCTTGATGTAACTTGTCAATCAGGGAGGACATTGTGTGCATCTTTGGGCTGGACTGGCTATGCAGTTAGCAGTGAAATGTTATTCACTGAGCTTGTGGTTATCTCTAATAGCTGGAATAGTTTTTTTTATTCTTTTTATAGGGATTTTTGGCAAACCATTGCATCACTTGGGCCTGTCCCCACCTCACAAATCCAGATTTGGTTCTCTATGGCATCTGGGTTTTCCCAAAGTTAAAATCATTGTTGAAATGCTGCAAACAGGAGAATATATAATGGGGGATCTTGAAAACTGAAAATTGGGAAGGACACTTGAATAAGTTTGTGAGATCCTAAGAGGATTACTTGAAAGAAGATTCAAGCACTTTTTCATTAAGTAGGTTATTTTTAAACTTTTAAATAGCTGTATAATTTATTGAAAAATTCTGTTTGTAAATAAATCTGAAATGGCAAAAAATGAAAGGCAACTAATAACATGTAGCTCTTCCCTCTGCCTGAATAATGGTAGATATGTAACATAGAAGTCTTGTGAATGTTGGAGTCCTTTTAAGGGTATATTTCTATCCAGGCCTGTTCCAGGTTGTCCATAATTGGGTTGTTTATTAGATGTGACAACAGGAAAGTCAGTGAACACAAAAGGTTGTAAATGGTCAGCAGCAAGTTCTGTGTTTTTGTACTCGTCAATAGATTAGGCTTTCACTTGTGGTCTTTGTAAACTCTACAAGCCCTGCACCATTACAGGTCGACAACCAGCATGTGTAGCTCACAGTTGACAGTCTAGTAAGGTATCCTCTGTGCATGAACTTGGCTGCCTGGTATAAAAAAATGGAAATCTAACTTGTCTAAACAGGTGCCACAGTGCCAATCTTCTTGTTGGTAACATTTATTTATATATTTATGTTCAAGCCACAACTTGTGTCACTATGGTAGTAGTAGTAGTAGTAGTAGTAGTAATAGAAAAATAAAAAAAAAGTATGGAAGTTGTATTAAAACAAGCTGTTTAAACATAAACAAAATAAATGCAATTTTTCAAAAATTGCACCTACTGGGTCTAGAGATGTCTCCTCTTATTTACACTATTTACATTGTTTGGACTGTTGTCCTCATCTTTGTTGCCATATTCAAATAATGTAAATAATTACAATACCTCATCTCAGAAGTATTGGCATATGTCTCATCTTGTTAATTTTTTTTTTTTTTTTTAGTATTGCTATTCCTGTTTCCAGTGAATTTGAGTTAGTACTACCTGACTCAGGGTTTGAACTTTGCCACCTAAACTATACCACCAATGTTCTATCTTTGAGATTGGCACTAGAGACTTCAACTCAGTGGAAACAGAATTGGTAGTAACTGAGGAGCACTAAAAAAGAAAAACAAGATATCTCTAACTGTGGATAATCTACTCTTATAGATTAAATTGAGGCTTCATTTCAAAATTTCCTGAACATTATCCATATTGACAGACACCTAGAAGGTACAACAATCAAAATGACATGTTAACAACAAAGATGACAACATTCACTCAACTATAGGTGATATAAATAATAATAGCCCTTCACCTCAATAAGTCAGACAATTTATTTAATTTTCATTGATTTTATTTAAAAATGTAACAGCTATTTCATGACATTTTGTATGCTAAACTGAACAAATATTGTGAAAGTAGGGTAATAGATAACTGCTCAGAATTGGAAATTGTACAGCTGACTCTTCCAGTTTGGTTTTTTATATTCACTTAGGTGCAAATACCCTTGGGAAATGCATGAGTCCATCTCTTCTCCTTCCAGCTATGGATTATGACTTGTATCAGTAAAATATTTAAATATGTTTTTTGTTTTTAAATAACCTTTAAGAGGTGTTGATAAGCTGTAATATATATGTTGTGACAGTCATTTTCATGTCTCAAGCAATATTTAGACCAAGAGGTGTGAAACTCCAGCTCACAATGAACTGTTGATGTTGATCACTACAAATGCTATCTATGATAGTAGATATCTCTTCCCCTATAGATGTAGCACGTTTTAAATTCACATCTCGGGGGAAAAAAACATTTTTATTTACCCATTGACTGTATTGTTAATGTTTTTTATTTTATTTTGTTGCCATAATCCTTGCCTTCAGATCATCTTTGATCTCACAAGGAGTTTTGTCGGTCTCACACAACTGCACCCCACACAATTAAGGGGGTTGCAGCATGGGGAGTAAGGTGGCCAGATGTAAGAGGTGATGTGTTCACAGAAATTGACTGGGTTTTCCTGCTTGTGTGGCATGGTGCAGAGTTCTTTTTGCCAGAGATGGGGTCTTCCAGCACTCACCCTCTTTACCCAGAGCAGCACAACCTCCTCAAGACACTTGATGTAAGTCTCCATATTGAGTCTGAGGTCCTGTAGGTAGATGAATGGAGGTATGCGTCACCTTCACTCCTGATAATTCCAAATACTATCACGTTAACTGGATATATCATCAAACTCTTTTCAAATTCTCTACAATGTTCTTGGATTGATGCCCAAACCTCCTGAAATGTTCATATTAGAGTTTCTGACATGAACGTCAAGCAGTACAGCATGCTGTTTTGAAATTTCTTGCAGAGTGAATTGTGTCATAGTGCTCTTTTCCTCACAGACAGTGTCTAACTGACCCTACTATACTGTGCAGTCAACAAAATCAAAAACAAGCAAATGCATATGCACAAAATAGCGACAATTATTTTTATTCTAAAATAAATGCATAAAGATTCACCTTCCTCTCTACCAGGAACTGATAGCTCAGGGGAAAAATCTCCAACTGATGCCAAATTGGTTGGGTTTCAATCCTGGCTTGAGGCAATCAGATGTTTAGCCACACTGATGAGCTGTGATACAGCGAAACAGTCCATCTGTGGATGACGTACATAATATATAATTTCTATGTAAATTATATGCGCAGTACTTATAGGAAAGTACTCAATATCAGTTATAGAGCTGACATATTCAGTAGTATGGATATGTGTTTGTAACCCTGGTATTCATGCTTTTGTAATCATCAGGCAAACTTTTGTTTGTCTGATGATCGCAAAAGCCAAGGTCACAAACTCACATCCATACAATTGAATATACATATATCTCACACCTCACAATTTGTAAACCAGTTTCCAGGCAATAAATGTTGGTTAACTAAAAAAGCTCTCGCATTGTAGTTACAGACAAAAATAATCAAACAATAAGACCACACATCTGTCAATTGCAGGAAGGATAAGAAGTAGATAGTAATGTGTCACATGACAACTTCCCTGTCACCAAAGAAATTTACCAGGATTTACTATAATTGAGATTAAGTGAAAATGATAGGGAAAACATTCAGCAACGAATTACAGTGATTGGTGGATTCAATTCACAAATAAACTGAATAATTAGAACTTGAAATTTAACAACAATTGCAAAAAATTTATAAAATTAAAAATAAACATACCAGGAAGTAAACGATTTTGTTACAATGAAATATTGAAAAAAAGACTTGAAAAATGACGGGAATGAAATCAAAATGTAGTGACTAAAGTTTTATCTGCTTTCAATATCTTGGTACCGAGCTAAACACCATGGCATAACAAATGAACATCTGCCAAAATTTTAATTTGGCATGTCAGTTCCATTTTCTACCAGAAACCTTCACTTGTAGTTGTAGACATTTTGAACAAAGATCATAAATTATTGATCAGGAAAGTTAGCAAGTAAAATTCAAAGCAGGATTGTCCTCTCAGAACAAGAGATCATACTAGATATATACTTGTATTGTTTTGCGTGTTCAAAATTTTTATTGAGCAATCAGATTTTTAATCATAGATTATGGAAGAAGAGATGCTACTCACAATTATCTTAGAGCTTTTATCAACAGTATAGCGGGTCATTCATATTGGAGGATACCTACCTACTAGGGCAGCTCGCCAGTCCCTATTGCAGATGCTTGCTCAAATGCTTATTCAACACTCACAGATCACACCTGTTTTTATAACTATGCTGAGCATGCTCAAGCCCTCAGCCATGATGATTTGTGACTTTGTGCTAACACAGCTATCCAAAGGTTCTCTCTACCAATTTTCACTCACAAAGCTTGAGTCAACCCATGGTATGGTTTTCAGGCACTCTCCAAAGGTGCCGCACACTGAGATCAACCTCTCCAGCCCAATAATATCAGAATTCTCCTTCCTGACAAATTGACAATGAGGAGAATTGAGCCTGGGTCTCATGGTCAGAATGTGAATGTTCTAACCACTCAGCCATTATTATCAACAGTAAAGTAAGGAATAATGGCTATAGTATGTTTTTCTTTAAAAGTGACCATTATTTATTTCTAATATTTTTAATTACAAGTACAAAATGAATATGTAACAGCAGCAGTACTTGTGACTTCAAAACCCTAATAAAAAAAAAAAAAAAAGAATTTTGTCAGGTAAAAAAAATTACTTGATTAATAATATTCCTCAGAATCAACATTATCTGATTAGGATCAGTGCTTTTACTATATTTTACATTTATACAAGTTGTTTCTTGGAGTCACTAGTCATATTTAATTTCAGTATTCTGTTCCTTTGCTTCCTTATTAACAGCTGACAAATCAAAATCACAAATCATAAGATGACATGAAGACAAATGAACAATGGATCCATGTTTACACTTAACATCCTCATTGACACTTACATGTCATTTCATAGTAGTGATTGCTGAGGTTAAACAGATGTAAGATGAACTAAAACATTCACAAAAATGAGAGGTCACTTGTGGTTCTAGTGACTACAACATAAATTATTTGGATAATTATATATTTTTTGTTCAGACAGAACCACCACACAATCAAATGTATATCTGAATTTTAGGGAAAATAACAAAGTGGGAAAGGTTTTTGTGATGCATTTCATATCTTTTAGGACTTCATTGGACTAAGTACACGTTGATTTGACTACACATGTGTGTATGAACAAGTGATACTACAGATTATTATTATTATTTTTTTTTTTTTTTTTTAATGTGGTTTGGGTATAAAATCTAGAATTTAGATTCTTTCTTTTTCTTTTGTTTCCATCATCTTTGTTTTTAAATATCCCACATTGTGGTAACAGAAAAAATGTTTTTACATAGATGTAAATTTACTGTGGATGATCTAGCAATTAAAGCTCTTTCTATACATTTTCATCTTAGTAAATTGTTTTCTCTTAATTAGAGCAGCATTTTTTTTATATCAAAATTGTGGTCAATTTCATTACTGTGAGTGACTAATGCATCAAGTGTGTTGTTTTGTAAAAGATCCCTTTTGTGTATTGTTTATATAATCTTATTTAAATTTCTTAAGGTTTCTCCAGTGTATTCCTTGTGGCAATTATTACTGGTAATAAAGTAAATTCATCCTTCAAGTTTTAGCTTATTGTTTTTGTTTTGTATTAAGTCTCTTATTGTTTTAGATGTAGCTGTGATAAATTTTATCTTGAGTTTAGATAAATTCTTTTTAATTGTAGTTATGATAGAGTTAGTGGGCTTGGCAGGCAGATCTTGTATTATCATGTGGGATATTTAATAACAAAAGTGATGGAAACACAAAAGGAATTTAAATGAAGTCCACTAGATAATATACACAAAAATTTTTTTTTAAACTTTAAATTTATAATTGCCACCATTGCTTAATTGTGTGCATGTGTAGTCACATAAACATATACTAAAGGACGAAAAAAAGAAAACTTTCTCCCAATTTGTCATGCATCCATGACAACAAATTGTTCTTGATATATAAAAATTTATATCATTATCCCATATCTCAATTTATAAATTGAATTTACAATAACATTTTCAAATTTAAATGGTTATTAGTGTTGTGCATAAATATTTTTTTTTATATATTAATATAGAATATGCTATGTAAATTCATAATGTTAGGTATTGACAAAATGGAAAAAAATTTATATAACACATTTTGTCATTTAAAAGGAGTTCAGTTTAATAAGTTCTTTTAGAAGACAAAATGCATTTCAGAAATTTTTTTCATTTTTGTCATTCTATCATCCATGTATTAATATATAAGAGCAGATCAATATATCTGTAGACTAACAACTATTAGCTGAATTTTATCTTGAATTTTCACTGTATAATATTTGATCTACAGCTTTTTTTTATTTTATTTTTTTTTACTTTGACTGTGTGGATGTGCAGATGGTGTAATGAATTCTTGAGAAGAATTGGGTCAGTTGCATTGACAAGGAAATAAATTATGGTAAAAATTGTTAAACTAAATCAATATTCATTCCATAATATAATTCTTTCATTATATGGAGGTACTGATGTACATACCTAAAATAAGGGCAAGGAATACTTTAAAGTTTTCATATAATTTCTCATTTCCATGCAAATGGTTGGTTCAAGAGTGCACAGAAATTATCCCAAGTGCTTTTGTCATTGATTCTATCAGTTCCAAGCATTCTCTGGTCAAATTCCAGGGTTGGTACATAAGTATTATTTGTCAAACGACCTTGGTGTTTCTGTTAAAGAATATGAAAGCTTGGATATTTTTAAAAGGACCATAACCATCAATTGTAAGAAGTTGAAAAAGCATAAGGCATATTTTTTCTTTATTTTCATTGGTTTTAAGATTTTGGCCAGCAAGTGTGTGTGTGTGTGTATATATATATATATATATATATATATATATATAAAGTTTCAAAGAGGATAGAATCCAGGTAGAACTCAATGTCCTGGACAGAGTAAGAATATAATAAAAAGGCTTAAACACTAATATTCCATGGTTATAATTTATTACATTGGAATCGTAATTACGATCCAATTCATCAAACCTACAAATTCAAAAAGAGATCAGAAAAAATAACTCCAAGAATAAAAAAAATAAAATTTAGTGAGACCGTATGAATGAGAGTGTGCGACGAATGTGAGGTAAATGAAAGCTCTAGAGAGGGGTACCAGACGAGAGAAGAACAGGAAGGCCTAAAAGTGAAAGGGGGGGGGGATTAAAATTTAACAGAGAGAAGTTTTAAAGAGATGAGTTAAAAGACAGTTTAAATGAGTGAGATACAGATAAATAAACTGTCTTTTAACCCCTCTCTGATGAATTGTATCATAATTACAATTCCAATGTAATAAATTATAACCATGGAATATTAGTGTTTAAACCTTTTTATGATATATATATATATATATATATTCTCAGAACACACTTTCCAGTTTAAATCCGTTTGGAGTACTGATTGACCCACTGATTTGTTTTTTACAACCAAAATATATTGGATTGTAAAAATGTTTTGTTTTTTTTTCTTTTTACAAGTGCATATTGCATTAACATTCTTGGGGAGATAATGATTTTTCCAGATACAAGACCTATTTAACCCATAGCTGGGGAGAGAAGATGGATTCATAACTTTCCCAAGGGTTTTATGTATAAGTGAATGTAATGAACCCTACTGGAATTTGAACTTGGCTCTAGAATTTCTGAACTGCTATCCATTACACCACCCGCACAATTGAAGTATAAAATAAATAAAAAGCTCTTGAAAACTTTGAACAAAACAAAATGAGTGTTATTTAATAATGACCTTACAAAATGTTTCCGACAATCAAACCTGCTGGAGTTTTAACAATATTTATGATAAAGTGTTTTGAATGGAAAGCCGTTAAGTAAAACAAATAAAAAGATTCTATAAAGATACTTTTAAATGGCATTTTCAGAAATGTCCTTGTTCCGTTTTTCAATTTAACAATTTAGTGTCTGAAATAATATGTCAGCAATATGCCAGAATTACAAACAAAAACAAGTCTACCAATTTCAGGTCATGTTGGCTTCCATTGCAAGACTGCTAGCAGGACTCTTACAAAAATGGTCTGCTACTGCCCTATACCGAGCTTAAAATTAGACCTTTTCTAAAAACAAACAAGCTTAATCTGGAGAAATCATTTTCATTGTTCCAACACCAAACTTGACCAGCTGTTTGATGCCAAGCAACAATTACTTATTATAATCAGGTCATATGCACAATGCAAAATAATTTTAAAATAATTGTATTAGGTGAAATATTTTGAGAAACAAAACGGCAAGTAGGTTTGAAGCCAGTGAATTGGTAAGAGTTGAAACATTTTCAAAAATGCAATGGCATAAAAAAAAAAAAAAAAAAAAAGAGAATATAAACAGAATATAAATGTGGAAAACCTTAAGAAATATGAAATCATTAATTCATGTTTTAATTTTACATCTGATGGATAAGCTGGTGAACTAAGCTCACAAAACATAAAAACACATCACTATCAATTCTACCAATTAACAGTTTGGTACCTTTTGTAAATCTAAGTTACAAGAAAACATTTAAATTTCTGCAAATGGCAGACTAGTTTATAAAAATATGTCATCTCTGGTGACCTCTCAATTTTATAACATTTTTTTAACTCACTTTGCTTAAATGCAATCCTAGCAAAAGGAGGGATAAGAAAAATAATTAACATCAAGCAGAAAAACATTTGACTATGACCACTGATGATGCAATGGTGAATTAGTGCAGTGCTACTCAAAGTGATGGTCTGCGGACTGGTGACAATACACAAACCATCAGATACTGGTACACGGCCAGTGTTCAGGCCATGCTAAGGAACCATTTGTAAAGATTAAGGTTATATAATTTTTGTTTTTGTCTTAACAAACTGCTTATGTTTTTTTTTGTATGTTTTGATATTGAATTATTTTTTGAAAAATAAATGGAAGATAAAATTAGTCAATTTTTAATATATTCATTATATATATATCGTTTCCAGTATAAATTAACATTACCACAAAATATTACAGGTATGTGAGGAAAAAAAAATGCCCATCCACCATATGAGATAGTTTGAGAAGCACCGGTCTAGATTTTAGTTTTCGCAACACTGAAATCCAAAGCTTCATTGTGATAGCGAAAGATGTCTTCCAAAAGCTAAGCAAAGTATTAAGAAACAGAAAAATATAATTAAGAAACAAAGAGTACTGAACTGTTATGTAGTATCAGTTCTACTATATGGCAGTGAAAGCTTGACCATATCCTCATAGATGAAGAAGAAACTTAAAGCAACAGAAATGTGGTTCAACAGAAGGATGCCGACAATACCATGGACTGCACATGTGAGCAACAACAAATTTCTAGAGATAATGGCAACAAAAAGAACACTTATGCTTAACATCAGAAAGAGATAGTTGAAATTCCTGGAGGTAAATAATGAGGAAATAGGGCTTTGTTGGATGTTGGATGTTGGATGTCGGCATGTCAACTCCTATTTAAAATAGGGCTTGGAAAATTTGATACTCACAGGACAGATTGAAGGAAAGAGGACCAGAGGAAAACCACACACAACCTACCTGTGAAGCTTGAGCAAATGGATGGCAGAGTAGGGTTTGGGAGTGATGTGATAAAAAGACAAAGTTATTAACACCTACAAAGGACAGGAAATATTTAAGAGCCATGAAAGTTAATGGAACACAGCACATCAAAAAATATCTGTCATTTGGTTTTAATGTGACACTAATAGTAAAAATCAAAGACTACTAAAATTCTTCCTTCATGCCATTTTCTGACAGTAAAAAAAAAAAAAAATTCAATCTATTCACTATTTTACTAAAAATTAATCAAAATTATAAACAGGAAAAGAAATTAAAATTAAGAGAAATAAAAAAAAAAAATCTCAATTTTGCAATGCAAATAACCTTGGAGAATATTTGAAAATAAAATTAAATAAAATAATTAGCAAAGTGAAAAAATGAAAAAAAACAGTGACAGGTGAATTTGAAATGGCAAAACAGTTTCTGCTCATTGAACAACAAAAAGTGAACATTAAATTAAAAACTATTTTGTAACATATTTCTGCAATGACAATATAGTTCTTTTTATTATTTATTTTAGGCAGAAAAAAAACGTTTGAACAAAGTAACTATAAATAATTTTTTTTTCTATCCTCTGCCAGCTGCAATGATGGAGAAAGCATTACCTCGAACCATCGCCAGTGAAACCTGCTACAAGAGCCACACCATTTCGCGAGGCTCGTCCCTTAACCAAGACAATTTTTTTTTTAGGAAATTATGGCTCTATCCAAGTTCCTTTCCTTTTAATATCTAAACTGAAGTTGATATGACTGTCCCTGGAAAAAGTAAAAGTGGTTTCCCAGTGACATCTTCAGTTTTGATTTCAGAGTTGTTCTTTTCCTAAACTGATTGCTTTATCAAAGCTAAAGAGCCCACTCCTGTGTTCCAAGTATACAGGCCTCTCCAGATATGTAAATTTTTATCTTTTCTCAACCTACTTATTAATATTCCAGACCCCAATTTATTCCAACCTCCTCTCCTTCCTTCCTTCCTTTTTCATTCCAAAAACAAATTTTTATTAAATTTTCCTACCTAACCTTCTATTCTGGACTTAAAAGTACTGTTTTATCCATAGCTGAGGGGTGAAGAGATGGATTCATGACTTTCCCCAATGAAACTAGTGCAAAGTTAACAAGCTCAGTCAGAATTTAAATTCGATATACCAGTTCCATTCAATGAACATGTAACCATTATACTGCCTACACATGCATTTCTTATCAAATATCATTTGTAAATTTGAAAAATAAGATTAAATTTTTACTTAACACTCTTCTTAGTTGTATTTCATTTAAAACTAAACCCGTGTGCAAATTATACAGGAAGACGTGGAGGGCTAAGATCACCTACACCCTTGTGTAAATTAATTGAAACAAAATGAATAATTCCATTATTTACTTTTTCATATCTTTCCAATGAAACATGACCCAGTGCACATGTTAGTACTTCGTCTGTCCATTCCATGAGGTTGTGCCTTGCAGATTGACCCCAGATTGAATTTAAATCAGGAGAGATTCCGGGCCAGTCTATAGTACTTTGATTTGCTCACTGGTAAGGCTTGCCAGTGTGTTTATGCAGCATTACAATTTTCGTACGCTTCTCTGGAGTAACGTCCATTGTAGACAATGGCCGTAAAACAACTAATCGACAGTTAAGACAATAGTGTCTAGGCGTGATAAAAATCTGATGCAATATTTTACAAGGCCAAATAAATTTCATCAAACAACCTCCAAAAACAGATTCATATTACTGCACACCACTGCAAATGAGCTAATTTGAAGAAACATAAAAATCGATTACACACTGTCACTCCAGAGGGTCTAAAACTAACCATATGGTGAAAAAAGAAACTAAAACGGTTGTTTCAATTAATTTGCACAAGGGCGTACTTCTTTTCAAAAGAAATATTTAATAAAAAATTACATGGAAAACCTTTTGGAGATACCAAAAGCTGTCAGAAAGGCTATTGTCAAAGGAAACAGAATCAATGAACTGTTTTAACTTCCTAATACAATTGGAAAAAGGCATGAACACACTTCTCCATGTCCCATTACAAGTGATTTGAGAAAATATCTCAGTATGTGGCATGCCGTGAGGCTGGTAGATATAAAAAAAAAAAAAAAAAAAAAAAAAAGTGTATAAATGAACACTTGGACAAAAACCACCAATAACTACCCTACTTGCCTCATCAATGGCTGTAAACATTTGTTGCCTCACTCTGCCCACACAATAATCAATTTCGAAGTTATTTACTTGCCTGACCTGGCCACTAAGATAGGATGTGATTCTTATACCTTATCTTAATTCTTTAAAATATTTTCAGATTGAAGAGATATTAAACACACACACACACACACACAAACAAAAAAAAAAATAGAACATAAATAATCATCAATTAAAGTTTATAGAAGGTTGCAGTATTATTGGATGTTATGCTTGCTTTTTCTATTATCAGTGGTCAATGTTGATTTCTTTTTTTATGGTAAGAAAAACTATGTATGAATGTCAAGTTTCATGAAGTCTTTTGTTGTATAACGGTGTGTAACATTGATAAGATGTTTTATCTTATTTGTTACCTTTGCCCTTTTTGAAAATATCACAGAATAACACACAAAAGAAAAGGAAACAAATGAAAGGTAAATGTAAATTTAATAAAATATGTCCTATTATAATTGTGTTTCTCTCTCTCTCTCTCTCTCTCTCTTTGTTCATATGGCTTTTATGTCCTGCCAATACCTTATAAATAATGGGCTATTCCACTTTGATCACATGGAGAGGAAGATACACTACTTAGCTTTAAAAAAAAAAAAAAAAAAAAAGTGTTCGACATCTCCTGCCAATACCTCATAAATAATGGGTTACTCTGTTTTGATAAGCAAAATATATATTGTAGACTCAGATTCCTGTGAGAAAATGAATGGAAGAAAAGGAAGATAGAAGTGTTTAAACGCCGTTTAACTGAAATAGAAAAAGTTGTCAATTTCAATTTTTTTTCTCATTTCTACCCGCTTATTTCTTTAAATAATGACCTGCATTCGTATTTATGATTGTCATTGCAATATTTTGTTAAAGTTGTTAAGCTCAAATATTTAAAATAACATGACAGGCGAATTTCTAGATATTTTATTGTCGTGGAACATAACATGAGCTTAATCAATCATTAACTTAAGAACTAAAAGTCATCAGAAACTTTAAACAGGAAAACTGAAATTTTCACAGGTATTTCTAGATTAAATAATTATTAATGGAAAATGAGGGCATGAAAACAATACATATCAATATTAGGAAATAATATTGGTATGTACAAATAAATCCCAATGTATAAAATTTGCTATACAACCTTCAATAAAAGATAGGGGGGGAAAAAAACACTTACAATTGGATCATTAAAAAATGGTCAAGAAGGAATTAGGTTTTACATGCAGACCTCCTATGTAGTCTTATGAGAGACAAATACACTAAGCCAGAAAGTAGATACAAAGAGTATTCTTTTCATCCTTTATATGCAGGGTACCTACTCTTGACCCTGAGTGAGCAGAGTGAACAACACTGAAAACAGGACTGCACTTTGGCTCCAAGCTTTCATACATAGTCCATAGATATCAGTAGAAAAACTTCAAGTTTAGTAGACACTTGCTGAAAGTATTCAAGATGATTTCGTTCTCTACAAATTATAATTAAACTCATTAAATTATTTTAGGATCTATCTAATTATATATTGCTGAGAAAAACATGTCATTATAAAATCCATAATCCGTGACAGTTTCATTGCTTGAAACAGAATGGAGATTATACAACAAGAGTCATTTAAGCACACAAGAAAAAAAAAAAATAACTACGCAAAGTGAAGCTGAGTAACTACAAAAATATACATACTGTGGTAAGGTATAAAAACCTGAAAAAAGTTAGGCTTGTGGAGACTAATCATGTTTAAAATAGAGTAAAATTATCCTACTTGGACTTATTAATTTACAATAACCAAATAATACTAATAAGAACTACAATTGACATATTGATTAAATTTATTGATTCAAAACTAGCTTTGAGTTTAAAGACAAAATGACTTAAAATGATAAAATTTCTAGCAAATGAGGGTTTCAAATAATATTATTTCAAGTAATATTTACAATTGGTAAAGAGAAAACTTCTTGGTTCAATCAAGAAGCACTTAAAAGTAATATATATATATATATATATATATATATATATATATATATAGGGATGTGGGTCAAACCAAATTTTTTTCACAATCCCCTCACATGTTATATTTTTTCTTTTTCATCATTTCACCCCAATCAAGGCAATAATGTCACAAGGATGCAAGGGGATACTGGAAATGAAAGAGAACAAGAAGACTTTATTCAGAAAAGACAATAAAAGAACAGGATTTAGGAAGACAGAAGATGGAGATTGACATTTTATATATATATATATATATATATATATATATATATATATATATATATATATACACACACACACACTCCTTGAAAGTGCCTAAAGGCATGGCCAAAAGTGCTTGGGACAATAGACACTACAGACAATTTTTACACTCCCTTACCCTACTACCAAACAGAAATATTTAAGAATACTAGAAAAATTCATATTCATAATATTTTCCTTGTATGTCATATTCAACAAAACTTTTTTTCCTCACACGAAAACAAGATAAAATGTCCATTATAAACATATGTCCACAAATCCCTTGTTTTTGAGTTATTAAGTTTACAGTAGATGATGTTAAATGTAAAATCCAAGGTACAATCCCAAAATACTTTTACAAAGTTTGGGGACAGGTTTCTAATATCAAAACAAGGTAAAATGTCCATATAAGTATATTATTCCAAACACCATCTTTGTTCCACAACACAGCAACTCATAACAAATGTTCAAAATGTCCTCCACTTGCTTCTATACACACACATGCACCCATCGGATCATAAAATGGAGAACCTTTTCAAATACTCCCACACAGTTTCAAATGGCTTTGCAGACCCCCATGCCACGTTGATGAAGCATCTCTGTATTATTAATGTCTACTGCATAAACCAATTGTTTGGGGCGGTCCCACAAATAAAAATCAAAAGAAATGAGGTCGGGAGAACATGCAGGTCATGGAACTGCTCCTCCTCGACCTATCCATATTTCATGGTAGATGTCAGTCAGTGCATTGTGAACAATATAACTAAAATATGCTGGAGCCCCATAATGAATGCATGAACGATATGCATTTTCATATTAGCAGGCCTAGCATGTCTGGAAGTGTGTTCAAAATAAAGTCTCTATAGCTGCTCCAAGACATGCTGGGAGAACATATGGACCTACCAGACAGTCACCTACAATTCCAACCCACAACATTAATTGTAAAGTGATGCTAGTGTTTAGCCTGTATTATACCGTGAGGATTCCAATCCGCCCACAAATGTTGGTTGGGCAAATTTGTTATTCTATCTCTTTCAAACAAGACTGAAGAGACAAACAACGGATTGGCAGTTTGTGCAATAAATCATTGGCAAAAGTTCTCGTGTGGTCAGTGATCAGAGAGCAAAAGACCCTACACACATTGTAAATGATATGAAGACAGTAGCTGCTCTTAAAGTTCCCTCCACATGGTACTATGAGATGTACAACATGCTAGGGCTACTTGACATGTGATGAGACCTAGATCATCTCCAACAGCCTGTAGAATGTGCTGCTCGCGGTCAAGCACACAAGCAAATCTCGGTTTTCCTCAATCCATAGTTTGTGGTGCCACCAGCACACAACAATGAATAGCAGCAAAGGTTGGATGACTCAGCTGCCTTCAGTCTGGAAACACAATCTGATACAACTGTACAGCCTTTCATCCATTACCATTCACACGCCCATATATAAAAACCATATCATGATATGAATATATCTTGTCATGGTTAATTGGAACACTTCTCAGTTAACTCATGACTACACACGTTAAACGTTAAAAACAGACTAGCCACAAATGTACAGAAATGTAACCTAGTCCACATGGCAACACAGCACTATCTACTGTAAACTTTCTTTAAACTCAAAAATGAAGGATTTGCTGACATGTTTATGTGGACTTTTTGCCCCTGTGTGAGGAAGATTCCCCCAAAGTTTGTAAAAGTATTTTTGATACACCATGTGTGTTTGTGTTATATATATATATATATATATATATACACACACATTCATTTTTAGAGTCATAATTCACTAAATAGTTTTTTTTTTTTAGTAAGGAGATGTTTTTGTTTTACTTGAAATAACAGCTGAAACAAAATTAAATTTTAAGAGGAAATTTATCAAATGTGAAGTACAAAAACAGTGGAAATGCAAAGACAGTTTAGATGATCATTTCAAACAGGTCAAACAAAAACAATTCACAATCATTTACATTACAGATAAACTTAAAGCAGAAATCACTGTTCAAGATATCTACCACTACATTATTCCAGAAGATTGGAAACATCCAACAGAGAAGAAAACTTGTTGCCAACCTCCAAGAAAATCTATTTGTCAAGTGACTTTTTACATAGAAAATAGATTCTGAAATACTTATTGCATTTTGAAAAGGGTCCTTTGGGAAAACCTTATTTTAATATTAGTCTGACTTCAATGAAGTTGATCCTGATTGTCATGATATGAGGGCCTATATGATGGCAATCTATCACAGATGGACAGGATAATGAGAATTTATGCAAACATTTTAAAGATTTAACACACCACTCAGTATCAATAACAATCAATAAAAGTAAAAGAACTGAAAGAGAATGTGCTCTTTAAATACCAAATGAAGTGATTTGTAGTACCATAATATTCCCCATGGATAATATGCCTTCATCCACTTTACACAAACTTAAAATTGTGTTGAAAGTGTTGGAAAATGTTACTCATGCATAATATGCACCCCTTGTTTGGTATTCAAATCCTATAAATTGTACGACTCCAATTTCATTACAGCCAGCGTTTCCTATTCAAGCTTTAATTGAAGATATTTATAAAAATTTCCAATCATCACGATTCTAAAAGGAAACAGAAATACCTATATTAAGCCTACTGTGCAGACTCATTAACCTGTTTTTGTCTGATAAAATGTGCAATCTACCAGATTTGTATATAATTTTTCATAAAAAAATGGTTTTGAACATAGAATAATATTATTCTAAATTAGTTTTATGATAATTCTTATTTTATTTTACATTTGTAAGTATTGTTAGGTATATGTGATTGTATTTGACATCCTAATGGGGTCGCAATCACCAAATGTTAATGTCAAATTGCCGTATGTTTATGATGAGTAGCCATTTCACAACTGAAATTGACCTATGAAATGACAATTTTTTAAAGAATTTTTGTAGCTGTGATTAATATGCATCCCTAACTTTGCTTATTATTTTTTAGAAAAAATAATGCATATTATACATGGGGAATTACGGTATGTGCAATTCTAGTGATATGCATTCTTGACACCTGCCTGCACTTGAACAGCCATCAATTCAAGCAATAACATTTGTATTTGTCAATTTAAATTATAAAACTTAAAGAGATATCTTAATAGAGATTGTATTAATCAACATTCAAATTATGCAAACGTTTTCTTTTGTCTATACAAATGAATGTGTGTACATATAAGTGTGAATTTAGGCAGCAATTTTCATTTATACTAGTTTGGTTGAAAACCAATGAAAGTGTTTTGTTAATAATTCTTTTGTTTATCTTTCTATAATCACAACAAATACCATTGGATAATGGTTTATGAAGACCAAAAGTACTTGGATACCAGACAATTTGCATTCAAATTTCACTGGAAACCAGAAAAACGGTTTAAAATATAGAAAAAAAAGTAAGCAACAAAATCCTTAACTAAGAACTTTCATACGCACATCAAAAGTCACTAACCCAGTAGTTTACAATTTTGGATTAATGCACCCTTTTTAGCCCCCATAAGTCAGGAAGTCATTTCCCCCTTTTCCAAGATTGTCCAACTCAAAAGGTGCATTCCAAATAATATGCATAAAAATTTTAAATCTTATTTTTCATATTAGTGCATATACATCTACATGGATTATTTTTATAGCTTTACAAATTTAATAAAAATAGAAACTGCTGATTGATTTTTAAACTTAAATAATTTCTTTTAATTCATAACTAATTATTAAATATGTTTGTTTTGTTTTATGGTATATCAACCTCAATGGGTTATTTAATGCCAACAAGATTTTTATGGTAGATTCATGTGAATAGAATGTTTTCTCTGTAAGAAATCAGTTTGTAGATCGGGTTTCATTGACGTATTTTTGTAAAGTGGGTTTTTGTCAAGAGTCAAATGTATTGCTTGTAGTATTTTTTTTTTTTTTGTCAAAATATGTATTGCTGATATTTTTACTATAAAAATCTTTTTATACTTTCATAATGTTTTGACCCCAGTTTGGCGGTTAACTATTTACCCATAGCTGGGACCCTAACAGGTGCTACTACCTTGGGTCAGGGTGAACCTGGGAACACCAGCAATTAAGAGGTGGTTCCACACCCCTGAAAACCTCCTAATCAAAGGCCTTGCTGACCGATAAAGTTTTTTTATCAGTTGGTCGGTTTGGCAATTTATATTTCAGTATCGTTTTCCTGTTTTGTTTTCCTTGATACCGCAGTTTTTCGATTCCGTTTTTTAATTTATTAGTTTTGCTTTCTAAGGATGCCATTCATTTTCTTGTATAATGATAACATTTCTAGAGTTGATATCTGATTTCATTTGAGATTGATAATATTAATCCGTTCAACTCGCAATATCTTGTGTATTTCTGATCAAATCTTAAAAATATTCATATGGCTGGAAACAAAATAATATAATCTTTCTAAATATCTAATTTGTATGTGCTTTTATTCATTGAATTATTTTTTTTTTTACAGCAAGTTAAAACGACCAGCCAAAAATGCAAAATGATTTTTTTTTTTCGAGACCAAATTTTATTTACATGCTACTTTCGCAAAATCAAAGTGACCAATCTTTATCAATATTCTGAATTTATTTATTAAAAAGAAATCTTCATTCATTTTTCTTGTTTACAACAACTATTTCGTGATTGGCGTAAATAATGGGTTCCTTACTAGAAAAGTTTTCTAGTAAGCCATTTTCTAAGAAAACCCCTACAAAAAATCCAACTTCATAAAATTTAACATTAAGACAGAATTGGCAACTATTTTTTTCTTTATTTTTACTTGCTATTTTGTTGTTAACTTAATTTTACGGCAAAAAGTTTCTGTCTAAGGACACATGGCACAGTGGATAAAGGCGTTGGTTAGATCCAGTGACAGGACCCAAAGAGTGTGTGTTCAATACCCGGTTAAGGCAGTGGAGAACTTTCAAAGGGAAATCAGCAGGAGATAACCGATATCCATCAAACATGGAACTAGAACAGTCTACCCCAGTGAGCGAAATAAAGGGTTCAGTTTGAAATTCCAACCACCCGAAGAAGGCTGGAGCGTACAACGGCCGAAATGTTGTGATAAATATGGTGACAAAGATGATGACAATAGTCCGAATAATGTAAATAAGGATGTAAATAAGGCAAAAAGTTTGTTTGTTTTTGTTTTTGGAAAACTTGAAATAGATTTCACTTTAGGACATCATGTTGTATTTCCTTTTTTTCTTTTCATTTCTTTTGTAAAGAAATAGATTTTCATTTATTTCCTAAAACTAGTCAATTAAATGTTTTTAACATTTTTGTTCAATCTTTTTCTCTTACAATGGTATACTATAAATGTTGATAAAATTTAATTTTAATATCTGAAAGTCTTTTTCAATAGCGTTTCTTTGGATATGGTCAATCAGTGGTGATATAAAAAACGAAACTGAAATTTGTTCCGTTTCGTATTTCGATGCAGTTTCACGATGTGAAGATGAAACCAAAAATGTCAGTTTTTCAGTTAATCCGCTCATCATTATAACCAGGACAATAATTATTAAATAAATAAACTGAAGCCGACGTCAATAAACTAAAAGTCCAACAGAATGCCAGAGTATTGATTTTTGCCAAGGTATTTTACAGTGTAACCCAGATATAAGAGAGTTGTCGAGACCGGAGAAGAAGTCTTTTATATCCGGGTTTCTCTTATATCCGGGTTTGGTCTATTTTGTTTAGGTAAGTATGGCTCTAATTTGGGACCAGAGAAAATCTCTCTTATATCCGGATTTCTCTTATATCCGGGTTACACTGTAATTCAATAAGCAAAATTCTGTAAATATTAAAAAAAATAATGTCACAAAGTAAAAGATTTTCTTTCCCTTCCTGAAAACGGTGAATCTCCCCACTTCTGCTTTGAGAATTCCTGCTCACACTCATCCTGAGTAACATTGATGAGCTAATTTTTTTTTTTTTTAAATGAAACAGAAGGAGGATATCTTTGTATAGAGAGTGAGAAACAACTCTGTCTGCTTAGTAAGTTCAAAGGCTCCTAAGTAGTACTTTTGTGGACACCATGTGTGGGAGCTCAGATTGGGAAATATCGCTATACCTATTTCTGAAAATACATTTCAAATAACTTTCATTCAGAAAGAAAAAGAGAAAAAAATTAAAAAAAAATAAAAACACTTTTCTTTTTTTTTATATTACATATGAAATATGAAAAATATATTTTTAAGAAACTGAAAGTTAAATGCACCATTTATTTATATTTGTCTTTGAAACCAAAACAATGAAGAGACTTTCTCGAAAAATTCTGACTATTTTGAACTCATGTTCCTGCAACCAGATAAGTTATTTTGATTTGAATGTAAGAAACAACAGTTTCTATATGAGAGGAAACCAAAATGTAATTAATGAATCATAATTATAGTTTTCTGTAGGATACTTTTGTCTGTTTTGGTTTCAGAAATATAAATCCAAATTAATTTAGTGCTTTAAATTGAACAATTTTGGATTACTAATAGATTCCAATTTTAATAATCAGATATACAGGACTAAAAATGCTATCTGTAACTGGAGGAAAAATGACAAAACGAAAAGTTATAATAAAGAATTATTCTGTGATACCTAAAAATGTGAAGAAAGTTTTTTAGTAAAATAAGTAATATTTTAATTAGTCTACTAATTAAATAAGTTATAATTTTTAATAAAATGAGTAATGTTTTAAATTAATGTGAGGCGACATTTTCAAATTTATCAAATAATTTATAGCAAAAGTAATTAAAAGAAAATATTTTAATGAAGTAAATATGAAAATTCCAAACTGTTACATGTTACACATGTCATTTTTTTCTATTTTTTAAATTAAAAGGAATAATGGAATAAAACTGTTACTGAACAAAAACAGGGAGCAGTTGTTTACGTTAAGAACTGTTTAGTAAATGGTGTTTACTGATCAGGTTTTGTGTTTCAGGTTGTTGGTTTCAATGGGTTGAGTTAAATTCAATGAGCCATGCCTACCCTCATTAAATTTTTTTTATATCACATTAAGAAGCACAAAATTTATCTAAGTCAAGAATTTCAGTTATGAAGTTTTGACAGAGCTATATAACTTGAAAAATTGCAAGTTAAAACCATCAGGAATTTTTTAAATTCTTCCTAATAATGTCTGGGCAGAAATTAGCCAAATATCTAGTGTTAGAAGTATGAATAAAATCTTTTTAATACCTTCACCAGGCTAAATTTCATTTACTCAACCCAGCCTGAACAACTTTTGTACATTTTTAGGATTAGGAACATTATTTAAATCAATATTTAAAGTTATGGAGTTGAAACAGAATTATATTCCTTAAAAAAGTAGCAAAAATCAATCCGGATGTTTTTATTCTTAGTAGTTTGTCAGCCAGTGTTACAAATTATTTCAAGTCAAAAACAAACATTGCTATGTTGCTTTAAAAAAAGATCAGACATTTGGATTACTTGAGCTGAAACCAAATAGCTAAAGTGCTAGAGTTGTCACTGAGACAAAATATATATATATATATATATATATATATATATATATATTGAACAATAAAAAAATTAAAATTTTCAGACACATTATATTAATATTTTTTTGTTTTATTATTTCAATCAGATTCCTCAACTAGTTTCAGCCAGCATGACCATCATCAGGAGAAAAGAATTTTCTGCTTGTTAGTAGCAGTGAACTACAGGAATGAATGACTTGATGAAGAAAATGAACTTTATGTGTAGTTTTCATGTGTTTTTTTTATTTTTTATCATAAATTTTGTTCAGTCCTTGTGTTGGTCAAACAGTCTCTTAAGTTGTTATTTAAGATAAAGGCTGGATGGATCGATGCTGCTCTGAATTCCTTTGGTCATTTTGACAGTTTTATTGGTTCCTGGAAAAGGAGATGTATCTGTGTTAAGTGTTTTATTTAGTTCTCAGGGAGTGAGTCTGTAAGTGTGTATACTAGTATGGGTGTGTGTATAATTGTGAGGCCTCAACACCTCTGCAAACATGTGTGTCTTGTGCGGGTGAAAAATGTGGGTAGGGTCTGATTTGAGGTGCAGAATCCATTTATATTCATGGTCTTCTAAAATTTTTCTAATGTTAGCTGATCTGAACTTTTCTATTTTCTCAATTATATGAGTTTGACATGGTTATTAAAATTGTGCTTTTGTAGGCAGAAATGTTGTTCTACATGTAATAATCTTTCATGGGGAGCCAACTTAATTCAGTTGCAATAATTATTAGTTCTGTATTTTCAAATTTTCCCACATATTGTTTCTAGCATAGTGTGAATTCTAGGAGGTAAATTATGTTATGACTTCTACAGTTAGAGTTGTGATAGATTTTGAAAATAGATTTAGTGACTGAGCTAGTGAATGAATTGGTACATCTAATGTAGTTACAGCATTAAGCTGCTTTTGTTGTTACATGTTGGAGAAAATCCTGTTGTTTTTGTTTTATTACAGATTACCTCATCCTCTGGAATGTGGTTACTACCTATAATTTCCTTTAGATTCTTAGGTCTATGATATGCTAGAAGGCCAGGTTCCTCAAACAATTTTTTTAGGTCTGGTTGGAAATGTAGTATTTCCCCATCGACTTTTGATTATCTGGAATATTGGAGGTAGAGAAGGGTTGAAAGTGGTTACTAGAGGAATGCGCCTGGATTTATTTTTAATCTTGTACATTAGGGTGTCTTCTCTAGGTGTGGAAATTGTTTTATTTATTTGTTCCTTGATTAGGCGTTGTTTATGGCCACATGTCATGAATTGATGCTAGAGATTTTGAGTGTCTTTACTTAGTTCTTCATTGTTGGAACATATTCTTCTGAGTCGAAGTGTTTGTGAATAGGAAAGGTTCTCCTTGAGGGGATTAGGGTAAAGTGTAGATAGTTGTGGGTGTCGATGATTTTAGTGTGTAGTGTCGTTTGTAGTTTTCTGTTTTTAATTATGTAAATGCAGGTGCCTAAAAATGTTACCGATCTTGAGAAATTTTCATAGTCAACTTAATTGAGTTGTGTACTGTGGTTAGGGTCATGAGGAATTGAGTGAATTTGTTGTCACTGCCCGTGTATACAAAAAATATATCTTGCATAGAATACGCAGTTGCTACCGATGAGGGGATAGATATGAGTCTCCTCAAATTCTCCCATGAAGATTGTAGCATATGATGGAGATGTAATGGTGTCTATGGCACAGCCTCTTACTTGCAAGTAGTGTGCTCCATTCAAGTTGAAAGTATTCAATGTAAGAATATGCTCCTTGAGTTTTAGGATTACTTTGGTGGGGGGGGTCTTGTTTTCTTCTTTTAGCAAGTGCTTTCTTAAAGATGGTTAGTCCTTCAATAGGTCTAATGTTTGAATAAAGTGATCTTATGTCCATATTCATCAGAATAGCATTTTCTGGCACTATGTGATTTTGTTTAGTAGATCTGTTGTGTCTCTGATGTAGAATTTTACTTCCTTAGCTAGGGGCTCTATGTAATGGTCTACATATTGGAAATTTTGGTTGTGTGGCAGTTGAATGATGAAATGAACACCCATCCTAAGTTTTTGCTTTTTGGTATTATCTATTAATATTTATCATATTGTAATTGGGTTGCAATGTGAGGTCATAATTGATATGAACCTTAATTGCACTAAACTTTGACAAGTCAACCTATGAGAAAGTGTGTGATCAATGTAAAAATGTTTTTGATTATTGATATAAGCAATTTTTTTTATTTTTTATTACTTGGTCATTAGCTCGGACATTTTACATGTCTATCATGCCAACCATCACAGTACTGCATCAAGGTCAAAAGGTCATTAGGGAGGCATTCTATGTAACAACATATGCTGGTTAATGTAGATGTTTGCTGGGTGACCAACTTGTCTTGATCCATGGCAAGATGTCTACAACAGTAGATCACTCCCAAGTTCTTGTCTAGCTCTCCAGCAATGTCCTGCAAAGCTGTATTGATGCAAGATTGTAGAAATATTAGGGATGAGTCCATAGACCTGTGATTTAGTTGTCTGTTGTTTCCAGGAGATGTTAAGTATAGTTCTCAGTATCTGAGCGTAGGTTCCATCAAGATTAGACTGTAGGGATTAAGTCAGTGGCACCATGCATTAGCACCGTCTCTGCAGTGACTTGAAATAATCTCTACTTGAGATTATCTGGTAGATTAGATTTCCAGATTACATCCATTTTATTTAAGTACTAACACAGAAAAGGCAATACTTATAGTTTAAAATGAAAAATCTTTCTCAATGCTTTTTAGTTTTAATTTCAAGCTAATAGACTAAATTTAACATTTCCAATAAGCAAAATATTTTGCTGTATTTCAAAATCTAATCTAAATTGACTAGAACAAGTTTTTTGCTAAAATAGCTGATTAGCACCCTTTTTTAGTCATCTTTCATCACAATGTAATTCTTTTTATTAAAAATATATTCCAAAAATAAAATATGCTTTTCTGAAACCAGTTGAGGAATATTAGCCAATTTAAAATATAATTAATCTGATTTGATACAAATATTATTTAAGTTTAAAATATCACAGAAATGCATTATTTTTAACATGATGGTAGCTGTTTATGTTCAGAGCTTGATGACAGCTCATTGACAGAGATTTTTATCTAATGTTGTTCAATGGCAGCTTTACCTGTAAAAAAAAAATAATAATTTAAGAATATAAATGTGATTGCCTTTTAAATACACAGTAATCTTAAAAATTTACGAAAATGTTCTCCATAATCTAATGTTTTATTGAATTTTAGATATTTTCTGGCTTTAAATTTACTATAGTTATTGCTCTTACTTTCTTATAATGCCGTGTATGATCAACTGTATAACTAAAAATTTTTAAAAATCAGCACATACAAAACTTTTTTTAAATATTGGTCTATGATGATTTGTACTAAGCTTTTCCATTTATGATTAGTAAGTGTAGTTTTTACTTAATAATAATATCATCTATTAAGGATGAAATTTATATGGAATTTTTAAAAGATTTAAGGCTTAATAAATTATTCTAATTAAAATTCTTAAAAAAATGAAAACAATTCTTGTAAAACTTCATTGTTCATCAAAAAATTTATTTCTTAAGACAATAGTGTCCCTAATATATCGGATTTATAAAAGCAATTAAGAGCTTTTCTAATAATATCAGTTTTATTTGATTTTTTTTTATTTTACAACTCTGAATAGATTATCAGTAAATGGTTTTTCTGCTTTGACAAAAACAAATTGATGATTTAAATTCTCTAAGGAGCCCTGCTTTTAAATAATATAAATATGTAGAGGGTGTAATTTTAATTTCTTGAAATTTCATAAAATTAATTAAGTGGCGGTAACAAATATATATATGTGCACAGTACTTATTGGAAAGCGCTCAATATCAGTGATAGAGCTAACATATTTATTTGCGTCAATAAGAGTTTGTGGCTATGGGTTTCATGCCCTTTGCAGTCGTCTGTCATCAACCCTGGTATGGTTCACACTGGGGTTGATAAGACAGACGACATATTACTAGGACCCACTTGGATTATATACCAACAGATTTGTTACTTTATATATATATATATATATATATATATATATATATATATATATATATTACCAAGATTTTCTAGAAGAAAAAAAAAAATAATAAAAAATATATAATTTAATTCAATTGTGAATAAGTCCTGAAAATTTAATTGAAATGCAACAATCATTTGATTTTTGCAAGAATTTCCAAAACAATGTGAAAGACACTAAATTTCCTATACTAATTTTTTGCCCACTGCCTACCCAAGAAAAACAATTTTTAACAAAAATTTAAAACATTTTCTACATGATGTAAGAGTACATTAGCATTGGTAATGGTTCTTGCATAGTTAATATCAGTCAACATTTTGGCAGGATACCAACTTGAGGTTTTAGTGATAAAGTAAAACCTAGAGGATGATGTTTGACAAGAAACATTAGCAATGCAAACTTCCAAAAGACAAGAAGTCATACACAACATTATTTTTTGCAAAGGTGGTATTTTTGAAGTCACAAGTTATTGCTAATAATTAGGTTATGTTTTGAACTTGCAGTAAATGGTAAATTTAAGTTATTTATTGAAATTAATAAGTGATATGTTAGATTTTTAATGTTGTTTTTTTTACATTGTTTATAGTTAGGGTGCATAGTTTATAATAGAAGATAATGGTGTGTTTATATAAGAATGATTACTTGCATCCCATAAGAAGGTGAAACCCCATCAAAAGCTTGCCCTAAAAAATTTACCAGCACAGATTGCTTAAATAAGGCACAAATAGAGGGATGGTTAACAGCACAGAAAATGAATATGGTGTAAAGTTCAATTCTAGTGCAGCTGTTTTTCTCACTTGTGTCAAAAAAATTAAAATTAAAAAAGCATGAACCCCATCTTACTCCAGCTATGGGTTAAATGGCAGAGAAAATTGGTCTCTCTTGCCTTGAGATAGCAACCAGTCTAGAAGGAAAACTCAAATTCAAAACCAGTCTGAAGAAGAGGGATATGCTCCGTCAAGCTATTTTGCTGTTATGACTGCAATACGCCGATGACTGCCCCCGATTACCCTAAAATGGGTTACAAGACTAGTGTTGCGACGATTGCATAAATTATTCTGAAAATAATGTTTATCATAAAAAATCTGATAGTGTATAGCTAACTAAATTAATTCTCCAGAATTCCTTTTTTTAAGCACAAGTATCAAGACATTTCTCTCGTTTTCTCTCCCTCACCCAGAGAGTAAGAAGGGTACAACTCCTGGTAACTTTGAAGAAAAGAAAAAAAAAATGGTCTCAAAACATAAAATTATGAATTAAATTAAATAGAGTTGTTTTAACTTTCAAACTTTGAAATTAACGATCGTGTTTTCGGACACTTAATTTTCGCAAATATAGCATCAATCCGATATCCGTGACGGGCAAATCCCCAACCTACAAAAAAATCTCATATGTTGGGCTTGGGCAGATACAACAAAAATCTCATTCTGTCACTAGTGTGTAATTCTGACATACCACTTAAGTTCCAATAATAAAACAAAAACAAGTATAGCATGTAACTATTATTGTCACTGGTGATCAATTTCATACCAACAACAACCTGTTTCTTTTCTTACTAATAATGCCTTCAGTGAATCACACAGGTGACTAGTTTATGTGGCATTTTTATTTATCAACATTTCACCTTTTGACCATAACAAAAAAAAAAAAAAAAAACTATGCAACGACACATTTACAATCTTAAAAGATAATGCTTCAGAAAATATGCCGGTTGTTTTCAGTAGAAACTTTTAAAAAAAAGATTTAAATTTTAAATCCTTTTAAAATAATTTTTTTTTTACAGCTTCATAAAGCATTCTTTCAAAAATACAAATAAAAATTCGCATCAGTCCAAAATTAAGCTATTTTATTTTAATTTAAAAATTCGCAAAATTGAGCAAATAATAAATTGATTGTAAATGTAAATGAATTACTTTTTCAATCAACACAACTTACTTAGAGATTGAAAAAATAAAAGTCAAATCAAAGTCTTTTTTTAGTGTGCTATCAGCAAATACGATATAAAAATACAAAAAATATTTTTAATATAAAAAAAATGAAAATATTTTGTTTTTGACGAAAAATACAACTAAAAAAAAATAAAATAAAAAAGTGATTATGTGATTTAAAAAAAAAAAAAAAAAAAAAAAAAAAAGGCGAATTTAAAAACCACTTCCAACAACTAAGAAGAATAATCAAGAATAATTAAAAAAGCAAGAAGTCCGATACCCCCAAATGTTTTTTTCTCAGTAAATCAAACACATGATATTTTTTTTAAGGAATGTTTATATGCCACTCCTCAAAAACAAAATAAATGCTAAAAAAATAACAATTTACTTAAACTTTATGAAAAAGAAACTTAAATGCGAAACAAGTAAAAACACAAGTTAAAAAGAAATAAATAAATCACCCAACAAACGGAATGAAGTCATTTTCATTTATAAAGATAAAAATTTTTTTTTTTAAATCCATCTTTAAAAGAAAAAAAAATTAAATAGACAATTAATTTTTTTTTCATTTTGCAATTTCACAATTTTTTTTCTAGAAAGCCGAATAATTTATTTCTTTTGTAAAGATCAATAAACAGTCACTTTCCTGAAGTTTTGAAGATTTTTTAGTTTCAGTCAGTGCTTGTAAAATTTACAGACAAAAGAGCAAAAGTTGGTTTTTACAAACTTGTTGATAATTTCAGTGACATTTTTTAAACTCAAGTTCCAACTTAGTATTTAGTAAATCGTTTCAAATAATTAACAGATATTGTTCATTTGTATCATTTAGACATATATAAATCTAAAAACAAATTTTTAAGGCTCTTAATTTAAGAAAAAAAATCATTTTTTAAACTGAAATTTAAAAAACTCCCCTCAAGAAGCCAACACAACACTTTAAAAATAAAATCTTAAAATGGTAAGCATTTAAATTAAATGTTGTCTTATATTTAAAAAAATCTATTATATATTTACGAATAGTAAGATTATTATTATTATCACCTAACATGAAAACTTTTTTATTATTAATCTAAAGTTTACGTAAGTAAATAAAAAGTTGTTTTTTTTTCTTAAGTATCGTCAACCACCCTTTCTCTAAATTACAGCTACAACTCGGGAGAAAAGACGAAACAACTTTTAGAAGAAGGCTAAAAACATTCAATAAAAGAGAGACATTAAGGATATCCAAATTAAAAATAACTTCAGGTGGACATTAATGATGATCTGGCTTAAAAAGTTTTAAAGCAAAACAATTTTACCGGTAAAAACTTATGTTCTGTATCCGTGAGTCTGTTCCGTTTCAATGGCTTACAATAAAAATAGACAAGTATGGAATATCGAACAGGTTATAATCTTATTTTTATTTTTGCATTTTTATCTATTTTTTATTTATTATTTTTACATTGTCAGCATTAATAATGTAAACTATTATAGAAAAGGAAACGTTTGACCATTAAAACCAAATGTTACGAGATAAAATAAATTTAGATATTTCCATATGCTTAAAAATTTATCTATAACTGCATTAAACGAAAGTTTTTAATAAATTCAATTCTAAATTGAAAACCTAGTAAGTACATACTGTATTTTAAAATTTTAAATTATGAATATTTAAATTTATAACCTACTGCAATAATGAATAAACACTACTTATAGTAGTTAAATATACTACAACTTCAAGATAATGAAATTGAAATGTATTTATTTACAGAAAATATATGACGTTTGGCCTACCGTAGTTAAATGCTTCACTTCTTAATGTTACTGTTAAATTCTCTTGAGTTCGGACAGTAAGAAGAAACTATTTCCTTTACAAAAGTTCTATAAATTTATCAAAAAGAATTATAACATTCTGAAAAATGACTTACCCGAGTTAAAATATATTTAATCAGGTTTGAACCTGAATCATTCCATACATGTATGTGACTAAATGTCTTTGCTTGGCACTTCCTTGTTGTGTGCTGCTGCTGCTGCTATTGGTCAGCCAATGTCCATCTTCATCTTCATGTCGATGGCTTCGGGTCAACAGGTCAGGAACGGCTAGGCGCAATTACTATTCAAACGACACTACAACTATGCACACGTTAAATATAAACTTTTCAATTATTTATTAAGCCAGACAAAGAACTAACTGGCCGGTAAATGCATCCCAGGTAAACACTTGCATAAACTATGCGACCGACGATGCAATTAATTTTTTAAAAAGAATAAAATCCGGTGGTTAATATTTAAATTCTATTATGTTTATCATTTATTCTCTAGTTTAATATGCAAAAGTTTATGACTTAAACAAATATTGCATACTTACTATAAAAACATCATTTGTCTATTTAGCCGGCTTGCTTGGGAATCTGTTGATGATATTCGCACGATTAAGGTTATTGTTTACCCGGCACGATTAACAAGTTTCTACTATTTCCAACTTAATAACAACAGCAGCCACTGAAGAAATATGACCTAATTTTTGTGTACAGAAGCCCAACTATTACTACAAACATCTCTCTCAAGTTGTATATAAACACAGACATTTGTAACTTTGTTCCTGTGGTAATTTTTTTTTCTAGTAGTTATTCAGCAGACAAATAAAAAACCTCTCCTTTGGGGAGAGGCGGGAACTCATTCTTTTATTATTAACCAAGAAGTTTAAAATTTATATTTTTTTAAAAATCCCTATATATCAAAAAGTTAAATTTCATGCTTTAAAATAAAAACAACTATTTTTTAAAAAGATAAAACATTTATTTTGTTTTTTGTTGTTTTTTTACTATTTTTTTAAAAAGAATAATTAACTTGTTTTTTTTATATTTGTAGGCCTCCATACAAAAAAATTAACTCACATCTTGAAGAAATTTAAAAATCAAAATCTAATACACTAAGTGCATTAGTAAAGTTGTATTTTTTTTTTTTTTTTGTCTGTAGTGGTTTAGTATTAGAATTAACTCCCTTGCACTAACAACGCCTGATAGCAGTGTGATGGTAAACAGTTCGAAAATGTTTACGTAGAAACCAGGAAATAAATAGACCGATTACGGGAAAGAGCAGAGTACAGAATTTAACAAAATCAATTCTATATAGAGAGTATAGACCATAAAAAAAATGATGGAATAGGCAAACTAGTAAATAAGCAAAAATAGTGACGAAACCTTTTCAAACAGGATGCGACACAACTAAAATAGTCTGGTCCATTCGTAGAAAAAATTGTGTGGGAAATAAATAATTTTTTTTGTAGATTAGCATACTTTTTAGAACTTTCTTACACTTAATGAGTTTTTTTGTTTTTTTATCATTTTAGAAGAGGTTCCTGTTCATAAATATCAATACTGTGCAAAAATCGATCCTTGACTTTTTACAGAGTTATTGGACTTAGTCTAAGTCTAAGTCACTTATTTGTTATTAGGTTGGTGCAAAAATAATGTCGTTTTTTGACGTTCAACCGTATGTGAGAAAACGACATTATACTTACAAATGTCAAGTTTGAAACTGTGCTAATTATTGACATCCGTATATTTTTTTAATTTTCCGAATTTTTTAAACCATTTCTTAACTAACAAGACAATAGTATTTTTTAAAAAACTATTCTTTGCTTGGGATTTTTTCGGAAGCACATGCACAAAAATTAGAGGTTAATAATTATTTTTCTTAAATGAGGAATAAATGGATACATATTATTAATTATTAAATCTTTATTCTTTAATAAAACTTGTACATATTCATTTATTTTTTTATTTAAAAGAGATCTTTTTGTGACCCCCGCCCCTCAAAAAATCTGTATGCAAAACAGATAACAATAATTAATAACTCTTCAAATTCAGGGATCGATTTGACATGCCCCCACCCGCTACCAGTATTGTAAACAGGTCCCCTCCCCACCCTTGAAAATGATAACATGTCAATTTTTCTTATTTTGACAAGTGTCATTTCAGTCTAAGAAAGATTTAATGAATGCTAATCAACAAAAATTATTTCCAAAAAAAATTCTTCTCTACTTTTATTTTTTTAAGTAGAGCAGGATATACTTCCCCACAGTTAATGAAATTTTGAAAATTAAATTAAAACAATTAAAAGGAAGATTCAAATCTCTCGCTCTCATTCTCCCCAAATTAGTAGAGGTGTAAGCCTTAAATACAAGCAGTCCTTCAGGCAAGGAATTTTAAACACATTGAGAAGTAACACACACATACACTTTAAAATTATGCCGACTTTAACGAAAACATCCTGTTTTTGTGCAAAAGTGAACATTCCTGTGGGTCATTTAGATTATTTTTAAAACTTGTTTGTGTGTTTTCTGTTTCTCTCTCTCTCTCTCTCTCTCTCTCTCTCTCTCTCTCTCTCTCTCTCTCTAGATACACACACCATGACCAAATTTATGCTGGACTTTGAAAATCTTTTCCAAACTGACTAGAAAAATTGAGGGTTCTAGCAAGTATAAGTGTCCCTCCTTATCTGAGTCTGTGCAATAAGGTCATCAAACTGTCAAACACACGGACATATATGTGTAAATACGCATAAAAGGTATTGTTGATTATAACGTCCCAAACAATTTCTGCATACCAAACACTTAATTACCTTCCTTACATTTCCTTTTTCTTTAGCTAGCCTCATATTCTGAGTCCTCCTTCGGATTTGAAAAATTATGTCTCAGAAATAAAATGGAAAATAGAATTAAAAAAATTATTCTATATTCCAAATTCTGACTCATTTTTATCATGCCTAGTTTCCAAATTCTAAAGTTTTGCTTCAGATTTAGAATTGGTCTTCCAAATTCTAGCTTCATTCAAGAAATCCGGTATTTCATGGATCCACAAGGATTTTATTTTGTCCTTGCTGGAACGAACATGTGAGCAATGAAAATTTTTTAAGAAAATGGAAATGAAAAGAACACTTATATTTAACATCAAGAAGAGACAATTGAAATTTCTATGGCATATAATGAAGAAAGGAGGCTTGGAAAATTTGATACTCACTGGACAGATTGAAGATAAAAGGGACTGAGGAAAACAACATATAACCTACCTAGCAAGGATGAGTAAATGGATGGCAGAACAAGGTTTAGTAGAGATAACAAAAAGACAAAATTTATCAAAAGACAGGAAATTGTGGAGAGCCATGATCACCAACATCCTGAAGGGACATGGCACATAGAAAAATGAGAAGAAATACAAGACAAAAAAAAACAGACTTTACTGATACTCATCCCTGAAACATGAAATATCAATCAAATGGATTGTCAAAGAAATGACTCTTTCATTTTATCTCTGGTGCATTGACAGGTTACCTCCTCCTAATTTTCTAAACCATTACTAGGGGATGCTCTCCAGCACTATAAATACTCCTTGTCACTTGTAAACTTTTGTTGTTAATACATTATCATTTGTTTGTACATATATATTGATTCTTGTTGTTTCTTTACATTTCTTTACGTGGACTCATATCCCGAGTCTGCCATGTTTGTTGTGGACATTTCAGGAGACACCCGTGTTTATTCTCTCAACATGTACACCAGCCCGCAACAGCACAACTTTTAAAAATCCAACGAGCAGCTCATAATAAGTAGCTAATTTAAGCAGATTAAAGGGAATGCAAGATAGGTTATTGAGTGTAACAAACTGGGGGACATTTGATACATTCACATTCAACGAGTATTTTCAAGGTAGTTATTTGTCCTGGCCTTTTAAATGTCCAGTACATAAAAGCACATGAAATGAGTTGCTGCAGCAAAACATTACTAGAAGTGATCAGATGATACAGAGGACTTGTTATTTGCGGGGGTTGTGTACCCCCCCCCCCCCACTACTCTACCACATCTCAGTTTTCATAAGGTAGAATTCTATATGAATTCTACAAATTTTATTGTAACCTAATTCTGTACAATAATGGATCATATGCAATATACTGAAAAATTCAACTAGAAAAATTGAAAATAAATTCCCTCCTTTAATAATAATCATCAATGCTTAGTTTAATTTGTAATATATATAAATGTCGGTAGAAAAACAAAATGTTGATAAGATAGCTAAGGTCACAACGTACTGCCTGGGGCCCCCAATCATTTGCCTCTATTCACCTATTTCTGAAATACCATCCAAAATTACCAATGTTATAAAACATCTTTTCTGACTAATCATTAAAAGCCCATGTGGTTTTCTCAGCAGCTGTTTCTAAGCCACTGACTATAAAGCCAATGCTGATTTCATCCACAAGCTAGTTCTGATCAGGATGGCATGGACTATCACAATGTAGGAGACTACACGACTGTCCAGGCTATCACCAAGGCAGATTCCATCAACATTGATGCCTTTGGCCAGTGATGAAATGAGCAGTAATATCAGAGACTAACTTTCAGTTACTACAATGCGATAATTCATGGAATACTTCTTCCACAAGTCTCTCTCACTCAACTACATCTGCGTGTTGATTTTCTCCCATGAGTCTATCTCAACTACTACCTTGAATGAACTCTCAGTTTCCCACGACTAACATACAGCACCCCAGAATGAGCAAACAAACTTTGTAAATCACAAAGAATAAAATCTCTTTTATATCTCAACCACATCCGGTTTATTATGACATGAAAAAATAACTCACCCACCTCCACTCTCTGAGCTTACTTTTCTATTTAGTGTAGCTCTGATATTTAATTGGTTAACCAAGACATACCCACAAGTTTATTTTAATTCTGACTTTATGTTCCTCTCTCCCTTTAACTTTTGGAAAAGAGGTAACACTTTGTTTTTAAATTTTCTTAAAAATCATTTAATCACCAGTTACTTACCATGGCCTGAAGAAGTACAATCAAAGTATTGAAACATGAAAGCTTTCATGTAGCAATTTCAACATGTTTTTACTATAATAATTGTGTATTGTTAGACTAAAGTAAGATCCTCCAAGTCATAACCAAATTTCTATACTGCTTGGTATTTGCACCAGAAGCTCTAATATGAACATTTCCAAGTGTTTCGGTGTCAATCTGTAAACAGAGCAGAGGATTCTGAAAGAGTCAGATGATATATCCTGTCAACATCGTGGTGTTTCGAGTGATCACTAGGGATGGCGACGTTTATTCTTTCATTTATCTTCCCACAGAGCCTTAGACTCAACATGGAGGCGTACATCAAGTGCCTTGAGGAAGTAGTGCTGCCCTGGGTAAACAGGATGGCTGCTAAAAGACCCTATATCTGGCAACAGGACTCTGCACCATGCTACACAAGCAAGAGAACCCAGTCATGACTATCAGACAATTTCTACAACCACATCACCCCTTATATCTGGCCACCTAACTCCACAGACTTGCAACCCGCTTGATTATGTGTGGGGTGTAGTTGAGAGAGACCAACAAATTCCTTGTAAAACCAAGTTGTCTGGAGGCCATGATTGAAGCCAATGATGATTTTATTGAATAAATTTACTCATTAGTATTTCAAGATATTATTTTTCCATTTGGTAAATATATCTGTTAAAATAAGATGTCAGTGTTATTTTCATTTTTGTGTAATTTAGATGACAATTTATCCATCGCACCCTGTATAAACCATTCCAAATGATATAGTTTACACATATCATTTTTCACTGTATAAGATCTATGGAGGATTTGTGTAGATTATCTTCCAATAACATCCGTTGGATTCATATTTCAGTATATTTTGATTTGGGTGTATGTTGTGTTTATGTAATGGTTAAAAGAAAATGCACAGAGTGTTGATAAATACAAAATAAATCTTTATATAAGACAGTATAATAATACAGAAGGATAAAAGGTCAAAGTTGATGTTTCAAGAGCTCAAGTGTAAAAGTCTTGCCATATACAAGAGATAGATAGATAGATAGATAGATAGATAGATAGATAGATAGATAGAGAGAGAGAGAGATAGAGTGAGTGAGAGAAAGAGAGAGAGAGTCTGGGAGGAAGTAGTTATATATATATACATGTATGCATCCAAATATAGTAACTACCTGCTTGACAATGTGGATAAAGGAAGGTATGCCTCTTTTCAAATGTATCAGCAGGTTGCTTAAAAAGGTGGAGAAAGAAGGGGGTCTATGTTTTTAATGTAGCAGGATGATGTAACCTTCTCAAGTCATTGGCTAGTCACAAATGTTGCATTTTAGTTTTGGTTATGTTATGATGACTGCAGCATCAGAGAATGGACAAAATTTATTTATTGATTCCGATTTTGGTTGACTTTCCATCTGGTTATATACACATCTATAGAACTGCTTCAAAAAAGCCACTTTGATTGTCACTGTTCCGTGGCTTTATATCCTGATTATGAAAGCTTTCTGATTGGTTGGTCGAACTATGGTTTCGTGACCTGGCAATTTTAGATATACACCTATTTTTAGAGATGGAGAAATGTTGGTCTTCTTGCTATAATTTATTTTTATTTATTTACTTCTCTCACACTACACTTTCAATGTGAATACTACTGCTGATAATACTAAGACTACTACTGCTAATAACATTTACATATTCTCATGTCACATAACATGCATTGCTAATTCAATGTGAATAATTATATAAATACAATTGCTTTGCTTATACTTGATTTTGTCTTGTAAAAGTTATAAATTGCAAATGTCTTATCTTTACAATATTATATACTGCAGACAAAAAAGATTAAAAAATCAGTTAACATGAAATTCCAATTCTAAGTACAAAGAATTACTTTTTCTATGATGCTGTCTTAAAGTTTTTTTTTTTTTTAATTTTAAATTTTATTTTCAGACCAGTTAGGTTAATTTGTAAATATAAAAATGTTTGTCATATACACATATATATCATGTGTAATCTGGTTACTTTGGGCTTTGGGAGACGTTATTTGCTCAATAAAAAAAGCCAGGAAAATGAAGAAAAATGTTTTGTTTTTTTCATTTTTTGTTCCTTTTCCTTTTGTCTTATTTTATTTGAAACACAAAATTGCCATTCTCAAGGGTTTGGGAAGAGTTGGTCACTATGGCAACTCAGAAGTCCCCTCCCCCATAAATAATTTTGCCTTGCATGTTTGGACTCCAACCTCCCCAACCTAACCAATGACAACACATTTGGTTCCTGAAATGGAGACATATTTTTAAAGTCAGCCATGCACTTTTCACTAAATGGCCATTGATTCGAGGTTAGCAAGATTTAACATTGTCATACTGATCTTTTTTTAAATGATTAACATGAAATGAAAACAAGTGATTTACACGAGACAATCAATTTTCTCCCAAATTATCATCAGAGGCAATTGGACTAATGACTGTCCTATTATTACATGTGTGTCAGGAATAATCATGAAAATCTATAAAAATTTAAATTTAATAAAACAAAGTTTTATACTCTTAAATTATAACTGGCACATCATTAAAATATATTTATAAGTTTGCCATCTTCAAAGGAAATATTAGGTTGGCGCAAAAATAATATCGTTTTTTGACGTTAAAAAATATGTCAAAAAACGATATTATTTTTGCACCAACCTAATAAAACTTATTTTTATTAAATATTATTAAGAAACCTGATATTCCAACTCTGAAGACACCAACTTAAAAGTAGAATTTAGTCAGCTTATAATTTGGATAAAAAGATAAAATTTACAAATCATTTGAAATTTATATCAAATTATCATGTTTCAAACTTTCTTCTTTCTAACATAAATAATAATTAATTTATTTAAATTTTAATACCTTTTTGCTTGGAAATTAAAATTATTTTCCCATGTGCCAAGTCAGGTGTTTACAATTACATCTGCAAAAAGATATGTAAAAGATACATGTCAAATGAAAAGAAGAATAAGAAGAAAGAGAGAGAGATTCCTTTGCTGCCTTTTCATATATTCACTATTACATATACGTACAAGTAAGCTCGAGCCAAGTTTGAATTCCAGTCAGATCCATTACATTCACTTATGTGCTAATACCCTGAGGAAAGGTATGAATCCTCTTCTTCTTCCCCCAGCTATGGTAAGCAGGATAGACTGAGTTCTATCACCTTAGGTGGCAACCAGTCTAGGAGAACAAAAAAAATCTGAATTCAAAACAGGCCTAGAGAAGGTTGGGCTCCGTCAGTCTATCTTGCCCAAGAAATACCACTTCTACTGCGGCTGCAATACATATGGTGCCCCCCACACACACACACACATATATATGGGTAAATAGCAAGACATACTGGGTTCTATAATCTTAGGTGGCAGCCAGTCTAGGAGAAGGAAAAAACTCTGAATTCAAAATTGGCCTGGAGAGGGTTGGGCTCCGTCAGGCTATCTTGCCCAAGAAATACCACTTCTACTGTGCCTGCAGTACACATGGTGTCTCTATGACCCTATGGGTCATGGGGTAAAAAAAAAAAAAAGTAGGCTCATTCGATTTTTAGTTACTCACCAAAAAGATAAATAATTTTTATCTACTGTTTAGTCACATTTTTTTTACGTTTGACAAAGCAAATTTCTTTTTTCCTTTTTTTAAGACACCTTTAAATACACATATTTATTTATTTATATACTATTTTGTAATTTGTCTTGTGTTCTAGTATTTTTGTTAACCTAATGTTTTATATATTTAAAAAAAAACATTCATTTTTTTTTGAGCTTCTAAAACACATAATGTATATAAATTTCTATATACGTACATTATATTTCAAAAGTTGTCATAGTCATGGGTGATAGTGGGAACAAGCTCCCACTTTTTATAAAATGTTTCTATGACATGAGTTTCAAATAGCCTTTGACAACTAAGTCTAGCTCCAAGCCAGAGAATGGGTGAAAACTGGTGCCTCATAACTATCTGCTTTAAGTAGATGGTAATTGACAGCTCAGAAAGGCAATCCATCTAGATGAAGGAAAACCCTGATTTTAAACTTACATGACATTATCTGTCTATATTTCTGAGATGAGGTACTATGTACGCTATCTACATTATTCAGACTATTGTCCTCATCTTTGATGCCATATTTATTACAACCTTCCGGCCTTTCAGTATCTGTCTATATTTCTGAGATGAGGTATTATGTACACTATTTACATTATTCGGACTATTGTCCTCATCTTTGTCGCCATATTTATTACAATGTTTCAGCCATTCAGTATCTGTCTATATTTCTGAGATGAGGTATTATGTACACTATTTACATTATTAGGACACATGGCACAGTGGATAAACGTGTTGGTTAGATCTAGTGTCAGGACTCAAAGAATGTGAGTTCAATACCCGGTTAAGGCAGTGGAGAACTTGGAGAGGGGAATTAACAGGAGATAACTGATATCCATTAAACATGACACGTGGAACTAGAACAGTCTACCCCAGTGAGCGAAATAAAGGGTTCAGTTCGACATTCCGACCACCTGAAGAAGGCCAGAGTGTACAACGGCTGAAACATTATGATAAATATGGCGACAAAAATGAGGACAATAGTCCGAATAATGTAAATAGTGTTCCAGTACCTTGCGGTCATATCCAAAACATGGAAACGGCTGTTGTAATAAATTCATACAAAAAACCTAGAGTGGAGCCCCAAAGGCGATTGCCTATCAACACTGATAATTTTCCAGCAAATCCTGTAACCAAGTTGTCCCCCAAATGTAATGCCCTGTATTGTTTTACATCTTGTCAGTGTGGCCAAGATGGGGGAGTAGTAGTCTGGGCAGTGTATGGCCTTCATATACCCTCACCTGTCTAGGAGAAGGAATACATTGAATTCAAACCACCTGCTGCTTTGTACGTCTTGCCTCTTTAACTTCTGAGACAAGGGGCTGGGTAAACTCAACATCTCTAGTGCAAAAGGATAGCTATAGCATTATTCTGCTTTGAATTTCTCCATGAACCACAATTATGAGATGGAGGTATTTGTAATAACCTCATTTTTATTTTGGACAGACACAAATAATAAGAATACTTTATCAACATATAATAAAGGTATTTATTCACACCTAAACATGAATACAATGGTTAACATAAACACAATGTACTTTCCTATATACAGAGAATATGTCAGGTGGGCTCACCCATCTACATAGCTTGTACCTTTAAAACCCTTGGCAACTAGTACCATTGGCAGTGGAAAGAATTTCTTCTGTGTTACTTTGGAGCAGGTCTGGTCCCTTCTCTCTGGTGGTCAGCTTTTTCTGAACCCACATGGTTTTATTAACCAATGAGAAACCACCTAACATCATGTGACCAATCTCTATATAGAGGAGCAGATGAATTTTACAAACCCAACAGAAGGTAGTGATGACCATGGTAGTGCAAAATGCGCTAGCTGAATAAATTAATGAATGAATTCACACACACACACAATATATTTCAAGTGAATGAAGACTTTATTTTCAAAAACAAAATTTAAAATTTTATTGTAAACCTTTGTATATAATATTTTTGTTATACTTTACAAAACCCTGTTGTTCATTCTTCACATTTCAATTTTCAGTAAATTTGCAAAAGTTTAAACAAGGTCACATAAAAATTAAAACCTCCCCAGATTCTTTATTAGTTATCAAAAAATGTAAACATAAAATTCTTTGATTTTTAATACAGGAGGACAAGCTTTTAAATGTATTTATAATTATCACATGATAGCAAAATAAAAATCCACCAATGTGGTTTTCTTTGATTTTTCAAAATAGTTGACTTGACTGCTAATTTATTTAAAGATGATGATACAAGATTAAAATAAAAGCAGAGCATCAACTCATGCAATTCTTATAGTAAGTCAGTAAAATTACATAAACCATGACAAAAAAGAATGTTGTGACTTAACAAAATTTAATAAGTATTAAATATAATTTTTCCTGTGCGCTGAACAATGAAAGTCACACAAAATAAAGGCTAAATACAATGACTATGTAAAATTGCATGTCTATAAAGCTTATGACAAATGCATATGAGGACAAAATTCTAAATAAATTTTCAGCCATTCGCAAAAAGTTTTGAAAGTCAAAGTGTCTATGATTACATCAGTAGATGAACAATAATGTAGTTCAGACACAGATGTCAGATCAGTCTTAGGTCTGCTGCTGGCTACATGTAACCCAGTACAACCTGTCACATGCATGAATGGTTGGCATCTAAGCAAATTCCCCTACTAGCTTTTATGTTGGTGAAGAGGGTGAGATGTCATGAAAAACAAAACCTGTCAAATGACAAATGAGTTTCTTATAGCTGGAGCCAATGGCTAAAATATATATATATATATATATATATATATATATATATATATATAAAAGGCGATGATGGGGTCTCAATCCTTGAATGTCAATCATCCTAGAGATGGTATCTTGATAAAAATACTTGGTGTACTTGAGCTACCATGAAGTTGGGCATCAGGAAGAGCATTCAGCCTTGCAAACACCTTGACTTAAATTGTTATGACAAATCTTTTGTTAGGCAAAACCCACTTTGCTTTGTGTGAGATTAATCCCCATCCTGTTCTAACAAAAAACATGGCTATGTGTATGGAAAATTTTCAAGAACAAATTTTATTATTATATTTTAAAAAACTTTTATTTTAAACAATTTAAAATAAAGTAAAATATTTTATTTTAAAATATGATTTTATTTTCACAAACAAGAATTACATTTATAAGAAAATTAACTGAAAGAATTAAGATTTTGAATTTTATAAGAACATTTCCTTGCACCTAGATTACACAAAATATATTCTGCACCAAAAGGTGACTTTGAAAATTCTGAGTCAATTTATTCATGATGAAAATGTAAGCGTTTAGACAATTCCTTCCTGACATTTGGTTACTTTCAACAAATGGGGAATATTTGACAAAATGGTGAATGTTTATAACTACAAAACCTCTAAACGTACTGACTCATTTTCAAATGAACCAATTATTTTATTTGAGACCAGCAAGGACACCTGGCATTGCCTGAGCCAAGTTTGTTTCCTTTCCTCTGAGTATGCTACACAGTTGCTCTTTTGTTTGATATATTTACATGTCATAAAATGGTATTTAGAGAAATTGACATATTTAAAGCATTAGGTAGGTTTAAACATTTTGATAGATATTTATTTCATATACAGTGTATATTAAAATTTATATTTTTCTATTTAAAACTGTCAATATTGCTTACTTTCCTTTATTCACAAGCTGTGATCTAAATACTAAGGTGGTTACCACTTTCAAAGCAGAAAATAGCTTTATTTTAGTAATTTCTTTTTTTTTTTTGGTATCTCATTTAGACATTTTCATTAATGTCAACGAATACTCGTCAATTTTGTAATGCTCGATTTAGTAGTGACTTTGTAATTGCAAATACAACTATATTAACACCGTTGAACAATACTGGTGTCAGACACCTACAAATAACACTCACACTAATAGTACTTGCTCAATAATACTCACTCAAATAGTAACAACCGAATAATTATCTGAATAGTAATCTATATAGTGATCAATTAGACGCCATGCTAATTCCCATATATACATTTCCTTTACCATCACGTGATCTATTTATTCAAAATGGGATCGCCTGTGCTTGCTCTCTGGTGATCTGTGTTCAAACTCCAGTGTCAGTAGTGACATTTTATTCCTATATAACAATTTTACAAAAGAATGACATTTTGAACAGCACATATAACAATTAAATAACCTGTAAATAAAATTTTCATGTGCAATTAAACTTTTAAGAAATTATCCCTATGGTGCACAACTTTTGTTTCTCCCTGCATATTATATATATATATATTATATATATATATAGTCAAAAGGCCTACTAATATAAAATAAATATCATCAGTCTTATTGACAATATTTTTATCATTATGTTGTCTTTTTATTACTTGCATTTCATTAGCTGGCCTATTAAATGTACATATTATAAGAAGCATATGTGAACAATCTTTTGTTATTATCATGTATGTATGTATGTATGTATGTATGTATGCATATACTGAGTAGAACAGCAAAATTGTCCAGTTGTTCGATTAAGCTTTGAACCGTTGTATCTTAGTGTTATGGTACCTACCTACATGGGAATGAACTCTTCCTCCTTTCACAAATACCAACCTGCAAGACTTTCTATGGAGACAGTCAAGACGTAGTGTAACCTGACAGTTTGGACGGACACTTCTATCTGCTGACTAATAACACTCTTACTTTGTATATAACTGTTATTTCAATACACTTGTTTCAACCTACCTTTTTCTTTCCATGTCTTTCTTTCTGGACCCTAACAGGCCACAACAACTTGGTGACAAGGATTTGCGAGGATCACCAGGATTAAAAAGGAATTCTCCTAAAACATGGGCAAACAAGTTTTTGTAAAAGAACTATGTGTAATTGCCAATTTGTGTTAACAGTGGATGTATGAGAAATTTTTTTATTTTTCATCACAGTGTTTTCATTTGAAAATCATCTGGAAAAAAACAAAAAAGTAAATCTGGAAAAAAAAAAATAAAATAAAAAGACACTTATCGTGGAGGATTTCAAAAGTATTTTATTAGATCTTGTAAAATACCAGAATGCACAGCAAGAGAAGTGGCAAAAACAACTGCTCTCTCAACAAGAAAAAAATGGAAAAATTATTTCTACAAATCCAGAAGGAAAAAATCAAGAGAGCTTGAATTTCAAAAGCAAGTTTTAGTAATTCCATTGAAAATGAATCTTCTTTTTTGCAAAACACCATTTGGAGCACAACAGAGAATTTTTCATACTCTCCTGAGGAAGACATAACCTTTGCGTCATACTTTAGAAGATATGAGGACTTATTTACTACAGATTGTGCAAATTGGATTGACTTGAAAAAAGTACGTCTTCTTCTGAGGAAACTTGGCACAACTGAGCACACAAAATTAGTAAACTACATTCTGCCTTGAAAGACTAGCAAGTTGACATTTATTATTACACATGTCAAAAAAAAGTATGCTACATACAAAAACAAAGTCTCCTAGAGCTAATGATACAAAGAAAAAGCAAAATAATTTGCTTCCTAGCCCATGTTACGAATGTGGGGCCCTACACTAGTACAAAGGTTGTATGTTCCGGAATAAAAAATGTTACATATGTAACCGAGTCAGGCACAAAAGCTCGCATTGCCGATCTAAAGATAAAACCAATAGCTGCATAAAAAATACAAGGTCGGATGAACGAGACGGTGCTAATACCAGGAAATTCATGCACGTAAAAATGTTAAACAAAAGTGTAGAATTATAACTTGATTTGGGTTCTGATTTGACAATAATTAACTTGCAAACATGGAAAAGATTGAGTAAGCCAACCATAATAAAATCTAGCAAGATTGCAAGATCAATAAACGAGGAAAAAATTAAATTCGAGGGAGAATTGATTAATACAACGTTCAACGGGAAAACTCTTAAATTAAAACTGTTCGTCCTGAAAAATACTAACAACTTATTTGGCACTGATTGGATGACAATTCCAACTTTGGGACTTACCTATAAATTCATACTACCAAAAAATTGAAAATTGGAATACCAAAGCTGAAAAATTGAAGAAAGAACTGAAGGAAGAATTTATGAACTCATTCATCATCATCATCATCATCTCTCTTATATAATTATTTTCCAGCAGACAACCACTTTCCCCACAGACACAATATTACAAGCTTACTGCTACTCTATCACCGTTTCCATAAAAAATGGTTCCACCACTATATAGCTATGTATGCAGCACATGCAGGAATGACATGGCATTGCTGGGCAGAAAGGTTCTTAGATAGAAGTTAACAGCCAGGGCAGAGTGCCTCCCACTCCTGATGCAAATCAACAGCCACATGTCTGTGACCAAGGCAAGCGTTCAGATTCAAAAACATTGTTGTTTAATCTGTAGATTGATGGGCTTTGTCAACTTGACCAAGACATGCCATGCATGACTTAATAACTTCTTCAGCAGATTTAAACCCAGATATATGGTTCGGAGGGGGGACTGGTTAGATGCTCAGCAGTTCATTGACCCTATGACCACACTTTGATCATGGAATTGTTATTGATAATATGTGAACAACAATCTGTATAAATGTATATCAAGCTAATCATAAGAAAACTTGTTTGGTACAAGAAATATTTGTTTTTTAAGATTGTCATGTCCACTAAAATATCAAGTACAATATTTATAAACCAATCACACTCAAGAAAATACTTACATCTTAAAACACACCAATAAAATCATAGAATACAAATCAGAAAGTTTGTTGTATTAGTCATTATTATTTTTAGGTAGATACTGCCCAAATATAGTGCAGACATACTAGAAGACACACCACATGGTTTTTTTAGGGCTAATTGGGAAGAAATAAATAATTTAATTCTGGAGCCGATTTTGTTACAAAAAAGTGTATAAAAACATACAAAATCTGGCCCCAAATAGGATACACACAGCTGTCACCAAACACCACGCAACTCTCGCTTATGATCTTCACAACCTCGTTCGTGCTAAAAGCAACAACATTGACAAACTTCAGACTATGGCAATGCTGCCAACAATTTCTATCTCTTGTATGCTCTTTACTATGAACCACGCACATATGTGTTGACTTTTTAATACAAACACACATAACATCTCATTGTTTCTCAAATACGTACACCAAGACAATTTACATTTTATTTCAGAACTTTATCAACCCAAAGACATTACTTTCTAATCTATCACCAACTGTTTGTCTTCTTGTCATTATATTAATGTTTATTTGTTGAAACTATGTTGTCTTGTCTACTGAATTTTATACTTTCAATGAAAATCATATGATTATTCTAAACGGCTGAATTACAAGCAACCCAGCAACAATGTTTTGTTATTGTATTGATTCCCGACACTGAATTTTAACATTCAATGAAAAACTGAGTAGATGGATTCCTACAAGATATTCTATTTTCTTGTCAATTTAATTCCATGATGAATATTAATCATATAGAATGAACATTATACAGTTAAAGTTTCAGATCCAGATTCAGTTAATAAGTATATGTCAGGCTGTAGACTTATTGATTCATATTTATATAATTATTCTCCCCAACAATCATTTTTTTTTATATTACCATCTGTTTAGAAATGTTTTGAATGAACCCCAAATATCAGCCAATGATTGGATTTTCATTTTTATTATCAGTTCATTTTTATACTTTCACAATGGACATTCCTGTGGTTGCAAATAGTTATTCTGATCACTTTCTTTTTTTTTTCTAGACACAAAAAGAGAATTCTAGTGTATCAGTTAAAAATTGGCAAAAACAGAAACTAAATTCAATTCATTTCCTAGAATTAACTGACATATAATTAGGCTTATCATATGTCCCAGTTGGAGGGATCTGTCTTGTTGATGTAAGCTATCAGTATTAAATTGTGTATGTGTGTCCTGAATTTAAATGTTTGTCAGGTCAGAAAAACACTTTCTTATACAAGAAAGTGTTTATTATAAAAATTGGAAACTATTCAAATCTGAGGCAGAAAAATTGTTGTAAGCCTTCATATAATACAAGTTAAATAATCTGAGAAATACTTTGTGTCAGAGAACTTTATCTAACTTCATAACTAAATGGTTTATTATGAAGTTAAAAAACTTGTTTTTAATTTGGAATCTTATTTTGCATTTGTGCAGGTTTACTGATATTTACATAAAGAATTTATCTAATCATTTTTTTGTATGTGTATGTCAACCCTGAAGCTTAAGGTTTATTGGGTCAGGAAAACACTTTGCCAGCAAAAACATGAGTGTCAAAAGGACGCTTACTCTTTTGATACCACTATTATTTTAATTACCTTCACTGCCTCGTCAATGTTTATCTTTTTAAAAAGTAATTATTAAAATTTCAATAAAATCTAAACATATGAACATGAATTTATACATTTACCTTGAAAATAAAAATAATAAACACTATTTATTTTTAGATTGTTTATTTACACTATTAGATTGTTTATTGGAATGGTTGGCAAAAAATTGGTGAATTGCAGATCAATTCAAACTTTATAAAATGGTAAATAATAAGGATTTCCTTAGAGTTATTTCAAATATTTTAATAATTTATAACTGTTTATAAATTTATGTATAAAAAGTTGTTTTCATATTTATTTCTTGATAAATTGTATTTATTATTGTAAATACTGCATTGCAATATTTTTAATTGTATTACTTTTTAGAATGCTGTAAATATAAAATTATTCTTATAAGTAAACAATCTATTAAATAAATAAGGTGTAATAGTTTTGTTGGAAATTCTAAAAAAACAGAAAAAAAATGTATAAATTCACTTTTATCATATGCTTAGGCTTTATTACAATTCTAATCATCACTTTTTAAAACATTGTTGAGAAGTGACGGTAGTTAGAATAATAGCAATGTCAAGGGAAATCTGAGGTTATGTACATGGGTGTGTATCTGTGCCTAGCCTCA